>OZ018319.1:216700421-217900421 GCA_963969495.1 Ceratothoa steindachneri
CGCCTCATCCTAACCAAGCAGGTTGCTATATCTATTAAACCAATCTATTAGCACCACCAAATGCTCCCCCTCACGGATGGGTAAAACTACCCCCCCCCCCCTCCCATGGATGGGAGAAAATTAACCGGTCTCTGTGACGTGCAAAAATGTAAATTAAAATAGACTATTTGAAACAGTAATGCGTGAAGGATTTTTTTTTTTTTAATTAAGCGGCTATCTGGCGACTGCCGACTTAGGCATTAGTCGCCGTAAACAAACAGCCTAGTTCTAGGCTACTTTAAAAATTAAACAGGAAACAATAAAACCAAATAACAATAAAAAAGCAATAACAAAAACAATAACAACAATTAAACTGTGTTAAATGAAAGGGAGAAAGCCAGCCTCCCCCAAAAAGTTAATAAGTCCACTAGTCATGGTGCACGCACTCGTCCCGAGTACAAGGGACAGGCGGTAGCGACCCCGCCCATCCCGGTACCGGGACAGGTATCGTGCGCGAAGATCACCCAGACTGGGACATTCGACAAGAATGTGCCGAACAGTCTGGGGGACGACGCAGTCGTTGCAATAGGGCGCAGGCGAGCGCTCCATCAAGTAGCGATGCGTCACACGAGTGTGTCCGATTCGGAGACGACAGAAAACAACCTGAAGCCGCCGCGGCATTGGGGGATAGGTCCATGGGAACAGTCGCGGCGCAATGGCACGCAACTTTAAGTTCCCCTCGACCGTCTCCCATCTTCTTTGCCAAGCAGTCCGAAGAGCTGCCCGTATTCCTGCCATGTAGTCAGTGTGAGGAAGAGCGAAACGCTGGTCCGGTCGCAGAGTCCTCGCGGACTCTTTGGCGCCCTCATCGGCGCGCTCATTCCCAGCAATTCCTACATATCCAGGAACCCAGCAGAAGATAATCTCGACATCTGCCCGGCTCGCCAAAACCGTGGCGTCACGGATTTCGCGAACCAGGGGATGCGGAGATTCCAATGCCCCAAGAGCACTCAGGGCGCTTTGTGAGTCGCTATAGATCACAATCCGGGCTCCGAACCGGGCACGTCGTGTAATCTCCCGTACCGAGTGGTGTATTGCCACCAGCTCGGCCGTGAAGACAGACGCAGCGCCTGGTAGAGCCCCGCTGACTTCAAACAGAGGGGATACGGCGTGGAAGCCGACCCCCTTTTGGGACTTGGAGCCATCCGTATACACTGGCACGGTACCAGCGTGACACGATGTGTGCTCCAAAAAGGTCGAACGCAATACTCCCGGCGCAGTACAAGCTTTGGGAGCAGAGGCGTGGCGACAAATAGCCAAATGTGGTACCCTCCAGGGTGGCGTCCTGGGCAAAACCAGGGGCGCCACCGGCCCGAGAGCTATATCTACCTCTCGAAGGAGTTTCCTGGCCCTAAACCCAAAGGGCTCAGGGTATGACTGGCGTCTCTCGACGGTATAGGCCCCATCGAGATCAGCTGCGGATGCAGTGAGAGCTGTTGGCGACTGAGGGAGGCGCCGGGCTCGCGCGTACAGGCGAGTAATGCACTGCACGCGGCGCAGAGCGAGTGGCATCTCCCCAGCATCGATCAACAGGCTCTCAATGGGGGAAGTGCGGAAGGCACCGGTCGCAAGGCGAAGGCCGGTGTGGTGAATCGAATCCACCTTCCGCAATAAACGCTCGGCTGCGGATGCATAAAACTCGCATCCGTAGTCGAGCTTCGAGCGAACAAAGGATCGATAAAAAGTGAGGCGGTAGCCCTATCAGCGCCCCAAGCGCTGAACGTCACGGAACGGAGAATGTCCATGGCGCGGGTACAAGACACCCTAAGGCTGCGAATATGAGCCTCCCAGGTGAGGCGTCGGTCGAATACAAGACCAAGGAAACGGTGCGACTCAACCACATCCAGGCGCACCCCATTAAGAAACAAATCTGGGTCGGGGTGAAGCCGTGGATGGCGGCATAAGTGCACCACCTTAGTCTTGGCCAAAGAAAACCGAAACCTGTGCGCTTCGGCATAGCGAGAGACGCGGTTCAATGCCTGTTGGAGTTGACGCTCCAGAGTTGGCATCTGGGCCGCGCCAAAAGAGATCGAAAGGTCGTCCACGTAGAGCGTAGCGAGAACATCTTCCGGCAGCACCGAGGTGATGCCGTTGATGCTCAGGGCAAAGAGTGTGACACTGAGGACACTTCCCTGCGGGACACCCTCTTCCTGCTCCTTTGGGCCGGAGAGGGCTCCCCCCACCCGTAAGCGGAATCGACGATCTCGCAAAAATTCAGATATAAACATTGGGAGGCGTCCCCTCGCCCCCATCGTGTGGAGAGTCTCCATGATACCGTATCGCCATGCGGTATCATAGGCCTTCTCCAGATCAAAAAACACCGTGGCGTAGTGCTGTCTACGAAGGAAAGCCTCGCAGACGGCACTTTCCAGTCGGAGCAGAGCATCCGACGTGGAGTGGAACTTACGGAAGCCGCACTGTGCAGAAGACAGATGGCCTCCGCTGTCCAGGAAATAGGCTAATCTAACATTTACCAATTTCTCCATCAACTTGCACACGCAAGAGGTTAGAGATATTGGGCGGAAACCGGTCGGGGCAGAGTGATCTCTCCCCGGCTTGCGAAAGGCGAGCACAGTAGCGATTGGCCAGGAGTCTGGGAGGAGACCTTCCACCCAGATCCTGTTGAACAAATCTTACAGAAAGGCCATGCCTCGCTCACCCAGGTGTCGAAGCATGGCGTACGGGAGATCGTCCGGACCATGGGCTGTGTCCGCGCACGAAGCGAGAGCGGAACGCAACTCACTCACAGTAAACTTGTCGTTGAAGGGTTCTCCGCCTCTGGAGGTAAAGTCCAGCCGGCGGCCTTCCGCGACATCACGACGTGCATTGAATGCTGGCGGAGCAGCATTACGGCTAGAGAATGCGGAGAAAAGCGGTCGCTAAGGATTCCCCCACAGACGCGGGGTCCGAGATTGCAGTCCCATTCTCCTGGAGAACGGGAGGGGGGTCCTGCGAGAACTTGCCCCGAATCCTTTTGACTCGCTTCCACACCTCAGCTAAAGGGGTCTTCCCGTTAAGTGAAGACACGTATGCCCACCAAGAAGAGTGGCGGGCGTGCTTCGAAATATACCGGAACCTAGCCCTAGCCCGACGAAATTCAGCGACAGTGAAATCGTTCGGGCGGCGCTTATAGCGCATGTAGGCATAACGCTTCTGTTTGAGGGCCGTCTCACACTCGGCCAACCACCATGGGAGTGGTCGGCGTGCAAAACGGCCAGACGTCCTAGGAATAGTAGTCAGGCCCACGCGAAGAGGGTGCCGGACAAGAACTCAACGGCCTCATCTACCGACCTAAACTCCTCGACTGAGATAGAGAATTCAGTCATTTCCTGAAATGCAGGCCACTGCGCCCGCGCCAAGCACCACCGATGTGGTCTCTCAGGCGGCAGTTGCCCTGAAAATGATATTTGAATGGGATAGTGATCACTACCATGGAGGTCATCGACCACCCCCCAATCAAAATCAGGCTGTGCATCCGAAGAGCACAAAGATAGGTCAAGGCAAGAAAATGAAGCGGTTCTCGGACAGTGATGCGTAAACTCATCCACGTTTAGGACACCCATCTCAAGCTCTTCGATCAGATCGGCAAGGACTTGTCCCCTGGGGTTTATGGTGTAATCTCCCCAGAGAGGATGCCTGCCGTTCAGATCTCCAAGCAAGAGATAGGGCCTCGGCAACCGTGCCACGACGCGGCGGAAGTCCCCCGCGTCGAAGTCAGCTGACGTTGGAATGTACGCAGAAATGATAGTATACCTCCTATCCAGGTGCATCTGCACAGCTACTGCCTGAACGGAGGTATCTAAAGAGAAAGGAAGAACGGAGACATCATGCCGGGTGTAAACCGCGCATCCCCCAGCCCGGCCGTCCCGCGGTGGTGGGGTCGCAAGACCCTTATACCCCGGGAGGGTGGGCAGGGGGCACGCGCCTAGCATGGTCTCCTGCAAAAAAATAGCTAACGGGGAACGGGACGAGGCGAGCCTCCGCAGCTCCTCCCAGTTGGCCCGGAGTCCACGGCAATTCCATTGAAGGAATATGCCCTCCAGGCCTAGCTCGGAGGAGACGCGGGGGCCCTCCTCGAATTGAAGACCCTCACGGGAATGGCCGTACGCTTCCCGGGGGCAGAACCCCGGGCGCTGTTGGCCGGACAAAGCGCTGGAGGCGCTGTCGCCTTCGAGGACTTATTGGGGGAGGTTGGGCTCGCCATGCGAGTCTTTTCCTCCAGCCGCCTCGAAACCTTAGGCGGGCGCTGCGGCTTGGGAGGCGTGGGGCCCTCTTTTCGAGGAACCACCGTCTCCGAGCCACTCGCTCCACCTCGGGGCTTTGGCGAAGGAGCCGAAGCTCCTTTGTTGCTGTCCTCCTTTCGGGGGACAGCTTTAGGAACCCCCGAAGATGGCCTAGCGACCATCTTCAGGGGTGTTGCCTCCTGTGAGTCTAACGACTCTGTGGAGGCGCGTGGCCGTTTCGCCTTGCGGGAAACGGTCACGTTAGGGGAAGAGGGGGGAGCCCTGGTTTTAGCCGGGGCTGGGTATGAACCCTTTTTGCCGCCAGCTTTACCATGGGAGCGCCCGGGTCGGGTAGAGCCCGCAGAAGGGCTCCGAATGGGCGCGGAAACAACCGTGCTCGTTGGCCTGGATGGGCCAGGAGCAGAGGGTGCCTTTCGAACTACTGAGGCATATGACGTCCCAGGCAGAGCTGGGCGCGCCAGGACCAAGTCCTTAGCCTCGCGGAATGAGAGTCTATCCTGGGCCTGAACGGCCAGGATTTCTTTCTCCAGGAGATATGCACCACATTGCTTCGAAGAAGCAGGGTGCGGCTCTCCGCAATTGACACACTTGGCCACACACGATTTGGACTTATCGTGTGCGACCTTGGAGCAATTTACACAGACTTCGGGTGACCCCGACTTTGCACGTCTACATGAGCAATTCGTATGGCCAAAGCGGTGACATTAATAGCACCGCCGCGGAAATGACACGAATGCCTTCATTCGGTAGCGGTACCAACCGGCACGCACCAACTCAGGGAGCTTGTCACAGTCGAACGTGACGAAGAGTGTAGGGGTGGGTCTCGAGGCCCCTCCCTGTTTTCTCATCACACGTTCGACCTTGACCGCCCCATGGTCGGCCAGCTCTAGGGTGATGTCCTTAATGGAGTAATCAACGAGTTCCCTCGCATAAACTACTCCTTTCACAAAGTTCATGGTAGAGTGCGGCGTCACACTCACCAGGGTGCCATGAAGTGTCCGAAGAGCACTTATCTTGGCCGCCTCGGCGGGATTCGCAGCATTCGCCAGAAGGCTGCCGTCCGAGAAACGGGTCACCTTCGGCTCTCTACTAATTGCACTAGCTAATCCTCTCCTCTGATGGATCATGTTGCCCTTGGACAACATGGTGCCATCAGTGGAGAGAATAACGAGGAAGCGTTTGAAGCCAGCGGGCTCGAAAACGCCAGGTAACCTCTGAATGAGGGGCCCCGATGTCTTTGAGGCTCCGCCCTGTGCACTTTTGGCCTTTGTCATCGTCAGGAGCTCCGTACCCGGGGAAGCAGAGGGCCCTGATGTGCTGGTCTTGGCTTGGTCGCTTGCCAAAGTGGCAGCAGACCCATCCATCCCCGTAGCCCCCGCGGATTGAGAGGAGCCCCGAGTCTTCTTCGTCTTTTTCGTCCTTTTCTTTTTTGGAGAGGAGGGCGGGGAATGAACCCGCTTCTCACCCCCGCCGGTAGAAGCCCCCAGGCCAGATGGACCGGCCTCAGCCAGGTCCTTCTCCGAAATGGAGAAGGTCCTGGTGGTCGCAGGAGCATCATCCGGAGGAGATCCCTCCCCTCCTTGTACTGCCTGAGAATCCACAGCCGTTTGATGAGGACCTTGCATAGGGGCGGACTCGGGTTCGGTGCTTGGCGCCGAGCCCGGATTCCCCCCCATGGAAGGCACTACCTTCTGAGGCTGGTTTTCCTCAAGGACCCTGTGTGTCACAGGAGGGGCCTCCAGTTGGCCATCCCCTCCCAGGACATCGCAGGTCCCCTTGGCAGCGTCATAAGTCTTTAGTGGGGAGGCACAGGCCTTGACCCCAGCAAGGTTTAATATTTTTGCCAGCAGTTTTTTTGAGGGAAGCGACCGAAGGGGCCTGGCTTCCCTCTCCCCCCTAAGGGGGTTTGCCCTACCGAGCCGCTTGTACGAGGGGCGGTCGGCAATGGGCTGCCTGCTGGCTTTCTTGGCAGTCCCCTTAGAAAGCAAAGGAGGGACTGCCGCTGGAGATAGGGAGGTGCCTGAAAGCACCTCCAGAGAAGGGGGTGAGGGGGAGTCCCCTACACCCGTAGGCTTAGGAGAGGAGTAAGCCTCCTCTCTGGTTAAAGAGGTATGGAGGGTCCCCTGCGCAAGCACAGGGGGGAGACCTCCATCTTTTCTGTGGAGCTGCACGAGGGCGGCTCCGTTGTTTTAGGGGGAATTAAGGGGAGATGTTTTTTTGTTTCATCATTGGGCATGGTGACCCTCTTTGTTTTACGGGACGCAATAGCTCATCACCTCTTGCAGTTGCCCGCACTGCAAGAGGTGCTTACAGGCCTGGCAGAGCCAGGCGCCGCCATTTGGGACCACCCCTCCCGCCTGGTGGCCTGGCAGTCCATCGGCATGGCGGCTCCACCTTAGACACAGCGTAAAAAAAAATAGGTTGTGAAGAGGAGAGGAAAAGGGATGTGTGGAAGGTATGTGTGGGGATGAAGCAGGTTGTTAAAAGCCAGCCACCCCAGACCGGAGCTCAGGGGTTAGGGAACATTGTCCCCCACCCTCTCAGCCCCGATGCGGGACGGTTGGCTGAAAGGAAGGTCAGCATCTACCCTGTGAAATTAGAGGCTGACCAGAGAAAGGTGTGGGAGAGGTTGTGTGAAAAGAGAGGAAACAAGTGTTTTGAAGGAAGGAAGAGAGGCTAAGCTGGGGCCGGACGGAGTGCTGAATCCCGTCAGCACGGCGGCCAGGATGGCAAATCGCCGCGCCCCTTACGGGGAATGTGTGAAGGATGCAACAATTTCAAAAATCTCCCTCGCTAAAATGAAAAGAGGAATTAAAAGTACTTTCAAGTTCATTATCAAGGAATAGATAAAATAACAGAAAGCAGCCATATATAGACTACAGAAGAAGGTAGGGCATACTATTTACAGAATATAAACCGATAGTAGAAAAAAATCGATAAATAAGATGAAGTATACGTTATCTTGAGAATCGTCATTTGCTAAATCCAAACGACAAAAATGTGCCTAAATACACATAGAACGACAATGTGTCTGTTTAGGAAAAGGATAAAATGACTGGCAAGATTTAGAGAGAACTAGGAAAAAAATATTTTAGTTAAAAGGAAGGAATCATTTCGAGGAGATTAGGATAAAAGAAGTGAATCAAAGAATACCAAAGCTTTGAAAAGATCCGAGACTAGAAAGAGCGAGAGCGAATAGGGGCATGAATGAACGTATTAAGTAAAAGTGAAAAATTAAAGACAAAATAGACTATGAGAACGTAGGTTTATGATTGGGAATAATTTAATTAACTGGGATTTTTAATTAAAGGATCTTGTTTAAACGGACCAGAGTAAATATTTATGTGGTGAAAGGGACTAATTAAGAAAAATTTTACGATATTTCCTTTTATAGAATCTTCCGAATGATAATAAATTGTGAGAATTCCAATTAATTGGATGATAGATTCTCTCCTCCTATTATTTGTGTTGATTTAATCGGATAAAGGTTTTCCCGTATTCAATTTGACTAAATAACCTCTCCCTATTTTTTTTTACTTTATAAACTAACCGTTTGTATAAAGTAGGATTATATTTCAAAACAACAGAAATATTAAATTTTTTAAAGATACTTGGAATAAAGGATTAAGCGTCATAATAAGGCAAATCGAGATAATTTTTATAATTAAAAAGGTAAGGATGTCTGGTATGTATTTCTTTGGAGAAGTTGACGAAATGTGAAGAAATTGGCGAGAGTAGCAAAGATTGCCGCAGACTTCGGTCACAAGTCCTGAAGTCCTATAAAGCCCGCTAGAATCCGCTGATCAATCTTCAGCAGAAGCGACATTGACTGACTTGGACATATGCTCACTGCAACTGGACTATGCGTCCGTAGGGGGGTATCTCATGGTTCGATAAGTCCACGTTGCAGTTGTTTCGAGTAGACAATGGTTAAAGTCCACAGGGAGCCAGGTGGAGCAAGGAAATCGAGAGTGCATAGTACCAACAATAAAACATGGTATCCGCTGTGTAATGGTATGGGGTTGTATGTCAGGTTCAGAGGTTAGTCGTCTCACCGTTTGTGATGGCACCATAATTTCAGAGAAGTACTAAGCTGTCCTGAGAAATTACATGCCTTCAGCCCATGAAATGTCCTGAGTGCAGTTTCCAGCAGGACAATGCCCAGTGTCGCATGACTGCGTCCACCATACAATAGTTCCGAGTCCACCTTAGTCTCCGGATATGAATCCACTGGAAAACCTCTGGCAGGATCTGAAAGAGATCCTAAGTCGTCGTAAGCCAGCCTCCGATGAGCAACTGAAGGTAGTCATCATCAAGGAGTGGCCCTAGTGTTGAACTCTCCTGTAGAGCATTCTTTAAAGAATAAATGTTTTCATCAGCGTCAATAAACTCTCGACAGGCTACTGGATTTTTTTAACCATTTGGTGTTGCTGTAGTTTTCAAGGGACTTCATTTGCTTGTATGTTATGTTGCTGATGCTACATATCTTGGTAAATTCTGCATTTTTTTCATTCTCGTTAATTGTATGGGGCATATATAACCTACTCAAATTTAGTTTTCCTTATTTTATTGTTATATTCATATTGCTATGGAAATAAAAACTCGATGACCATGCACTTTCTAATTTCCTAAAATTTTATGTGTGCCTATAAAGTTTTGGCCATGGCTATATATAAATTGGGTTTCAAGTAAATAAATACAAATTGTACACAGAAAATAAAAAAGTTGTGATCTACACAAAATAATATATTCTCATAATAAATTACAGTCAGATAAAGCGATATATATATAGTTGCAAACCATTCCACATGACCAACATTGGCCTTCACGATACTCTCCAGGCGGGATCTCAACTGGTTGCATGCCCTGGTTGCACAGCACTTTGACCAGGAAGAATATATGATGACTTAAGTTCCTGCCTATCATCTCCATTCTAAATCTCGAATGAGACCTTCTTAATTAGGCCCGACGACTTTGCAAGGCATAATTAGAGACATTGGAGAAAGCTGGTTTCGGAATTAGCCCAGAATAGAGCCCACTGTCAGAGGTTTTCTTCAGAGAAAAGCAGCATCCCTCTCTGTCTATGTTAACCAAGCCTGTGAGTGGATAGCACTAAGGTAGTATTAGTTGATTCGGCCACTACTCTTCATAAACTCCACCATAAGTCATACCTCTAGAAGAGGTCTACCGGATCAATCCATAATCCCATCATCTTTCATTCATACTGTACTCAGTAACAGGAATATAGAACGGAAGGGTGGGGAGACCCCATAGCTATTTTCACAAAATAAAAAGTGCCACTCTCAAACAACACATTCATCAAGCTGAAACAAACACAACAGTTAGCTTCACTCATTCTCACATGGAAATGAGACCAGGAAAATGAGAGGACCAACGAGCATCTCCCCAAAATGGAAAAAGATATGAAACCAAATGAAGAGGGTACTTTTAGGGTTCTGTCAGGGCCAATAGTTTAGCCAAAGCCTCGATTCTTCGAATTCTTATAGTTGGAACTAAAGGTGACACTAATTAAACTAATCAAGGTCGGAAACGGATGTATCGCTCTATATTTAGAATTTAAAGACATGGACACGAACCTTTCTCATAACGGATAGACGGCCCACAAAAACATTGGATTCGAATACGCCCCTACACAAGTTGGGGCTCACTGGAGCATTATATGAAGGAAGCAGAGTTAGCGAACATTCGATCGAGAAAATTAAAGAAGAAAGTCAACGGCAACATAGTTGGGCAATGATCAGGAAGGTTATTAAATTTACTAGCCATACGAACATCATTAAAATGACCTTCGCGAGCACTGAAATTGCTCCAAAACCAAACAAGGCATGTATACTCTCCTTCAATATACGCCTAACACTTGAGAATATCGAGCAGTTAATCTTCTATGGGATACAAATGAGTTTTCTACGTAATAAAATGAGGGAACATACTTTGGTCAACTGCCTTAATAAAGAAAAAGTAGGATATAGCAATTTGGGTATGGGAGACCACTCCTACAAATATTGCGCCTCAACCAGGGTGAACACCGCACCATGGCCCTTAACTTCCCTAAGACAAAAAAAATAACGGGAAGAAACGAAGAAAATGAGGACCACAAATACAAAAACGTAGGCAAGCCCTACAAAAATGAACGAAGACCAAACTTGAGAAAAATCTTCTGTAAAGTCGTGGGAGCAATTTTCCTGATGAGTGCCTGTATTATAAAAGGGCACGTGGCAAACTTACACAACCATGGTGCATATGAGAAGTTGATAAATGCCTACTTAAGAAAACGGAATATCGACTGTGAAAATACCCAAGGACCCAGAATCTACCAAAAATTTTGGAATGGCTTGAAAATATTTATTTAGGTTTTAAAAAGCATTTGCTACCGTTCGTCACAAAAGACTCGGAATTAGAGTGAAAACTATCGAATAAGGAGAACTTGCTTAAGTGGATAGAGGAATGCCTTGCAAACCGAAAGCAAAGAGTTTTTATAAATGGTATTAGTTCAAACTAAGCTCATGTGAGCCGTGGTGTTCTTCAGTGGGAGGTTTTAGATCCGTTACTGTTCTTAACCTATGTCCATCTAGAAAAAATCTAATAAGTAAAACTTCTAAGCTTGCTGATGAAGCTACAAGGGGCGGGCAATAAGTTTTGCCATTCGGATATAAGGAAACGAGATATGAGGAAAAGTGTTTTATTATTTTTCAATATAACTACCCTCGACTTCAATGCACTTGCGCCACTTGTACCCGAGGCTTAGAATTCACGACAACCAGAAATTCCCCCGACTGCTGTTCAATCCACTCCTGGACAGCGAGCTGGACATCTTCATCGTCCCCAAACCGGCGTCCACGCAGTGAAGCCTTCTGACAAAATAAAAAGTAGTCGCTCGGGGCCAGATCTGGACTGTAGGGGGAATGGTTGA
Source organism: Ceratothoa steindachneri (assembly GCA_963969495.1). Lineage (NCBI taxonomy): Eukaryota > Metazoa > Arthropoda > Malacostraca > Isopoda > Cymothoidae > Ceratothoa > Ceratothoa steindachneri. The sequence goes on from OZ018319.1 coordinate 216,711,636, forward strand.
GCTCCTCGAATCCGCACTCGGGAAGGGCAGCTTGTGGAACTCTGGCCTTGTTGACTTTGACGACGTTGAAGTCGATTATGGGGCGTGAGGTTTCTAGGGACCCAACGGGCAGAGACCTTGGGCATGGCCAAATTGTCGTGGATGATGTTGATAACACTTCCATGTGATATTCCAAATCCTCGCTCGATTTCTTCGACCTTCATCCGTCGATTTTCGAGGATCCTCTTGTCCACACGGGCCACATTGTCCTCGTTGGTCACGTCTGACGGGCGTCCTGGACGGAGGTCATCTTTAAGGGACTCACGACCATGGCGGAACTCACTATTCCAGCGAGCAATGGTTGCATAGGAAGGGGCGGTGTCGATGTACACTGCAACCATGCGTTCATGGATCTCTTTTGCATTCTTGCCTTCCTTGGTCAAAAATTTGATCACTGCGGGGTGCTCAACCTTCTCCATTGTTAAAAATTTGTGACTGACGATCTGCGATCAGCTACTGCTTCTTAAATAGACGAGGCAGGGGCGTGCGGCTGCAGGTCCTGACTTGTCCTAACTTGTCCTAACACCCCCACAAACAGTTATCCCCCTTCCTCTGTTTTGCCCTACCGATTCGCAAAACTGATACCGACCGCTTTTTAAAGCCCCCTGGGGAACGCCTTTGTTGCCGCCAGGCAAGATCAAGTTTCAGTTAGCCATTTCTAGTCAACTCAAAAAAGTTTATTCGAAATAGAAACCTTTATACTTTGGATCTCTTGCTTTTTTTAAGGAGAAACCGAGGAATTAAACATAATTTCTTGATTATTTATTTTAAACACTTTTTGACAAATATGGAAGATTACAACATATGGTGCAGTAAGTATATAGCACAAAATGACATCACCTACTTCTTATATCCCCCTGGGGAACGCCTTAGTTGCCACCAAAGAAGATCAAGTTTTAGTTGATCTAAGAGTCAAAATTTTGGAACTATTAAACGAAGGAGTAATTAGTGTTGATCTTGTATTCATTAACGATAAAAGGGGTAAGATAGAGAACAAGATATTTAGCTAACCTGTAGGTTGCCTTCGGGTAAGCTGCTAGTATTGGGCAAAGGGGGTGGGGGCACCAAGTTTATGGATTTTTTGTAACACCATACTTAAGACCAGGATTAGAACCAGAGGAGAAAAGATGTTTGTATGTTAATTCATCGGTGATCATAATGGATTTAAGGTTAGAAAGCAATCTATTTACTATATCATCAAGACTTTGAGAAAGTTTGGAAGGCTCTTTGTTAATAACATTAAGTTTCGTAGAATCAGAAAAGATGTCACTCATTATGCTAACATAGTCAGTTTTGTTTAGAATAACGTCCCCATTAAGGTAAAATTCATGAGTAAGTTGGGCAAAGATCAATTTGAAATGTTGAAAATTCCCGTATATTGGAAGAGATTGTCAGGCGTCAATGAAATTTTTAAAATACTGAAAGTAGTTTGGAAATTTGTGGGAAAAATAGGTAACTTAATTTGGAAACCAAGGGAGAGTAGGAACGCTTCCCGTGATCCTAGTTTATATTCAGACAAGTTATGAATGACACTATTAGTTCCCTATTAATATGCAAAAAATTACATAAATAAAAATCCAAAGACAAATTGGTATAGTTAATGTAGTGGCATTATCAGACAAATGATCTACTTCAGGTCCAGCGTGACATCCTTCGTCCTCGAACTGGGAGACCACAATCTAGGATAGCTCATCCAACAGATCCAAAAAAACTAGTTTCAATATTACTCCTTCATGAGATGGGAGGGACGGGTATAGGATATATATATATACTGAAACTGGTTTGGTAAATTAAAATTTTGTCTCCTATACAGTGGTTTCACTATTATATATATATATATATATATATATATATATATATATATATATATATATATATATATATATATATATAATAGTGAAACCACTGTATAGGAGACAAAATATATATATATATATATATATATATATATATATAATAGTGAAACCACTGTATAGGAGACAAAATTTTAATTTACCAAACCAGTTTCAGTATGTAGTTTATCATACCCTCTTCAGTCGTATACTGAGAATGCAATTGTTACAAAATCTATAAATAGCGTACAGATCAGAAAAAAACGCAAAACTGGGAAAAAAGGTCATTAATCAGGGAGTGTAAGTCTAAGATCGTTGACTAAGTTGTTTACGATGAGGTTACGAGAATGGAGGCTGCATTTCAATTTCCTTAAAGATTTCCGAAAAAGAAAAATAGTAGAATCTATATTAATAGGAGAAATCCCCAATTTTAATTTGTCAGATGGGCAATTGAAATACAGCCCCCATTCTCACGCTTAGACTACTGCCATTCTCTTCTAGGGAATCTTCCTTTATCGCACTTCGCCCCCTACAACTAGTTCAAAACTATGCTGCCCGGCTCCTCCTTCACCGCTCCCGGTTCTCTCCTTCGATGTCTCTGTTACAGGAGCTACACTGGTTACCTATTCGCTTCCGTACCCACTATAAAATTCTTCTCATCATCCGCAAGGCCCTAAACCTCGATGTTCCACCTTATCTCTCGTCTTCCCTTTCCCGTCGTCAAACTCCTCGGGCACTCCGGTCTAACCTCGCCCCCATCCTGAACACTTCTCATTCTGTCCTCTGCTCGATGGTTGACCGTTCCTTCTCAGTTTGTGCTCCTAGACTCTGGAATGCTCTTCCTGCCGAAGTCCGATCCTCTTCCTCCCTTGCTACTTTTAAACGTCTCCTGAAGACTCATCTCTTCAGAATTGCCTTCTCTCCCCTGTTAACTTTCTCTACACTCGCTACACAACCTGCACTCTGTGAGGGCTAACAGCCCTGAAGGACGCATTATAAATACTTATTATTATTATATTATATTATTATTGTAGATGGTAAACAACTTTTCATATGTTCATCTCTTTTTTAAATTAAATGTGTTTGGTTTTTACCATACTTGACTTTATCGGTGAAGAATAGTGGAATCAGGATGAAAATGGGAATGAAAAGAAAACGGATTTTAGGGGATATTTATTCCTACTCAGTTAACGTATATGAATTGAGCACAGACAATAAACTACATTTTCTGGTCCTAAAGGTACAAAAAATCAACGGTAATTACGTTGATGTTACATACAGATTACTGCTTACCATCGCATTTTAAATCGCGAGTTCTGAATGGTCATTTTCACATTTTTACATATTTAAAATGTCTATCTTTCTCGAATTTTCAGTACTAGGCCCTATTATCGAGTCTTAGGGAGATACCATCAAGGAGTTGGCCCCGAGTATCATGAAACCTTTGCATACCATTGTTTCCAGTTTTCAGCTGAAAAGTCATCTTGGCTATGACTAAGCCCAGAGAGTGAGCGACAAACCAGAAGGATATCCATGAGTTTATCTTCGAAGAAGTGATTAAGAGAAGACTACACTACAATCGTAGTAAAAATAAATAAGTGTCATAACCCAACAGATAGGACATAATTATCTATAAAGTTTTCTCAAATTTTTGCTATTAAAATTCGCGTGGTCTCTGTAATATCACATACATAAATGCAATCTATCTTAGTATTTTTTCGGTAAGGAATTTTTTGAAATGGTCTCAAATTTATTGCAAAAATCTTCTATTCGACTGCCTTATTGTTAACATATTAACAGATTATTGTCTGCGAAAAACTTGAGGTTCACAACTTGGAAGTTTTCAAGAAACGTTGTTCCTTCTTTCTTTGGGGAGTCAGTATACATGATCACGATACATGGCGTCGTAGCAAGACGAGTCGCAAAATAAAGATTAAGTATTATTCTATGAAGAGTAATATATTTGAAATGGTGCCATAATGTTATTCTCTCTAGAATTTCTATTTCCTGACGACCAGAATAAAGTTACCACGATTCATGAAAGATGCCAACATAATATATCTTAAGAGTATCGATGTATGAGGTTATTTCGCATCATAGTCGTTCACTATCCCATAATCGTATTTCTCGCCAATAGTCTACAAACGAACAGAAAGTAATATACGAAGTTCTATTAATATGGAGCAGTGTATCAAGTCCACAGTGATAAAGAAGTGTTTCAGACAACCGATGCTTTAAAATATTGAGTCATTTACCTGAAAAATCCCCAGATCTTAAATCTGACATGATTAAAATTAATTTATTTATCCACATATCCGCACGAGTGTTCAACTTTTGCCTTATGTAGATCTCGTGTACTTTTTAAATTAGATCATATCTTCTTCCACACTAGAGATAATCCCTCGATATATAAGAAAGATCTCAGAAGAATGCCAGAGTTTAATTAGAGTTAGATCACTACTAATATGATGAGAGAGGAAATAATAGTGATCTATTTTTTATTGAGGAAAGGCATGGAATAGAAATACTCCGGCCTTGCAAGATCATCCTCTTCAGGGCTACACTCATTTCGGTTAATATGCAAAGAAACGTTAAAAATAAATAAATTGTAAAAAAAATTGTCAAGATAGTAATAGAATTACAAAGAAGATAGAAAATTACAAATATGTGACTATAATAACAACTGGTAAATCTGACCGTAAACTACCTCTGACACTCTTGCTCGGCTTGACAGAATTGAAGTGCGCAGGCTGGTGAAGCGCAGCAGTGCTTAACGGCGGTAAATTTAAATCTCACTTCTCGAGTTGGATCAACTCCGCAGTCATTTTGAAAGATTTATGTCTTTATTTAGGAGATGTTTTTGGAGGGTATTATTCGTATTATATATTGGATAGAATTTATTTGGAGGCTGAAGGGAGGGGGGATACCCCTCATTGTTCTGCTCCTGTAAAATATGAAAATAAAAATATAGAAATTTTCAATTTTACATGCTATATATTGAAGACGAACAATGCATATATAAGTTTATAATATAAATAAGGAGTGACAATCTAATGTAGATATAAACGTTGTAAGGAGGGAGAGGAAAAAAGAAGAAAGAAAGAACGGAGTGTGCAACTTGTTGCGAACAGCTTCCCTGTGTCGCCGACTAGGACCATCGTATCGGGCGCCTTTACCCAATTGACTTTTATGAATCCCCAAAAAGAATGATTCAAAAGAAGTTTACAAGCCATGCTCTTGAACAAATCAGCTCTCTACACAGTCCCTCATAGAAGCAGAGCATATTTTTAAAAAATGAAGAATGCCGAACGGCGCTTGGAAACGTAATCCAAGGAGCAGCCCGCCATCTCCCACGAGTCTGGGCACCATTGTGGATAGGGGTGTGTAGGAAGAAGAGAAAATGTAAAAAATAATAAAGAAATAAATGGAGCGTGCGTCAAGTTCAAAATAGCTTCCACAGGTCGCTGAGCCTACTCTTACAGAGTAGGCTCAGCGACCCGTGATTATAAGCCATCCACTTTTAATTCAAGAGGTTGAGACCCACCTTCTTACCATCATAAAGTCACTCACTTGTAAACAAACCGAACTGGGTCCCTCAAGGAACTCATGAAGGTTTATGTGGATGTCAAACTGGGACACAACTAATTTTGTCAAAGATATTTGGGAATTATGTGGGCCATGCTCATTGTTGGAACGAGCTAGATGTGTTGGCCTGGATGGAGATACACCATGTGGGTCGCATCTGAAGCCCATTGGAAAATTCAGCTCTACCATATGCCCATTAATCCCGGTAACCCATTCTCACCTATATTGGTGCGTTAACAGGGATGCTATAAGGGATGAAGGCTCTCTTCAGTATTGTTTCCCGAAGGCAGAGTACTAAGTTAGTTATATGCTATATCATAATATATAGGGGGAGATGCCACCATTAGTTTAAGGTTTTTTTTTTTATTTTAGGAGCCTATCTGGCGACTATCCACTTGGGCACAAGTCGCCGCACTCACGACTTAGTTCAAACAAGTTGCAATCGAACCGAGAAAAATTATCTTCAATTATAACAGAATTATTAAAAGCGAGTCTCAGTGTTAGAATGGAAATGAACATTTTAAGACTAAAATAATGGTCAAATTTTTTTATAAAATTCAACAGTTTGAATGCAGGGAAGGCATTGCCCAAAAGAGGGTGCCATGTGTAGGCTATTACACTTGGCATGAAGAGTAACACGCTACCCTGGCTCCAATAGGAGCTATATTTCTTCTTGGGATCTAATCTTTTTTTACCTTTTCTACTTTTTACATACAAGCGCCTCCTTCGCTATTTTACCTGGTCATCAAATAAGTTTTTAGGCTAGACGCCGATCACTATGGCCTTTATTTTGAAGTGAAGAATACCCAGTATGGTGTTCCGGCCCATGTCATAAAAGGCGACTAAATCTGGAAAATGGGGGGCTGAGCTGAGAAGTCCGTCCACACGAAGCTTGTCGTGGTTTTGGTGGACGGAAACCCAACGTTGTGGAAATGTGGTTTAGTAGGATGATGATGAATTGAACATCAAAGCTTAGTACAGGTACACTTAGGAGTGTGTGATTCTTGATGGGAGCGTGTTAAAGGAAATAAGTAGGAAAACAAAAGCTAAAAATGCTTTCCAACATCTTCAGAAGGGCCATGACTCTATGCTTAAAATTTAAAGTATTTGATCAATTCATCTAAACAATTTTAACTAATAGACATGAAAACTTGGACAACGAACTCAAAAAAGCCTCCAGAAACATACAAAAAAAACCGACAAACATAGGACGATTGTTGCTAGAAATAACTCGCAGGCAGCATTAAAATTCAGTAAAATTAATGGGTGAAAGATTTGTAAAAATAAAAAAGAATATAAAATTTATGAAATGGAAATTGACAAGACATTGATTGGATGGACGAACGGCATAAATTCTAAATTGACACTTATTTGTCATATTTCTTATCCTGTGGCAATTTACTTTAAAGCTTAAGGAGGGGGATTAAATCCCACTCCCTCACCTGTATCTGGCCCTATATTATTAATATGAAAAATGGAGTCATCTTACAAATCTAATGTTATATAAGCACGTCATCTTTGTCAGAAAGTTTGTAAAGATAGATCTATAAGGAAGAGAAAATATAAGGAAGACAGCTATATAGCCGTAGATCCTTTTGTTGGAAATGGGGTCGAGAGGAGTCAGCTACAGAATGCTGACACGTGCTACCCGGATACTAAGCTTAGGACTGTTAATCAAGAGAGAAAGTCATTGTATAATCATTATCGTTTGTCGGCTAAACAGAGCACTTCTTCGTGGTCGTCTGAAAAATCCCTTTAACCTGGACTTCATCAAGAGACTGATCTCTTGGGCAGAAGCAACCACGATCTATCCCATAGAAATTACATCCTAATTTAAGTCCTGGTGGAATCAACAGGGACCCCAAACGATCCTCATAATACAGCACTTTGGTACTCGCGTACGTAGACGAAAACGTACCTCCCAAATTTTTAATTTTAATCGAATTAGTAAATAATAAAAATGATGTTCTATAATAAAATGATTCTAAATTTATTTTGGTGAATATTTAGAAGGCCGTAATCGCTTAAAAATAAATTTAATCACTCATATTGGGTCAATCACATTTTTTGCGAATCCATCTACATATATAGAAATTATTGAGGAGTTGATGTTACTATTAATATAATAACAGTTTGAGTTTCAATATTTTTTAACTCTTCTCTTATTGTGATGAAAACAGTGAAATTTAGGGGGAAAAAATTGGTACAGTGACGCCACATTGTCTACATAATTTCGATCGAACTTACTTCTTCACCTTTTTTATCATTTGCCGCTGTTTTGGATTACCACGCTTTGCATTATGACTTGTAGTATATGTGAATTATAATTCAAATACCTCGTGAGAGAGGTTCAGAGTGATCTTAATCGCGCAGTGGAAAATTCCCAACCACCCCCAGGCGAGGTACCTGTTCCCCTATTCTCCCCGTAAGAAGCGCAGCGATTTGCCATCCTGGCCCCCGTGCTGACGGGACTCAGCACCCCGTCCGACCCTAGCTTAGCCTCTTCTCCTTCCTTAAACACTTGTTTCCTCGCTTTTCATACAAACGATCCCACAACTTTCTCTGGTCAGACTCTAATTTCACCGGGTAGATAATGACCTTCTTCTCAATACAATCGTCCCGGATCGGGGCTGAGGAAGGAGGGGACAACGTTCCCTAACCCCTGAGCTCCAGTTTGGGATGGAGGTTTTTTAACAACCTGCTTCATCCCCACCCATACCTTCCTCAAATCCCTTTTCCACTCCTCTTCACAATCTATCCTTTTACGCCGTGTTCAAGGTGGAACTGCCATGCCGATGGACTGCCAGGCCACCAGGGGGGAGGGGTGGTCCCAAATGGCGGCGCCTGGCTCTGCCAGGCCTTCAGCAACTCTTGCAGTGCGGGTAACTGGGAGAGGTAATGAGCGGTTGAATCCCGTAATAAAAAGAGGGTCACCATGCCCAATGATGAGTCTGAAAAAAAACCTTTAACTCCCCTGGTACCAACGACGGAGCCCCTCTCGGGCAGCTGCACAGAGAAAAAATGAAGGTCCCCCACCCTGTGCTTGCACAGGGGACCCTCCATATTTCTTTAACCGGAAAGGAGGCTTACTCCTCTCCTACACCTACGGGTGTAGGGAACTCCCCCTCAGCCCCTTATCTGGGCACCTCCCTGCTTCCAGCGGCAGTCCCTCCTTTTCTATCCAAGGGAACTGCCAAGATAGCGAGCAGGCAGCCTTGGGTCGCTTCTCTCAAAAGACCTGCTGGCAAGAATATTAAACTTTGCCAGGGACAAAGCCTGTGCCTCTTCACACAAGACTGGTGACGCTGCCAAGGGGACCTGCCATATCCTGGGAGGGGATGGCAAACTGGATGCTCCTCCTGTGATAGACATGGTCCTTGAGGGAACCAAGCCTGAGACGGTAGGGCCTTCCATGGGGAAAAATCCGGGCTCGGCGCCAAGCACCGAACCCGAATCCACCCCTATGCAAGGTCCTCCTCAAACGGCTGAGGGCTCCGAGACAGTACAAGGCAGGGAGAGATCTCCTCCAACAGGTGCCCCTGCGACTACCAGGACGTTCTCCGTATTTCTAGGAAGGACCTGGCTGAGGCCGGTCCATCTGGCATAGGGACTCCTATCAGCGGAGGTGAAAAGCGCGTTCATTTCCCGCCCTCCTCGCAAAAAAAGAAAAGGACGAAAAAGACGAAAAAGACAAAAAAGACTAAGAAGACTCGGGGCTCATCTCCATCCGAGGGGGCTGCGGGGACGGATGGATCTGCTGCCACTTTGGCAAGCGACCAAGCTACCATCGACAAATTCGGTCCCTCTGCCCTCCCCGGGTGCGGAGCCCCTGACTACGACAAAAATCAAAAGTGCACAAGGCGGAGCCTCGATGACATCATGGCCCCTGATTCAGAGGTTACCTGGAGTTTTCGTGCCCGCTGGCTTCAAACGCTTCCTCGTTATTCGCTCCACTATTTGCACCATGTTGGCCAAGGGCAACATGATCCATCAGAGTAGAGGATTAGCTAGTGCAATTGGTAGAGAGCCGAAGGTGACCCGTTTCTCGGACGAGAGGTTTCTGGCGAATGTGGCGAAACCCGCTGAGGCTGCCAAGATAAGTGCTCTTCGGACACTTCATGGCACCCCGGTGAGTGTGACGCCGCACTAAACCATGAACTTTGTGAAAGGAGTAGTTTATGCGAGGGAACTCGTTGACTACTCCATTGAGGACATCACCTTATAGCTGGCCGACCATGGGGCCGTCAAGGTCGAACGTGTGATGAGAAAACAGGGAGGGGCCTCGAGACCCACCCCTACACTCTTCGTCACGTTCGGCTGTGACAAGCTCCCTGAGTCGGTGCGTGCCGGTTGGTACCGCATTGCGTGAAGGCATTCGTGCCACTGCCGCAGCGATGCTAATACTGTCACCGCTCCGGCCATAAAAATCGTTCTTGTATAAGTGCAAAGTCAGGGTCACCCGAAGTTTGTGTAAATTGCTCCAAGGCCGCACACGATAAGTCTAAATCGTGTGAGGCCAAGTGTGTCAATTAAGAAGAGCCGCACCCCGCTTCTTCGAAGCAATGTGGTGCATATCTCATTGAGAAAGAAATCCAGGCGGTTTAGGCCAGAATATTAGAAAGGCACCCTCTGCTCCTGGCCCATCTAGGCCAACGAGAACGAGGGTTTCCGCGCCCATTCGGAGCCCTTCTGCGGGCGCTACTCAACCCAGGTTTCCCGCTGGTAAAGCTGGCGGCCAAAAGGGGTTTACACCAAGCCCGGCTAAAACCAAGGATCCCCCCCTCTTTCTCCAGCGTGACCGTTTCCCGTAAGGCGAAACGGCCACGCGCCTCCACCAAATTGTTAGACTCACAGGAGGCAACACCCCTGAAGTTAGTCGTCAAGCAATCTTCCGGGGTTCCTAAAGCTGTCCCCCCAGAGGAGGACAGCAACAAAGGAGCTTTGGCTCCTTCGCCCACAGCTAGTAGTGGAGCGAGTGGCTCGGAGATGGTGGTTCCTCGAAAAGATTTCCCCCCCGGCCCCGAAGCCGCAACGCCCAACTAAGGTTTCGAGGCGGAGGGGGAAAAAGACTCGCATAGCGAGCCCAACCTTCCCCAATAAGTCTTCGAAGGCGACAGCGCCTTCCGCGCTGTGTCCGGCCGAAAGCGCCCGGGGTTCTGCCTCCGGGAAACGTACGGCCATTTCCGTGAAGGTTTTTTATTCGAGGAGGCCCATTGCGTCTCCTCCGAGCTAGGCCTGGAGACAATATTCATTTAATGGAATTGCCGTGGACTCCGGGCTAACTGGGAGAAGCTGCGGAGGCTCGTCTCGTACCGTTCAGCGTTAGCTATCTTTTTTCAGGAGACCATGCTTGGCGCGTGCCACCTGCCTGCCCTCCCAGGGTATAAGAGTCTTGCGACTCCACCACCGCGGGATGGCCAGACGGGGGGATGCGCGGTTTACACCAAGCATGATGTCTCCGTTCTTCCTTTCTCTTTAGATACCTCCTTTCAGGAAGTAGCTGTGCAGTTGCACCTGGATAGGAGGTATACTATCATTTCTGCGTACATTCCACCGTCAGCTGACTTCGACGCGAGGAGGCTTTTCGCCGCGTCGTGGCACGGTTGCCGAGGCCCATTCAATTAAAATTTTCAGGGCAACTGCCACCTGAGAGACTACCTCGGTGGTGTTAGGCGCGGGCGCGGTGGCCTGCATTTCAGGAAATGACTGAATTCTCTATCTCAGTCGAGGAGTTTAGGTCGGTAGATGAGACCGTTAAGGTTCTTCTCCGGCAACCTCATCGCCGCGGGCCTGACTATCCCTTGGTGGTCGGCTGGGTGTGAGACATGCCTACATGCGCTATAAGCGCCGCAAGAACGATTTCACTGTCGCTGAATTTCGTCAAACTAGGGCTAGGTTCCGGTATATTTCGAAGCTCGCCCGCCGCTCTTCTTGGCAGATATACGTGTTTTCACTTAACGCGAAGACACCTTTAGCATAGGTGGGGAAGCGAGTAAAAAAAAATTCGGGGCAAGTTCTCCCAAACACCCCCATCCCGTTCTCCAGGAGAATGAGTTCGCAATCTCAGGACCCCGCGTCCGTGGCGGAATCCTTAGCGATCACTTTTTCCGCATTCTCTAGCCGGGATGCTGCTCCACCAGCATTCAATGCACGTCGTCACGTTGCGGAAGGCCACCGGCTGTACTTTACCTCCAGAGGAGCAGAACACTTCAACGACAAGTTTACTGTAAGTTAGTTGCGCTCCGCTCTCTTTTCGCCATGCTTCGACACCTGGGTGAGCGAGGCATGACCTTTCTGTTAGATTTGTTCAACAGGATCTGGGTTGAGGGTCTTCTTCCAGATTCGTGGCGAATCGCTACTGTGCTCGCCTTTCGCAAGCCAGGAAGAGATCACTCTACTCCGACCGGTTTCCGCCCAATCTCTCTAACCTCCTGAATATTCAAGTTGATGGAAAAATTAGTAAATGTTAGACTAGCCTTTTTCCTGGACAACGGATACCATCTGTCGTCTGCACATTGCGGCTTCCGCAAGTTCCACTCGACGTCGGATGCTCTGCTCCGACTGGAAAATGCCGTCTGCGAGGCTTTTCTTCGTAGACAGCACTACGCCATGGTGTTTTTCGATCTGGAGAAGGACTATGATACCGCATAGTGGTATCGTGGGGGCGAGAGACGACTCCCATTCTTTATATCTAAATATTTGCGAGATCGTCGATTCCGCGTACGGGTGGGGGAAGCTCTCTCCGGCTTAAAGGAGCAGGAAGATGGTGTCCCGCAGGGAAGTGTCCTCAGTGTCACACTCTTTGCCCTGAGCATCAACAGGATCACCTCGGTGCTGCCGGAAGATTTTCTCGCTACGCCCCCGTAAGGGGCGCGGCGATTTGCCATCCTGGCCGCCGTGCTGACGGGATCCAGCGCTCCGTCCGGCCCCAGCTTAGCCTCTCTTCCTTCCTTCAGATAGCCCGATTTCTCCCCTACCTAGTCGCTTTTCATACAACCTCTCCCACAACTTTCTCTGGTCAGCCTCTAATTTCACAGGGTAGAATGCTGACCTTCTTCTCAAGCCAACCACCCCAGATCGGGGCTGAGGGGGGGGGGGACATTGTTCCCTAACCCCTCAGCTCCGGTTCGGGATGGGTTTTTTTTAACAACCTGCTTCATCCCCACCCACATCTTCCTCACATCCCTTTTCCTCTCCTCTTCACAACCTATATTTTTTACGCCGTGTCCAAGGTGGAGCCGCCATGCCGAAGGACTGCCAGGCCACCAGGCGGGAGGGGTGGTCCCGAATGGCGGCGCCTGGCTCTGCCGGGCTTGTAAGCACCTCTCGCAGTGCGGGCAACTGCGAGAGGTGATGAGCTATTGCGTCCCGTAATCAAAAGAGGGTCACCATGCCCATGTATGAAAAAAAACGAAAACCCCAACCCCCAACTTCCCCAAAAACATCTACGGAGCCGCCCTCGGGCAGCTCCACCGAGAAAATGGAGGTCCCCCCCCCTTGTGCTTGCGCAAGGGACCCTCCATAATTCTTTAACCGGAGAGGAGGCTTACTCCTCTCCTACGCCTACGGGTGTAGGGGACTCCCCCTCACCCCCTTCTCTGGAGGTGCTTTCGGGCACCTCCCTATCTCCAGCGGCAGTCCCTCCTTTGCTTTCTAAGGGGACTGCCAAGAAAGCCAGCAGGCAGCCCATTGCCGACCGCCCCTCGTGCAAGCGGCTCGGTAGGGCAAACCCCCTTAGGGGGGAGAGGGAAGCCAGGCCCCTTCGGTCGCTTCCCTCAAAAGACCTGCTGGCAAGAATTTTGAACCTTGCTGGGGTCAAGGCCTGTGCCTCCCCACACCACCTGACTAGTGACAATACTGCCAAGGGGACCTGCGATGTTCTGGGAGGGGATGGCCAACTGGAGGCCCCTTCTGTGATAGAACGGTCCTTGAGGAGACCCAGCCCCAGACGGTAGGGCCTTCCATGGGGGGGAATTCGGGCTCGGCGCCAAGCACCGAACCCGAATCCGCCCCTATGCAAGGTCCTCCTCAAATGGCTGAGGGCTCCGAGGCAGTAGAAGGAGGGGAGGGATCTCCTCCGACAGGTGCCCCTACGACAACCAGGACCTTCTCCATTTCGGAGAGGGACCTGGCTGAGGCTGGTCCATCTGGCCTGGGGACTTCTGCCGGCGGAGGTGAAAAGCGGGTTCATTCCCCGCCCTCCTCTCCTAAAAAGAAAAAGACTAAAAAGACTCAAAAGACGAAGAAGACTCGGGGCTCCTCTCCATCCGCGGGGGCTGCGGGGACGGATAGGTCTGCTACCACTTTGGTAGGCGACCAAGCCAAGATCGGCACATCCGGCCCCTCTACCCCCTCGTGTGCGGAGCTCCTGACTACGACTAAGACCAAGAATGCACAGGGCGGAGCCTCGATGACATCGGGGCCCCTGATTCAGAGGTTACCTGGCGTTTTCGAGCCCGCTGGCTTCAAACGCTTCCTCGTTATTCGCTCCACTGATGGCACCATGTTGTCCAAGGGCAACATGATCCATCAGAGGAGAGGATTAGCTAGTGCAATTGGTAGAGAGCCGAAGGTAACCCGTTTCTCGGACGGGAGCCTTCTGGCGAATGCGGCGAATCCCGCCGAGGCGGCCAAGATAAGTGCTCTTCGGACACTTCATGGCACCCCGGTGGGTGTGACGCCGCACTCTACCATGAACTTTGTGAAAGGAGTAGTTTATGCGAGGGAACTCGTTGACTACTCCATTGAAGACATCACCCTAGAGCTGGCCGACCATGGGGCGGTCAAGGTCGAACGTGTGATGAGAAAACAGGGAGGGGCCTCGAGACCCACCCCTACACTCTTCGTCACGTTCGACTGTGACAAGCTACCTGAGTCGGTGCGTGCCGGTTGGTACCGCTACCGCGTGAAGGCATTCGTGCCACTGCCGCGGCGGTGCTATTACTGCCACCGCTTCGGCCATACGAATCGATCATGTAGACGTGCAAAATCGGGGTCACCCGAAGTCTGTGTAAATTGCTCCAAGGTCGCACACGATAAGTCCAAATCGTGTGTGGCCAAGTGTGTCAATTGCGGAGAGCCGCACCCTGCTTCTTCGAAGCAATGTGGTGCATATCTCCTTGAGAAAGAAATCCTGGCCGTTCAGGCCCAGGATCGACTCTCATTCCGCGAGGCAAAGGACTTGGTCCTGGCGCGCCCGGCTCTGCCTGGGACGTCATATGCCTCAATAGTTAGAAAGGCACCCTCTGCTCCTGGCCCATCCAGGCCAACGAGCACGGTTGTTTCCGCGCCCATTCGGAGCCCTTCTGTGGGCTCTACCCAACCTGGGCGCTCCCCTGGTAAAGCTGGCGGCAAAAAGGGTTCATACCCTGCCCCGGCTAAAACCAGGGCTCCCCCCTCTTCCCCCAGCGTGACCGTTTCGCGTAAAGCGAAACGGCCACGCGCCTCCACCGAGTCGTTAGACTCACAGGAGGCAACACCCCTGAAGATGGTCGCTAGGCCATCTTCCGGGGTTCCTAAAGCTGTTCCCCGAAAGGAGGACAGCAACAAAGGAGCTTCGGCCCCTTTGCCCACGCCCCGAGGTGGAGCGAGTGGCTCGGAGACGGTGGTTCCTCGAAAATAGGGCCCCCCGCCTCCGAAGCCGCAACGCCCGCCTAAAGTTTCGAGGCGGAGGGAGGAAAAGACTCGCATGGCGAGCCCAACCTCCCCCAATAAGTCCTCGAAGGCGACAGCGCCTTCAGCGCTTTGTCCGGCCAACAGCGCCCGGGGTTCTGCCCCCGGGAAGCGTACGGCCATTCCCGTGAGGGTCTTCAATTCGAGGAGGGCCCCCGCGTCTCCTCCGAGCTAGGCCTGGAGGGCATATTCCTTCAATGGAATTGCCGTGGACTCCGGGCCAACTGGGAGGAGCTGCGGAGGCTCGCCTCATCCCGTTCCCCGTTAGCTATTTTTTTGCAGGAGACCATGCTAGGCGCGTGCCCCCTGCCTGCCCTCCCGCGGTATAAGGGTCTTGCGACCCAACCACCGCGGGACGGCCGGGCTGGGGGATGCGCGGTTTACACCCGGCATGATGTCTCCGTTCTTCCTTTCTCTTTAGATACCTCCTTTCAGGCAGTGGCTGTGCAGCTGCACCTGGATAGGAGGTATACTATCATTTCTGCGTACATTCCACCGTCAGCTGACTTCGACGCGGGGGACTTTCGCCGCGTCGTGGCACGGTTGCCGAGGCCCTATCTCTTGCTTGGAGATCTGAACGGCAGGCATCCTCTCTGGGGAGATTACACCATAAATCCCAGGGGACAAGTCCTTGCCGATCTGATCGAAGAGCTTGAGATGGGTGTCCTAAACGTGGATGAGTTTACGCATCACTGTCCGAGAACCGCTTCATTTTCTTGCCTTGACCTATCTTTGTGCTCTTCGGATGCACAGCCTGATTTTGATTGGGGGGTGGTCGATGACCTCCATGGTAGTGATCACTTTCCCATTCAAATATCATTTTCAGGGCAACTGCCGCCTGAGAGACCACCTCGGTGGTGCTTGGCGCGAGCGCGGTGGCCTGCATTTCAGGAAATGACTGAATTCTCTATCTCAGTCAAGGAGTTTAGGTCGGTAGATGAGGCCGTTGAGTTCTTCTCCGGCAACCTCATCGCCGTGGGCCTGACTACTATTCCTAGGACGTCTGGCCGTTTTGCACGCCGACCACTCCCATGGTGGTCGGCCGAGTGTGAGACGGCCCTCAAACAGAAGCGTTATGCCTACATGCGCTATAAGCGCCGCCCGAACGATTTCACCGTCGCTGAATTTCGTCGGGCTAGGGCTAGGTTCCGGTATATTTCGAAGCACGCCCGCCGCTCTTCTTGGCGGGCATACGTGTCTTCACTTAACGGGAAGACCCCTTTAGCTGAGGTGTGGAAGCGAGTCAAAAGGATTCGGGGCAAGTTCTCGCAGGACCCCCCTCCCGTTCTCCAGGAGAATGGGACCGCAATCTCGGACCCCGCGTCCGTGGCGGAATCCTTAGCGACCGCTTTTTCCGCATTCTCTAGCCGTGATGCTGCTCCGCCAGCATTCAATGCACGTCGTGATGTCGCGGAAGGCCGCTGGCTGGACTTTACCTCCAGAGGCGGAGAACCCTTCAACGACAAGTTTACTGTGAGTGAGTTGCGTTCCGCTCTCGCTTCGTGCGCTGACACCGCCCATGGTCCGGACGATGTCCCGTACGCCATGCTTCGACACCTGGGTGAGCGAGGCATGGCCTTTCTGTTAGATTTGTTCAACAGGATCTGGGTGGAAGGTCTTCTCCCAGACTCCTGGCGAATCGCTACTGTGCTCGCCTTTCGCAAGCCGGGGAGAGATCACTCTACTCCGACCGGTTTCCGCCCAATCTCTCTAACCTCTTGCGTGTGCAAGTTGATGGAGAAATTGGTAAATGTTAGATTAGCCTATTTCCTGGACAGCGGAGGCCATCTGTCTTCTGCACAGTGCGGCTTCCGTAAGTTCCACTCCACGTCGGATGCTCTGCTCCGACTGGAAAATGCCGTTTGCGAGGCTTTCCTTCGTAGACAGCACTACGCCACGGTGTTTTTTGATCTGGAGAAAGCCTATGATACCGCATGGCGATACGGTATCATGGAGACTCTCCACACGATGGGGGCGAGGGGACGCCTCCCAATGTTTATATCTGAATTTTTGCGAGATCGTCGATTCCGCGTACGGGTGGGGGGAGCCCTCTCCGGCCCAAAGGAGCAGGAAGAGGGTGTCCCGCAGGGAAGTGTCCTCAGTGTCACACTCTTTGCCCTGAGCATCAACGGCATCACCTCGGTACTGCCGGAAGATGTTCTCGCTACGCTCTACGTGGACGACCTTTCGATCTCTTTTGGCGCGGCCCAGATGCCAACTCTGGAGCGCCGACTCCAACAGGCATTGAACCGCGTCTCTCGCTATGCCGAAGCGCACAGGTTTCGGTTTTCTTTGGCCAAGACTAAGGTGGTGCACTTCTGCCGCCATCCACGGCTTCACCCCGACCCAGATTTGTTTCTTAATGGGGTGCGCCTGGATGTGGTTGAGTCGCACCGTTTCCTTGGTCTTGTATTCGACCGACGCCTCACCTGGGAGGCTCACATTCGCAGCCTTAGGGTCTCTTGTACCCGCGCCATGGACATTCTCCGTTCCGTGACGTTCAGCGCTTGGGGCGCTGATAGGGCTACCGCCTTACTTTTTTATCGATCCTTTGTTCGCTCGAAGCTCGACTACGGATGCGAGTTTTATGCATCCGCAGCCGAGCGTTTATTGCGGAAGGTGGATTCGATCCACCACACCGGCCTTCGCCTTGCGACCGGTGCCTTCCGCACTTCCCCCATTGAGAGCCTGTTGGTCGATGCTGGGGAGATGCCACTCGCTCTGCGCCGCGTGCAGTGCATCACTCGCCTGTACGCGCGAGCCCGGCGCCTCCCCCAGTCGCCAACAGCTCTCACTGCATCCGCAGCTGATCTCGATGGTGCCTATGCCGCCGAGAGACGCCAGTCATACCCTAAGCCCTTTGGGTTTAGGGCCAGGAAACTCCTTCGAGAGGTAGATATAGCTCTCGGGCCGGTGGCGCCCCTGGTTCTGCCCAGGACGCCACCCTGGAGGGTACCACATTTGGCTATTTGTCGCCACGCCTCTGCTCCCAAAGCTTGTACTGCGCCGGGAGTATTGCGTTCGATCTTTTTGGAGCACACATCGTGTCACGCTGGTACCGTGCCAGTGTATACGGATGGCTCCAAGTCCCAAGAGGGGGTCGGCTTCCACGCCGTATCCCCTCTGTTTGAAGTCAGCGGGGCTCTACCAGGCGCTGCGTCTGTCTTCACGGCCGAGCTGGTGGCAATACACCACTCGGTACGGGAGATTACGCGACGTGCCCGGTTCGGAGACCGGATTGTGATTTATAGCGACTCACAAAGCGCCCTGAGTGCTCTCGGGGCATTGGAATCTCCGCATCCCCTGGTTCGCGAAATCCGTGACGCCACGGTTTTGGCGAGCCGGGCAGATGTCGAGATTATCTTCTGCTGGGTTCCTGGACATGTAGGAATTGCGGGGAATGAGCGCGCCGATGAGGGCGCCAAAGAGTCCGCGAGGACTCTGCGACCGGACCAGCGTTTCGCTCTTCCTCACACCGACTACATGGCAGGAATACGGGCAGCTCTTCGGACTGCTTGGCAAAGAAGATGGGAGACGGTCGAGGGGAACTTAAAGTTGCGTGCCATTGCGCCGCGACTGTTCCCATGGACCTATCCCCCAATGCCGCGGCGGCTTCAGGTTGCTTTCTGTCGTCTTCGAATCGGACACACTCGTGTGACGCATCGTTACTTGGTGGAGCGCTCGCATGTGCCCTATTGCAACGACTGCGTCGTCCCCCAGACTGTTCGGCATATTCTTGTCGAATGTCCCAGTCTGGGTGATCTTCGCGCACGATACCTGTCTCGGTACCGGGATGGGCGGGGTCGCTACCGCCTGTCCCTTGTACTCGGGACGAGTGCGTGCACCATGACTGGTGGACTTATTGACTTTTGGGGGGAGGCCGGCTTTCTCCCCTTTATTTAAGGTTCCTTTTTTTGTTATTGTTTTGTTTTAGGTTGCACTCTCCTGCACCGGGGTTAGGGGGACCTCCCCCCGCTGCCGGAGATTGCTTCGATTGTTAAGTTTTTCCAATTTATATTGATTGTTAAGTTTTCATATTTTAACTTTAAAGTAGCCTAATTCTAGGCTGTCGTGTTTTTCGGCGACTTATGCCCAAGTGGGTAGTTGCCAGATGGGCTCTATAAAAAAAAAAAAAAAAAAAATTCTCGCTACGCTCTACGTGGACGACCTTTCGATCTCTTTTTAGCGCGGCCCAGATGCCAACTCTGGAGTATCGAACCAAACTGGCATTGAACCGCGTCTCTTTCTATGCCCAAGCGCACAGGTTTCGGTTTTCTTTAGGCCAAGACAAAGGTTGTGCACTTCTGTTGCAATCCACGGCTCTTCCCCGAACCAGATTTGTTTCTTAATGGGAGGCGCCTGGATGTGGTGGAATCGCACCATTTCCTCGGTCTTTATACGACCGACGCCTAACCTGGGAGGCTCATATTCGCAGCCTTAGGCTCTCTTGTGCCAGCGCCATGGACATTCTCTGTTCCGTGACGTTCAGCGCCTTGGGCGCTGATAAGGCTACTGCCCTACCATTTCATTGATCCTTTGTTCGTTCGAAGCTCGACTACCGATGCGAGTTTTATGCATCCGCAGCCGAGCGTTTATTGCGGAAGGTGGATTCGATCCACCACACCGGCCTTCGCCTTGCGACCGGTGCCTTCCGCACTTCCCCCATTGAGAGCCTGTTGGTCGATGCTGGGGAGATGCCACTCGCTCTGCGCCGCGTGCAGTGCATCACTCGCCTGTACGCGCGAGCTCGGAGCCTCCCTCAGTCGCCAACAGCTTTCACTGCATCCGCAGCTGATCTTAACGGTGCCTATGCCGCCGAGAGACGCCAGTCATATCTAAGCCCTTTGGGCTTAGGGCCAGGAAACTCCTTCGAGAGCTAGATATAGCTCTCGGGCCGGTAGCGCTCCTGGTTCTGCCCAGGACGCCACCCTTTAGGGTACCAAATTTGGCTATATGTCACCACGCCTCTGCTCCTAAAGCTTGTACGGCGCCGGGAGTATTGCGGTTGACCTTTTTGGAGAACACCTCGTGTCACGCTGGAACCGTGCCAGTGTATACGGATGGCTCCAAGTCCGAAAAGGGGGAAAGCTTCCACGCTTTATTCCCTCTTTTTTAAGTCAGCAGGGCGAGGCGAGGCGCTGCGTTTGTCTTCACGGCCGAGCTGGTGGCAATACACCACTTGGTACGGGAGATTACGCGACGTGCCCGGTTCGGAGACCGGATTGTGATCTATAGCGACTCACGAAGTGCCCTGAGTGCTCTCGGGGCTTTTGAATCTCCGCATCCCCTGGTTCTCGACATCCGTGACCCCACGGTTTTGGGGAGCCAGGCAGATGTTGAGTTTATCTTCTGCTGGGTTCCTGGACATGTAGGAATTGCGGGGATTAGCGCGCCGATGAGGGCGCCAAATTGTCCGCGAGGACTCTGCAAGCGGACCTGCGTTTCGCTCTTCCTCAGACCGACTACATGGCAGGAATACAGGCAGCTCTTCGGACTGCTTGGCAAAGAAGATGGGAGACGGTCGAAGGGAACTTAAAGTTGCGTGCCATTGCTCCGCGAATGTTCACATGGACCTGTCCCCCAATGCCGCGACTGTTAAAATGGACCTGTCCCCCAATGCCGTCTCCTAATCGGACACACTCGTGTGCCGCATCGCTATTTGCTGGAGCGTTTGCCTGCACCCCATTGCGACGACTACTTCGCCCCCCAGGCTGTTCGGCACATTCTTGTCGAATTTCCCAGTCTGGGTGATCTTTGCGCCCGTTACCTGTCCCGGTACCGAGGTGGGCGGTGTCGCTACCACCTGTCCCTTGTACTCAGGACGAGTGCGTTCACCATGACTACGGACTAATAGACTTTTGGGGGGAGGCCGGCCTTCTTCCTTGTATTTAACTTGTTGTTTTTTGTCATTGTTGTTTGTTTGTTTTTTTGTAGGTGCAGGCTCCTGCGCCGGGGGGTAGACCTCCCCCCGACGCCGGATTTTTTTTTTTTTTTTAATTAAGGAGCTATCTGGCGACTGCCGACTTAGGCATTAGTCGCCGTAAACAAACAGCCTAGTTCTAGGCTACTTTAAAAATTAAACAGAAAACAATAAAAAGAAATAACAATAACAATAAAGAAGCAATAACAAAAACAATAACAACAACAACAAACCGGGTTAAATGAAAGGGAGAAGGCCAGCCTCCCCCAAAAAGTCAATAAGTCCACTAGTCATGGTGCACGCACTTGTCCCGAGTACAAGGGACAGGCGGTAGCGACCCCGCCCATCCCGGTACCGGGACAGGTATCGTGCGCGAAGATCACCCAGACTGGGACATTCGACAAGAATGTGCCGAACAGTCTGGGGGACGACGCAGTCGTTGCAATAGGGCGCAGGCGATCGCTCCATCAAGTAGCGATGCGTCACACGAGTGTGTCCGATTCGAAGACGACAGAAAGCAACCTGAAGCCGCCGCAGCATTGGGGGATAGGTCCATGGGAACAGTCGCGGCGCAATAGCACGAAACTTTAAGTTCCCCTCGACCGTCTCCCATCTTCTTTGCCAAGCAGTCCGAAGAGCTGCCCGTATTCCTGTCATGTAGTCAGTGTGAGGAAGAGCGAAACGCTGGTCCGGTCGCAGAGTCCTCGCGGACTCTTTGGCGCCCTCATCGGCGCGCTCATTCCCCGCATTTCCTACATGTCCAGGAACCCAGCAGAAGATAATCTCGACATCTGCCCGGCTCGCCAAAACCGTGGCGTCACGGATTTCACGAACCAGGGGATGCGGAGATTTCAATGCCCCGAGAGCACTCAGGGCGCTTTGTGAGTCGCTATAGATCACAATCCGGTCTCCGAACCGGGCACGTCGCGTAATCTCCCGTACCGAGTGGTGTATTGCCACCAGCTCGGCCGTGAAGACAGACGCAGCGCCTGGTAGAGCCCCGCTGACTTCAAACAGAGGGGATACGGCGTGGAAGCCGACCCCCTCTTGGGACTTGGAGCCATCCGTATACACTGGCACGGTACCAGCGTGACACGATGTGTGCTCCAAAAAGGTCGAACGCAATACTCCCGGTGCCGTACAAGCTTTGGGAGCAGAGGCGTGGCGACAAATAGCCAAATGTGGTACCCTCCAGGGTGGCGTCCTGGGCAGAACCAGGGGCGCCACCGGCCCGA
This sequence comes from Ceratothoa steindachneri, assembly GCA_963969495.1. Classification (NCBI taxonomy): domain Eukaryota; kingdom Metazoa; phylum Arthropoda; class Malacostraca; order Isopoda; family Cymothoidae; genus Ceratothoa; species Ceratothoa steindachneri. The sequence goes on from OZ018319.1 coordinate 216,733,919, forward strand.
GAGCTATATCTACCTCTCGAAGGAGTTTCCTGGCCCTAAACCCAAAGGGCTTAGGGTATGACTGGCGTCTCTCGGCGGCATAGGCACCATCGAGATCAGCTGCGGATGCAGTGAGAGCTGTTGGCGACTGAGGGAGGCGCCGGGCTCGCGCGTACAGTCGAGTAATGCACTGCACGCGGCGCAGAGCGAGTGGCATCTCCCCAGCATCGACCAACAGGCTCTCAATGGGGGAAGTGCGGAAGGCACCGGTCGCAAGGCGAAGGCTGGTGTAGTGGATTGAATCCACCTTCCGCAATAAACGCTCGGCTACGGATGCATAAAACTCGCATCCGTAGTCGAGCTTCGAGCGAACAAAGGATCGATGAAAAAGTAAGGCGGTAGCCCTATCAGCGCCCCAAGCGCTAAACGTCACGGAACGGAGAATGTCCATGGCGCGGGTACCTGAGACCCTAAGGCTGCGAATATGAGCCTCCTAGGTGAGACGTCGGTCGAATACAAGACCAAGGAAACGGTGCGACTCAACCACATCCAGGCGCACCCCATTAAGAAACAAATCTGGATCGGGGTGAAGCCGTGGATGGCGGCAGAAGTGCACCACCTTAGTCTTGGCCAAAGAAAACCGAAACCTGTGCGCTTCGGCATAGCGAGAGACGCGGTTCAATGCTTGTTGGAGTCGACGCTCCAGAGTTGGCATCTGGGCCGCGCCAAAAGAGATCGAAAGGTCGTCCACGTAGAGCGTAGCGAGAACATCTTCTGGCAGAACCGAGGTGATGCCGTTGATGCTCAGGGCAAAAAGTGTGACACTAAGGACACTCCCCTGCGGGACACCCTCTTCCTGCTCCTTTGGGGCAGAGAGGGCTCTCCAGATCAAAAAACACCGTGGCGTAGTGCTGTCTACGAAGGAAAGCCTCGCAGACGGCACTTTCCAGTCGGAGCAGAGCATCCGACGTGGAGTGAAACTTACGGAAGCCGCACTGTGCAGAAGACAGATAACCTCCGCTGTCCAGGAAATAGGCTAATCTAACATTTACCAATTTCTCCATCAACTTGCACACGCAAGAGGTTAGAGAGATTGGGCGGAAACCGGTCGGAGTAGAGTGATCTCTCCCCGGCTTGCGAAAGGCGAGCACAGTAGCGATTCGCCAGGAGTCGGGGAGAAGACCTTCCACCCAGATCCTGTTGAACAGATCTAACAGAAAGGCCATGCCTCGCTCACCCAGGTGTCGAAGCATGGCGTACGGGACATCGTCCGGACCATGGGCGGTGTCCGCGCACGAAGCGAGAGCGGAACGCAACTCACTCACAGTAAACTTGTCGTTGAAGGGTTCTCCGCCTCTGGAGGTAAAGTTCAGCCGGCGGCCTTCCGCGACATCACGACGTGCATTGAATGCTGGCGGAGCAGCATCACGGCTAGAGAATGCGGAGAAAGCGGTCGCTAAGGATTCCGCCACGGACGCGGGGTCCGAGATTGCGGTCCCATTCTCCTGGAGAACGGGAGGGGGGTCCTGCGAGAACTTGCCCCGAATCCTTTTGACTCGCTTCCACACCTCAGCTAAAGGGGTCTTCCCGTTGAGTGAAGACACGTATGCCCGCCAAAAAGAGCGGCGGGCGTGCTTCGAAATATACCGGAACCTAGCCCTAGCCCGACGAAATTCAGCGACAGTGAAATCGTTCGGGCGGCGCTTATTGCGCATGTAGGCATAACGCTTCTGTTTGAGGGCCGTCTCACACTCGGCCGACCACCATGGGAGTGGTCGGCGTGCAAAACGGCCAGACGTCCTAGGAATAGTAGTCAGGCCCACGGCGATGAGGTTGCCGGAGAAGAACTCAACGGCCTCATCTACCGACCTAAACTCCTCGACTGAGATAGAGAATTCAGTCATTTCCTGAAATGCAGGCCACCGCGCCCGCGCCAAGCACCACCGAGGTGGTCTCTCAGGCGGCAGTTGCCCTGAAAATGATATTTGAATGGGAAAGTGATCACTACCATGGAGGTCATCGACCACCCCCCAATCAAAATCAGGCTTTGCATCCGAAGACCACAAAGATAGGTCAAGGCAAGAAAATGAAGCGGTTCTCGGACAGTGATGCGTAAACTCATCCACGTTTAGGACACCCATCTCAAGCTCTTCAATCAGATCGGCAAGGACTTGTCCCCTGGGATTTATGGAGTAATCTCCCCAGAGAGGATGCCTGCCGTTCAGATCTCCAAGCAAGAGATAGGGCCTCGGCAACCGTGCCACGACGCGGCGGAAGTCCCGCGCGTCGAAGTCAGCTGACGGTGGAATGTACGCAGAAATGATAGTATACCTCCTATCCAGGTGCAGCTGCACAGCCACTGCTTGAAAGGAGGTATCTAAAGAGAAAGGAAGAACGGAGACATCATGCCGGGTGTAAACCGCGCATCCCCCAGCCCGGCCATCCCGCGGTGGTGGGGTCGCAAGACCCTTACAGCCCGGGAGGGCCGGCAGGGGGCACGCGCCTAGCATGGTCTCCTGCAAAAAAATAGCTAACAGGGAACGGGACGAGGCGAGCCTCCGCAGCTCCTCCCAGATGGCCCGGAGTCCACGGCAATTCCATTGAAGGAATATGCCCTCCAGGCCTAGCTCGGAGGAGAGGCGGGGGCCCTCCTTGAATTGAAGACCCTCACGGGAATGGCCGTACGCTTCCCGGGGGCAGAACCCCGGGCGCTGTTGGCCGGACAACGCGCTGGAGGCGCTGTCGCCTTCGAGGACTTATTGGGGAAGGTTGGGCTCGCCAGGCGAGTCTTTTCCTCCCTCCGCCTCGAAACCTTAGGCGGGCGCTGCGGCTTCGGAGGCGGGGGGGCCTCTTTTCGAGGAACCACCGTCTCCGAGCCACTCGCTCCACCTCGGGGCGTGGGCGAAGGAGCCGAAGCTCCTTTGTTGCTGTCCTCCTTTCGGGGGACAGCTTTAGGAACCCCTGAAGATGGCCTAGCGACCATCTTCAGGGGTGTTGCCTCCTGTGAGTCTAACGACTCAGTGGAGGCGCGTGGCCGTTTCGCCTTACGGGAAACGGTCACGCTGGGGGAAGAGGGGGGAGCCCTGGTTTTAGCCGGGGCAGGGTATGAACCCTTTTTGCCGCCAGCTTTACCAGGGGAGCGCCCGGGTTGGGTAGAGCCCGCAGAAGGGCTCCGAATGGGCGCGGAAACAACCGTGCTCGTTGGCCTGGATGGGCCAGGAGCAGAGGGTGCCTTGCTAACTATTGAGGCATATGATGTCCAAGGCAGAGCCGGGCGCGCCAGGACCAAGTCCTTTGCCTCGCGGAATGAGAGTCGATCCTGGGCCTGAACGGCCAGGATTTCTTTCTCAAGGAGATATGCACCACATTGCTTCGAAGAAGCAGGGTGCGGCTCTCCGCAATTGACACACTTGGCCACACACGATTTGGACTTATCGTGTGCGACCTTGGAGCAATTTACACAGACTTCGGGTGACCCCGATTTTGCACGTCTAACTGATCGATTCGTATGGCCGAAGCGGTGACAGTAATAGCACCGCCGCGGCAGTGGCACGAATGCCTTCACGCGGTAGCGGTACCAACCGGCACGCACCGACTCAGGGAGCTTGTCACAGTCGAACGTGACGAAGAGTGTAGGGGTGGGTCTCGAGGCCCCTCCCTGTTTTCTCATCACACGTTCGACCTTGACCGCCCCATGGTCGGCCAGCTCTAGGGTGATGTCTTCAATGGAGTAGTCAACGAGTTCCCTCGCATAAACTACTCCTTTCACAAAGTTCATGGTAGAGTGCGGCGTCACACTCACCGGGGTGCCATGAAGTGTCCGAAGAGCACTTATCTTGGCCGCCTCGGCGGGATTCGCCGCATTCGCCAGAAGGCTCCCGTACGAGAAACGGGTTACCTTCGGCACTCTACCAATTGCACTAGCTAATCCTCTCCTCTGATGGATCATGTTGCCCTTGGACAACATGGTGCCATCAGTGGAGCGAATAACGAGGAAGTGCTTGAAGCCAGCGGGCTCGAAAACGCCAGGTAACCACTGAATGAGGGGCCCCGATGTCATCGAGGCTCCGCCCTGTGCATTCTTGGTGTTAGTCTTAGTCAGGGGCTCCGCACACGAGGGGGTAGAGGTGCCGGATGTGCCGATCTTGGCTTGGTCGCCTACCAAAGTGGCAGCAGACCCATCCGTCCCCGCAGCCCCCGCGGATGGAGAGGAGCCCCGAGTCTTCTTCGTCTTTTTAGTCTTTTTAGTATTTTTCTTTTTAGGAGAGGAGGGCGGGGAATGAACCCGCTTCTCACCTCCGCCGGCAGAAGCCCCCATGCCAGATGGGCCGGCCTCAGACAGGTCCCTCTCTGAAATGGAGAAGGTCCTGGTCGTCGTAGGGGCACCTGTCGGAGGAGATCCCTCCCCTCCTTTTACTGCCTCGGAGCCCTCGGCCGTTTGAGGGGGACCTTGCATAGGGGCGGATTCGGGTTCGGTGCTTGGCGCCGAGCCCGGATTCCCCCCCATGGAAGGCCCTACCATCTGAGGCTAGGTCTCCTCAAGGACCATGTCTATCACAGGAGGGGCCTCCAGTTGGCCATCCCCTCCCAGGACATCGCAGGTCCCCTTGGCAGTGTCGCCAGTCTTGTGTGGGGAGACACAGGCCTTGACCCCAGCAAGGTTTAAAATTCTTTCCAGCAGGTCTTTTGAGGGAAGCGACCGAAGGGGCCTGGCTTCCCTCTCCCCCCTAAAGGGGTTTGCCCTACCGAGCCGCTTGCACGAGGGGCGGTCGGCAATGGGCTGCCTGCTGGCTTTCTTGGCAGTCCCCTTGGAAAGCAAAGGAGGGACTGCCGCTGGAGATAGGGAAGTGCCCGAAAGCACCTCCAGAGAAGGGGGTGAGGGGGAGTCCCCTACACCCGTAAGCGTAGGAGAGGAGTAAGCCTCCTCTCCGGTTTAAGAATTATGAAGGGGCCCTTGCGCAAGCACAAGGGGGGAGACCTCCATTTTCTCGGTGGAGCTGCCCGAGGGCGGCTCCGTTGATTTTCTTGGGGAAGTTGGGGGTTGGGTTTTTTTGTTTTTTGTGTCATACATGGGCATGGTGACCCTCTTTTTAATACGGCACGCAATAGCTCATCACCTCTCGCAGTTGCCCGCACTGCGAGAGGTGCTTACTAGCCCGGCAGAGCCAGGCGCCGCCATTCGGGACCACCCCTCCCGCCTGGTGGCCTGGCAGTCCATCGGCATGGCGGCTCCACCTTGAACACGGCGTAAAATTGATAGAATGTGAAGAGGAGAGGAAAGGGGATGTGAGGAAGGTATGGGTGGGGATGAAGCAGGTTGTTAAAAAAACCCATCCCGAACCGGAGCTGAGGGGTTAGGGAACAATGTCCCCTCTCCCCCCAGCCCCGATCCGGGGTGGTTGGCTTGAGAAGAAGGTCAGTATCTACCCTGTGAAATTAGAGGCTGACCAGAGAAAGTTGTGGGAGAGGTTGTATGAAAAGCGACGAGGTAGGGGACAAATCGGGCTATCTGAAGGAAAGAAGAGAGGCTAAGCTGGGGCCGGACGGAGCGCTGGATCCCGTCAGCACGGCGGCCAGGATAGCAAATCGCCGCGCCCCTTACGGGGTCCCGACGCCGGAGTTTACTCCCTGACTCTTATCCCTTCTTATTGTTGTTTCTGTTACATTTTATTTTAAAGTAGCCTAGAACTAGGCTGTTTATTTGCGGCGACTTATGCTTAAGTGGGCAGTCGCCAGATAGCCTCTTTCAAAAAAAAATTAAATAAATAAAAAAATGTCCCCCTATCCTGGGCCGGTGAAACGTCATCCGTCGGGGAAGAGAGGACATGGGCCGACGAGCCTGTCGTCTCTACTTTCCTAAGGGCGTTGGCCCTATCGAGCCGCAGGGGTGGTCAATTACTGACTGCCTGCCTGCTTTCCTTGGCAGTCTTCTTTGAAACGAAAGAGGGGAATGCCGCTGGAAAAAGTGAGTTGCCCAAAGGCGACTCTAGATAAGGAGTAAACCTCCTCTTGTTTCAAAAATGTTTGGAGTGTCCCTTGCAAATACACAGGCGGGGGGCGGGATCCTCTAATTTTAGATTGAGATGCCGAAAGGAGGCTCCGTCGATGGCCGTAGGGAAGGTAGAGGCGAGGTATTTTATTTAATAAATTCATCATTGGCATGGTGACCCTATAATAATCACGGAACGCAAACGTTCATCACCGCACGCAGTAGCCTGCTCTGCGAGCTGTGAAAATGGTGCCGTCAAAGCGAGCTGCCGCCATTTAAGGCCACTCTTCCCGCCTAGTGACCTGGCATCTCTTCGACATAGCGGCTCCACCTTTGGCACGGCATGAAATTGATAGACAGATTAAGGAGAAAGAAAGGTTATGTGAGGAAGCTGTGGGTGAAGATGAAGCAGGTTGTTGAAAACCCACTACCCCAAGCTGGAGCTCGGGGGTGAGAGAACGTTATCCCCTCCCCCCTCAGCCGCGATCTGGGATAGTTGAGTCAGAGGAAGCTAGTCAGCATCTACCCTGTGAATTTAGAGGCCGACCAGGTTAAGTTGTGGGAGAGGTTTTAGGGAAATTGAGGAACCAGGATAAGAAGGCAGGGTATCAGAAATAAGGAGAAGAGGCTAATCTGGTGCCTGACTTGGCATTGACTCCCGTCAGCACGGTGGCCAGGAAAGCATATCTCCATGCCCTTTACGTGGTACCCGGGAAAGTTCCTGGGGCGGAGGTGCCAATCTTAGTATGGTTCCTTACCAAAACGGCACCGGACCCGTTCGTCCCGGTTACTCCCACAGAAGGAGATGAGGATTCGGAATGATCTGGCTTTGCTCCTTCGTTTCTAGGATCTCCTAGGTCAGATGGGCCGGCCGAAGGAAGATCCTTCTCCGACATGGATAAGATCATGGCTATCACAGGGGCACCAGCGGGGGGGGGAGATCTCTCTTCTCCTTGTGAGGTCTCGAGGAGCCAAGCCTTCTGAGGAGGAGCTTGTACAGGGACGGACTCTTGTTCCGTGCTTGGGACCGTGCCCGGATTTGACCCCATCTAAGATTCTACCGCCTGAGGCTAAGTCACCTAAGGGACCAGGTCCATATCAGGGAGAGGCATCCCCCTAAAACATGAGAGATGCCATTCGAGGGACCTTTTGTCTCGTCTTGAACCCGTGAACCGACATCTGTCAAGAAAGAGAGGGGGGACGTAGAGTAACCCCCTGTAAACTGAGAACGCACGAGTGCCTGACCTTGGGGAGGAGCACAGACCGCCGAGTCCTGTCCTCCCTTGGTCCCCTAAGGATGCTTTCCCTATCAAGCGGTCAATATTGGGTAGCCTGCGGGCTTTCTTGTCAGTTCCCTTTGATAGAAAATAAGGGACTGCCACTATAAAGAGGGCGGCGCCCAACGGCGCCTCTATAGAAGGGGGTGATGGGAAGTCCCCTGCACCCGTAGGCCTTGGAGAGGAGTAAGCCTCCTCTCCGGTCAAAAAGTTTTGGAGGGTCCCGAGCGAAGGTACAGGGGCAGAGGACTTCCATCATTCAGTGGAGCTGCCCGAAGGCGTCTTCGGCTATGGTAGAGGGGAGGGTAAAAGGGGTGTTTTTTTTTAATAAATTCATCATTGGGCATGGTTACCCTATTTATATCACGGAATGCAGACTCTAATCACCCCCACGCAGTATCCCGCTCTTCGAGGGGTGAACACTTGGCCGCAAAACCCAGATGCCACCTTTTAAGACCATACCTCCTCCCTAGTGGCCAGGAAGTCCTTCGGCTTAGCGGCTTCACCTTGCGCTGGGCGTAAAATTGAGAGACAGTGAAAGTAGAGAAAGTTGAGGGTGGACGTGAAGCAGGATGTTAACCCCCCCCGCCCCCCAAACTGGAGATCAGGGGTGAGAGCGCGCTGTCCCCTCTGCCCTCAGCTCCGAGATGGTTGGGTGAGAGGAAGCTGGTCGGCGTCTACCCTGTGAAATTAGAGGCTGACTAGTGAAAGTTGTGGGAGAGGTTGTAGGAAAAGTGAGGAAGCAGGGTAAGAAGACAACGCGCCGTGCCACTTAAGGGTAAATACTTCTGGATATGCGTATGTAGTTTGAGTAGATTACTTGAAAGGCTCGCAATTCTTCTACCTATCCCCTCCCCCCTCGTCCCTTCCCTCTCCCTCCGTTCATCAACGAAGAAAAAGATATTAAATTTTGTATCCACTATCGTGATATATTTATCCATTTATTTAAAAATACTCACGTGGGTATTTCTCCCCCAATTATGTAACGGTGCTTTGGAAAGATGCTTAACTCAGAAGCATTAAAATTTATGGAAGATATATATTCGGAGTAGCCCCAATAGGACAGTACTTGAGGTGGCAGGAACCAGACGGACGTTCAACTCTTCCCGTCAGGCCCTTGATGGGGGAAATAGAATCGATCAACATCTATATAGCCCTTGCAGCTGGATCCTGCCAACGGAAAACAAGGCCAAATACTCTATCCTTCCAAGATACCACTTTAATTGGTCGTCTTTTACTTTCTCAATTCATATAGGAAAAAGCTTTAACTGAGGAAAAAGGAGGAAAAATCACTCGAGGCGGAAAACTAATTTGCTATAAAACAAGATTCATCTTAAAAGGAGATATCAAAATTTACTCTAGACAGCGGTGGAAAGGATAAAATATAGCAATTTCCTTTTCATTCAAGGTTATTAAAAGAAGAAGTTTAGAGAAATAATATGAATGTGAACTATGGAATAAGAATAAAGGGAAAAATAAATTAGGTTGAGGAATAGGTTCTTGCGTTTTTGTTTAATGTCTTGATTTAAGTTTTGTTGACTTGATTTGTGCAAATATTAAGAAACAATAATAAATAATGAGAGCAAAATTTGCAAAGGTTAAGATACGTCTCTTAACAGCGTAGACTATTAGGCTTTTGCTTAGGCTACGTCTTGAAGTTGAGTAATAAGTCATTGCGGTTTATCTAAAAGTTATGTTAATTTAATTTTTGTTCTGTTCCCTCAAAATGGAATGTCAAGTTGAAAGAAAGGCACATTTTCGACACTTGTTGTTATTCATTTTCAATCGAGACAGGAACAATGCAAACGCAGCCAAAGCTCGTCGCGATATTTGTGCTGTGTACGGAGGAAATTTTTATTAGAAAGGACAGCTCAATGGTGGTTTTCACGTTTTAAAAACGGTCATTTCAATCATAAAGACGAAGAACGTTCTGGTCACCACATTAAGTTGGAACGACCTTCTTCATGAAAATCCTCGTCAATCCACTAGAGAATTGGCTGTACAATTGGCGTGTGATCAGAAAACTAGTGAATCACCTTCATTCGATAGGGGAAAATTCAAAAACTCTGTGCGTAGGTTCCACACGTTTTGAGCAAAAGCAAGAAACTTCAACGCTCCACGATTGCCGCAGGCTGCTTGCTCGTCACAAAGCTACTCGTGGATACAAGGACAGATTTCTTCACCGCATCATCACTGGCGACGAAAAGTGGTGTGGTTATGTCAACATGAACCATCGAAAACAATGGCTTAGCCCCAATAAAAAAAAACAATTCCGCGATTAAAGCAAGGACTTCATCTACGAAAGACGATGATGTGTGTGTGGTGGGATTGTGAAGGCATCATTCTTTATGAGCTCTTTGCGAACAACGAGATTGTAAATGCAGGACTCTACGTTCAACAAATGTATCGACTCGCCGAAGCTATGGGGGAAAAGCGACCTTGTCGACGTTATGGAGTCCTTCTGCAACACGACAATGCTCGTCCTCACATTGCCAATATGACAAAAGACGCCATCCAAACGCTAAATTGGAAAATCCTGCCGCATCCTCCATATTCGCCAGTCTTGGCTCCATCGGATTTCCAACTGTTCCGATCACTCTCCAACAATTTGCGCGGCGTTTCGTTCAATACTGATGTGGAATTAAGGACCTGGTTAGACGAATTCTTCAAGTAAAAATCCAGAGATTTTTATTGCAGAGGCATCTAAAAACTAATTGAACGTTGGGAAAGAGTCGTAAATAACAACGGAGAATACATTTTCGATTAAATTACATATTGCAATCAATTAAAAATGAAGTTTTTCTAAAATTGTTAATGGTAATGAATAAATTTGATAAAACCGCAAGAACTTATTCCTCAACACAATAATAACAACAAAAGCTACAGACAGGCAAATACCCTTATGTCCATTTTAAGTGAATTTAGTGATTTTGCGGTATGCCTCTTAAACGTATAATCATTTTGAAGAAGTTTATTAAACTTTTTTTGTTTCGAATACGTTTATGAGTGTATTCAGCACAATTTAGTAGATGCAAATTATTTACCTCAGATAGTACAACGACCGTCCAGACATCTTTTGCGAGAAGCATTGTTTGATAAAATGTCCGAGAAAAATTAATTTCTCAGCAAAAGAGGAATCGTATGGTGAATGAATTGGGTAAAAGACAGGCTTGTCTGCAAATTTCAAATATATTTGTAGTCTGATCATTGCACTGTGAAGAATATAGTATAGAAGGAAATCAAACCAAGAAAGAAAGGGGTTCAACCAGAACTTCGAGCTCTTAGCCATAATATCTTTCTTGAATCAAAGAGTAGGTGGCTAAAAACCCTCATGTTGGTAGCAAACACTTTTAAAGCTTTTGGGACTCTTTTCACTGCGGGAGGGGCAAGGTTAAATACTCTCAGGAAATTTCTTCCCGTTGTGAATAAGACCAAAAGCCGTTCATAAGCAACTAAACACAAGGAAATTCTGTGTTAGCCGAGAAATACTCGTACATGAACAAGGTCTGCTGACCAAAGTCGCGTACTCTCACTTATTCTGATTTGACTTTACCCAACTTCAAAAATTTTAATAATTCCCGGACTAACCGTGGGAGGACTGTCAATTATATCATTCGAAAGAGAATGTGAAACATCATAAGGGTTTCAAATTTCACTAGAATCGGCTAAATAGTTATGATGCTATTGCTAAATAATTTCCCGGCTAACCTTGGGAGAACTTTAGCAATTATATCATCATTCGAAAGAGAATGTAAAATAACATAAGGGTTTCAAATTTTGTTAGAATCGGCCGAATAGTTATGATGGTTAAGGAAGATGCTGAGTTGTTAATGACCATCAGATGAAGTTAGTTAACCAGGCAACAAAGAAGAGGAGGAGGATTGACTATTTGGGTTGCAATTGGTGGAGAAGAGCCGTCGGGTGATTTCAGAGTGGATGCTTGCGTCAAAAAAGATTCGACGGCGTACTGTGAGCCCTTTTAGAAAAAATTCCTACCTATGTTCAAGAGATAGCCAGTGAGGATGAGGAAACCACTTGTCTTCGCGAAAGATAGCGAACTTAACGCTACTTAAAGTTCTTTAGGTGTTGGGTGGAGTCTAAAGAATTTGGAAATGACTCAAAGCATATAGATCATCCTTAAGATAGAGAAAAGAAAAGAATAACAAGAAAAATGACCTTTGGGAAGCTATCCAAGATACTTTCAAAAATATTTCTGCTGTTTTCATAAAAACTTTGACTTCATTGGTTTAGTACAGACGGTTAGTTATTTTTTTTAGGCGCCGGCGACTCTATATCTGACTATGTCGGTCAGTCCTCGTTTTGCTTTTTTATTGTTTTGGTAATAACGTTGTAACTATTCGGCTGATTCTAACGAAATTTGAAACCTTATGTTGTTTTACATTCTCCTTTGAATCATATAATTGCCAAGGTCCTCCTAAGTTTAGCCCGGGAATTATTTTGTTTTGGCAATAACATCATAAATATTTGGCCGATTCTAACGAAATTTGAAACACTTATGTTGTTTTACATTCTATTTCGAAGAATATAATTGCAAACGACCTCCCAAGGTTAGGCGGGAAATTATTTGGCAATAACACTATAACTATTTGACCGATTTCTAATGAGATTTGAAACCCTAATGTTGTTTTACTTTCTCTTTCGAAAGGTATAATTGCCAAAGTACTCCCAAGTTTAACCCTGGATTATTTGGCAATAACCCTATAACTATTTAGCCACTTCTAACGAAATATGCGATCCTTGTGTTGTTTTACATTCTCTTTCGAAAGGTATAATTTTCAATGTCCTTCTAAGGTTAGTCTGGGAATTATTGAAAGTTTTGAAGGTCGTAAGGGCATAGACAGAATAAGTGAGATCACGCGACTTTTGTTCAGCAGACCTTGTTTTAAATAGCATCTATCTGGCGACTCCATTTGAGGGCTTAAGTGGCTGTAATTAAAATTTTAGCCTAACTAGACTACTTTAAAATTATTAAAACTAAACCAAAAAAAGAGAAAAACAAATATAGAACAAAAATGATAATACAAAATAATTCAGAAACAACAGAGTCAAGAAAAGAGTAGAAAGCAATCTCCAGAGTCGGGAAAAGGCTAGCCTCACCCGACGCATTATCATGCGACCAATACCAGAGAGAGTTGAAATGAGGAGGTCAGTCTCCTCACAAAAGTCAAATAGTCTACACGTATGTGTGCACAACTCATCTCGAAGAGAAAAGTAAAGCAGTAGCTACCCCACTCACCCTGGTACGGAGGTTAGTAACGTGCACGAAGATCGCCCATACTGGGACAGTCAAAAGGAATTTGATGAACAGTTTGAAGGACAACGCAGTCCTCTCAATATGGTGCCGGAAAGCACTCCACCAAATAGTGGTACGTCCCGCTATTTGGTACGGCCCAAAGCGACCTGAAGTCATCGTTGCATCGGGGGTAGGTCTGTCGTAGTATTGTAGTTGTTGCTTTATTTTTATTTTTTTGTCAGATGATTTATATGTTCAATGACTTTAGCGCGCCAGTCTGATCCTATTACTTATGAAGGACAACAATAAATCTATATTGGCTGAGTGGACTTTTTAATTACCTTAGAAAGTGCCACAGCGTTTAATCCATTTTAAGGAAAGAGCCAGTCAAACACGTAAAGGATCCATTGAAACACCAGAATTATCCAAAAATAAATATATATTTTAAATTTATCCATTAACTACCAAAATAAAATATTTACAATCACATAATAAGTTGAACGGGAATAACAATGCTTGAAACCTGGCCTATTTCAGAAGCTAATCATGCCCAACTCGAAATAGGCTCTAAGTAAACCAAACAACTGCCGATTAGTTATTTTATGTTGACCCTTTTAGATTAGCATTAAAGTTCAATTTAAGTTTCACTCTTCTAACTGTAAATATGACGGGGTTCACTAAGAATTGTCTTTACTTCAGTTAATTTGAGTACTGTATTAAACTCCTACTAAATCAATACAAATATAAATAGTCATTCTGACTTACATGAACGAAATGATGAGGGGTTGACGGATGTCGCTATATTGGATTTTTCCACGCTGCTTCTTCTACGGCGAGCAGTTGGAGTTTTTTCTTTCACGAGATAAGGTGGGGAAGAGGGGGGAGGATGTCAAATTCTTCGGTTCTACGCTAAAAAGCGGGAGGAGGAGTTGTAGTCTCTGGCTCAAGGAGTGCTCTTCTGGGTAGCTGTTGAAGCCTTTTTGTATCCTAGTCTTCTTCGAGGGGTTGCCCAACTGGATTTCTCCGAAGGGAGACTTTAACGTATATGTCCGCCTGGCCCTCCATGTGGCTTTATGTTATAATTCGTCTACAATGTCCAAGAGAAAAGTCGCGGAGCAGTAGCACACAAATTTATGATCCTCTCGACCGCCAGCCATCTTAATTGCAAGGTATCCCAAAAGATTGACCTGATTCTTGCCAGGTAGTCGGTGTGAACAAGAGCAAAATACTGATGTGGTCAGCGAGTCCTCGCGGACTCTTTAGCGCCCTCATAGGCGCGCTCTTTCCCCCCAATTCCCAAATGTCAAGGAACAAAAGATAAAATAATATCGACATCCACGCGGCTCGCGGCAACTGTGGCGTAACGAATCACGCGAACCAGAGGATATGAAGTTTCCAATGCCCCAAATGCATTCATGGCCCTTACTGAGCGGTGTATTGCAAACAGCCCATTTTTTTTTGAAGGGGCTATCTGGCGACTGCCCACCTAGGCATAAGTCGCCGTAAATAAACAGCCTAGTTCTAGGCTACTTTAAAAAAATTGCAAAGGAAACAACAATAAAAAGAATCAAGCAATAACAATAACAAAACAATAACAAGACAATAACAAAAACAACAACAAAACCTAGTTAAATTAAAGGGAGAAGGCCGGTCTCCCCCCAAAAGTCAACAAGTCCACCAGTAAATGTGCACGCACTCGTCTCGAGTACAAAGGACAGGCGGTAGCGACCCCACCCATCCCGGTACCGCGACAGGTATCGTGCGTGAAGATCACCCAGAATGGTACACTTCTACTAGAATGTGGCGAACAGTAGGGGACGACGCAGTCGTCGCAATAGGGCCCTGGCGAACGCTTCATCAGATAGCGATGCGTCAAACGAGTATGCCCGATTCGGAGACGACAGAAAGCGACCTGAAGCCGTCGCGGCATTGGGCGATAGGTCCATGGAAAGAGTCGTGGCGCAATGAAACGCAACTTTAAGTTCCCTTCGACCGTCTCCAATCTTCACTGTTAAGCAGTCCAAAGAACTGCCCGTATTCCTGCCATGCAGTCGGTGTGAGCAAGAGTGAAACGCTAGTCCGGTCGCAGAGTCCTAGCGGACTCTTTGGCGCCCTAATCGGCACACTCATTCCCCGCAAATCCTAAATGTCCAGGAACCCAGCAGAAGATAATCGCGACATCTGCCCGGCTCGCCAAATCCGTGGCGTCACGGATATCGCGAACCAGGGGATGCGGAGATTCCAATGCACCGAGAGCACACAGGGCGCTTTATGAGTCGCTATAGATCACAATCCGGTCTCCGAACCGGGCACGTCACGTAATCTCCCGTACCAAGTGGTGTATTGCCACTAGCTCAGTGGTGAAGACAGATGCAGGGCCTGGTAAAGCCCTGCTGACTTCAAACAGTGTGGAAGCCGACCCCCTCTTGGGACCTGCAGCCATATGTATACACTGACAAGGTTCCAGCGTGACACAAGGGAGGCTCCAAAAGGTCGAACGCAATACTCCCGGTGCCGTACAAGCTTTGGGAGCAGAGGCGTGGTGACAAATAGCCAAATGTGGTACCCTGCAGGGTGGCGTCTGGGGCAGAACAAGGGGCGCCAACGGACCAAGAACTATATATATATCTCGAAGGAGTTTCCTGGCCTTTGGGTTTAGGGTTTGACTAGCGTCTCTAGCCGGCATAGGCACCATCGAGATCAGCTGCGGATGCAGTAAGAGCTGTTGGCGACTGAGGGAGGCGTCGGGCTCGCGTTTACAGGTGAGTGATTCACTGCACGCGGCGCAGAGCGAGTGGCATCTCCCCAGCATCGACAAAAAGGCTCTCAATGGGGGAAGTGCGGAAGGCACCAGTCGCAAGGAGAAGGCTGATGTGATGGATAGAATCCACCTTCCGCAATAAAAGCTCGGCTGCGGATGCATAAAACTCGAATCCGTAGTCGAGCTTCGAACGAACAAAGGATCGATAAAAAAGTAGGGCAGTAGCCCTATCAGCACACCAAGCGCTACACGTCACGGAACGGAGAATATCTATTTGGCGGGTACAAGAGACACTAAGGCTCCAAATACGAGCCTCCCAGGTGAGAGTTCGGTCGAATTCAAGACCAAGAAAACAGGGCGACTCACACACATCCAGGCGCACCCCATTAAGAAAAAAATCTGGGTCACGGGGAAGACTTGGATAGCGGCAGAAGTGCACCACCTTAGTCTTGGCCAAAGAAAACCGAAACCTGTGCTCTTCGGAATAGCGAGAGATGCGGTTCAATGCCTGTTGGAGTAGACGCTCCAGAGTTGACATCTAGACCGCGCCAAAGAAAATCGAAAGGTCGTCCACGAGGAGCATAGCGAGAACAACTTCTGGCAGCACCGAGGTGATGTCGTTGATGCTCAGAGCAAAGAGTGTGACACTGAGGACACTTCCCTGTGGGACAACCTCTGCCTGCTCCTTTGGGCCGGAGAGGGCTCCTCTCACCCGTACGCGGAATCGACGATCTCGCAAAAATTCAGATATAAACATTGGGAGGCGTCCCCTCGCCCCCATCGGGTGGAGAGTCTCCATGATACCGAATCGCCATACGGCATCATAGGCCTTCTCCAGATCGAGAAAGACCGTGGCATAGTGCTGTCTACGGAGGAAAGCCTCGCAGACGGCATTTTCCGGTCGGAGCAGAGCATCCGACGTGGAGTGGAACTTGCGGAAGCCGCACTCTGCAGAAGACAGATGGCCTCCGCTGTCCAGGAAAAAGGCTAATCTAACATTTACCAATTTCTCCATCAACTCGCACACGCAAGAGGTTAGAGAGATTGGGAGGAAACCGGTGGGAGTAGAGTGATCTCTTCCCGGCTTGCAAAAGGCGATCACAGTTGCGATTTGCCAGGAATCTGGGAGGAGACCCTCCACCCATATCCTGTTGAACAAATCTGACAGAAAGGCAAGCTTCGCTCACCCAGGGGCGAAGCATGGCGTACGGGACATCGTACGGACCATGGGCGGTGTCCGCGCACGAAACAAGAACGAAGCGCAACTCACTCACAGTAAACCTGTCGTTGAAGGGTTCTCCGCCTCTAGACGTAAAGTACAGCCGGCGGCCTTCTGCGACATCACGCCGTGCATTGAATGCTGGCGAAGCAGCATCCCGGCAAGAGAATGCGGAATAAGAGGTCGCGAAGGATTGTGCCAAGGACGCAGGGTCCGAGATTGCGGTCCCATTCTATGGAGTACGGGAGGGGGGTCCTGTAGGCATAACGCTCCTGTTTGAGGGCCGTCTTACACTCGGCCGACCACCATGGGAGTAGTCGGCGTGCAAAACGGCCAGACGTCCTAGGAATAGTAGTCAGGCCCACGGCGATGAGGTGTCCGGAAAAGAACTTAATGGCCTTATCTCTGACCTAAACTCCTACACCAAGATAGAGAATTCAGTCATTTCCTAAAATGCAGGCCACCGCGCCAAGCACCACCGAGTTGGGGGCTCAGGCAGCAGAGGCCCTGAAAATGATATTTGAATTGACAAGTGATCACTACCATGGAGGTCATCGACCAACCCCCATTCAAAATCAGGCTATGCATCTGAAGAGCACAAAGATAGGTCAAGGCACAAAAATTAAGCGGTTCTCGGACAGTGATGCGTAAACTATTCCACATTTAAAACACATATCTCAAGCTCTTCGATCAGATCGGCAAGGACTTGTCCCCTGGGATTTATGGTGTAATCTCCCCAGAGAGGATGCCTGCCGTTCAGATCTCCAAGCAAGAGAAAGGGCCGTGGCAACCGTGCCACGACGCGGCGAAGGCCCCCGCGTCGAATTCAGCTGACGGTGAAATGTACGCAGAAATGATAGTATACCTCATATCCAGGTGCAGCTGCACTGCCACTGCCACTGCCACTGCCACTGCCTTAAAGGAGGTATCTAAAGAGAAATAAAGAACGGAGACATCATGCCGGGTTCAAACCGCGCATCCTCAAGCCTAGGCTATCCTGTGGTGGTGGGGTCGCAAGACCCTTATACTCCGGAAGGGCGGGCAGGGGGCACACACCTAGCATGGTCTCCTGCAAAAAGATAGCTAACGGGGAACAGGACGAGACGAGCCTCCGCAGATACTTCCATGTGGGCCGGAGTCCACGGCAATTCCATTGAAGGAATATGCCCTTCAGGCCTAGCTTAAATGAGACGCGAGGGCCCTTCTCGAAGAGAAGACCCTCACGGAATGGCCGTACTTTTCCCGGAACCCCGGGTGGTGTTGGCCGGACAAAGCGCTGGAGGCGCTGTCGCCTTCGTGGACTTATTGGGGAAGGTGGACTCGCCATGCGAGTTTTTCCTCCCTTTGCCTCAAAACCTTAGGCGGGCGTTGCAGCTTCGGAGGCGAGGGGCCCTCTTTTCTAGCAACCACCGTCTCCGAGCCACCCGCTCCACCTCGGGGCGTGGGAGAAGGAGCCTAAGCTCCTTTGTTGCTGTCCTCTTTTCGGAGGACAGCGTTAGGAACCCCGGAAGAGGGCCTAGCGACCATCTTCAAGGGTGTTGCCTCCTGTGAGTCTAACGATTCGGTAGAGGTGCGTGGTCGTTTCGCCTTACGGGAAACGGTGACGCTGGGGAAAGAGGAAGAAGCCGTTGTTTTAGCCGGGGCTGGGTGTGAACCCTTTTTGCCACCAGCTTTACCAGGGGATCTCCCGGATGGAGTAGAGCCCGCAGAAGGGCTCCGAATGGGCGTGGAAACAACCGTGCTCGTTGGTCTGGATAGGCCATGAGCAGAGGGTGCCTTTCTAACTATTGAGGCATATGACGTCCCAGGCAGAGCCGGGCGCGCCAGGACCAAGTCCTTAGCCTCGCGGAATGAGAGTCTATCCTGGGCCTGAACGGCCAGGATTTCTTTCTCCAGGAGATATGCACCACATTGCTTCGAAGAAGCAGGGTGCGGCTCTCCGCAATTGACACACTTGGCCACACATGATTTGGAATTATCGTGTGCAGCCTTGGAGCAATTTACACAAACTTCGGGTGACCCCAACTTTGCACGTCTACATGAGCGATTCGTATGGCCGAAGCGGTGACAGTTATAGCACTGCCGCGGCAGTGGCACGAATGCCTTCACGCGGTAGCGGTACCAACCGGCACGCACCGACTCATGGAGCTTGTCACAGTCGAACGTGACGAAGAGTGTAGGGGTGGGTCTCGAGGCCCCTCCCTGTTTTCTAATCACACGTTCGACCTTGACCGCCTCATCGTCGGCCAGCTCTAGGGTGATGTCCTCAATATAGTAGTCAACGAGTTCCCTAGCATAAACTACTCCTTTCACATCGTTCATGGTAGAGTGCGGCGTCACAATCACCGGGGTGCCATGAAGTGCCTGAAGAGCACTTATTTTAGCCGCCTCTCGGGATTCGCCGCATTCGCCAGAAGACTCCCGTCCGAGAAACGGGTCACCTTCGGCTCTCTACCAATTGCACTAGCTAATGCTCTCCTCTGATGGATCATATTGCCCATGGCCAACACGGTGCCATCAGTGGAGCGAATAATGAGGAAGCGTTTGAAGCCAACGGGCTCGAAAACGCCAGGTAACTTCTGAATGAGGGGCCCCGATGTCATCGAGGCTCCGCCCTGTGCACTCTTGGTGTTAGTCTTAGTCAGGGGCTCCGCACACGGGGGAGTAGAGGGGCGGGATGTGCCGATCTTGGCTTGGTCGCCGACCAAAGTGGCAGCAGACTCATCCGTCCCTGCATCACCCGCGGATGGATAGGAGCCCCGAGTCGTTTTGGTCTTTCTTGTCTTTTTATTCTTCTTTTTAGGAGAGGAGGGCGGGGAATGAACCCACTTCTCACCTCCGCCGGCAGAAGCCCCCATGCCAGATGGAACGGCCTCAGCCAGGTCCTTCTCCGAAATGGAGAAGGTCCTGGTCTTCGTAAGGGCACCTTTCGGAGGAGATCCCTCCCCTCCTTGTACTGACTCGGACCCCTCAGCCGTTTGAGGAGAACCTTGCATAGGGGTGGATTCGGGTTTGGTGCTTGGCGTGGAGCCTGGATTCCTATCCATGGAAGGCCCTACCTTCGGAGGCTGGGTTTCCTCAAAGACCATGTTTATCACAGTAGGGGCCTCCAGTTGGCCATCCACTCCCAGGACATCGCAGTTCCCATTGGCAGCGTCAAGAGTCTTTTGTGGGGAGGCACAGGCCTTGACCCTGGCAACGTTTAATATTGTTGCCAGCAGGTCTTTTGAGCGAAGCGACCGAAGGAGCCTGGCTTCCCTCTCTCCCTAAGGGGGTTTGCCCTACCGAGCCGCTTACACGAGGGGCAGTCGGCAATGGGCTGCCTGCTGGCTTTCTTGGCAGTCCGCTTAAGAAAGAAAAGGAGGGACTGCCGCTGGAAATAGGGAGGTGCCCGAAAGCACCTCCAGAGGATGGGGTGAGGGAGAGTCCCCTTTATCCGTAGGCGTAGGAGAGGAGTAAGCCTCCTTCTTGGTTAAAAAAATATGGAGGGTCCCCTGTGCAAGCACAGGGGAGGGGGGGGGACCTCCATTTTTTTCGGTGGAGGTTCTCGAGGGCGGCTCCGTCGATGAGCAAGGGTGTGTTTTAGGGGGAGATTTTTTTTTAACATCATTGTGCATGGTGACCCTAAATTTTCTTTGGGACGCAATAGCTCACCACCTCTCGCAGTTGCCCGCACTGCAAGAGGTGTTTACAGGCCTGGCAGAGCCAGGCGCCGCCATTTGGGACCATCCCTCCCGCTAGGTGGCCTGGCAGTCCATCGGCACGGCGGCTCCACCTTATACGCGGCGTAAAACAGTGTTAAGAGGAAAGGGATGTGAGGAAGGTATGGGTGGGGATTAAGCAGGTTCCTAAAAAAAAAACATTAGGACCCGGAGCTCAGGCGTCAGAGAAAGTTGTCCCCTCCCCCTCAGCCCCGATCCGGGACGGTTGGGCTAAGCTGGGGCCGGACGGAGCGCTGGATTTCGTCAGCACGGCGGCCAGGAGCAAATCGCCGTGCCCCTTACGGAGTGCAAACAGCTCAGCCGTGAGGGCAGATGCAGCTCCTGGTTGAGCCTTGCTGACTTTAAAATTAGTGAAGTTGGTCTCCATCAAAAATGGCAGGAGCAAGCGTGACACGAAGTCTGCTACAAAAAGGTGAAACGCAACGCTTCCTGCGCTTTGAAAGGTTTGTTAACAGAGGTGTGGCAAAAAATAGTCAAATGTATTACCCTTCAAGGTGGCCTCCTGTAAATAACCTGAAGTGTCACTGGCACGAAAGCTCTTGGTGTAGTTTTCTAGTCCTAAACTAATAAATCTTAGGGTATGATTGAAGTCTTTCGGTGGCAAAGGCACCGTCAGGTTTGGCCGCGGAATTAGTGAGAGCCATTGGCGACTGAGGGAGGCGCGTAAACGGGTATATGCACTGTGTTCGGCGCAGAGTAGGTACCATGTCCCCGGCATTGAAAAGTAGGCTCTCAATGGGTGAAACGCGGAATACACCAGCGTAGGCAGAGAACAGTGTGCTGGGTCGAATCCACCGTCCGCAATATACGTTCGGCTGCGGTTGCGTAAACCTCGCATACGTAGTCAAGTTTCGAACAAACAAAGGATAGGTAGAAAATCAAGACAGTAGCGCTATCAGCACCCTGAGTGTTGAAGGCCACTCTGGGTTGGCTTTTCTTTAAATTATTTTTAAAATATGTTAAACAAGGTTTAAAAAATCTAGCGCAAAAGCCCTCGTTGGCCTTTGTTTTTAGGCTTAAGAAAATGATAGGTGGGACAAGACTGATGGGCTGGTGAGCATTGTAGGTGATTTTTTTTTTTTTTTTTTTTATAGAGCCCATCTGGCAACTACCCACTTGGGCATAAGTCGCCGAAAAACACGACAGCCTAGAATTAGGCTACTTTAAAGTTAAAATATGAAAACTTAACAATCAATATAAATTTGAAAAACTTAACAATCGAAGCAATCTCCGGCAGCGGGGGGAGGTCCCCCTCACCCCGGTGCAGGAGAGTGCAATCTAAAACAAAACAATAACAAAAAAAGGAACCTTAAATAAACGGGAGAAGGCCGGCCTCCCCCAAAAAGTCAATAAGTCCACCAGTCATGGTGCACGCACTCGTCCCGAGTACAAGGGACAGGCGGTAGCGACCCCGCCCATCCCGGTACCGAGACAGGTATCGTGCGCGAAGATCACCCAGACTGGGACATTCGACAAGAATATGCCGAACAGTCTGGGGGACGACGCAGTCGTTGCAATAGGGCACATGCGAGCGCTCCACCAAGTAACGATGCGTCACACGAGTGTGTCCGATTCGAAGACGACAGAAAGCAACCTGAAGCCGCCGCGGCATTGGGGGATAGGTCCATGGGAACAGTCGCGGCGCAATGGCACGCAACTTTAAGTTCCCCTCGACCGTCTCCAATCTTCTTTGCCAAGCAGTCCGAAGAGCTGCCCGTATTCCTGCCATGTAGTCGGTGTGAGGAAGAGCGAAACGCTGGTCCGGTCGCAGAGTCCTCGCGGACTCTTTGGCGCCCTCATCGGCGCGCTCATTCCCCGCAATTCCTACATGTCCAGGAACCCAGCAGAAGATAATCTCGACATCTGCCCGGCTCGCCAAAACCGTGGCGTCACGGATTTCGCGAACCAGGGGATGCGGAGATTCCAATGCCCCGAGAGCACTCAGGGCGCTTTGTGAGTCGCTATAAATCACAATCCGGTCTCCGAACCGGGCACGTCGCGTAATCTCCCGTACCGAGTGGTGTATTGCCACCAGCTCGGCCGTGAAGACAGACGCAGCGCCTGGTAGAGCCCCGCTGACTTCAAACAGAGGGGATACGGCGTGGAAGCCGACCCCCTCTTGGGACTTGGAGCCATCCGTATACACTGGCACGGTACCAGCGTGACACGATGTGTGCTCCAAAAAGATCGAACGCAATACTCCCGGCGCAGTACAAGCTTTGGGAGCAGAGGCGTGGCGACAAATAGCCAAATGTGGTACCCTCCAGGGTGGCGTCCTGGGCAGAACCAGGGGCGCCACCGGCCCGAGAGCTATATCTACCTCTCGAAGGAGTTTCCTGGCCCTAAACCCAAAGGGCTTAGGGTATGACTGGCGTCTCTCGGCGGCATAGGCACCATCGAGATCAGCTGCGGATGCAGTGAGAGCTGTTGGCGACTGGGGGAGGCGCCGGGCTCGCGCGTACAGGCGAGTGATGCACTGCACGCGGCGCAGAGCGAGTGGCATCTCCCCAGCATCGACCAACAGGCTCTCAATGGGGGAAGTGCGGAAGGCACCGGTCGCAAGGCGAAGGCCGGTGTGGTGGATCGAATCCACCTTCCGCAATAAACGCTCGGCTGCGGATGCATAAAACTCGCATCCGTAGTCGAGCTTCGAGCGAACAAAGGATCGATAAAAAAGTAAGGCGGTAGCCCTATCAGCGCCCCAAGCGCTGAACGTCACGGAACGGAGAATGTCCATGGCGCGGGTACAAGAGACCCTAAGGCTGCGAATGTGAGCCTCCCAGGTGAGGCGTCGGTCGAATACAAGACCAAGGAAACGGTGCGACTCAACCACATCCAGGCGCACCACATTAATAAACAAATCTGGGTCGGGGTGAAGCCGTGGATGGCGGCAGAAGTGCACCACCTTAGTCTTGGCCAAAGAAAACCGAAACCTGTGCGCTTCGGCATAGCGAGAGACGCGGTTCAATGCCTGTTGGAGTCGGCGCTCCAGAGTTGGCATCTGGGCCGCGCCAAAAGAGATCGAAAGGTCGTCCACGTAGAGCGTAGCGAGAACATCTTTCGGCAGCACCGAGGTGATGCCGTTGATGCTCAGGGCAAAGAGTGTGACACTGAGGACACTTCCCTGCGGGACACCCTCTTCCTGCTCCTTTGGGCCGGAGAGGGCTCCCCCCACCCGTACGCGGAATCGACGATCTCGCAAAAATTCAGATATAAACATTGGGAGGCGTCCCCTCGCCCCCATCGTGTGGAGAGTCTCCATGATACCGTATCGCCATGCGGTATCATAGGCTTTCTCCAGATCAAAAAACACCGTGGCGTAGTGCTGTCTACGAAGGAAAGCCTCGCAGACGGCATTTTCCAGTCGGAGCAGAGCATCCGACGTGGAGTGGAACTTACGGAAGCCGCACTGTGCAGAAGACAGATGGCCTCCGCTGTCCAGGAAATAGGCTAATCTAACATTTACCAATTTCTCCATCAACTTGCACACGCAAGAGGTTAGAGAGATTGGGCGGAAACCGGTCGGAGTAGAGTGATCTCTCCCCGGCTTGCGAAAGGCGAGCACAGTAGCGATTCGCCAGGAGTCTGGATGGAGACCTTCCACCCAGATCCTGTTGAATAAATCTAATAGAAAGGCCATGCCTCGCTCACCCAGGTGTCGAAGCATGGCGTACGGGACATCGTCCGGACCATGGGCGGTGTCCGCGCACGAAGCGAGAGCGGAACGCAACTCACTCACAGTAAACTTGTCGTTGAAGGGTTCTCCGCCTCTGGAGGTAAAGTCCAGCCGGCGGCCTTCCGCGACATCACGACGTGCATTGAATGCTGGCGGAGCAGCATCACGGCTAGAGAATGCGGAAAAAGCGGTCGCTAAGGATTCCGCCACGGACGCGGGGTCCGAGATTGCGGTCCCATTCTCCTGGAGAACGGGAGGGGGGTCCTGCGAGAACTTGCCCCGAATCCTTTTGACTCGCTTCCACACCTCAGCTAAAGGGGTCTTCCCGTTAAGTGAAGACACGTATGCCCGCCAAGAAGAGCGGCGGGCGTGCTTCGAAATATACCGGAACCTAGCCCTAGCCCGACGAAATTCAGCGACGGTGAAATCGTTCGGGCGGCGCTTATAGCGCATGTAGGCATAACGCTTCTGTTTGAGGGCCGTCTCACACTCGGCCGACCACCATGGGAGTGGTCGGCGTGCAAAACGGCCAGACGTCCTAGGAATAGTAGTCAGGCCCACGGCGATGAGGTTGCCGGAGAAGAACTCGACGGCCTCATCTACCGACCTAAACTCCTTGACTGAGATAGAGAATTCAGTCATTTCCTGAAATGCAGGCCACCGCGCCCGCGCCAAGCACCACCGAGGTGGTCTCTCAGGCGGCAGTTGCCCTGAAAATGATATTTGAATGGGAAAGTGATCACTACCATGGAGGTCATCGACCACCCCCCAATCAAAATCAGGCTGTGCATCCGAAGAGCACAAAGATAGGTCAAGGCAAGAAAATGAAGCGGTTCTCGGACAGTGATGCGTAAACTCATCCACGTTTAGGACACCCATCTCAAGCTCTTCGATCAGATCGGCAAGGACTTGTCCCCTGGGATTTATGGTGTAATCTCCCCAGAGAGGATGCCTGCCGTTCAGATCTCCAAGCAAGAGATAGGGCCTCGGCAACCGTGCCACGACGCGGCGAAAGTCCCCCGCGTCGAAGTCAGCTGACGGTGGAATGTACGCAGAAATGATAGTATACCTCCTATCCAGGTGCAGCTGCACAGCCACTGCCTGAAAGGAGGTATCTAAAGAGAAAGGAAGAACGGAGACATCATGCCGGGTGTAAACCGCGCATCCCCCAGCCCGGCCGTCCCGCGGTGGTTGGGTCGCAAGACCCTTATACCCCGGGAGGGCAGGCAGGGGGCACGCGCCTAGCATGGTCTCCTGCAAAAAAATAGCTAACGGGGAACGGGATGAGGCGAGCCTCCGCAGCTCCTCCCAGTTGGCCCGGAGTCCACGGCAATTCCATTGAAGGAATATGCCCTCCAGGCCTAGCTCGGAGGAGACGCGGGGGCCCTCCTCGAATTGAAGACCCTCACGGGAATGGCCGTACGCTTCCCGGGGGCAGAACCCCGGGCGCTGTTGGCCGGACAAAGCGCTGAAAGCGCTGTCGCCTTCGAGGACTTATTGGGGGAGGTTGGGCTCGCCATGCGAGTCTTTTCCTCCCTCCGCCTCGAAACTTTAGGCGGGCGTTGCGGCTTCGGAGGCGGGGGGCCCTCTTTTCGAGGAACCACCGTCTCCGAGCCACTCGCTCCACCTCGGGGCGTGGGCAAAGGGGCCGAAGCTCCTTTGTTGCTGTCCTCCTTTCGGGGAACAGCTTTAGGAACCCCGGAAGATGGCCTAGCGACCATCTTCAGGGGTGTTGCCTCTTGTGAGTCTAACGACTCGGTGGAGGCGCGTGGCCGTTTCGCTTTACGCGAAACGGTCACGCTGGGGGAAGAGGGGGGAGCCCTGGTTTTAGCCGGGGCAGGGTATGAACCCTTTTTGCCGCCAGCTTTACCAGGGGAGCGCCCAGGTTGGGTAGAGCCCACAGAAGGGCTCCGAATGGGCGCGGAAACAACCGTGCTCGTTGGCCTGGATGGGCCAGGAGCAGAGGGTGCCTTTCTAACTATTGAGGCATATGACGTCCCAGGCAGAGCCGGGCGCGCCAGGACCAAGTCCTTTGCCTCGCGGAATGAGAGTCGATCCTGGGCCTGAACGGCCAGGATTTCTTTCTCAAGGAGATATGCACCACATTGCTTCGAAGAAGCAGGGTGCGGCTCTCCGCAATTGACACACTTGGCCACACACGATTTGGACTTATCGTGTGCGACCTTGGAGCAATTTACACAGACTTCGGGTGACCCCGATTTTGCACGTCTACATGATCGATTCGTATGGCCGAAGCGGTGGCAGTAATAGCACCGCCGCGGCAGTGGCACGAATGCCTTCACGCGGTAGCGGTACCAACCGGCACGCACCGACTCAGGGAGCTTGTCACAGTCGAACGTGACGAAGAGTGTAGGGGTGGGTCTCGAGGCCCCTCCCTGTTTTCTCATCACACGTTCGACCTTGACCGCCCCATGGTCGGCCAGCTCTAGGGTGATGTCCTCAATGGAGTAGTCAACGAGTTCCCTCGCATAAACTACTCCTTTCACAAAGTTCATGGTAGAGTGCGGCGTCACACTCACCGGGGTGCCATGAAGTGTCCGAAGAGCACTTATCTTGGCCGCCTCGGCGGGATTCGCCGCATTCGCCAGAAGGCTCCCGTCCGAGAAACGGGTTACCTTCGGCTCTCTACCAATTGCACTAGCTAATCCTCTCCTCTGATGGATCATGTTGCCCTTGGACAACATGGTGCCATCAGTGGAGCGAATAACGAGGAAGCGTTTGAAGCCAGCGGGCTCGAAAACGCCAGGTAACCTCTGAATCAGGGGCCCCGATGTCATCGAGGCTCCGCCCTGTGCATTCTTGGTCTTAGTCGTAGTCATGGGCTCCGCACACGAGGGGGTAGAGGGGCCGGATGTGCCGATCTTGGCTTGGTCGCCTACCAAAGTGGCAGCAGACCCATCCGTCCCCGCAGCCCCCGCGGATGGCGAGGAGCCCCGAGTCTTCTTCGTCTTTTGAGTCTTTTTAGTCTTTTTCTTTTTAGGAGAGGAGGGCGGGGAATGGACCCGCTTTTCACCTCCGCCGGCAGAAGTCCCCAGGCCAGATGGACCAGCCTCAGCCAGGTCCCTCTCCGAAATGGAGAAGGTCCTGGTTGTCGTAGGGGCACCTGTCGGAGGAGATCCCTCCCCTCCTTCTACTGCCTCGGAGCCCTCAGCCATTTGAGGAGGACCTTGCATAGGGGCGGATTCGGGTTCGGTGCTTGGCGCCGAGCCCGAATTCCCCCCCATGGAAGGCCCTACCGTCTGGGGCTGGGTCTCCTCAAGGACCATGTCTATCACAGGAGGGGCCTCCAGTTGGCCATCCCCTCCCAGGACATCGCAGGTCCCCTTGGCAGTATTGTCACTAGTCAGGTGGTGTGGGGAGGCACAGGCCTTGACCCCAGCAAGGTTCAAAATTCTTGCCAGCAGGTCTTTTGAGGGAAGCGACCGAAGGGGCCTGGCTTCCCTCTCCCCCCTAAGGGGGTTTGCCCTACCGAGCCGCTTGCACGAGGGGCGGTCGGCAATGGGCTGCCTGCTGGCTTTCTTGGCAGTCCCCTTAGAAAGCAAAGGAGGGACTGCCGCTGGAGATAGGGAGGTGCCCGAAAGCACCTCCAGAGAAGGGGGTGAGGGGGAGTCCCCTACACCCGTAGGCGTAGGAGAGGAGTAAGCCTCCTCTCCGGTTAAAGAATTATGGAGGGTCCCTTGCGCAAGCACAAGGGGGGGGACCTCCATTTTCTCGGTGGAGCTGCCCGAGGGCGGCTCCGTAGATGTTTTTGGGGAAGTTGGGGGTTGGGGTTTTTGTTTTTTTTCATACATGGGCATGGTGACCCTCTTTTGATTACGGGACGCAATAGCTCATCACCTCTCGCAGTTGCCCGCACTGCGAGAGGTGCTTATAAGCCCGGCAGAGCCAGGCGCCGCCATTCGGGACCACCCCTCCCGCCTGGTGGCCTGGCAGTCCTTCGGCATGGCGGCTCCACCTTGGACACGGCGTAAAAAATATAGGTTGTGAAGAGGAGAGGAAAAGGGATGTGAGGAAGATGTGGGTGGGGATGAAGCAGGTTGTTAAAAAAAACCCATCCCGAACCGGAGCTGAGGGGTTAGGGAACAATGTCCCCTCCCCCCCTCAGCCCCGATCCGGGGTGGTTGGCTTGAGAAGAAGGTCAGCATTCTACCCTGTGAAATTAGAGGCTGACCAGAGAAAGTTGTGGGAGAGGTTGTATGAAAAGCGACGAGGTAGGGGAGAAATCGGGCTATCTGAAGGAAGGAAGAGAGGCTAAGCTGGGGCCGGACGGAGCGCTGGATCCCGTCAGCACGGCGGCCAGGATGGCAAATCGCCGCGCCCCTTACGGGGGCATTGTAGGTGAAATGGCAAGCTCCTCTGTGCGATACAGGTTCCTTTGATGGGGCGATTCTTAATCTAAAGCGAAACAATGGGGTGGTAATTATACGCATAAACAAGAATCAGATAATGGCCTCTATAGTTCGCTCTTCGGAAATGAGCGCGTGAGTGGTAAGTACCATGGTTACGAACTCGCTTACGAAGTAGTTGCCTGAGTCATTGCGGAGAGTGGTCACAATAGTGAATGATTAACCCTTTCACTATGATGACGAAACTGCTTTCGTCACGCCTACTGTCGCGCATGTCTCCGATGACGAAAGGGTTATCGTAATGAAATAAATGATTACTTATGTGTTCTGTAATTTTGCCGGAGTACGCTATGAACATTCCTGAGCATTACTCGAAGTGTCTGTCTTATAATGACGTCATTCTCAACTGACCAATAAAAACACTTTGTGAACTGGGTTTGTTTATCCCCCTCAAGGTGAAACCATGTTCTATGCCAGTTGGAAATTACTCGTGATTAATTGCGTAATATATAGCATAAACTTTTAATTTTGTTGTATATTTTGTTGATGTCTTCAAGTGATAGTGATAATTATGAAAATAGTGACTTCAAACCCATGCAGAGTATTGGTTTCCCGATTCACCAGGCCTATGCTCAATCAAACATTTCAAAATGTTTTATAGTAGGCCTACTAAATAAACATTGCATTTAGGTGAGTAAGCAATATGTCATTTTTTTATTTAATTATTTGAAAGATTCTCAACATGAGCAAACATCATAGGAATAGGCAAAATTTAAACAACATGAATAATGCAATAAATGCAAATTTAAATTTAAATAAAATGTCGTATACAGCACCGTACTCGGGCGCCACAGGCTCGTGCGGAATGGGTTAATGATTATTAAGCAGCTGGAGGCGTGCGAGTTGAAGTGCAATGAAGTATTTAGTTGAATAGAAACGTGCATCAGTCCTTGCGTGATTGAAGTATTGAAGATTGATGAGTGTTTGCCCAAATCGATTTGGTAGATTGAGTGGTAATGGAGTGAGTACTTGTTCTATCTCACTCGAACCTTTGAAGGCTATATGCTCTTCGGTTCTTATAGAAAATCTGGAACGGCACATCAGAGCGATGTTTGAGTCAGTAGGATTTTTCTAAGGGATTAAACTGCGAGGGGTTACGTATCTATAGTCTAAACTTAGAGCCTCTTCATCGTTGGAGTATTTATATTCATATATAGGATTACATTTACATAGAGCGTTTCGCTTATGTGAGCATCATAGCCATCATAAAAGGTTTTCCATTTAGAAGGGTCTTAGGTGTATATGGGAGACTACACATGTTTGTTGTAACAACGATAGTGACGGTAGTAAATATTGACCTATTTTCTTTCATAAAATAAAGGTTATGGTGCTTTTAAATGTAGCCTACCATCGATTCGCACGATGTGGTGCGATTTCAGTGCTGACCTAAAGTTTAGTCTAGGATCCAAACCAAACTTTGTTATTTTTTAATTTAATACATCAAATGACTACTGACATCATAGACATAGGCGCGCAAAACAATAAAACTAGCATAGCCTGTTAAACTAAGATATTAAAAACTAAAAGAAAAACTTCAAACAAAAACCTCCAACAAAAACATCATAAACAGAGGGGCGCGCTCAGGTGCCAGAGGAGGCCCAGATCCTCTAGGGCAGGGTTTCCCAACCGGGGGCCAGAGGAAAATTTTAAGTTTTAGAGGGGCCACAGGACTCAACCTATTGAAACCTGATATAGTTAGGACAGTACCTAATTTTAATTTATGCTGTTGAATTACATTTTAAAAATATTAATACATATATTTTCCCTTTTTTTTTTAATATTTTATTAGCATAATAGGATTTACATTATTCTGTAAACAAATATTTTGCATATTACAAGTTTATTCTGCGCCGCACTCCATTGTTCACTTGATCCTTATGCGCCTGGCACCGTTGTTGGCTTGATGAAAATACTTCAGGTGAAACTTTAAATCCTTACAGTCTGTTTATCAAGTGGTTCAGCGTTATGGTATGTACGTAGCTTTTATTTGTTTGCCCTAATACTGTGAAGTTGTAGTAATTTTACTAGTTTTTAAAATTATAATAGATTGCCAAAAGCACAATAATATAAGACTTTTATAAGTAAATAACTGAGTATTTTTGTTGGTAAGTAAAGTGTGCCGGTGTTAGGCCTACACCAAATCATTTTTTTTTTCACTTTGATTTTACTTAGGGCTTATTTACGAGATTAGCATTTAATCTTAGATTCTGATGATTGTATTTATCGTTCTGTATCTGCATTAATTTGAGTAATATATATGTATATATAATATATTACTAAGAGTAATGCAGATCTACCCCCCTGAGGGAGTACATTTCTGCTGTTTTGCATTTAGGTACAGGTACAGAGTACCAGGATGTACAATCAACAACGAAAACTTCGGACATGTCCAATTAAGAGAAACGCTCATAAAAATAGTTGCATTGTTTTGCGGTTGTTTATTTGGTGTCAAATATTTTCCATCAATGGAAAGTATTTAGCACGAAGAAGCAAAACAAAATTTTCAATGCAGCTATTTTTATGAGCGTTTATATTTACTGAACATGTCTGGAATTTTCGTGGCGACTGTAATAGGAGTTGGTGTTGGGCACAGACTCGGTGCTCTGCACAGGCAGTGGAGGTTGTTTCTGGGTCTTTTCTCAGAAATACTCTTCCTCTTTCAAGGTTGAGATAAGCGCTTTTCAATCTGTTGAGGTAAGCTTCGGCTCTAAAATGTAATATATATATATATATATATATATATATATATATATATATATATATATATATATATATATATATATATATATATATATATCATTAGTATATTAAATTTCTTCTTCACAGATTACCAAAGGCTACGGCGACGGAGAAAAAATGTCGAAAATACTGCTGCATTATTTTTTCTTTTTCTTTTTTTTAAAGAGCTCATCTGGCGACTGCCCACTTGGGCATTAGTCGCCGTATTAAAAACTAGCCTATAAATAGGCTACTTTAAGATAAAATTAGGATAAAAAACAACCCCCCCCCCCAAAAAAAAAGGAAAGGAAGGTGGGCAGTAAGCAAGCTCCTACGTCGGGGGGAGGTCCCCCAGCGCAGGAGCGTGCGACTTATAAGAGGAAAAAACGAAACAAAAAAAACCTGCTCAAATAATAGGGAGAAGGCCGGCCTCCCCCCAAAAGTCAACAAGTCCACCAGTCAATGTGCACGCACTCATCCCGAGTACAAGGGACAGGCGGTAGCGACCCCACCCATCCCGGTACCGGGACAGGTAACGTGCGCGAAGATCACCCAGACTGGGACATTCGACAAGAATGTGCCGAACAGTGTGGGGGACAACGCAGTCGTCGCAATAGGGCACAGGCGAGCACTCCATCAAATACCGATGCGTCACACGAGTGTGTCCGATTCGGAGACGACAGAAAGTGACCTGAAGCCGTTGCAGGAATGGGGCAGAGGTCTATGGGAACAGTCGCGGCGCAATGGCACGCAAATTTAAGTTCCCTTCAACCGTCTCCCATCTTCTTTTCCAAGCAGTCCGAAGAGCTGCCCGTATTCCTGCCATGTAGTCGGTGTGAGGAAGAGTGAAACGCTGGTGTGGTCGCCGAGTCCTCGATGACGCTTTGGGGCCCTCATCGGCGCGCTCATTTCCCGCAATTCCTACATGTCCAGGCACCCAGCAGAAGTCAATCTCGACATCTGCCCGGCTCGCCGTAATCATGGCATCACGGATACCGCGAACCAGGAAATGCGGAGATTCCAATGCTCAGAGAGCACGCAGGGCGCTTTGTGAGTCGCTATAGATCACAATCGGAACTTCGAAACGGGCACGTCGCGTAATCTCCCGTACCGAGTGGTGTATTACCACCAGCTCGGCCGTGAAGACAGACGCAGCGCCTGGCAGAGCATCTCTGACTTCAAACAGAGGGGATACAGCGTGGAAGCTGACCCCCTTCTTGGGAGTTGGAGCCATCCGTATACACTGGCACGGACCAGCGTGTGGTCCAGATTTTTTTTTTTTTTTTTTTTTTAAGAGCTCATCTGGCGACTGCCTACTTGGGCATTAGTCGCCGTATTAAAACTGGCCTAGTTCTAGGCTACTTTAAAAAAAAATTAGAGAGAAAAAAAAACACCCAAAAAAGGAGGGAAAGGAAGCAAGCTGGTGCGTCGGGAAGATGTCCCCCCGGCGAAGGAACGTGAAACCAAACGGACAAAAAACAAAAACAAACGCAAAAAACAAAACAAAACGAAAAAAAAACAAACTTTGCTTAAATAATAGGGAGAAGGCCGGCCTCCCCCAAGAAATCAACAAGTCCACAAGTCAATGTGCACGAATCTGTCCCGAGTACAAGGGACAGGCGGTAGCGACCCCGCCCATCCCGGTACCGGGACAGGTATCGTGCGCAAAGATCACCCAGACTTGGACATTCGACAAGAATATGCCGAACAGTCTGGGGGACGACGCAGACGTTGCAATATGGCACAGGCGATTTATTTATTTTTTATTTAAGGGGCTATCTGGCGACTGCCGACTTAGGCATAAGTCGCCGTAAAAAACAGCCTAGTTCCAGGCTACTTTAAAAAATTGAACAGGAAACAACAATAAAAAGAAATAACAATAACAATAACAAAGCAATAACAAAAACAATAACAAAAACAACAACAACAATTAAACCTGGTTAAATGAAAGGGAGAAGGCCGGCCTCCCCCCAAAAGTCAACAAGTCCACCAGTCAAAGCTCACGCACTCGTCCCGAGTACAAGGGACAGGCGGTAGCGACCCCGCCAATCCCGGTACCGAAACAGGTGTCGTGCACGAGGATCACCCAGACTCGGACATTCGACAAGAATGTGCCGAACAGTCTGGGGGACGACGCAGTCGTTGCAATAGGGCGTAGGCGAGCGCTCCATCAAATAGCGATGCATCACACGAGTGTGTCCGATTCGGAAACGACAGAAAGCAACCGGAAGCCGCCACGGCATTGCGGGATAGGTCCATGGGAACAGTCGTGGTGCAATCGCGCGCAAATTTAAGTTCCCTTCAACCGTCTCCCATCTTCTTTGCCAAGCAGTCTGAAGAGCTGCCCGTATTCCTGCCATGTAGTCAGTGTGAGGAAGAGCGAAACGCTGGTCCGGTAGCAGAGTCCTCACGGACTCTTTGGCGCCCTCATCGGTGCGCTCATTCCCCGCAATTCCTACATGTCCAGGAACCCAGTAGAAGATAATCTCGACATCTGCCTGGCTTGCCAAAACGGTGGCGTCACGGATATCGCGAACCAGTGGATGCGGAGATTCCAATGCCCCAAGAGCACTCAGGGCGCTTTGTGAGTCGCTATAGATCACAATCCGGTCTCCGAACCGGGCACGTCGCGTAATCTCCCGTACTGAGTTATGTATTGCCACCAGCTTGGCCGTGAAGACAGACGCAGCGCCTGGTAGAGCCCCGCTGACTTCAAACAGAGGGGATACGGCGTGGAAGCCGACCCCCTCTTGGGACTTGGAGCCATCCGTATACACTGGCACGGTACCAGCGTGACACGATGTGCGCTCCAAAAAGGTCGAACGCAATACTCCCGGTGCAGTACAAGCTTTGGGAGCAGAGGCGTGGCGACAAATAGCCAAATGTGGTACCCTCCAGGGTGGCGTCCTAGGCAGAACAAGGGGCGCCACCGGCCCGAGAGCTATATCTAGCTGTCGAAGGAGTTTCCTGGCTCTAAACCCTAAGGGCTTAGAATATGACTGGCGTCTCTCGGCGGCATAGGCACCGTCGAGATCAGCTGCGGATGCAATGAGAGCTGGTGGTCACTGAGGGAGGCGCCGGACTCGCGCGTAGAGGCGAGTGATGCACTGCACGCGGCGCAGATCGAGTGGCATCTCCCCAGCCTCGACCAACAGGCTCTTAATGGGGGAAGTGCGGAAGGCACCGGTCGCAAGGCAAAGGCCGGTGTTGTGGATCGAATCCACCTTCCGCAATAAACGCTCCGCGGCGGATGCATAAAACTCGCATCTGTAGTCGAGCTTCGAACGTCCAAAGGATCGATAAAAAAGTAGGGCAGTAGCCCTATCAGCACCCCAAGTGCTGAACGTTACGAAACTGATAATGTCCATGGCACGGGTACAATAGCCCTTAAGGTTGTGAATATAAGCCTCCCAGGTGAGGCGTCGGTCGAATACAAGAACAGATCCAGGCACCCCTCATTAAGAAACAAATCTGGGTCAAAGTGGAGCCGTGAATGGCGGCAGAAGTGCACCTTCTTAGTCTTGGCCAAAGAAAACCGAAACCTGTGGGCTTCGGCATAGCAAGGGACGCGGTTCAATGCCTGTTTGAGTCGACGCTCCAGAGTTGGCATCTGGACCGCACCAAAAGAGATCAAAAGGTCCTCCACGTAGAACGTAGCGAGAACATATTCCGGCAGCACATAGGTGATGCCTATAAGGCTCTGGGCAAAGAGTGTGACACTGAGGACACTTCCCTGCGAAACACCCTCTTCCTGCTTCTTTTGGCCGGAGAGGGCTCCCCCCACCCGTCCGTGGAATCGACGATCTCGCAAAAATTCAGATATAACACATTGAGAGGCGCCCCTTTCCCCCATCGTGTGAAGAGTCTCCATGATACCGTATCGCCATGCGGTATCTTAGGCCTTCCCAGATCGAAAAAGACCGTGGCGTAGGATGTCTAGGAAGGAAAGCCTCGCAGACGGCATTTTCCAGTCGGAGCAGAACATTCGACGTGGAGCGGAACTTGCGGAAGCCCTCTGTGCAGAAGACAGATGGCCTCCGCTGTCCAGGAAAAAGGCTAATCTAACATTTACCAATTTCTCCATCAACTTGCACACGCAAGAGGTTAGAGAGATTTGGCAGAAACCGGTCGGAGTTGAGAAATCTCTTCCCGGCTTGCGAAAGGCAAGCACAGTAGCGATTCGCCAGGAATCTGGGAGAAGACCCTCCACCCAGATCCTGTTAAACAAATCTAACAGAAAGGCCATGCCTCGCTCACCCAGGTGTCCAAGCATGGTGTACGGGACATCGTCTGGACTATGGGCGGTGTCCGCGCACAAGGTAAGAGCGGAGCGCAACTCACTCGAAGTAAACCTGGCGTTGAAGGGGTCTCCGCCTCTGCAGGTAAAGTCCAGCCAGTGGCCTTCCGCGACATGCCGACGTGCATTGAATGCTGGCGGAGCAGCATCCCGGCTATAGAATGCGGAAAAGGTGGTCGCTAAGTATTCCGCCCCGGACGCGGGGTCCGAGATTGCAGGCCCATTCTCCTGGAGAACGGGAGGGAAGGCCTGCGAGAACTTTCCCTGAATCCTTTTGACTTGCTTCCACACCTCTGCTAAAGGGATCTTCCCGTTAAGTGAAGACACGTATGCCCGCCAAGAAGAGCGGCGGGCGAGCTTCGAAATAAATCGCAACCTAGCCCTAGCCCGACCAAATTCAGCGACAGTGAAATCGTACTGGTGGCGCTTATAGCGCATGCAGGCATAACGCTTCTGTTTGAGCGCCGTCTCACACTCGGCCGACCACCATGGGAGTGGTCGGCATGCAAAACGGCCGGACGTCCTAGGGATAGTAGTCAGGCCCACGGCGATGAGGTGTCCGGAGAAGAACTCAACGGCCTCATCTACCGACCTAAACTACTCGACTGAGACAGAGAATTCAGTCATTTCCTAAAATGCAGGCCACCGCGCCCGCGCCAAGCACAACCGAGGTGGTCTCTCAGGCGGCAGTTGCCCTGAAAATTATATTAGAATGGGAAAGTAATCACTACCATGGTGGTCATCGACCACCCTCCAATCAAAATCAGACTGTGCATCCGAAGAGCACCAAGATAGGTCAAGGCAAGAAAATCAAGCGGTTTTCGGACAGTGATGCGTAAACTCATCCACGTTTAGTACACCCATATTAAGCTCTTCGATCAGATAGGCAAGGACTTGTCCCTTGGGATTTATGGAGTAGTCTCCCCAGAGAAGATGCCTGCCGTTCAGATCTCCAAGCAAGAGAAAGGGCCTCGGCAAACGTGCCACGACGCGGCGAAGTCCCCCGCGTCGAAGTCAGCTGACGGTGGAATGTTCGCAGAAATGATAGTATACCTCCTATCCAGGTGCCTCTGCATAGCCACTGCCTGAAAGGAGGTATCTATTATTTTTTTTTTCAAGGGGCTATCTGGCGACTGCCCACTTGGGCATAATTCGCCGCAAACAAACAGCCCAGTTCTAGGCTACTCTAAAATAAAAATTTTAACAGAAACAACAATAAAAAGGTCCGGTCGCAGAGTCCTCGCGGACTCTTTGGCGCCCTCATGGCGCGCTCATTCCCCGCAAATCCTACATGTCCAGGAACCCAGCAGAAGATAATCTCGACACCTGCCCGGCTGGCCAAAACCGTGGCGTCACGGATTTCGCGAACCAGGGGATGCGGAGATTCCAATGCCCCGAGAGCACTCAGGGCGCTTTGTGAGTCGCTATAGATCACAATCCGGTCTCCGAACCGGGCACGTCGAGTAATCTCCCGCGCCGAGTGGTGTATTGCCACCAGCTTGGCCGTGAAGACAGACGCAGCGCCTGGTAGAGCCCCGCTGACTTCAAACAGAGGGGATACGGCGTGGAAGCCGACCCCCTCTTTGGACTTTGAGCAATCCGTATACACTGGCACGGTACCAGCGTAACACGATGTGTGCTCCAAAAATGTCAAACGCAATACTCCCGGCGTAGTACAAGCTTTGGGAGCAGAGGCCTGGCGACAAATAGCCAAATGTGGTACCCTCCAGGGTGGAGTCCTGGGCAGAACCAGGGGCGCCACCGGCCCGAGAGCTATATCCAACCCCAAAGGAGTTTTCTGGTTCTAAACCCAAAGGGCTTAGGGTATGACTGGCGTCTCTCGGTGGCATAGGCACCATCGAGATCAGCTGCGGATGCAGTGAGAGCTGTTTGCAACTGAGTGAGGTGCCGGGCTCGCGCGTACATGCGAGTGATGCACTGCACGCAGCGCAGAGCGAGTGGCATCTCACCTGCATCGACCAACAGGCTCTTAATAGGGAAAGTTCGGAAGGCACTGGTCGCCAGGCGAAGGCCGGTGTGGTGGATCGGATCCACCTTCCGCAATAAACGCTCGGCTGCGGATGCATAAAACTCGCATCCGTAGTCGAGCTTTGAGCGAACAAAGGATCGATAAAAAGGTAAGGTGGTAGCCCTATCAGTACCCGAATCGCTGAACATCACGGAACGGAGAATGTCCATGACGCGGGTTCAAGAGACCCTAAGGCTGCGAATATGAGCCTCCCAGGTTGGGCGTCAAGCGAATACAAGACCAAGGAAACGGTGCGACTAAACCACATCGAGGCGCACCCCATTAATAAACAAATCTTAGTCGGGGTGAAGCCGTAGATGGCGGCAGAAGTGCACCACCTTAGTCTTTGCCAAAGAAAACCGAAACCTGTGCGCTTTGGCATAGCGAGAGACGCGGTTCAATGCCTGTTGGAGTCGACGCTCTAGAGTTGGCATCTGGGCCGCGCCAAAAGAGATCGAAAGGTCCTCCACTTAGAGCGTAGTAAGAACATCTTCCGGCAGCACCAATGTGATGCCGTTGATGCTCAGGGCAAAGCGTGTGACACTGAGGACACTTCCCTGCGGCACACCCTATTCCTGCTTCTTTGGGCCGGAGAGGGCTCCCCCCACCCGTCCGCGGAATTGACGATCTCGCAAAAATTCAGATTTAAACATTGGGAGGCGTCCCCTTGCCCACATCGTGTGGAGAGTCACCATAATACCGTATCGCCATGCGGTATCATAGGCCTTCTCCAGATCAAAAAACACCGTGGCGTATTGCTGTCTACGAAGGAAAGCCTCGCAGACGGCATTTTCCAGTCGGAGCAGAGCATCCGACGTGAAGTGGAACTTACGTAAGCCACACTGTGCAGAAATCAGATGGCCTCTGCTGTCCAGGAAATAAGCTAATCCAATAGGATAGAGAGATTGGGTGGAAACCGGTCGGAGTAGAGTGATCTCTCCCCGGCTTGCGAAAGGCGAGCACAGTAGCGATTTGCCAGGAGTCTGGGAGAAGACCTTCCACCCAGATCCTGTTGAACAAATCTAACAGAAAGGCCATGCCCCGCTCACCCACGTGTCGAAACATGGCTTAAGGGACATCGTCCGTTCCATGGGCGGTGTCCGCGCACGAAGCGAGACCGGAACGCAACTAACTCACAGTAAACTTGTCGTTGAAGGGTTTTCCGCCTCTGGAGGTAAAGTCTAGCCAGCGGCCTCCCGAGACATCATGACGTGCATTGAATGCTGGCGGAGCAGCATCACGGCTAGAGAATGCTGAAAAAGCCGTCGCTAAGGATTCCGCCACGGACGCGGAGTCCGAGATTGTGGTCCCACTCTCCTGGAAACCTGGAGGGGGGTCCTGCGAGAACTTGACCCAAATCCTTTTGACTAGCTTCCACACCTAAGCTAAATGAGTCTTCCCGTTAAGTGAAGACACGTATGCCCGCCAAGAAGAGCGGCGGGCATGCTTCGAAATATACCGGAACCTAGCCCTAGCCCGACGAAATTCAGCGACAGTGAAATCGTTCGGGCGGCGCTTATAGCCCATGTAGGCATAACGCTTCTGTTTCAGGGCCGTCTCACATTCGGCCGACCACCATAGGAGTGGTCGGCGTGCAAAACGGCCAGACGTCCTAGGAATAGTAGTCAGGCCCACAGCGATGAGGTTGCCCGAGAAGAACTCAACGGCCTCATCTACTGACCTAAACTCCTCGACTGATTTTTTTTTTTTATTTAAGGGGCTATCTGGCGACTGCTGACTTAGGCATAAGTCGCCGTAAACAAACAGCCTAGTTCTAGGCTACTTTAAAAAATTAAACAGCGAACAATAAAAAGAAATAACAATAACAATAACAAAGCAATAACAAAAACAATAACAACAACAACAATAATTAAACCGGGTTAAATGAAAGGAAGAAGGCCGGCCTCCCCCAAAAAGTCAACAAGTCCACCAGTCAGAGTACACGCACTCGTTCCGAGTACAAGGGGCAGGCGGTAGCGATCCCGCCCATCCCGGTACCGGGACAGGTGTCGTGCGCGAAGATCACCCAGACTGGG
The DNA here is from genome assembly GCA_963969495.1 of Ceratothoa steindachneri. NCBI lineage: Eukaryota > Metazoa > Arthropoda > Malacostraca > Isopoda > Cymothoidae > Ceratothoa > Ceratothoa steindachneri. The sequence goes on from OZ018319.1 coordinate 216,773,303, forward strand.
ACATTCGACAAGAATGTGCCGAATAGTCTGGGGGACGGCTCCTCGACTGAGATAGAGAATTCAGTCATTTCCTGAAATGCAGGCCACCGCGCCCGCGTTCAGCACCAAGCACCACCGAGGTAGTCTCTCAGGCGGCAGTTGCCCTGAAAATGATATTTGAATGCGAAAGTGATCACTACCATGGAGGTCATCGACCACCCCTTAATCAAAATCAGGCTGTGCATCCGAAGAGCACAAAGATAGGTCAAGGCAAGAAAATGAAGCGGTTCTCGGACAGTGATGCGTAAACTCATCCACGTTTAGGACACCCATCTCAAGCTCTTCGATCAGATCGGCAAGGACTTGTCCCCTGGGATTTATTGAGTAATCTCATCAGAGAGGATGCCTGCCGTTCAGATCTCCAAGCAAGAGATAGGGCCTCGGCAACCGTGCCACGACGCGGCGGAAGTCCCCTGCGTCGAAGTCAGCTGACGGTGGAATGTACGCAGAAATGATAGTATACCTCCTATCCAGGTGCAGCTGCACAGCCACTGCCTGAAAGGAGGTATCTAAAGAGAAAGGAAGAACGGAGACATCATGCCGGGTGTAAACCGCGCATCCCCCAGCCCGGCCATCCCGCGGTGGTGGGGTCGCAAGACCCTTATACCCCGGGAGGGCAGGCAGCGGGCACGCGCCTAGCATGGTCTCCTGCAAAAAAAATAGCTAACGGGGAACGGGACGAGGCGAGCTTCCGCAGCTCCTCCCAGTTGGCCCGGAGTCCACGGCAATTCCATTTAAGGAATATGCTCTCCAAGCCTAGCTCGGAAGAGACGCGGGGGCCCTCCTCGAATTGAAGACCCTCACGGGAATGGCTGTACGCTTCCCGGGGGTAGAACCCCAGGCGCTGTTGGGCGGACCAAGCGCTGGAGGTGCTGTCGCCTTCGGGGACTTATTGGGAGAGGTTGGGCTCGCCATGCGAGTTTTTCCTCCCTCCGCCTCGAAACCTTAGGCAGGCGTTGCGGCTTCGGAGGCGGGGGGCCCTCTTTTCGAGGAACTACCGTCTCCGAGCCACTCGCTCAACCACTAGTCGTGGGAGAAGGAGCCAAAGCTTCTTTGTTGCTGTCCTCCTTCCGGGGAAAACTTTAGGAACCCACGAAGATGGCGTGGCGACAAACTTTAGGGGTGTTGCCTCCTGTGAGTCTAACGACTGGGTGGAGGCGCGTGTCAGTTTCGCCTTACAGGAAAAGGGTCAAGCTTGGGGAAGTGGGGGAAGCCCTGGTTTGAGCTGGGTCTGGGTAAGAACCCTATTTGCCTCCAGCTTTACCAGGGGATCTCCCGGATGGAGTAGAGCCCGCAGAAGGGCTACGAAGGGGCGCTAAAATAACCGTGCTCGTTAACTTGGATGGGCCAGGAGCAGAGGGTGCTTTTTAAACTATTGAGGCATATGACGTCCCAGGCAGAGATGAACGCGCCAGGACCAAGTCCTTAGCCTCGCGGAATGAGAGCCGATCCTGGACCTCAACGGCCAAGATTTTTTTCTCAAGGAGATATGCACCACATTGCTTCGAAGAAGAGGGGTGCCGCTCTCCGCAATTGACAGGCACACTTTGCCACACATAATTTAGACTTATCGTGTGCAGCCTTGAAGCAATTTACACAGACTTCGGGTGACCCCGACTTTGCACGTTTACAAGAAAGATTCGTATGGCTGAAGCAGCGACAGTAATAGCACCACCGCGGCAGTAGTACGAATGCCTTTACGCGGTAGCGGTATCAACCGGCACGCACCGACTCAGGGAGTTTGTCACAGTCGAACGTGATGAAGAGTGTAGGGGTGGGTCTCGAGGCCCCTCCCTGTTTTCTCATCACACGTTCGACCTTGACCGCCCTATGTTCAGCCAGCTCTAAGGGGATGTCATCAATGGAGTAGTCAACGAGTTCCCTCGCATAAACTACTACTCCTACAACAAAGTTCATGGTAGAGTGCGGCGTCACACTCACCGGGGTGCCATCAAGTGTCCGAAGAGCTTTTATCGTGGCCGCTTCGATGGGATTCGCCGCATTCACCAGAAGGCTCCCGTCCGAGAAACGGGACACCTTCGGCTCTCTACCAATTGCACTAGCTAATCCTCTCCTCTGATGGATCATGTTGGCCTGGGCCACCATGGTGCCATAAGTGGATCGAATAACGAGGAAGTATTTGAAGCCACGGGGCTTGAAAACGCCAGGTAAGCTCTGAATGAGGGGCCCCGATATCATCGAGGCTCTGCCCTCTGCACTTTTCGTCTTTGTCATAGTCAGGGGCTCCGCACACAGCGGCACAGAGGGGCCGGATGTGCCGATCTTGGCTTGGTCGCTTTCCAAAGTGTCAGCAGACTCATCCGTGCCCGCAGCCCCCTTGGATGGAGAGGAGCCCTGAGTCTTCTTTGTCTTTTTGGTCTTTTTCGTCCTTTTCTTTTTTGGAGAGGAGGGCGGGGAATGAACCCGCTTCTCACCTCCACTGGCAGAAGGCCCTAAGCCAGATGGACCGGCCTCAGCCAGGTCCTTTTCCGAAATGGATAAGTTCCTGCTAGTCGTAGGGGCACCGGTCGGAGGAGATCACTCCCCTCCTTGTACTACCTCAGAAACCCTAGCCGTTTGTGGAGGTCCTTGCATAGTGGCGGATTCGGTGTTCTGCGCCGAGCCCGGATTTCCCCCCCTGGAAGGCCCTACCGTCTGAGGCTGGGTTGCCTCAAGGACCATTTCTACTTCAGGGGGGACCTCCTGTTGGCGATCCCCCCCCCCCCCCCCCAGACATCGCAGGTCCCGTTGGCAGTATTGTCATTAGTCATCTGATGTGGGGAGGGACAGGCCTTGACCCCGACAAGGTTAAGTATTCTTGCCAGCAGACCTTACGAGGGAAGCGACTGAAGGGGCCTGGCTTCCCTCTCCCCCCTAAGTGGATTTGCCCTACCGAGCCTCTTACACGAGGGGCGGTCGGCAATGGGCTGCCTGCTGGCTTTCTTGGCAGTCCCCTTAAAAAGTATTGGAGGGACTGCCGCTGGAAAAAGGGAGGTGCCCGAAAGCACCTCCAGAGAAGGGGGTGAGGGGGAGTCCCCTGTACCCTTAGGCGCAGCAGAGAAGCAAGCCTCTTTTCTGGTTAAAGAAATATAGAGGGTCCCCTGTGAAAGCACAGGGGGGAGACCTACATTTTTTCGGTCGAGCTGCCGGAGGGCGGCTCCGTCGATGAGCAAAGGGGTGTTTTAAGGGGAGATTTTTTTTAACATCATTGGGCATGGTGACCCTAGATTTTCTGCGGGACGCAATAGCTCATCACCTCTCGCAGTTGCCCGCACTGCAAGAGATGCCTACAGGCCTGGCAGAGCCAGGCGCCGCCATTTGGGACCACCCCTCCCGCCTGGTAGCTTTGCAGTCCATCGGCATGGCGGCTCCACCTTAGACGCGGCGTAAAACTGAGTGTTAAGAGAAAAGGAAAGGGATGTGAGGAAGGTATGGGTGGTTTTGAAGCAGGTTGTTAAAAACCAACTACTCCAGACCAGAGCTCAGGGGTTAGGGAACATTGTCCCCTCCCTCCTCAGCCCCGATCCGGGATGGTTGGCTGAGAAGAAGGTCAGCATCTAACCTGTGAAATTAGAGGCTGGCCAGAGAAAACGTTGGAAGAGGTTGTTTGAAAGGGCACGAAGTAGGGGTCGAGATACAGGCTATCTGAAGGAAGGAAGATTTTATTTTGTTTTTTTTATAGAGCCCATCTGGCAACTACCCACTTGGGCATAAGTCGCCGAAAAACACGACAGCCTAGAATTAGGCTACTTTAAAGTTAAAATATGAAAACTTAACAATCAATATAAATTGGAAAAACTTAACAATCGAAGCAATCTCCGGCAGCGGGGGGAGGTCCCCCTCACCCCGGTGCAGGAGAGTGCAACCTAGAACAAAACAATAACAAAAAAAAAGGAACCTTAAATAAAGGGGAGAAGGCCAGCCTCCCCCAAAAAGTCAATAAGTCCACCAGTCATGGTGCACGCACTCGTCCCGAGTACAAGGGACAGGCGGTAGCGACCCCGCCCATCCCGGTACCGAGACAGGTATCGTGCGCGAAGATCACCCAGACTGGGACATTCGACAAGAATATGCCGAACAGTCTGGGGGACGACGCAGTCGTTGCAATAGGGCACATGCGAGCGCTCCACCAAGTAACGATGCGTCACACGAGTGTGTCCGATTCGAAGACGACAGAAAGCAACCTGAAGCCGCCGCGGCATTGGGGGATAGGTCCATGGGAACAGTCGCGGCGCAATGGCACGCAACTTTAAGTTCCCCTCGACCGTCTCCCATCTTCTTTGCCAAGCAGTCCGAAGAGCTGCCCGTATTCCTGCCATGTAGTCAGTGTGAGGAAGAGCGAAACGCTGGTCCGGTCGCAGAGTCCTCGCGGACTCTTTGGCGCCCTCATCGGCGCGCTCATTCCCCGCAATTCCTACATGTCCAGGAACCCAGCAGAAGATAATCTCGACATCTGCCCGGCTCGCCAAAACCGTGGCGTCACGGATTTCGCGAACCAGGGGATGCGGAGATTCCAATGCCCCGAGAGCACTCAGGGTGCTTTGTGAGTCGCTATAAATCACAATCCGGTCTCCGAACCGGGCACGTCGCGTAATCTCCCGTACCGAGTGGTGTATTGCCACCAGCTCGGCCGTGAAGACAGACGCAGCGCCTGGTAGAGCCCCGCTGACTTCAAACAGAGGGGATACGGCGTGGAAGCCGACCCCCTCTTGGGACTTGGAGCCATCCGTATACACTGGCACGGTACCAGCATGACACGATGTGTGCTCCAAAAAGGTCGAACGCAATACTCCCGGCGCAGTACAAGCTTTGGGAGCAGAGGCGTGGCGACAAATAGCCAAATGTGGTACCCTCCAGGGTGGCGTCCTGGGCAGAACCAGGGGCGCCACCGGCCCGAGAGCTATATCTACCTCTCGAAGGAGTTTCATGGCCAGAAACACAAAGGGCTTAGGGTATGCCTGGCGTCTCTCGGCGGCATAGGCACCATCGAGATCAGCTGCGGATGCAGTGAGAGCTGTTGGCGACTGAGGGAGGCGCCGGGCTCGCGCGTACAGGCGAGTGATGCACTGCACGCGGCGCAGAGCGAGTGGCATCTCCCCAGCATCGACCAACAGGCTCTCAATGGGGGAAGTGCGGAAGGCACCGGTCGCAAGGCGAAGGCCGGTGTGGTGGATCGAATCCACCTTCCGCAATAAACGCTCGGCTGCGGATGCATAAAACTCGCATCCGTAGTCGAGCTTCGAGCGAACAAAGGATCGATAAAAAAGTAAGGCGGTAGCCCTATCAGCGCCCCAAGCGCTGAACGTCACGGAACGGAGAATGTCCATGGCGCGGGTACAAGAGACCCTAAGGCTGCGAATGTGAGCCTCCCAGGTGAGGCGTCGGTCGAATACAAGGCCAAGGAAACGGTGCGACTCAACCACATCCAGGCGCCTCCCATTAAGAAACAAATCTGGGTCAGGGTGAAGCCGTGGGTGGCGGCAGAAGTGCACCACCTTAGTCTTGGCCAAAGAAAACCGAAACCTGTGCGCTTCGGCATAGCGAGAGACGCGGTTCAATGCCTGTTGGAGTCGACGCTCCAGAGTTGGCATCTGGGCCGCGCCAAAAGAGATCGAAAGGTCGTCCACGTAGAGCGTAGCGAGAACATCTTCCGGCAGCACCGACGTGATGCCGTTGATGCTCAGGGCAAAGAGTGTGACACTGAGGACACTTCCCTGCGGGACACCCTCTTCCTGCTCCTTTGGGCCGGAGAGAGCTCCCCCCACTTGTACGCGGAATCGACGATCTCGCAAAAATTCAGATATAAACATTGGGAGGCGTCCCCTCGCACCTATCGTGTGGAGAGTCTCCATGATACCGTATCGCCATGCGGTATCATAGGCCTTCTCCAAATCGAAAAAGACCGTGGCGTAGTGCTGTCTACGAAGGAAAGCCTCGCAGACTGCTTTTTCCAGTCGGAGCAGAGCATCCGACGTGGAGTGGAACTTGCGGAAGCCGCACTGTGCGGATGACAGATGGCCTCCGCTGTCCAGGAAAAAGGCTAATCTAACATTTACCAATTTCTCCATCAACTTGCACACGCAAGAGGTTAGAGAGATTGGGCGGAAACCGGTCGGAGTAGAGTGATCTCTCCCCGGTTTGCGAAAGGCGAGCACAGTAGCGATTCGCCAGGAGTCTGGGAGAAGACCTTCCACCCAGATCCTGTTGAACAAATCTAACAGAAAGGCCAAGCCTCGCTCACTCAGGTGTCGAAGCATGGCGTACGGGACATCGTCCGGACCATGGGCGGTGTCCGCGCACGAAGCGAGAGCGGAACGCAACTCACTCACAGTAAACTTGTCGTTGAAGGGTTCTCCGCCTCTGGAGGTAAAGTCCAGCCGGCGGCCTTCCACGACATCACTACGTGCATTGAATGCTGGCGGAGCAGCATCACGGCTAGAGAATGCGGAAAAAGCGGTCGCTAAGGATTCCGCCACGGACGCGGGGTCCGAGATTGCGGTCCCATTCTCCTGGAGAACGGGAGGGGGGTCCTGCGAGAACTTGCCCCGAATCCATGTGACTCGCTTCCACACCTCAGCTAAAGGGGTCTTGCCGTTAAGTGAAGACACGTATGCCCGCCAAGAAGAGCGGCGGGCGTGCTTCGAAATATACCGGAACCTAGCCCTAGCCCGACGAAGTTCAGCGACAGTGAAATCGTTCGGGCGGCGCTTATAGCGCATGTAGGCATAACGCTTCTGTTTGAGGGCCGTCTCACACTCGGCCGACCACCATGGGAGTGGTCGGCGTGCAAAACGGCCAGACGTCCTAGGAATAGTAGTCAGGCCCACGGCGATGAGGTTGCCGGAGAAGAACTCAACGGCCTCATCTACCGATCTAAACTCCTCGACTGAGATAGAGAATTCAGTCATTTCCTGAAATGCAGGCCACCGCGCCCGCGCCAAGCACCATCGAGGTGGTCTCTCAGGCGGCAGTTGCCCTGAAAATGATATTTGAATGGGAAAGTGATCACTACCATGGAGGTCATCGACCACCCCCCAATCAAAATCAGGCTGTGCATCCGAAGAGCACAAAGATAGGTCAAGGCAAGAAAATGAAGCGGTTCTCGGACAGTGATGCGTAAACTCATCCACGTTTAGGACACCCATCTCAAGCTCTTCGATCAGATCGGCAAGGACTTGTCCCCTGGGATTTATGGAGTAATCTCCCCAGAGAGGATGCCTGCCGTTCAGATCTCCAAGCAAGAGATAGGGCCTCGGCAACCATGCAACGACGCGGCGGAAGTCCCCCGCGTCGAAGTCAGCTGACGGTGGAATGTACGCAGAAATGATAGTATACCTCCTATCCAGGTGCAGCTGCACAGCCACTGCCTGAAAGGAGGTATCTAAAGAGAAAGGAAGAACGGAGACATCATGCCGGGTGTAAACTGCGCATCCCCCAGCCCGGCCATCCCGCGGTGGTGGGGTCGCAAGACCCTTATACCCCGGGAGGGCAGGGAGGGGACACGCACCTAGCATGGTCTCCTGCAAAAAAATAGCTAACGGGGAACGGGACGAGACGAGCCTCCGCAGCTCCTCCCAGTTGGTCCGGAGTCCACGGCAATTCCATTGAAGGAATATGCCCTCCAGGCCTAGCTCGGAGGAGACGCGGGGGCCCTCCTCGAATTTAAGACCCTCACGGGAATGGCCGTACGCTTCCCGGGGGCAGAACCCCGGGCGCTGTTGGCCGGACAAAGCGCTGAAGGCGCTGTCGCCTTCGAGGACTTATTGGGGGAGGTTGGGCTCGCCATGCGAGTCTTTTCCTCCCTCCGCCTCGAAACCTTAGGCGGGCGTTGCGGCTTCGGAGGCGGGGGGCCCTCTTTTCGAGGAACCACCGTCTCTGAGCCACTCGCTCCACCTCGGGGCGTGGGCGAAGGAGCCGAAGCTCCTTTGTTGCTGTCCTCCTTTCGGGGGACAGCTTTAGGAACCCCGGAAGATGGCCTAGCGACCATCTTCAGGGGTGTTGCCTCCTGTGAGTCTAACGACTCGGTGGAGGCACGTGGCCGTTTCGCCTTACGGCAAACGGTCACGCTGGGGGAAGAGGGGGAAGCCCTGGTTTTAGCCGGGGCAGGGTATGAACCCTTTTTGCCGCCAGCTTTACCAGGGGAGCGCCCGGGTTGGGTAGAGCCCGCAGAAGGGCTCCGAATGGGCGCGGAAACAACCGTGCTCGTTGGCCTGGATGGGCCGGGAGCAGAGGGTGCTTTTCTAACTATTGAGGCATTGACGTCCCAGGCAGAGCCGGGCGCGCCAGGACCAAGTCCTTAGCCTCGCGGAATGAGAGTCGATCCTGGGCCTGAACGGCCAGGATTTCTTTCTCAAGGAGATATGCACCACATTGCTTCGAAGAAGCAGGGTGCGGCTCTCCGCAATTGACACACTTGGCCACACACGATTTGGACTTATCGTGTGTGACCTTGGAGCAATTTACACAGACTTCGGGTGACCCCGATTTTGCACGTCTACATGATCGATTCGTATGGCCGAAGCGGTGACAGTAATAGCACCGCCGCGGCAGTGGCACGAATGCCTTCACGCGGTAGCGGTACCAACCGGCACGCACCGACTCAGGGAGCTTGTCACAGTCGAACGTGACGAAGAGTGTAGGGGTGGGTCTCGAGGCCCCTCCCTGTTTTCTCATCACACGCTCGACCTTGACCGCCCCATGGTCGGCCAGCTCTAAGGTGATGTCCTCAATGGAGTAGTCAACGAGTTCCCTCGCATAAACTACTCCTTTCACAAAGTTCATGGTAGAGTGCGGCGTCACACTCACCGGGGTGCCATGAAGTGTCCGAAGAGCACTTATCTTGGCCGCCTCGGCGGGATTCGCCGCATTCGCCAGAAGGCTCCCGTCCGAGAAACGGGTTACCTTCGGCTCTCTACCAATTGCACTAGCTAATTCTCTCCTCTGATGGATCATGTTGCCCTTGGACAACATGGTGCCATCAGTGGAGCGAATAACGAGGAAGCGTTTGAAGCCAGCGGGCTCGAAAACGCCAGGTAACCTCTGAATCAGGGGCCCCGATGTCATCGAGGCTCCGCCCTGTGCACTCTTGGTATTAGTCTTCTTTGTCAGGGGCTCCGCAACCGGGGGGGCAGAGGGGGCGGATGTGCCGATCTTGGCTTGGTCGCTTGCCAGAGTGGCAGCAGACCCATCCGTCCCCGCAGCCCCCGCGGATGGAGAGGAGCCCCGAGTCTTTTTTGTCTTTTTAGTCTTTTTCTTTTTCTTTTTCGGAGAGGAGGGCGGGGAATAAACCCGCTTTTCACCTCCGCCGGCAGAAGTCCCCAGGCCAGATGGACCAGCCTCAGCCAGGTCCCTCTCCGAAATGGAGAAGGTCCTGGTTGTCGTAGGGGCACCTGTCGGTGGAGATCCCTCCCCTCCTTTTACTGCCTCGGAGCCCTCAGCCATTTGAGGAGGACCTTGCATAGGGGCGGATTCGGGTTCGGTGCTTGGCGCCGAGCCCGAATTCCCCCCCATGGAAGGCCCTACCGTCTGAGGCTGGGTCTCCTCAAGGACCATGTCTATCACAGGAGGGGCCTCCAGTTGGCCATCCCCTCCCAGGACATCGCAGGTCCCCTTGGCAGTATTGTCACTAGTCAGGTGGTGTGGGGAGGCACAGGCCTTGACCCCAGCAAGGTTTAAAATTCTTGCCAGCAGGTCTTTTGAGGGAAGCGACCGAAGGGGCCTGGCTTCCCTCTCCCCCCTAAGGGGGTTTGCCCTACCGAGCCGCTTGCACGAGGGGCGGTCGGCAATGGGCTGCCTGCTGGCTTTCTTGGCAGTCCCCTTAGAAAGCAAAGGAGGGACTGCCGCTGGAGATAGGGAGGTGCCTGAAAGCACCTCCAGAGAAGGGGGTGAGGGGGAGTCCCCTACACCCGTAGGCGTAGGAGAGGAGTAAGCCTCCTCTCCGGTTAAAGAGTTATGGAGGGTCCCTTGCGCAAGCACAAGGGGGGGGACCTCCATTTTCTCGGTGGAGCTGCCCGAGGGCGGCTCCGTCGATTTTCTTGGGGAAGTTGGGGGTTGGGTTTTTTGGGGGTTTTTTTCATTCATGGGCATGGTGACCCTCTTTTTATTACGGGACGCAATAGCTCATCACCTCTCGCAGTTGCCCGCACTGCGAGAGGTGCTTACAAGCCCGGCAGAGCCAGGCGCCGCCATTCGGGACCACCCCTCCCGCCTGGTGGCCTGGCAGTCCTTCGGCATGGCGGCTCCACGTTGAACACGGCGTAAAAAATATAGGTTGTGAAGAGGAGAGGAAAAGGGATGTGAGGAAGGTATGGGTGGGGATGAAGCAGGTTGTTAAAAAAAACCCATCCCGAACCGGAGCTGAGGGGTTAGGGAACAATGTCCCCTCCCCCCTCAGCCCCGATCCGGGGTGGTTGGCTTGAGAAGAAGGTCAGCATCTACCCTGTGAAATTAGAGGCTGACCAGAGAAAGTTGTGGGAGAGGTTTTATGAAAAGCGACGAGGTAGGGGAGAAATCGGGCTATCTGAAGGAAGGAAGAGAGGCTATGCTGGGCCCGGACGGAGCCCTGGATCCCGTCAGCACGGCGGCCAGGATGGCAAATCGCCGCGCCCTTTACTGGGTGGGGTAACAAGAGTATCCGTCCATCCTGTACTATATGCGCACAAAATTATTGTCCGACTCGGTTACACTCTAGTCTTGATTCTTTAATTGTGGAATTAAAACCTAGAATAATAATAATAATAATAATAAATAATAATAATTATTATTATATAATGATAAATAAAATTATTCCAATCATAAATAAAATTATCAATTTTCTTTATAAAATAAAACATTTTGAAGTTATTAATTAGATCAATTTTAAGATTTTTTGGTGATAATTCTTTATTAATGCACTAACTATTATAGACTCGAGGTATAATTTTATTTATATAGGACAATAAGAATTTAAATTAATATAAAACTTTTTTTTTTCTTTACTAAATTTCGACAAAGCCATTCAGTATTGACGTATAGTAATTATGTCGTCTTCAATTTATAGTTATTGACTCCAATTATTCAATTATAGTGGAATGAATTAAATTAATTCGTAAGACAATTTAATTTTAGAATTTAAACATATAAAGATAGCAAAATTTCATTGTAATCAAAGTTTACACATCAAAAAATATAATAATGATAATACTAATAACAATATTATTAGTATAAATAATAATTACATTAAAATTATCAATAATAATAATATTAATATTGATAATAATTATTAATTAGAATAATTCTAAATAAAATTGACATGATAATTAATGCTACTTTTGAAATTTTTTGACTAAACGGTTCTTAAAATAATTAAGTGACCTACAATTCTCCACATCTGTCCGAAAGTTCGCCACTCTGTGCCTGAAAAAGAAAATTATTTTTACAGTATAACCTACATCTATGATTTTTTTAAAAACTATATCTCCTATGGCAGTGATCCCTGTGTATTTCAAAGAATCTACTTATATCTACTCTGTCTATTCCATTAAAAAACGGATAAATAAGTCAGTAACTCTGTTTCGGCAATCTTTTTCATTAATTTGCATACCTCTGATGTTAAGCTGATAGGCCTATAGTTACTAACATCCTCTCTCACTCCATGTATAAATATAGGTACTATATAAGCATTCTTCCAATCACTTGGCACCTCCACAAATTCAAGTGACCGAGTGAAATTTTATGCAAGCAAAGACAACACTGCTTATTTTTTCAATTAAAGGCTTAGGGGACCTTTCATCCGGTCCTGCTCCTTTATGATTATTTAAAATTAATCCATTTCAGCAATCTGTTCCTCAGAAATGAGACGGTATTAACAAGTTGTTACAACTAACAATATGACAATTAACAACATAATAACAACCAGTATACACTCAACCTTATTTTGTTCCATAATTTCTGGTATTGTTGCTCCACTTCTCAGATTATATAACAATGATATATCTAATCCATAATTTATATATTGTAGTTTAGTTTATTTTAATGCCTAAAGGAAGACAAAAAGATTATAGAATATTTTGATTTGTAGAAAACTAATGAGAACGCCCCCTCCCCCTAAAATATCACTAAAATTATGCCATATAGACAAAACACACTAGAATGCCAATTCTCGCAGCGTCAATCACTCTTCTGCTTCGGCCTCTTCTTCTTTTACATATTGACGAAATATTATTATCGACATCGCGAGAGAGAGAGCGAGTTTTAGTTGGACTCTCGTTCTGAGGTAAACTAGAGAATACTATTTCCACTAGAAGTTAGTCCCTACAATAAATATAGGAAAAAGTTTTATCACTTTAATATTTGATCAGTGCTCGGTATACATAGGGAACAAAGGCCCCTTTTGACACTTGAGGCCCGCTACGATGTACCGGCTGCACCTCCCTCTCAGCGGCCCTGTTGGAGAGTCAGGTAAACCTATCTGGTACTTCTATACTTTATAGTCCCTCTGCCCATCGATTTGTCCAACTGCTGAGTTTCTATTGCTTTTTAATTCCGGCACCCACCGGGTAACTAACAGGAAATCGATTCTCCAATGAACCATAACATCAATGGATGATTCGAACCTTAAATATATATATATCACCGTAATCCTGATTCATGAATATTTTTAAGGTACGAACTTGCAGCTTGGGACTGTTCATCCAAATGTAATGTGGCCATCCAGGATTTAACTTTGTACCTCTGACAGAGCTCAATTTGTGGCCAGTTTTCAATGGATTGACCAATTAATCGCTATTTCTGTTTGTTAATCACCAAGAGTATTAATCTCACACATTTATATATTTTTTATTTTATATAATAACAATCTGAAAATAAGATGCAATATATTTTATCTGGAAAGATCAATTTAAGGACATGACTGTGTGGGTAAACATATTTTAAATTCTTCGTCTAACGGTGCTCAACTGGCGACTGCCACTAAAGGCTTAGTCTTAGAAAGTAGATTAGCTTAGAGGTAAAGATACGTTAAAAATCACAAAATTGAGAAAAAAAAACCCTAAACGAAAAAAAACCTGCAAAACCAACCCACAAAAGAATCATGAACAAAACAAAAAACATGCTCCGACGCTGAATGAGGCGGGCCTCGCTCAAACCCCCGAACAAATGTCTCAAGCCAATGAAGGTCAAAAGGTTGGAGGATGCCAACCTTCACAGAAAAACTCATACAGTCAGTCCACTGTGTAGTGTACACAAAACCGACCTGAGTATAAGGGACAGGTGCTAGCGACACAACTTCTTCCTGTACGAAAATTTCTTCGACTGAAACGCACAACAAGAATGTGCCAATCAGTCAGTGGTTCCATGCAGTCCTCGCAGTAAGGTGCCGGACATCGCTTCATTAAATTACGTTGCGTCTCGCTACTTTATCCAACTCGATAAAGCCCCAAAGGCCCCTGAAGCCGTGTATGTATTGGAGATATGTCCATGGCAACTTTCCTGGCAAGATGGCCCGCATTTTTAAGCTCTCGTCGGCCGTATCCCATCTTCTTTGACAGGAAACTCCGAAAGCTGATCTTATTCAGGCCATGTAGTCAGTGTGGTTAAGAGTGAAATGCTGGTGTGATTGCAGAATCCTTGCTGACTCTTTTGCGTCCTCATCGGTGCGCTCATTCCCCGCAATCTCCATATATCCAGGAACCCAGCAGAACATATTTCAATATCCTAAAGTTTGCGACATCTGTGGCGACACGGATACCGCAAACCCAATGGGTGATAAAATTCTACTTCTACGAGAGAAGAATATCCATGGAGCGGGTACAAGAAACCCACATTTTGTTGATATAGGCTTCTTAGGAGAGCTACGAATAAAAAAAAAACAAGGAAATGGTGAAATTCTACCACTTCCAGACAAATCCTGGTTAAAATAAAGTCCGGCTTGAGGTGGAGTCCTGGATGGCGGCAGATCTACACCACTTTAGTCTTGTTCAATGGAAACAAAATTTGTGCACTTAGGCATAGCCAGAGATGCGGTTCAATGCCTGCTGGAGTCGACAGTACAGGGTTGGCAGATGGACTGCACAAAAAAAAAGATCAAATGTTCGTCTACGAATAGATTAGCAAGAATATATTTTGGCAACAGCGATATGATACTGTTGTTATTCAAGGCATTAATACTTAAGGACAATTCTCAACGAACGCCCAATTCCTGCCCCATTAGGTCTGGAAAGGTTCGCCCCTGCAGTACCCAGATAACCTTTTCCAGCCGGAGCAGAACATCCGATGCGGAGAGCAACTTGTTGAAGCCGCATTGTGCATAATACAGTTAGCTTCCGATGTCCAGGAATAAAGCTAATCTAATATTTATCAATTTCTTCATCAACTTTCTCACACAAGAGAAGTGTAGAGAAACTGGTCGTAGTAGAATGATCTCTCCCAGTTTGCGAAAAGCAAACATAGGAGCCATTCGCCAGGTGTCTGGGAGGATATCCTCACTCCTAAAGCCTATTGAACAAATTAAACTTAAAGGCAACGCCTCGCTGAGCTAGGTATCAAAGTATGGCTGTGAAATTAAGATGCCCAGAGTGCGTCGTATAATGGACCAAGAAAAATGTGCGAGTGCCCTTATATTTATGTTTCAGGGTCCGGAGATCCCTAGGGCAGTTTGGAGAGCTTACATGAATTTTTAAATTTGTTCGCTAAGATTTAGAGCTCCAACTCAACACAAAACGTCCACCTCCTATCTTTTTTAAGTATTTGCAGATCGGTTTCCTATATCAAAGCGCGTCCGGTCTGACGCTTTTGCAATAATTTTGAATGACGGGTTTTTCGAGACCTTCTTCGGCATATGAATTACCTCTAGTGAATTACGACCCAGAAAATCATATACTTTTCCAGCAGAAATATCGAGTTATGTGGCGTCACGAAGATGTCCGAGAAGCATCCTAAACTTCTGTCCTGCCAGAATGTTCTTTTTTATATTCTTCCATCACTCTTTTTCATAATGTTCATGAAGTTTTACTATCAAACTTTCAGAGCCTGGTATATCTAATTGTTTTCCTTGAATTTTAACATGAGTCAGCCCTTCAGCAGGCATGAAGAGTTTAGCTACACCAGAGGTTTTTTCGTGTGTAATTGAAACACTGAGCTTAAAATGAGAAATCAATCAAACAATTAAATATGTGATGCACATAGGAAGGTCTCGTGTTGCCTTGACTGTAGACACAATGCTCGCTCCTGTCGAAGTTAAGAACGAATTTCGGGGAGGCTCATATTTTTCATTTGCTGTGTGGCTTCTTAAAAGTTGGATTCATTATTCCGCGTGGCTTACTATCATGCTCTTGAAGGAAGTGTCCCTAACTGTACGACACAAGATGTTCATTTTTTTTTTATAGAGCCCATCTGGCAACTACCCACTTGGGCATAAGTCGCCGAAAAACACGACAGCCTAGAACTAGGCTACTTTG
This sequence comes from Ceratothoa steindachneri, assembly GCA_963969495.1. Classification (NCBI taxonomy): domain Eukaryota; kingdom Metazoa; phylum Arthropoda; class Malacostraca; order Isopoda; family Cymothoidae; genus Ceratothoa; species Ceratothoa steindachneri. Next base: position 216,788,776 of record OZ018319.1, read on the forward strand.
AAATAAAAATATGAAAACTTAACAATCGATATAAATTGGAAAAACTTAACAATCAGGAAGCAATCTCCGGCAGCAGGACAAGATGTTCATATTCACAAAGGTTCACCATTTGTGTTAGTTCTATAATGTCAGATCTTCTGGCTCTAGGCAAAATGGTAAACAATTATATCTGATAAATTACATTACTCTAGTATAGAAAAATCGGGTACTTGCCACTGACTATGAGGCAACATAAACAAGACAATCGGTGTCAGGTTTAGCAAAGTATTAATCCTCTCTTCCAGCATACGAGCTTCTTGCGAGCATCTAAGCATCGCACCTGCGTTCGTGCCTGCGTTCGTGCCTGCTTGAGCTAAGCGATTTGGTGTTGATAATTTAAATACGATTTGTACGATTATGTAGGCTCGATAATAATAAAAATCTTCAGCAAATCAAATGTAGCAAATACACCAAGATGATAAAATTTAAAACAACCAACCTCAACAGTAAAACTACTTTAGTTGGATCTCACCAGTTTGTTTTTCTTAAATGACTCCTCCCGGTAGTATATATAGTCCATTTCTTCTATTTCTCGGGAGTAACTTAAGCGGTGGGTAAAGGCTGAAGGCTTTTTTAGCCTAATGGGTGAAGAGCGGCACAAAACAGACAAACGACATCTCCCAACGCACAGAAAAAAAACACCCTGTTCTTGTCTTTCTTTTCCATGGTTGATCATTTATTTATAATTTTCCTCTGAAGCTTTCACTTTCTTCCCTATTGAATTAGTCTGCTTATTTCCTGATAAAAAACATTTATCTTATTTAGGTAACTAAGAGAAGACTCACCTTGTTTGAACATTATGGTGTAGTTACCAAAAAAAGAGCCGAAGTCAAGATGATCTGGGCCAGGTGGACACGCAGTTCCCCAATTAAGAATCACAAGGACCACGTTTTATTTGATGAGTTCTGCGCACTAGTCTTTTATCTTTCTCAATTCCATTCCTTGAATTTTTCATTTATTATTCCATTTTTGCCTTTCTCGACTTACATATAATATAATCTTAAACTGGCGTCTTTGCAAGATATTTCCTCTTCCGCAATCCGGATAATCGCAAAATGCAAGTATCGTCAAAACTAAAGAAAACTTCTCTATCCAGGGACCTTTACATATTTTTGCATAATTTACACTTTTCCCAAACTTAAAATCTTAAATTCTTGAATACATTTCAACATTAATTTATGTTTAAAAAGAAAGATTGTTGTAGTCTCGGCAAAATTGTATCGTAAACAAATGACGCTAAGCGGTTAATGCAGCATTTAGGAGTCACCTTCACGCTGCATCAAGCAGACCTGGTGGATGCTCCTCATCAACAACATGAAAGGATGATTGACCTTTTCCTACAATAAAATATTACTTCTGGCACAAAATTACAACAATAACAAGAAATATTACAGGATTCCGTTGCCTAAAACGCGTGCGTCCCTCTTATTCAAAATTTCCACTTATCTTCAACTTTAAAAATATGACTCTTTATTCTTGATACTTTCTGGCCTCTCTTTCTTCCATATAGAACAGCACCCTCTCATTACCGGGTTTAAAGGTGCGGAATGCATTCACAATTTAAGAGGTAGTAGTATTGAGTTGTAAATAATAAACAATTCGAATTCTTTTCTTGGGAATTAGAAATTAATGAGAATTTTGAAGAATAGCGGTCCCTATTATTCATAAACTGCTATTCATAAAATAAGCGAATTGTGCCCGCCTATTATAAAAATGGGTTAATTTGAAAATAACCCGATTACAATGGGTGAGACTAGTATCACTTACCCATTTCTTAGAAATTAAAAAAAGGGTACATCAGTATTAGCGTAATTGTTTGAACTTTCCCATAATGAGGTTTGGTAATATTTGTACTATTGGTGCTGTATGGACCTGATTATCTCGATTAAGAAACCTAACCTAACCTTACCCAAACAATAAATAATTGATTTTACGTTTGTAGTCGCGGGCGACTCTACAACTCATTATGTCGGTCGGTCGATGAGACTCCGTTATGCTTATTTTGTGTCGGTAATAACATAGTAACTATTCGGCCAGTTCTAAAGAAATTTGAAGCCCTTATGTTGTCTTACATTTTCTTTTGAATGCTATAATTTCTAAGGTCCTCCCAAGGTTAGCCCGTAAATTATTTTGTTTCACCATAACTATTGGGCAGATTCTAGCGAAATTGGAAACCCTTGGGTTGTCTTACATTCTCTTTCGAATGATATAATTGCCAAGGTCCTCCCAAGGTTAGTCCGGGAATTATTGAAAGTTTTGAAGGTCGTAAGGTTATAAATCAGAATAAGTGAGATCACGCGACTTTTAGTCAGCAGACCTGGTTTACTTTTACGTTTATTTTGTTTGGGTACATCTATTCTTCAAGTATGCTTAAACCTGGACATTTATTCTTGAAATGGACAAAACTAGGACCCTTATTGGTCAAATGACGCTCTTGGTAGTAGAGGCTGTTAGGCTCTTCCGCCAATGGAGGTCCAGGGATTGAATCATTCATCAATCTGGTGCCAGTATCAATAGTGTTTCAAAGATGACGACATCGCTGTCTTTTGCCATATGGTTTCCGTATGGAAGAAGTCAATGAATTCTCTTGCTTCCACCAAGGGGAACACTACATCCATCATCCTTCCTTCGCGGCCGAAAGCCACACGAGAACATCCTGTTGAAGTCTAAAACACTTAAGCAGCTCCTAGTCTCACCATTGTGATTCATATCAGACACTTCAGGGAATATTTTTACATCCCAACTTCACCGTTGATTACGAAGCAAATCTAAGGGAAACGACAACCGCGTTTCACAATGGGATACAGAATAACGTAACATCACGTAGTCATATTTGTCATTCCCCTCACAACATCCGATCTTTGGTGCCCTCTGGCCGCTACACCAGCTCTGCTTCAGGGACCCCTCATCTGCAGAGAATTCCTTCAACCTAGCTCCGCATTCATACTGTAGGCGATGCAGGGCTCGAACCCCTGACATTACATCATCAGCTAGGCTAGTTATATTTTCTCGATTTTTTAGGTGTGATGAAGTATATAAAGAGATGGTTTGCCCTTGTAACATTACCTGGGCGTCCTAACTGGGCTGAAATATGTAAAAAGTTGTAAACGAATTATCTACTCGACAAATTGACAATTCAAAAGTAGTATCTGCTAAAACAGATGGTGCACCTAACATGATTGGCGAGATGTTGATCATTCACCGCTGGGTTTTCATTGCATCATACATAGGATGCTTTATGAGCAAAAGCCGGCTTAAAGGAACTTCAGGAATTAATGCAAACAGTTACCAAGTTTGTTAATTACATTTCGAAGACTGAAAAGTCCAACAATGTTTGTTGGCTTTAGCCAAGGTTTGGTTCTGAAAAATTTGTTGATTGCTTAGATGAGATAAAGTTCTTTTTGGATGATTTTTTTTTTATTTTTTTTTTTTTTTTTTATGAGCTCATCTGGCGACTGCCTACTTGGGCATTAGTCGCCGTATTAAAACTGGCCTAGTTCTAGGCTACTTTAAAATAAATTAAAGAGAAAAAAAAAACAAACAAAAAAAACAAAACAAACAATACCCCAAAAGGGGGAAAGGAAGCAAGCTGGTGCGTCGGGGAGAGGTCCCCCCGGCGCAGGAGCGTGCAACTAAAGGAAAAAAACAAACAAAAAACAAAAAAAAACAACAACAAACAAACCTTGCTTAAATAATAGGGAGAAGGCCGGCCTCTCCCAAGAAGGCAATAAGTCCACAAGTCAATGTGCACGAATCTGTCCCGAGCACAAGGGACAGGCGGTAGCGACCCCGCCCATCCCGGTACTGGGACAGGTATCGTGCGCGAAGATCACCCAGACTGGGACATTCGACAAGAATGTGCCGAACAGTCTGGGGGACGACGCAGTCGTTGCAATAGGGCGCAGGCGAGCGCTCCATCAGATAGCGATGCGTCACACGAGTGTGTCCGATTCGGAGACGACAGAAAGCAACCTGAAGCCGCCGCGGCATTGGGGGATAGGTCCATGGGAACAGTCGCGGCGCAATGGCACGCAACTTTAGGTTCCCTTCGACCGTCTCCCATCTTCTTTGCCAAGCAGTCCGAAGAGCTGCCCGTATTCCTGCCATGTAGTCGGTGTGAGGAAGAGCGAAACGCTGGTCCGGTCGCAGAGTCCTCGCGGACTCTTTGGCGCCCTCATCGGCGCGCTCATTCCCCGCAATTCCTACATGTCCAGGAACCCAGCGGAAGACAATCTCGACATCTGCCCGGCTCGCCAAAACCGTGGCGTCACGGATATCGGGAACCAGGGGATGCGGAGATTCCAATGCCCTGAGAGCACTCAGGGCGCTTTGTGAGTCGCTATAGATCACAATCCGGTCTCCGAACCGGGCACGTCGCGTAATCTCCCGTACCGAGTGGTGTATTGCCACCAGCTCGGCCGTGAAGACAGACGCAGCGCCTGGTAGAGCCCCGCTGACTTCAAACAGAGGGGATACGGCGTGGAAGCCGACCCCCTCTTGGGACTTGGAGCCATCCGTATACACTGGCACGGTACCAGCGTGACACGATGTGTGCTCCAAAAAGGTCGAACGCAATACTCCCGGCGCAGTACAAGCTTTGGGAGCAGAGGCGTGGCGACAAATAGCCAAATGTGGTACCTTCCAGGGTGGCGTCCTGGGCAGAACCAGGGGCGCCACCGGCCCGAGAGCTATATCTAACTCTCGAAGGAGTTTCCTGGCCCTAAACCCAAAGGGCTTAGGGTATGACTGGCGTCTCTCGGCGGCATAGGCACCATCGAGATCAGCTGCGGATGCAGTGAGAGCTGTTGGCGACTGAGGGAGGCGCCGGGCTCGCGCGTACAGGCGAGTGATGCACTGCACGCGGCGCAGAGCGAGTGGCATCTCCCCAGCATCGACCAACAGGCTCTCAATGGGGGAAGTGCGGAAGGCACCGGTCGCAAGGCGAAGGCCGGTGTGGTGGATCGAATCCACCTTCCGCAATAAACGCTCGGCTGCGGATGCATAAAACTCGCATCCGTAGTCGAGCTTCGAACGAACAAAGTATCGATAAAAAAGTAAGGCGGTAGCCCTATCAGCGCCCCAAGCGCTGAACGTCACGGAACGGAGAATGTCCATGGCGCGGGTACAAGAGACCCTAAGGCTGCGAATATGAGCCTCCCAGGTGAGTCGTCGGTCGAATACAAGACCAAGGAAACGGTGCGACTCAACCACATCCAGGCGCACCCCATTAAGAAACAAATCTGGGTCGGGGTGAAGCCGTGGATGGCGGCAGAAGTGCACCACCTTAGTCTTGGCCAAAGAAAACCGAAACCTGTGCGCTTCGGCATAGCGAGAGACGCGGTTCAATGCCTGTTGGAGTCGACGCTCCAGAGTTGGCATCTGGGCCGCGCCAAAAGAGATCGAAAGGTCGTCCACGTAGAGCGTAGCGAGAACATCTTCCGGCAGCACCGACGTGATGCCGTTGATGCTCAGGGCAAAGAGTGTGACACTGAGGACACTTCCCTGCGGGACACCCTCTTCCTGCTCCTTTGGGCCGGAGAGAGCTCCCCCCACTTGTACGCGGAATCGACGATCTCGCAAAAATTCAGATATAAACATTGGGAGGCGTCCCCTCGCCCCCATCGTGTGGAGAGTCTCCATGATACCGTATCGCCATGCGGTATCATAGGCCTTCTCCAAATCGAAAAAACCGTGGCGTAGTGCTGTCTACGAAGGAAAGCCTCGCAGACTGCATTTTCCAGTCGGAGCAGAGCATCCGACGTGGAGTGGAACTTGCGGAAGCCGCACTGTGCGGAAGACAGATGGCCTCCGCTGTCCAGGAAAAAGGCTAATCTAACATTTACCAATTTCTCCATCAACTTGCACACGCAAGAGGTTAGAGAGATTGGGCGGAAACCGGTCGGAGTAGAGTGATCTCTCCCCGGTTTGCGAAAGGCGAGCACAGTAGCGATTCACCAGGAGTCTGGGAGAAGACCTTCCACCCAGATCCTGTTGAACAAATCTAACAGAAAGGCCATGCCTCGCTCACCCAGGTGTCGAAGCATGGCGTACGGGACATCGTCTGGACCATGGGCGGTGTCCGCGCACGAAGCGAGAGCGGAACGCAACTCACTCACAGTAAACTTGTCGTTGAAGGGTTCTCCGCCTCTGGAGGTAAAGTCCAGCCGGCGGCCTTCCGCGACATCACGACGTGCATTGAATGCTGGCGGAGCAGCACCACGGCTAGAGAATGCGGAGAAAGCGGTCGCTAAGGATTCCGCCACGGACGCGGGGTCCGAGATTGCGGTCCCATTCTCCTGGAGAACGGGAGGGGGGTCCTGCGAGAACTTGCCCCGAATCCTTTTGACTCGCTTCCACACCTCAGCTAAAGGGGTCTTCCCGTTAAGTGAAGACACGTATGCCCGCCAAGAAGAGCGGCGGGCGTGCTTCGAAATATACCGGAACCTAGCCCTAGCCCGACGAAATTCAGCGACAGTGAAATCGTTCGGGCGGCGCTTATAGCGCATGTAGGCATAACGCTTCTGTTTGAGGGCCGTCTCACACTCGGCCGACCACCATGGGAGTGGTCGGCGTGCAATCCGAAGAGCACAAAGATAGGTCAAGGCAAGAAAATGAAGCGGTTCTCGGACAGTGATGCGTAAACTCATCCACGTTTAGGACACCCATCTCAAGCTCTTCGATCAGATCGGCAAGGACTTGTCCCCTGGGATTTATGGAGTAATCTCCCCAGAGAGGATGCCTGCCGTTCAGATCTCCAAGCAAGAGATAGGGCCTCGGCAACCGTGCAACGACGCGGCGGAAGTCCCCCGCGTCGAAGTCAGCTGACGGTGGAATGTACGCAGAAATGATAGTATACCTCCTATCCAGGTGCAGCTGCACAGCCACTGCCTGAAAGGAGGTATCTAAAGAGAAAGGAAGAACGGAGACATCATGCCGGGTGTAAACTGCGCATCCCCCAGCCCGGCCATCCCGCGGTGGTGGGGTCGCAAGACCCTTATACCCCGGGAGGGCAGGGAGGGGACACGCACCTTGCATGGTCTCCTGCAAAAAAAATAGCTAACGGGGAACGGGACGAGACGAGCCTCCGCAGCTCCTCCCAGTTGGCCCGGAGTCCACGGCAATTCCATTTAAGGAATATGCCCTCCAGGCCTAGCTCGGAGGAGACGCGGGGGCCCTCCTCGAATTTAAGACCCTCACGGGAATGGCCGTATGCTTCCCGGGGGCAGAACCCCGGGCGCTGTTGGCCGGACAAAGCGCTGAAGGCGCTGTCGCCTTCGAGGACTTATTGGGGGAGGTTGGGCTCGCCATGCGAGTCTTTTCCTCCCTCCGCCTCGAAACCTTAGGCAGGCGTTGCGGCTTCGGAGGCGGGGGGCCCTCTTTTCGAGGAACCACCGTCTCCGAGCCACTCGCTCCACCTCGGGGCGTGGGCGAAGGAGCCGAAGCTCCTTTGTTGCTGTCCTCCTTTCGGGGGACAGCTTTAGGAACCCTGGAAGATGGCCTAGCGACCATCTTCAGGGGTGTTGCCTCCTGTGAGTCTAACGACTCGGTGGAGGCACGTGGCCGTTTCGCCTTACGGCAAACGGTCACGCTGGGGGAAGAGGGGGGAGCCCTGGTTTTAGCCGGGGCAGGGTATGAACCCTTTTTGCCCCCAGCTTTACCAGGGGAGCGCCCGGGTTGGGTAGAGCCCGCAGAAGGGCTCCGGATGGGCGCGGAAACAACCGTGCTCGTTGGCCTGGATGGGCTTAGGAGCAGAGGGTGCTTTTCTAACTATTGAGGCATATGACGTCCCAGGCAGAGCCGGGCGCGCCAGGACCAAGTCCTTAGCCTCGCGGAATGAGAGTCGATCCTGGGCCTAAACGGCCAGGATTTCTTTCTCAAGGAGATATGCACCACATTGCTTCGAAGAAGCAGGGTGCGGCTCTCCGCAATTGACACACTTGGCCACACACGATTTGGACTTATCGTGTGCGACCTTGGAGCAATTTACACAGACTTCGGGTGACCCCGATTTTGCACGTCTACATGATCGATTCGTATGGCCGAAGCGGTGACAGTAATAGCACCGCCGCGGCAGTGGCATGTATGCCTTCACGCGGTAGCGGTACCAACCGGCACGCACCGACTCAGGGAGCTTGTCACAGTCGAACGTGACGAAGAGTGTAGGGGTTGGTCTCGAGGCCCCTCCCTGTTTTCTCATCACACGCTCGACCTTGACCGCCCCATGGTCGGCCAGCTCTAAGGTGATGTCCTCAATGGAGTAGTCAACGAGTTCCCTCGCATAAACTACTTCTTTCACAAAGTTCATGGTAGAGTGCGGCGTCACACTCACCGGGGTGCCATGAAGTGTCCGAAGAGCACTTATCTTGGCCGCCTCGGCGGGATTCGCCGCATTCGCCAGAAGGCTCCCGTCCGAGAAACGGGTTACCTTCGGCTCTCTACCAATTGCACTAGCTAATCCTCTCCTCTGATGGATCATGTTGCCCTTGGACAACATGGTGCCATCAGTGGAGCGAATAACGAGGAAGCGTTTGAAGCCAGCGGACTCGAAAACGCCAGGTAACCTCTGAATCAGGGGCCCCGATGTCATCGAGGCTCCGCCCTGTGCACTCTTGGTATTAGTCTTCTTTGTCAGGGGCTCCGCAACCGGGGGGGCAGAGGGGGCGGATGTGCCGATCTTGGCTTGGTCGCTTGCCAGAGTGGCAGCAGACCCATCCGTCCCCGCAGCCCCCGCGGATGGAGAGGAGCCCCGAGTCTTTTTTGTCTTTTTAGTCTTTTTCTTTTTCTTTTTCGGAGAGGAGGGCGGGGAATAAACCCGCTTTTCACCTCCGCCGGCAGAAGTCCCCAGGCTGGATGGACCAGCCTCAGCCAGGTCCCTCTCCGAAATGGAGAAGGTCCTGGTTGTCGTAGGGGCACCTGTCGGAGGAGATCCCTCCCCTCCTTTTACTGCCTCGGAGCCCTCAGCCATTTGAGGAGGACCTTGCATAGGGGCGGATTCGGGTTCGGTGCTTGGCGCCGAGCCCAAATTCCCCCCCATGGAAGGCCCTAGCGTCTGAGGCTGGGTCTCCTCAAGGACCATGTCTATCACAGGAGGGGCCTCCAGTTGGCCATCCCCTCCCAGGACATCGCAGGTCCCCTTGGCAGTATTGTCACTAGTCAGGTGGTGTGGGGAGGCACAGGCCTTGACCCCAGCAAGGTTTAAAATTCTTGCCAGCAGGTCTTTTGAGGGAAGCGACCGAAGGGGCCTGGCTTCCCTCTCCCCCCTAAGGGGGTTTGCCCTACCGAGCCGCTTGCACGAGGGGCGGTCGGCAATGGGCTGCCTGCTGGCTTTCTTGGCAGTCCCCTTAGAAAGCAAAGGAGGGACTGCCGCTGGAGATAGGGAGGTGCCTGAAAGCACCTCCAGAGAAGGGGGTGAGGGGGAGTCCCCTACACCCGTAGGCGTAGGAGAGGAGTAAGCCTCCTCTCCGGTTAAAGAGTTATGGAGGGTCCCTTGCGCAAGCACAAGGGGGGGGACCTCCATTTTCTCGGTGGAGCTGCCCGAGGGCGGCTCCGTCGATTTTCTTGGGGAAGTTGGGGGTTGGGTTTTTTGGGTGTTTTTTTCATTCATGGGCATGGTGACCCTCTTTTTATTACGGGACGCAATAGCTCATCACCTCTCGCAGTTGCCCGCACTGCGAGAGGTGCTTACAAGCCCGGCAGAGCCAGGCGCCGCCATTCGGGACCACCCCTCCCGCCTGGTGGCCTGGCAGTCCTTCGGCATGGCGGCTCCACCTTGAACACGGCGTAAAAAATATAGGTTGTGAAGAGGAGAGGAAAAGGGATGTGAGGAAGGTATGGGTGGGGATGAAGCAGGTTGTTAAAAAAAAACCCATCCCGAACCGGAGCTGAGGGGTTAGGGAACAATGTCCCCTCCCCCCTCAGCCCCGATCCGGGGTGGTTGGCTTGAGAAGAAGGTCAGCATCTACCCTGTGAAATTAGAGGCTGACCAGAGAAAGTTGTGGGAGAGGTTGTATGAAAAGCGACGAGGTAGGGGAGAAATCGGGCTATCTGAAGGAAGGAAGAGAGGCTAAGCTGGGGCCGGACGGAGCGCTGGATCCCGTCAGCACGGCGGCCAGGATGGCAAATCGCCGCGCCCCTTACGGGTTCTTTTTGGATGAGCAGCAAGTGTCTTTCCAAGAATTGTTTGACATCATGTGGGTTTGTAAACTGATGTCGTATTTCCAAGAATTGTCTGACATCATGTGGGTTTGCATCTGGTGTTTTCTTGCAGATTTTTATAAACATTTAAATGAATTGAATATTAAGTTACAAGATTCTGGTAAGACGATTGATATTGTTTGGTTACATAAAGGTTTTGGAAATTAAACTAGGAGTTTTAAGAGGGATGCAGATAATGAGAGAAGAATATTTTCCAAACCTAAAGAAGTACATCAATGATTTCCCAAAATATGACAGAACAGACCGCCAATGCCTTCAAAACATTGTTGTAGCAACTGTTGGGCAGTTCTTTGCAAGATTTGTTAAGCTCAGAGAAGTGTAAGAGACGGCAAAATTAATTGCTTCCAGGCAATATCAAACTGGATGAACTAAACTTGCAAATGTTTTCATGGATAGATATGGATGATTTTGAAATGCAGTTGATTGAATTTTAGAGTAGCTCAATTTGGAAACCAATACTAGTTGACCTTAGAGTTGACTTGGAAAATATTGAAAAGGAGCAATTAGAGACGGGAGTAACAGAGAAATGCGGCAATCGAAATATTAAGGATTTGAAATACTATTCCTAAAACTTATGGGTGTTTAAAAAAAACCTTGCAACAACATTACTACCCATGTTTTCGTCTACATATGCTTGTGAATCTTTGTTCTCCTAGATGAACTTTGTGAGTCTCGTTATCAGGAGTAGCCCGATAAATGAAACTAGTAGTACATGCATATATCTCAAGGTTACTAGATATAAAACCGATATAAAATCTTTGTCATCAGTGATGCAGCAGTAGAAATCCCAACAATATTTAAAGAGTGAACAAGTTTCTGTCTCTAGTTTTCTCTGATGTTTTCTTTTGAAAGTGGTTATTTAGATGTAGTTTTGAAGGTAAACAAATATACCGATTTTCTTTTTTTTTTTTTTTTAAACGTCTATTGTACGGGATTTAAAATAAGCAAAAGATTACAAAAAATAACCTTATACTGTGTTTTAGTCATACGAATGTATAATTGGGAAATAAAGAATGAGTGATTAATCGAAAAAATAAATTAAATTTTTGTGTTAATGCTAACTAATAATAGTATGTTTAAATTGTGTGAATATGTATGGCAGTTATAGTTATACTTATAGGCTAATAAAAAATATTCACAAAAAGAACCTTTTCCTAAAAGCCTGTCATAATATTTTGTCGCGGGCGACTTCATCCTTACTATATCGGTCGGTCGGTCTCTGTTTTGGTAATAACATTGTAACTATTCAGCCGATAAAAACGAAATTTAAAACCTTTATGTCGTTTTAAATTTTCTTTCGACTGATATATTGCCAAGTTCCTCCCAAGGTTAGCCTAAGAATTATTTTGTTTGGGCAATAACATCATAACTATTCGGCCGATTCTAACGAAATTGAAACCCTTATGTCGTCTTACAATTTCTTCCCAATAATACAATTGCCAAGGTCCTCCCTAGGTAAATTGCACATAAAATATTTATTTTAAATCGTAATTCATAAATTATAATTCTCCATTTGAATTTCACAATATTTTTTTATTATTTACGTTATTTAGCAATGTGCCTTGTCGAATTAGTCTACTAAATATGAATCTGTGGGAAATAAAGAAGTGAAAAGGTTTCCCCCTCTCCTCTATAAACAAGTCCTTAGCCTAGGTTAGTTTGGAACAGTACGTAATAAAACAAAACCAGACCTACCCTAAACTAATTAATTTAATACTCAAAATCACAAAAGACAAGATCCAAATAGTCTCCTAAACTAACAAATTAATTAACATGTGAAATAGGAATACTAAAAATCAAAATAGGCACGACTTAAATAGACTAAAATAACCTGAACTAATTAACATACATATAAAATATAAATTGTTAATAATGACAATGAGCAACAACTATGTAACCTAACCCATGCAAAACTAATAAACATTTACACTCTAAAATTCCAATATCTAAGATCTAGCCTAAACTAATTCAATTTTAAAATACAAATACCTAAAAATGACAATATGCAGGACCAAATACCCTAAACAAATTAACATGTAAAATACAAATACCTAAAAATCACAATATGCAACAACAAATGCGCTAAACGAATAAACATGTAAAATAAAAATACCTTAAAATCTAAAAAGCCCCGACCAATTAGCCTAAATTAATTAGCATGTAAAATACAAATACGCAAAAATCAATAGGAAGGACTTAATAACCTAAACTAATTGCCATATAAATTCCACATAACTAAAAGTCACAATAGGCAAGACGAAATAACCTAGACTAATTGTCATGTAAAATACGCACCTAAATAGGAAGCGATACCCATAAAAGTCAACGGATCCGAAAGTAAAAATGCCAGATAAATGGTAAGTGAAAGGTGCTATTTGAAATGATATAGAAAAGGGAGTAGAAAGATGAATAACATCAACAATCAAGAAGTAAGTAATTCCGAACACGAGGCGATCAAAGACAAATTCATCGTCGCCTACTCGCTTCACACACAAAAAACTTGGCGCACATCAACACCCGTAAAACTGCCCTTTCCTCCTTTTCCCTATATTTCCCAATTTACATCTTAAATGAGCACAGATCAGTGGTAAAGACCATTACAAATATATTTTCTTTATTAAACCCAACACTTTTGGACGATCTCAAAAGTAGAGTCGCATTTGATCGACTTTGGTGACTTTTTTTTTAAAAATTAAATTGAAAATGAAAACCAACAAGGACATCTCCCACGGCAAGTTTGTAAGGAGAGATATTAAAAAAAATTGATGAAGAAACATATACGAGGGGCGGTCAATAAGTTTTGCGAATCGGTAGAGCAAAACAGAGGAAGGGGGGTGGCTGTTTGTGGGGGTGTTAGGACAAGTTAGGACAAGTCAAAACCTGCATGCAGCCGCACGCTTCTGCCTCGTCTATTTAAGAAGCAGTAGCTGATCGCAGATCGTTAGTCACAAATTTTTCAACAATGGAGAAGGTTGAGCACCGCGTAGTGATCAAATTTTGACCAAGGAAGGCAAGAAGGCAAAAGAAATCCATGAATGCATGGTTGGAGTGTACACCGACACCGCCCCTTCCTATGCAACCATTGCTCGCTGGAATAGGGAGTTCCGCCATGGTCGTGAGTACTTTGAAGATGAACCCCGTCCAGAGTGCCCGTGAGACGTGACCAACGAGAACAATATGGCCCGTGTAGAGAGGATGATCCTCGAAAATCGACGGGTGAAGGTCGAAGAAATCGAGCGAGAACTTGGAATATCACATGGAAGTGTTATAAACATCATCCACGACAATTTGGCCATGACCAAGTTCTCTGGCCGTTGGGTCCCTAGAAACCTCACGCCCCATGATCGACTTCAACGTAGTCAAAGTCCACAAGGCCAGAGTTGCTCAAGCTGCCCTGCGCGAGTGCGGATTCGCGGAGCTCAACCATCCCCCCTACAGTCCAGATCTGGTCCCTAGGGACTATTTTTTATTCCGCCAGCTCAAGGCTGCACTGCGTAGACGCCGGTTTGGGGACGATGAAGATGTCCAGCTCGCCGTCCAGGAGTGGATTGAACAGCAGTCGGGAGATTTCTGGTTGTCGGGAATTCGAAGCCTCAGGGACAAGTGGTGCAAGTGCATTGAAGTCGAGGTAGCGTTATATTATATCCGAATTGCAAAACCTATTGACCGCCCCTCGTAGCTTCAGATTCCTCCGCAGGCCTTAAGGCCTTGATAAAGCGCAACTGCGAGCATTAAGGCGTAAAGGACACTCAATCCCCCATATTTCAGTCGCGGTAGGGTTATTCTAGGTACGCCTGTCACCCCTTTGCGGGGCAGACTGATATAATAGTTCAGTAACCCCTAATTCGAATCCCATTCCTAGGTTGAACTATCGGTCCTGAGTTAGATGTTTACCAGAATGCAAGAAAGGGGAGTAAAATAAAAGATTTAATTTATTTAATTTTATTAGGTATACCGGAAAGTAATGTCGTTTTCTTTGATAAGGTATTAGCACTGGGGTTCGATTCTTGAAAATCCATTGTTTTTTTCTTTTATTCATGTGAAAGAAAATCCAATTTTCATTTTCAGTAACAATTTGATCGAGGAAAGGCATTTTTCATTCCTTAAAGGCAGACTAGTTCAAATTGTTGAACGCAATGCTTTATTATTTGACCACAGTTCATAAGGCACCCAAATACCCACCCTCTCTATGCACCTTTCCAAGTTTCTTTAAGATCTTTCTGAACAGTGGACCAAGGTGTATTAGGTATCCGAGATAATTATTTGAGGGATTGACGAAGATCTTGTTCAACTACAGCTTTCAAAGGTTCGTCATCCAGAGCAGTGGGTCTTCCTGATCGATCAGAAAAGTCAAAATTACTTTCGTTAAATTGCGTAAACCATCTATAGCATTTTCAAAGACTTACTCTTTCAGGATAAACAGCGCAAATCTTTTTCATTGCTCTTGTTGCATTGCTGCCTCTGAGAAATTTATACAGCATGCAATTGAGAATATCACTCTTTAGTTTGTTTTTGCCATGGGTTGGTTGAAGTGCGCAAACCAAAACCATGATTAGAATCAACTAAATGAGTTTAACTAACTGTCTGGTAAGTGATTTCACCTTGGAAAGTGTTACTTTTAGTTGGTTTGCCTTTTAAATGTTTGGATCAAGAAATGCGAAACTTCTTTCCAGTACCCTAATAGTTTATCCTTTCTGATGGCCGACAACGAAGATACAGCCGTCAAAAATATAAGAAAAATCCTTTGCACCTTCAATACCCGATATAACGACTTTTTATCTACCAACCTTTTGGTTGCGAGAGAGTCTACTCGTGGGCGTTTTTACATCTCACTATGTCGGTCGCGTCCGCTTTTCTTTTTTTTTTGTAATAGCATTGTAAATATTCTTGCTATTCTAACGAAATATTAGGCTTTTGTTTTATATTCTCTTTAGAATGATATAATTTACAAAGTCCTCCCAAGGTTAGCCTGGTAATTATTTTGTTTTGGCAATAACATAACTATTCGGCAGACTTTAACGAAATTTGAAACCCTCATGTTGTTTTATATTCCTTTTCGAGTGATCTAATTGCCAAAGTCCTCCCAAGGATAGTTCGGGAATTAATAAAAGTTTGGAAGGTCGTAAGGTCATAAATCAGAATAAGTGAGAGCACGCGACTTTTTTGTCAGCAAACCTTGTTTAAAACTACTTTTATATCGTATGGGATTTACATTGAGAGTAACCATAATTTTTAATATGGTTAATATTTAGTACATTGCCAGATTGTTAATTACATTGAATCTTTTTAAATTTTAAGATTGTCGTTATTAAACATTATTTTAAAGGGATTTTTCTGAATTAAAATGATATGAACATTTAATATTACTCAATTTTAAATAAAATATAAGTTATTAAAATGGAATTTGGGGGCGGGGCTTATATAACTGGTCAATGAACACTTGAGCGTCTAACGACGACTGGCAATCGCCTTTGAATTTGAACCTAATGCAAAGCTTTCTAATTGTGAATACTACTAGCTGATTAAAAATAGCTGGAGATTCAAATTTAATGCAGTTGCCAAACTTTGTTAGGCGCTGAAATGTTCATTGTTTTTATGCAGTGCACGCCCCAAATGGGCGGCGCACTGCAAAAAAAAAAATGGAGTCAAAGTTTTCTTGAAATCGGTGGGTGTATATTAAAAATTTTCCTTTTATTTTTAGCGAAAAACAACTTTAACATCACTCTTAAAATCAGAGTACCTAACCTAACCTAACCTAATTTAATCTATACCTTTTTCTGAAAGACTGATCGCTGGCATCATTTTTTCATTTTCAGTACTTTCCTTTCCATGGATCAGTGAAGTGATTTTTATTAGTTAACATTAACATTTTTGGTATACTCTTTTTAAACTGTTGACATTAGTACTTTCCACTACTCCAGAAAGGAAACTATTCCACGTTTCTATGATTATATAAGTGAAGAAATTTCGACCCCAGTTCGTGCTCACTCACTCATTTATAGCATGGCTTCATCTTGGAAACTGTTTGCATTTACATTCCTCTCGATTAGTAGCCAATGCGTAGCAGTATTCCATCGCTGACCACGAAATCGTCCATTAACGAGGTATAATACTGGAATTCTAATGATTACCCTCTATCATCGCCTGGTTTATTCCTAAGCCTATTAATTAATTTAGTTGCCATAGGATGCACTTTTTTATAGAGTCATTTATTAATTTATGTAGGGAAGCCAAAACTGTCAGATCGAGAATGACGTTTTTTTATGCAGAACGAATATACTTGTGCGTGTGTTTGTTAACGTTCATTTAAGGTTTCACTCCGAGAAACGCACGATGCTTCACAATTTAGCCTCCAGATCCTAATGGCAAGTAAGCCAATACCAAATTAAGTTGGAAGACTTGTTGTAGCTTTCGTTCGCATTCACGGCCGATAAGTTTGCGGAAACTTGATCTCTTTGCTCCGCCGTTGAGGACTTTTATTCAAAGTTAGATCTCGGGATGGATTTGTATACAGGCAGAACACTATGTTTTATATTTATTTACTTATAGGATAGATTCGGAGAACAGAATTCGACATCCTTTCTGTTTTCTTAGAAGCTTTAATGCATTGTTTTGACACTTTAGGTCACTGTGAATTCAAACCCAAAGGTCTCTTTCTATGTTACTGGAACCCAGAATATGTTCATTTATTTAATAATCAACTTTAGATTAATACATCATAAACTAATGAAGAATAATCATCGCATCCTTTGCTCTCTAACTCGCATTAAATCACTTTTTACTATAAAAAAACAACCTCTGCTCCCCGCCCCCCAATTTATTGGAGACCACCTGCGAGTGTGTCGCCCCATGGACAACGTCACTTCCTGTTCGAACATTTATGAATTTTCGACTCCTGAGCGCATTAGGGAAATATTCGCCAATCCTGCGAACTCGTCCCAAGCCTCCTATTCCCCGTTGACGAAGTGAGGAAAAGAACCGCAGTTTCTCGCACCTTGCTGCTAAATGATAAATCGAATCCGCCTCCGGATTAAGATGTCTTGACCTTGTGATTCCTTTCTCTAAACTCCCCCGTCACCGTCAGAATCGAGCATAAAAACTCTCCTCCCTCTTTGGGAGAAAGCTAGGACTCAGGAGAAAAAGTCTTCCCGTGGTGGAAAAAACATCTCGTACCTTATCAAGGATGAAATGTTATATCGTAAGTGTTCCGACGACACCAAACCTGAAACACACTCCTTGTGTGTTTTCCGCTCTCATGTTCCCGAAGTCCTACAGATTTCTCACGATAGTTTATTCTCCAGTCATTTTTCCTAACAAAACCGCTCAGTGTGTTTTTAGGTATTTTTATTGGCCGGGTGCGGCCAAAGAAATTGCAAAGTACTGCAAAGTACTGCAAAGTACTGCAAATCATGCGATGCCTGCCAAAGGACTTAAGCAAAAGGGCGCGTCAAGCCAGCCCCTCTTCAGAAAAGCCCGATCATCTCGGAACCTGTTTCTCGTATGACCATTGATCTTATTGGACCTATTAATTTCCTGTCTAGTGAAGGACACAGTTACGTCTTCACTTTAGTATACTTCATTACCCGTTTTCCTGAAGCAGTTTCCCTGAAGCGCATTGATAGCGTTTCTTGCGCCGAAGCCCTCATTTCTATTTTTTTCTCAGGTAGGAATTCCGAAAGAAGTATTGTCGGATCGAGGAAGACAATTTACCTCCGAGCTTATGGAGTATGTCGGCAAGCTCCTCATGGTAAAACCTGTTTACCACCCCTTACCACCCAGCCACAAACGGAATCTGCGAAAAGCTAAATGGCCCATTGAAAGCAATCTTCAAAAAATTGTGTATAGATCAGCCCCGATAATGGCACCGCTTTTTACCAGTCGCACCGATTGCGTGTCGTAAAATCCCCCAAAGAACCATAGGATTCGCCCCCTTCGAATTATTGTATGGCCATAATGTTCGAGGCCCCCTTGCTATTTCAAAGGAATATTTCACCAATCCCCGTCTGGATAACGAAATCCAATCCTCTTATTCGTACCTCTTAGACCTCTGAAAGCGCCTTGAGATATGTGCCGACATCGCGTACCAAAATGCTAAGGTAAATTTAGATAAGTATCGAACTTATTTTGATTTAAAGGCGCAGGAAAGAAGATTTAAGCCTTGCGAGGAGGTGCTGTTGCTACTTCCCACGCAGAGTGACAAACTCCTAAGCCAGTGGAAGGGCCCCTTTTCCATTTTAGAGGTAAAAGGACCAGTGGATTGCTTGATTAGACCCTCTCAGGTGATAAGGTTTCCCACATCAATATGTTGAAGAAATACTACTGCCGTGCGTGTCTCATCAATATTGTAGCCCTCGATGAAGAGGTCCCGTTGGAAGGGGTGTATCCCGCTGATACCCACAATGTCGTGCAGTTGACTTCATGGAACAAGACGGTGAATACCCTATCCTAGCTTTACTTACACCCCCGGAATCATCATCCCCCGTGTTGGATGTCTCCCCCCAGGCTAGCGCCTCTTTAAAAGAGTCAGCTGCAGCAATTGCAAAGTGGATTTGAAGATGTCATCCAAGAAACCCCCAGTTGCTCCAACCAATTTGAGCATAACATCGTCCCTACTACTCAAGAGCCTGTTTGCTCGAAAAATTAGATGGGCCCCAGGACCAAAAGGTCAAGGCCATTTTCGATATTCCCCTTCCCCGCACGAAGAAAAAACTGAGGGCATTCATGGGATCGGCCTCCTTTTACCGTAAAATTATCCCTATCTTCGTGTCTATTTCCGCCCCTTTAAGTGCCTTCCTTCAGAAGAGATTCCCAGATCCCCCTTTTATGGAATCCCGAAGCTACTGCTAGGTTCCAACAGCTCAAGAACAAGTTATTGTTCATCCCCT
This sequence comes from Ceratothoa steindachneri, assembly GCA_963969495.1. Classification (NCBI taxonomy): domain Eukaryota; kingdom Metazoa; phylum Arthropoda; class Malacostraca; order Isopoda; family Cymothoidae; genus Ceratothoa; species Ceratothoa steindachneri. The sequence goes on from OZ018319.1 coordinate 216,807,915, forward strand.
TTTTGAGGCACCTTAATCCCTCTAAACCCTCCGGCATCCGGACGGATGCGAGTCACGAATGAATTGGATGCGTGCTGCTCCAATATTCCGACGAAGGTGAAAGCCACCCGGTGGCTTACGCGAGCCGAAAGTTACTGCCCCGTGAATGTAATTACTCGGTAATAGAACGTGAAGCTTTAGCTATATTACGGAGTAATTCTAAATTTAGCATTATTTAATAGGGAAAGAGTTTATTGTCGAAAGGACCATTGCCCTTTGTCGTACCTCCGAAATACTAAGAGCCAGAACGGACGTACATATAATGCAGTGGCTTTTGATACTTCAATAATATCAGTTTAAAGTTTGGTATATATGTACGTGGTACTGAGAATTGTATAGCTGATAATCTTAACCGGAATCCATTAGTCGATAATGCTAACTAATCCACTAAATTATAGGTCGCCTGCAAACCCGTCAGCTAATCAATTATATAATATGCTTCTTTTTTTAACCTGTATATATATATATATGGCACCTGTAGATACTTATTTAATATAGTCTGTTTTTGTGTGTGTGTGTTGTTGTTCCACTACTCTTTTAGACAAAGTTCTAAATTTGTTCCTCAATTTAAATGGAATTATTTTTCGTCGACCCATTTACATTATTTTTTGCTCAGATCAATATCATAGCCTTTTCCTAAGCCTGTCAAATACAGGTCAGGTTCCCCGTTTTTTTTTATCAGGCTGATGCCTTAATAATAATTCCTCATATCAAAATTTGCGATGTCCCTTGTTCTTCCCTCTCTCTCAGAAAAGTTTGATCGTAGGGAAGGGAGGGGTGTAAAAGAACAACCTCTCTGACGCCCCCCTCCCCATTCAATGGACAACGTCACTGTGTTAGAACATTCACGAATTTTCGACTCCTGAGGGCATTGGGGAAATATTCCCCAATCCTGCAAACTCGTCTCAAGTCTCCCCCTCCCCCCCTGGTGACTAGGCGAGGAAGGGCGACTGTTTCTCGAACCTTGCTGCTAAATGATGAATCCAACTCTGCCTCCGATTAAGATGTCTTGAGCTTGTGACTCCTTTCTCCAAACTCCCCCTTACCCCTCAGAATCGGTTATACAAATATTAGGGTTATACTGTAGCTCTATTAGTTCTGCATGCACTTCAAGTTCATCTTCATTGTTTCAAGTCTTTAGTCCCGTAAGCGTTTGACAGACAGCAAGACTTTTTTCGCCATGATTCTATCCCAGTCAATTGGTATCTTCTGTGAACGGTAAACCTTTGAATTTGCGCAACAGTCTCCCTTCGTTTAATCGATCCGAAAGAAAATCAAATCTCCATAAATTATCTTTGAGGAAAAGAAGTTTCCTCTTCCAGTGGAATTACGAGAATTCCCACATTCCCCGTCAAACGTCACCTTTGAATATTGGATATCTTCATCGGAAAGTTGGTTTGGGTCGTGCCCCACCTGCCTCATTCGTACCATGCCCCACTTGGCTCATCGGACCGTTCCCCATTCGCCTCATCGCAAGAAGGACCTTCTTCGAAGTCACCGACCCATAAGACTGAAAGCCCATCCATTATTAGTATTGTCAAGCTCTCCCTTTTGATCTGAGCCTAGTAACATTAATCAATTTATTCCATTTGAGAATTTCTCCTTATTTTAATTATCAAGAGACTATTTCAATTTAAATAATTCCCTTTTGCCTATTTTTTTTAATCTTTGATTTTTGTAATTAAAATTATATTTTTGTCGTTTCATCTTTAACTAACTTTGAACGATACTCTCGGCCTATGCAAGTAAATATCACCAGACAATTATGCACTGTCTGATTATTAAGGATTTTAAACCCCTCACCTAAAGTTTGACCTCCTAGTCGGTTGTTAATCCCTGCGAACAGTCCTTCAACGGTTCGCGTTGCAGTAGGTGATTAAGTCGCACTCCACATAATATAGTAGTAGTGTTTGGTATAGAGTAGTTTACCACGACATTCAATACGAGTTTAATCGACCACAAAACAACTTCAAATAACAAAATAACCTTTTAAAGTTAATTAGCATCGATAGATATCTATTCGATGGAACTAATAAAATTTATTAGTTAATAAAAATAGATGTAAAACAAACTTCATCCTGATAACATGAAAATTTATTATTAAAAGAAAAAACACTCAATATAATTTAGCTATATTGATATTGAGCAGCAATTGTACCATAACAACCATGAAAAGTCTTTTACTTATATTTTCTCTCGCCTAACTTAGCTATACCTTAATTTAACCTGCCTCAGACTGTAAAGGAAAGTAATTATAAGCTAACCTTCTCTTAGAGAGAAAAATCAAAGCAACGTATTAAATAAGAAGATACAAAGCGATCTCATGAACCGCTTCTCTCTAATCCTAAGTCTTTAACATTATTGCATCTTTAATGGAATCTAAATCTCTAATGGCACAGGTCAACCAATTATCCGAGTTCGAAATCTGAATTTATAACGCCAACTGATAATCTGGAAAGTTATGTAGTTGTTAATATGCGATTGTAGCCTCTATCGAAGGCAGCATACAACTCTATGCAAAAGCCCGAGTGAAGAGTTGCAGGTATCAAAGAGGTGAGCAGGAGGAAAACAAACAGAGGGGAGAAGAAACGAGTAAATGCGTGGATGCGAAACAGAGTGAGGCAGCAAATTGATTCCAAGGGATTTAAATGGAAGACATAATGGGCAAGGCATTCAGAGGGGAGAATAAATAAATAAAAGTCGCAATGCCGGAAATTCACCTTAAAGTTTGCAGGGAGGAAAACCCAGGCTTTCAATGCACATACTGTCACAAACTGGGATCAGGTGAAATGCCCAGATTCTTTAAACCAAAAAGTTTATAGCCACGGATAGAAGACGCGTCGACTTAAAACAAAACTTTATTTACAAAAAGGGATATAATGAAAAAGAGGGATCTGTCTTAGGTTGAGTTTCGCTCCTGAACGAAATAGTATTGCCCCAAATAAGGAAACTTAATTGTTAACTTAAATCTGACGGGTAGCTACGACAATTACCTATTAATTCCAAATAGTCGTATATCCTTCCTTCAAACTAATACACGAATACTTACAGATGTACCGCAAACCCAAAAATGATATCTATATACATACATCACATTAATAGTATTAAAAAGTGCAAGTTTGACTAATCATTTTACTCTAAAGCAAATAAATTCAAAAACAGTGATTAAACTTATCATAGATGGACATTAAAAATGTTAGATAATGAATCCACTTGAAAATTCCGATATAGTCAAAGACTAGATTATCATAGGAAAGATCTTAAAATTAATTACAACTTTGATAGATCGAGCTGAGGAATGGCATTTAGTAATATGTAAATATATTTAGAGTATGGAAAACACAAGAACTCAAATATGTAGACACAAAAATAAAGCACGTATGATATTCCTATCTATATGAGACCACGGAGAAAGAAGTTGAGCCACAAAGGGAAGCACTCACCGGTAACGTGACCACAATGCACCAACGCGCAATGACCGACCATATACATAGTAGTATGGACCACACAAAACAAGGACACCACACACGGTTGTCCTACCAAAAATGCAAGAGAGGTACAACACTCGCGGTAATCCCGCACTAAAATACAAAAGGGGTACAACTCTGCCGGTTGTCTTACACTAAGTCAATAAATCACAATAGCCTTAAAACACAATAGCCTTCCGAGACGCACGAAACCGGAAAATAAGTGCACAAAATCCACTCTGCTACTGAACACAACTTTCCTCTCCAAGCACGAAAAAATGGTCTGTCTTCTGTAAAGAATGAAGGCCTCGACAATATATGAAAATTCTTAACTCTAAATATCAAATAACTTTCTTTCATAACAAAATTGCAATAATTCTTAATCCAATTTTAATATTCAATTAAATAACTACGAGGGAACTGGCCGATCAAAAGAGAACGAAAATTCTAAAATTTTTAGGATGACGTGTCAGCCTCAATCAATCGAACGAAGGTCCTATGATATTACGTCATAGCCCTCGTCAGAAAAAAATGTAAACTATCAGATACTACGTGTGTGACACACTTCAACATTACATATTAACACCTAAGCCTACATGTGGGTCATACGTGAACGAGAGTGCCCGTTTTTTATGATAATAAGTTGTTCACATGAATTACAAACGCTTTTTCTTTAAACAGATTTAAACGAGACATAAGTCAAATTGTCTTGAAAAAATTTAAAATTGTGGTCTATACTTTATTTCATGATCGGTGGCACATCTATGCAGCCTTTTCTTCTCCCAAATGTATATATTATATACACGCAAGGTCATATCGCTCATATTGTGCTACTGAAAGAAAATTGGATAAACCTAAATTAAATATATAATAGAAATATATATATATATATATATATATATATATATATATATATATATATATATATATATATATATATATATATATATATATATATATATATATATATATATATATATATATATATATATTTATATATATATATATTTATATATATATATATTTATATATATATATATTTATATATATATATATTTATATATATATATATATATATATATATATATATATATATATATATATATATATATATATATATATATTTATATATATATTTATATATATATTTATATATATATTTATATATATATTTATATATATATTTATATATATATATATATATATATATATATATATATATATATATATATTATGAAAATTAACCTACAGGAAAATGAAGAGATGAATCCAAGCACTTTCCAACAATATTTGCAAGTTTATTTTCAAGGAATAGCATGAAAATGGAGAAGACAACCTTATATAGGGTACAAAGATGTGAAGGGAAAGCCCATCACATAGCACAGACCAATGGAAAAACACAATAACAAGACAGAAAATGAACTTGCAAATATAGTTCGAAAGTGCTTGGATTCATCTTTTCATTTTCCTGTGGGTTAATTTTCATATTATTGCTTTCCTCACGTGCCACTTTGTAAGTTTTTTCAATATATATATATTTGAATTGAATAGAAAAGATTTTATGATTCTCTCCTCTTCTATAAAAAAAAATGTGTGGCAGTGATGGTATCCATACCGTCCTTCGTGGCCTTTCGTGAAGAACGACTACACCTGGAATAAGACTGTATGTGGGTCAAGAAGATACAACAATGTCATCCAGCACATACAATAAAAGGGTACTAAACCAAGATAGGGGGTCGCTGTGCTGGAAATTAGTGCCCCTGAAAGTGTTATCACACCAGCGCTCCATGCAATAATGATAATGGGCAGCACTGTCACAGATTGCATCAATGTGTGAATCGAGTGGCTGTGTGGAAGAAGAGGTATATGTGATAAGGGAAAGAGGCGAATGGTAGTCAATGTCTTTAAAACTGAAATTTCAGATGCTTGCTTTATCTGAGAAAGATGAAAGCGAATGGAGAGTTTGGGGGAGAAGGAGGGAATGAATTGCGATCAAATGAAGATGAGTGTGGTAGGAGTAAAGAGGGTGTAAAATTTCTTTAGAGTTTTCCTTGGCATGATGAAAACATTGGGTATGAATTTTTGACTTCAAGAATTATATGAGTAAGGTGGTGATTTTCAAGGGTGTAACTGTGCATGGTTGTAATGCATAGACATTGTAATAATAAAGGTGAAGTTAAAACGGAGAGCTTCAGGAATGAGTTGTAAGAAGCAGTAGATAGAAGTGTGTAGCAGTTTATGGTTGCATGAGATATCAATGAGTGATAGAATGAGACAGGATAACTGTAGCTTTTGACTTATCCTGAGAGAATTAAATTGCAGAGAGGGTGGTAGGGTAATGTGCTGGAAGAAACTTTTGTGTAGCAAATGCACTCTTTCAGCACAAGGATGGACATAAATATGTTACGTCTGGAGGAGGCACGATGCTCGGAACGTCATATGATACGACATGTCAGGAAGATTACGCCAGTTTATGGCTGGTAACGTCGTATCAGACGACGTTCCGAGCCTCGTGCCTCCTACAGTCGTAAAAGACGACGTTACCAGCCGTTAACTAGCGTATCCTTCCATAGCAGTCGTAACACTAGCGACCGTGAACTTTTAGAAGGTGACCTACAACCCTTCTCTTCGTTCCCGGCATCTTCTGTGAACTTCTCTTCATTACTTTGGCCCCGTAGTGGTTCCGTCTTCAGCTACTTTGGACGGAAAAGAAGAATAATCTTTGGGACAAGGACGAGACAGATCATTGTCCTCAGTGGCCTAAGAAGAGGCTTCTTTAGTTTTTTAAGCGCCTGATCCAATTTCCTTGAGCGCAAAGCCCAATTTCTTCAACATTGATCTTCAAGAACTACACTACTGCCAAATCATTCTACAAGTCTAATATCTTCAGGACCTTCTCCAACATTTTTAAGAACTACACTGCTGCCAAACCACTCTACATATGTGCCGTCTTCAGAATCTTCCAGTCACTCCTAAAAGTAACGTTAAAGAATTTTTTTGTATTTTTTTTTTTTTTTTAGTCACAACTAAACAATTTTTTCCTTAAAATTAAAGTAATAAAATCCACTTCTCAAAGCAGAACAAATCAATATATTAAATATACAAATTTAGAAAGTAAATATAAGTGCAATTTTATTTTTCAAAAAAGAAGGAAAAAGAAATCAATTCAAATCAACCTTCAATTGCAAAAGTGAAACGAAAAGCACTATTTAATATATCAACTTTAAATATAAAAATGAAAATTTTAAATAAAATATTATATTTCTTTTAGCAAAACTTTAAAATTTTGTGTTTTATCATATTTCATTTTATTTTTAAATTTAATATTTAGTTAGGAAGTGATCCTCCAAGTTTGGTTAATTACCACCCTATGGTGAATTTAACGATTTTTTAGGTTTTCAAGTATCTCCCACTCTACCTCGAACTTCAATCCCTGTCATCATAAATACTGACACCACAATGACAACTCCAGTTTCCACTGTTGCTACTATTATTCCCACTCCTAATGTTTTCCAAACATTTGGGGCAACCATCCCCACAAACCAAGCTCATCAACAATCACCAATATATACATAATATACAAAATATACATAAACCTCAACCGTTTTAAGGCCCTCCCGAATAGTGTACTTTCGTTTAAAGGAATTAGCTATGGGAAATTCACAGAACTGCCGGTGCAACCATAGTTAACTTCATTAGAACAACACTTTCTTAGAGAAAACATTGTACATGATGACATGAAGATAAATGAGGCACGTAAATTTATGGATCCTAAGGAAGTGAATGCACTAGATGCAGTAACTTACTCCCCAGAACTATCCTAGGCTAGTACCTGGCTAAATTGTAAGACACAGTTGATAACACGATATAAGGACGCAGCTCAAGCCCAACCACTAACCATGATGACTGCTCTTTTCCAAGCTAGATGTGGAAAAAAATGAAAATGAGGACTTAAATGACTTCTTAAACTTTTCTTAAAAAATGTTAGGAGAAGCCCTCAGGGCAGAAAATGATCAATTTAACATTACATTCACCTCCAGCAGTATAATTTCCTTATGGCTTCCGCTGTTTTACAAAATTTACCAACTATTGCAAGGAATAAATTTCAGCAGAGGCAGATATAAAATCCAACACCTTGAAGTTGTCTCAATACGTCCCTCTGTCTCGTGTAAGTCGATATAACCGATTCATATTTTCAAGCGACTGGTAGTCTCCTCCTCCGTCGAGCAGCGTGCCTTCTCGATTCGTATCATATGGCATTCCAAGCCTCGCGCCTCCTCCAGTCGTATCAGACGACGTTCCGAGCCTCCTGCATTTCCTGAAATGCAGTCCACCGTGCCCGTGCCAAGCACCACCGAGGTGGGCTCTCAGACGGCAGTTGCCCTGAAAATGATATTTGAATGGGAAAGTGATCACTACCATGAAGGTCATCGACTACCCCCCAATCAAAATCAGGCTGTGCATCCGAAGAGCACAAAGATAGGTCAAGGCAAGAAAATGAAGCGGTTCTCGGACAGTGATGCGTAAACTCATCCACGTTTAGGACACTCATCTCAAGCTCTTCGATCAGATCGGCAAGGACTTGTCCCCTGGGATTTATTGAGTAATCTCCCCAGAGAAGATGCCTGCCGTTCAGATCTCCAAGCAAGAGAAAGGGCCTCGGCAACCGTGAGACGAAGCGGCGAAGGTCCCCCGCGTCGAAGTCAGCTGACGGTGGAATGTACGCAGAAATGATAGTATACCTCCTATCCAGGTGCAGCTGCACAGCCACTGCCTGAAAGGAGGTATCTAAAGTGAAAAGAATAACGGATACATCATGCCGGGTGTAACCTCGCATCCCCCAGCCCGGCAATCTCATGGCGGTAGGGTCGCAAGAACCTTATACCCCAGAAGGATGAGCAGGGGGCACGCGCCTAGCATGTTCTCCTGCAGAAAGATAGCTAACGGGAACGGGAGAAGATGAGCCTCCACAGCTCCTCCCAGTTGGCCCAGAGTCCACGGCAATTCCATTGAAGGAATATGCCCTCCAGGCCTAGCCTGGAGGAGACGTGGGGGCCCTCCTCGAACAGAAGACCCTCACGGGAATGGCCGTACGCTTCCCGGATGCAGAACCCCAGGTGCTGTTTACCGGACAAAGCGCTGAAGGCGCTGTTGCCTTCGAGGACTTATTGGGGGAGGTTGGGCTCGCCATGCGAGTCTTTTCCTCCCTCCGCCTCGAAACCATAGGTGGGCTTTGCGGCTTCGCAGGCAGGGGGGGCCCTCTTTTCGAGGAACCACCGTCTCCGAGCCACTCGCTCTACCACTAGGCGTGGGCGAATGAGCTGAAGCTCCTTTGTTGTTGTCCTCCTTTCGTGGAGAAATCTAACAACTCGGTGGAGGCGCGAGAACGTTTCGACTTACGGGAAACGGTCACGCTAGGGGAAGAGGGGGAGCCCTGGTTTGGGCCGGGGCTCGGCGTGAACCCTTTTTGCCGCCAGCTTTACCAGGGGAGCGCTCGGGTTGAGTAGAGTCCGCAGAAGGACTTCCGAATGGGCGTGGAAACAACCAAGCTCTTTGGCCTGGATGGGCCAGGAGCAGAGGGTGCCTTGCTAACTATTGAGGCATATGACGTCCCAGGCAGAGCCGGGCGCGCCAGGACCAAGTCCTTAGCCTCACGGAATGAGCGTCGATCCTTGGCCTGAACGGCCAGGATTTCTTTCTCAAGGAGATATGCACCACATTGATTTTAAAAAGCTGGGTGCTGCTCTACGCAATTGACACACTTGGCCAGAAACGATTTAGACTTCTTGTGTGCGGCCTTGGAGCAATTTACACAAACTTCGGGTGACCCCGACTTTGTCTACAAAAACGATTCGTATGGCCGTAGCGGTGACAGTAATATCACTGGCGTGGCACTGGCACGAATGCATTCACGTGGTAGCGGTACCAACCAGCACGCACCCACTCAGGGAGCTTGTCACAGTCGAACGTGACGTAAAGTATAGGGGTGGGTCTCGGTGCCCCTCCCTATTTTCTCATCACACGTTCGACCTTGACCGCCCCATGGTCGGCCAGCTCTAAGGTGATCTCCTTAATCGGGTAGTCAACAAGTTCCCTCGCATAAACTACTCTTTTCACAAAGTTCATGGTAGAGTGCGGCGTCACACTCATCGGGGTGCCATGAAGTGTCCGAAGAGCACTTATCTTGGCCACCTCGACGGGATTCGCCGCATTCGCCAGAACGCTTCCGTCCGAGAAACGGGTCACCTTCGGCTCTCTACTAATTGCACTAGCTAATCCTCTACTCTGATGGATCATGTTGCCCTTGGCCAACATGGTGTCATCAGTGGAGAGAATAACGAAAAATCGTTTGAAGCCAGCGGGCTCGAAAACGCCAGGTAACCTTTTGAATCAGGGGCCCCGATGTCATCGAGGCTTCGCCCTGTTCACTTTTGGACTTTGTCGTAGTCAGGGGCTCCGCACCCGGGGGGCAGAGGGGCCGGAGATGCCGATCTTGGCTTGGTCGCTTGCCAAAGTGGCAGCAAACCCATCCGTCCCCGCAGCACTCGCGGTTGGAGAGGAGCTCCAAGGCTTTTTAGTCTTTCTTGTCTTTTTCTTCTTCTTTTTAGGACAGGAGGGCGGGAAATGAACCTGCTTCTCACCTCCGCCGGCAGAAGCCCCTAGGCCAGATGGACCGGCCTCAGCCAGGTCCTTCTCCGAAATGGAGAAGGTCCTGGTGGTCGCAGGGGCACCGGTCAGAGGAGATATCTTCCCTCCCTGTACTGCTTCGGAGCCCTCAGCCGTTTGAGGAGGACCTTGCATAGGAGCGGATTAGGGTTCGATGCTTGGCACCGAGCCCGGATTCCCCCCAGGGAAGGCCTTACCGTCTGAAGCTGGGTTTCCTCAAGGACCATGTATATCACAGGAGTGGCCTCTATTTGGCCATCCCCTCCCAGGACATCACAGGTATCCTTGGCAGCGTCACCAGTCTTGTGTAGGAAGGCACAGGCCTTGACCCCGGCAAGGTTTAATATTCTCGCCAGCAGGTCTTTTGAGGGAAGCGACTGAAAGGGCCTGGCTTCCCTCTCCTCCGTAAGTGGGTTTGCCCTACCGAGCCACTTTAATGGGTTGCCGGTCTCTATTAGCTGCCTGCTGGCTTTCTTGGCAGTTCCCTTCGAAAGAAAAGGAAGGACTGCCGTTGGAAGCAGGGAGGTCTCCGAAATTACCTTCAGACAAGGGGGTGAGGGGGAGTCTCCTACACCCGTAGGCGTAGGAGAGGAGTAAGCCTCCTCTCCGGTTAAAGAAATATGAAGGGTCCCCTGTGCATGCACAGGGGGGAGGAAATCCATTTTTTCGTGGAGCTGCCCAAGGGCGGCTCCGTTGATGAGCAAGGGGAATTGGGGAGAGATTTGAGTTTATTTTATTTTTTCATTCATGGGCATGGTGACCCTATTTTTTACACGGGATGCAATCGCGCATCACCTCTCGCAGTTGCTCGCACTGCAAGAGGTGCTCACAGGCTCGGCAGAGCTAGGCGCCGCCATTTGGGACCACTTCTCCCGCCTGGTGGCCTGGCAGTCCATCGGCATGGCGGCTCCACCTTAGACAAGGCGTAAAACTGATAGAGTGTGAAGAGGAAAGGAAAAGGGATGTGAGGAAGGTATGGGTGAGGATGAAGCAGGTTGTTAAAAGAAAAACCTCCCAAACCGGAGCTCAGGGGTTAGGGAACGTTGTCTTCTCCCCCCTTAGCTCCAATCCAGGACGGTTGGCTTGAGAAGAAGGTCAGCATCTACTCTGTGAAATTAGAGGCTGACCAGAGAAAGTTGTGGGAGAGGTTGTATGAAAAGTGACGAAGTATGGGAGAAATACAGGCTATCTGAAGGAAGGAAGAGAGGATAAGCTGGGCCTGGACGGAGCGTTGTATCCCGTCAGCACGGCGGCCAGGATGGCAAATCGCTGCGCCCCTTATGGGGCTTCCCACGCGAGAATAGTTTTCTCTCTCCTTACATTTAGAGATCTAGCTTAGGCCCACGTGGTCTCTACATGAAGGGGGAGGGCGCAATGTGGACCTAAGGGTTCGTTTCCTCACACTCTTCCCTTCCGCAAGATGACCTTCACTTGGAGGGAACGGGAGAGAAAAGAGCATCCCCAAACTTTGGAAAGGAGTCGTACTCGTAGGGTGTCATCATTGGGGACAGGGAATTCCTAACCTGCTTCGAACAGGTGTACACATGTATGACTATCCGACCAAACCGATAGAATAATAAAAGAAATCCTTACTAAAAAATAAAAATTGACTTAAACAAACAAACATGCAAATTGTAGTGGAACGGAAACGACAAAACATTATATTATATACAAATACGGAAGATTACGACATACCAAAAAAAAAAGAAAAATACATAAGCGTCATGTGGTATACATAAAACGGGTAAATATAACAACAGATTTAAGGCTTATAACGGAGTATGCAGACTCGGAGACAAAATTATATGTACAAAGTGATAATAATATAGGACTAAGTATTCCTACTTTAGCTGGGGGGGAGGGTCTACGGGGTTTCTACTTAGACTATCTGCTAGGACATTGGCACCTCCTTTAATATAGAGAATTCGAAATTGATATTCATGGAAGAGCAAGTTTCATCTCATCAAACGACCATTTTGACTTTTAGAGTTCTTTTAGGTAGGCTAGGGGGAGGTGGTTAGTTTCTACAATAAATTCCTTTCCTATACATGCGAATTCCATGTAAACTCCAAACAATCGCGAGAGCTTCACGTTCGATAATCGAGTAATTCTTTTCTCGCGTCAGGAGCTTCTGTGCATTTTCCTTCAGGGAGATTTGGTAATAGGCCTTACATAGGTCTATTTTCCTAATAAATTTGGCCTCTTCGAATAGGTGTAGATTTTAGTTTATCAGGGGAATAAATTCAGCGTCCAAAACGTTCACAGCGTTAAGCTTCCAAAAATCTACACACATACGGAAAGACTGGTCAGGTTTTTGGACCATAACGATGTGGGAGCACTAATTAGTAGTAGAAAGTTCTATGATTCGCAAATTTAACAGATTTTCCACTTCGTCATTGAAAGCCTGACGCAAATGGATTGAAAGAGGATAGGGTTTTGATCGAATCGGCTCTTGGGTGTTGAATGGGATCGAGTGATCAAACTGGATCGATCAACCAGGTTATTCCGAGATCACGTAGGGGAATTTATTTAACACGCCTAATAATGCGTTTTCTGGGAGGATACCAGTCGGCGGTCCACATCTAAGACAGGGGCGGGATTTTCTGTGGAGCCAGGTAAAGAGGGGAGAGGATAATCATTATCCTGCTCAACACATACAGTTTGGACTACGTTAAGGGAGGCGGAGGGGTAAGAGGCATTCATCACCGTTTCTTCATCAAGGGCGAATATATTATTGATACAGGCACGGCGGTGGTATCGCTTTAACATGTTCACGTAGAACAGCTAATATCCGGAAGGGGTTTTGACAATATAATCCACGGGGCTACGAGCCTCGAGGACGGGGAAAGGACCCTTCCATTGGCTGAGGAGCTTGTTCGTCTCCGTGGGCAAAAGAAGGAGTACTTCATGACCGGGCCTATATCATCTTTCTTTTCACTTGACGTGAAAGTAGGTGCGATACTTTTCTAAATTTAGATCAGCATTCGTGTAGGCTATGTTGGCATACTCTTCTAGACGATTGCGGAGGTCCAATAAATAAGAGTAGGATGATTTTATTTCTTCATCCAGGCAAGAGTTGGCAAATAGCTCGTTAAGGATGTTCATGGGGCGTCTTATATTTCGGCCATATAGGAGCTCAAATGGGGCAAGCCCAAGGGGAGGATGATGAATAGCCCTGCAAGCGAAGAGGGCAACGGGATGGTACCGATGCTATTCTCGAGGCTGAGTATGACACACCTTTAATATGGCTTTTAAAGTACCGTTCAATTTTTCACAAATCCCATTCGCTGAGGGGTGAAATGGGGTTGTAAATAGGAGCTTAATTATGAGGAGTTTGCCGACGTATTCCATTAATTCCGAGGTGAATTGCCTATCTCTGTCGGACAAGATCTCTTTCGGGGTAGCGACGCGGGAGAAAATAGAGATTAGGGCCTCTGTACAGGTAACGCTTTCTATTTTCTTGAAGAAGGCCGCTTCAGGGAATCGCATCGCGAAATCTAATAGGATTACGACGTAGGAGTGTCCTTCGCTGGACTGGGGATTAATCGGGTCGATTAAATCAATGGCCACTCTGAAAAAGGGCTCCGAAAATATTGGGGTCTTCTGGAGGGGGGCAGTTCGTATACACCATTTTGCCGCAGTCTTCTGGCAGATGTCACAAGACTTGCAAAAGTCGGCAATTTCTTTTGAAGCGCTGGGCCAAAAGAAATATCTAAATATTGTTTGAGCTGTTTTTTTATGGCTGAAATGACCAGCCAACAGACCATCATGGGCAAGATTGAGGACTTGGGGGACCTAAGATTGGGGGATACAAAAGGTATGAATAGTGGGGATAATCCCATCCGAGCAGGCGCGGTAAAGTAGGCCTTCCTTAATGAAGTAGGCGACCTCTATTTGTCCGCGGGCAGAGCCTAGCTCGTGACTCCTCGGTTTTCCCGAAGGGGCAGGATAGTTACGCACTCCTTTTGGTCTTGCTCAAAGGCGTCGTTACTGAGAGCTGCGAATTTCGGGTCAGAGGGGACACCTAAGGTTAGGGGAGACGCGGAATTCTTCAGAGCCTGGGCCCAGGTAATGACTGGCTGGGCCACCGGATTAGGGGTAATTTGGGGGCTTTTGCCTACCAACACGGTGCAGAATTTGGCCGGGGTAGTGACTACCTGAGCCAATGCAGTAAAATACTAGCATTCCAGGTATCCAGGTAACATCAGACGACGAGGAATTGGTTCGCTCGTCAAAGGTAGTCGTGGACCACAACATACTTAGTATGGTCAGAGCCTACTGGGTGAAGTAATTCCTCGGACACTACTATACAAGTACAGCCAGTGTCCCTCACGAGGGTCGATACTTGGCATCCATTTTCAGATCCATATTCAAACTGTAATTCGCCAGGGGAGCTCTTATTGAAAAGGAAGTTCACCTGTTTTCCCGGGGGAATATTCGTTGAGAAAGTTGCGGGAGATTTTGGGCTAGAAAGCGGGAGAATTGAGCAGCGTTGATTTGATGCCCTTGGTGGTTGGGCGGAGGATGGAATTTCTTGGGGTCTATCTGCTTCGATATCCCAGTGGTTGAACTCAAATATCTTCTCGAAATGTGTGAGGTATGCACAGAAGTCCGCACCATCTTTGATAGCTGGCAATTTGACGGAGGGAGGGCTGACGGGTTTCGGTTCTAGAACTGAGGAAAAAGGATTCTATTTGGTTGCGATTGAGTTCGCGTTCATGTTGCCGAATCCTTTCCCTCTCTTCCATTTCTCTCTCTATGTTCCTTTCTTCCAATTCTGGCTCTTTTTTCTTTCTTCCATTTGTCTCTTTCTATCTTCCAATTCTTTTTTCTGCTCTTTCCTTTCTTTCTTCTTCTTGGATATAGGACATTAAATCCTTGCAGGATGGTCCTATAAAATCCTCCTGATTCTGGAACCGTTCAAAGGAAGACATCTCATTTTGCGTGAAAGCTCGTTTTAGCCGCTTGACGCGAAAAGAACCTACGGTTAAGGTAGTGGGGCTCTTTCGAAAGCAAAATTAAAATAAAATTTGTAAAAGAAAAACCTCTACCCCCCCCCCCACACACACACGAATTTATCGGAGACCACGTGCTATGGTATTGCGCTATGGACAACGTCGCTTCCTGTTCGAATATTCTCGCCCCAAGCCCGCCCACCCTGGTGACGAGGCGCAAATGAGCTGCTATGTCTCGCCCCTTGCTGCTAAATGATGAATCGACTCCGCCTCCGGATTAAGATGTCTGGAGCTTGTGACTCCTTTCTCCAAACTCCCCCTTCCCCTTCCCCTTCAGAATCGGGCATACAAATACTTGGGTTTTTCTTTAGTTCAATAAGGCCGTCCTAATCGTCTCGTCCCGTGAGTGTTCGTTGGACAGCAAGCCTTCTTCCGCCGAGATTCTACCCAAGTCAATTGATAGTTTCTGTGAACTGCATGCCTTTGAAATTGCGCAAGTCTTCCTTCGTTTAATCGAACCGAAGAAAATCTCCATCGATTAACTTTGAGGAAAAGAAGATTCCTCTTTCAGTGGAATTACGAGAATTCCCACATTCCCCGCCTAGCATCATCTTTTAAGGTTAGCTATCTTGTTTGGAAAGTTGGTTCGGATCGTGACCCACCTGCCTCATTCGGATCGTGTCCCACTTGCCTCATCGGATCATTCCACACTCGCCTCATCGCAAGCAAGACCTTCCTCGAAATCATCGACCCGTAAGACTGAAACCCCCTCAATTATTAGTATTGTCAAGTTCCCCCTTTGATCTGGGCCTAGTTACATTAATAAATTAATTACATTCGAGAATCCCTTCTCATAATAATTATCAAGAGACTCTTTCAATTTAAATAATCCCCTTTGCCTATTATTATTATTATTTTTACCTGTGTAAATAAAATTATATTTTTGTTGTTACATCTTTAACTAACCTTGAACGATACTCTCGGCCTATTCAAGTAAATCTCGCCAGCCACTTATGCACTCCTCGATTATTAAGGATTTGAAACCCAACGCCTCAAGTGTGAACTCCTAGTCGGTCGTTAATCCCTGCAAACAGTCCTACAACGGTTCGCGTTGCAGTAGGTGACTAAGTCTCCCCCCCCCCACACACACATAATATAAGAGTAGTGTATGGTATATAGTGGTTGTGCCATGACAAAATTACCTTACGATATCCTATCCTTTACTGGACAAAAAAAGTCAATTAATCCATATATGCACACACGAGATTCAAGATATATAATCCTGCTGTGGATTAATCTGATTTCAGGAAATGCTCGACTTCGAAACTGATACCAAATTCCGGTCACAAGGACACACAATTACAATTACAAAAAGAAAATCGTTTCACTATCTTAAAATAACTTGGATATAGATATATATATACATATATATATATATATATATATATATATATATATATATATATATATATATATATATATATATATATGCAGATACACTCGCAAAGGAAAAGTGAAAAACGATTCCGTGCGCATACATTGGCTTAAATAGTTGAAGGTGGGATTAGACTATCCACCTCTGAACTTCAATTAGGGGGTACAAAATCCTGAAACAACTTTACTTGAGATTTTATATATGTAGTGATAATGGGGTCTAGCATGAACAAACCAGGGCTAAGGTTGAAATTTGGGAACGCGTTAATGGAAATACATTCTAATATATTTCTCGAAATATAATTACTGCATTTTATGAATGGTTTGGCACTCTTCCATTTAATGCTATGGTTATGATTGTACATATGTAGAAAAAGCGCAGATTGTTCACTGTAATTATGTACATTGGCTTGATGTTGCTTAACTCGGACATCTATTTCTTTCCTGGCTTGTCCATAATAGCATTTTTGGCAGTTGTTGCAGCCTATCG
The DNA here is from genome assembly GCA_963969495.1 of Ceratothoa steindachneri. NCBI lineage: Eukaryota > Metazoa > Arthropoda > Malacostraca > Isopoda > Cymothoidae > Ceratothoa > Ceratothoa steindachneri. Next base: position 216,824,966 of record OZ018319.1, read on the forward strand.
AATAAACATTGCCAGGTAGGGGTAGGTGGGGATTTTTGACAAGTATGCGATAAATTGTAGTCTCGTACTTAAAAATAATATTTATGTTCGGAGGCCTAAGTAAACGAGATAATTTAATGAAAATATAGCTATAGAGTAAAACTAATAAGATTTCGGCCTGAAACTTAGGGACATTAATATTTGTTTGATAATATGAACGCTTGGCGGATTTATAACAATTGTCAAGAAAGTACAGAGGGTAGCACAAATTTATCCCTATTTTATATATTCTATCGACATCTTTGTCTAGGTATTCTGGTGAGACAATTCTAAAGGCACGCAAAAAGATAGAGGAGAAAACACTTTGTTTGATGTTATTATGATGGTTAGAATAAAAGTATATAAAAGAGTCTATGGGTGTGGATTTTCTATATATTTCATATTTGAAACAATCGTTTTTCCGATGAATTAGAATATCTAGGAAAGGGAGTGTGCGATCTTTTACAACTTCTAAAGTAAATCTAATCGAGGGCACTAAGATTTTAATTTTAGTAAGAAATGTATTAATATTTAAATTATTAGATCAAAGGCAAAGGATGATATCAACATACCGCATCCAAGCTATAAGGGTTTCATTAATTTGGGGAAGTATTCTAGATTCGAAGAATTCCAAGTATAGGTTGGCGATAAAATTTTCCATTAAAGGTAAATTTGCAATTGTTGATGTAATGAGCAATGAGTTGCTCTCCCTATACCTGCTTATACCCTCATTAAACTAATTACTCTTTACATCAACAATTGCAAATTTACCTTTAATGGAAAATTTTATCGCCAAACCTTTATATATAGACTACTAGTCTCTCGCTTAGTACATTCCGTGTCACGCCGCTTGCATCATAATATTCCGTTATTAAAATAAAGAGTTTATTTTCGTAACTCTATATTTGCCTTGAACCTTCGATAAGCCCAGCCAAGTAGAAGAACACCGTAAAATCATTTATCGTTGGAATCAGATACTTAATTCTCCATTCACCATAAATTGGTCACCCCTAGGACACCGACCCCCTTTAATATAAACAAAATCTGAGGTTCATATGGTGGAATAAAGTGAAGAACAACCAAGGGGAGAAAATGGACCTAGACAGGCATCGTAGAACTAAATCTACTCGTGACTGAGCATGCAAGAATATGTAGACACACAATCAAAAATAACTCAACAATGTTTGTTTTTCTACAAAAGTTTAAATTCAATGTACGATAACGATAATAATGAGCTATATTTTTCTGGCATGAAAAATAAAGAGTATTTTTCTGCTTTTTGAATGTGGAATGAGGGCAACAATCAAATCGTAAATATATATATATATATATTCTTTCATAAGCAATATCTATTATTTTACTTACCTAAAAGTCAAAAATCAACGAAGATATCGCCTTCTGAAAAAGATAAAACATTTATAAGAAAAGAGAAGCGTAATCTTAAAGAAACAAAGAATGGAAAGCTGCCGTACACAAACACATTCTACACCCTACGAAAACATACCATAGTAGGTTAAACCATCTCTGGAGTTACTCAATTAAAAATAAATGGCAAATGGCTGCGCCAGAAACACTTATCATATACAATTAATAGATTAAATCCGTGGCTTTATAATGGATGCAGTCATTATTTGATATAATTGGCTAACGGAATATATCATTACCAGTCAACAAGTTCGATTCGTCATTGTACTACGCTCACTAGACAAGAAAAAGATAGGAAATGAGGTAATATTTCACGTTATACAGACAACAAAAATAAATGTAGACAGGTGAATATATACAGGGTGTTTTGGCTAAATTCTACGGCACTTAATGTCGTCTCAATTTTTCAGGATCATTTGGATGTATCGGTAAACTGTCACCGGTGTTAGAGAGGATAAAGAGTAAAGTTTTAGTTGAGAAAAAGTCATCTGAATAATGGATTATCTGCATCATGATGATTCAGCCATATATTAAAATGTCGATATCATGACTGGTGCTCGATAGTCTGTTAACACTGTAAAGGCTGAAAAACATGACATTGGCAGCTGCAACGGAAACTAAGAAGTCGTGGGATGCAAAGAGGAACACAGCAGGCGTTCTAACTGCCTCCGCACGCCGGAATTCATCTAAAAACTGCTGGAACAAGGTGACGGAAGATAAAAATGAGGGATTTAGAGATTTCTGTCGGAGTAGACACCATAAAGCTGACCCTGAATGAGGACCTTCGCTAACCCCCTTACATGAGGCGCAAGGGACAATTTCTGACAGCCAAAGCCAAGGACAACCGCCTGACTAAGGAAATAAAGCTCTTGAACAAGCTAAAGCATCTATTGAACCGGGGACGATCTGGTTATTCTCAAATGGAAAAAAAACTTTGGCCATGACCACACACCTAGAACATGGGGTGGCTTGCCTATAATCTAAGAGACGTTGTGCGTATCATGAAGAGCAACTTCCTCCCAACTGTGATGGACTGTGGGTGTCTCCATTGAGGGTAACTCCATACCGCTCCACATGTTTGAGCAAGGTCTTAGGCACAATTCATACGACTAGATAGAGCTGCTGGAGACTGTAGTCAATTATGGCTTGAAAGAGATGCTGATAGAAGGCCATACCTCCGGAAAAGGTCAGAAGAGTTTGTCGGACAATTTCTACGAGTTCACCAGCCCCGCTTTCTGGCCTCCAAGGGCCCGCTATAATAATTCCATGTGGCGCGGTTAAGAAAGACTTCAACCGCTCTGCCCGCAACCCTGAGGCCAAGTTGGTGGACAAGTCAAGGAGGTGTTCGAAGATATGTCCAGTGATACAGTGAGAAACGCATATGCCAGGTTCCGGAGCTGTCCTAAGGATTTGGTGGAAGCTGATGGCGGCTTAATTGAGTAAACTGTTATCTCTCAGCCATATTCTACTTGATATTAAAAAAAAAATTGAAACCCATTTAATTTGGGCTGAGATATTGCGAGGAGGGGGTGGGGTTATTTTATGCAAACCGTAAATTTAGCACCAATACCCTGTATGTGCAAATGACGTACAAGGTTACACGGAGATATATAAAATGCCAGTGTATCAATGAGAAATACACAGATGTTATCTCCACACAATTCCGGATTGTCAGATATGATAACAATATCTCATATTACTCAGACGTTCATGAATATACAGACATCCATGAATATACAGACATTCATGAATATACAGACATCCATGAATATACAGACATTCATGAATATACAGACATCCATGAATATACAGACATTCATGAATATACAGACATGCATAAATATATAGACACTCATGAATATACAGACATTCATGAATATACAGACGTTCATGAATATACAGACATGCATGAATATACAGACATGCACGAATATACAGACATGCATGAATATACAGACATGCATGAATATACAGACATGCATGAATATATAGATGTGTGTGTGTGTGTGAAAATGTGCGACTATTGGTTACTTTTAATCAATGGAGAAATGTTTTGTTATTCGTAAAATTCAAAGACTAAGGACGCCATTATTACCTTCCGAAGAAATAAAGAAAAAAAAGTCAATCAAAGGAAACAAACAAATAAATAAAGGCAAGAAATCATGCAACATGGTCACAAGACCTAAGTTGCGTGCTCTCAATTATTCTAACTTATGACCTTATGACCTTACGACCTTCAAAACTTTCAATAAGTGGGGCCAATCAAACCCATAGTTAGTTTTCTTTTAATAATTTTCGGACTAACCTTGAGAAGACTTTGGCACCTATATCATTCAAAGGAGAATATAAAACAACATAAGGGTTTCAAATTTCGTTAGAATCGGACTAATAGTTACGATGTTATTGCGAAAAATTCACTGAAAAGTAAAATGGTTAACCATCCGACCGGCTGACCTACGCACCGACAGAGTTAGGTGCACGCGACTAAAAATAATTCAAGATATCACACTCGGGAAATTTCACTTAAGAGATGCTTAAGAAAATGGTGAATATAGAAATTGAAAATGGGATCAATTTCGTAAAAAACAAAAACAACGATGACTTATTTTCTATATTTCCATAATCATATTTTAATATCTCCATGGATGAGGAAACTAATAGGGGCACCCAGGAGAGTGAAGCAGAGCCAGGAGAGTTGTGAACCCGCTCTTAGCACTTCATGTAGTTTGTCTCATTCATCAACACTCAAAACCTTTGATACACTTTAACAACTTTTCCATTTTCATAAGAGAACTTTTTGACGACTTTTCTAGCGGAGAATCCCTCGTTGGTATCATCATTTGTACTGTTTTGTTTTACGAGATACGGAATGAGTCAGAGAGCCAATAAAGAGAGAACTAACGTGAAGGAGAATAACGGAACGGAAGAGGAAGGATAATAATAGGTAACAAAGACACCTACTGAATATAATAATCATAACTAAGGTGTTAAGCACCGAATTCCTTGAAATTCAGAACCCTCCAAGAACAAATTAATAAAATACATTTTTTTTTACAAACTCTAAACTATTAAACCTAAAATCTTCAGATTATTTTACAGAAAAACCCCTAAACCTAAAATCATCGGATCATTTTACAGAAAAACCCCTAAACATAAAATCTCCTGATCATTTTACAGAAATCCCCTTAAATCTAAAATGCCCAGATCATTTTACAGAAAACCCCCTAAACCTAAAATCCCCAGAACATTTTACAGAAAACCCCCTAAACCTGAAAATCAGATCATTTTACAGAAAACCCCCTAAACCTAAAATCCCCAGATCATTTTACAGAAAACCCCCTAAACCTAAAATCCCCAGATGATTTTACAGAAAACCCCCTAAACCTGAAATCATCAGATCATTTTACAGAAAACCCCCTAAACCTAAAATCCCCAGATCATTTTACAGAAAACCCCCTAAACCTAAAATCCCCAGATCATTTTACAGAAAACCCCCTAAACCTGAAATCATCAGATCATTTTACAGAAAACCCCTTAAATCTAAAATCCCCAGATCTAATTACAGAAAACCCCCTAAACATAAAATCCCCAGATCATTTTACAGAAAACCCCCTAAACATAAAATCCCCAGATCATTTTACAGAAAAACCCCTAAACATATGTAAAATCCCCAGATCATTTTACAGAAAACCCCCTAAACCTAAAATCCCCAGTTTATTTTACAGAAAACCCTCCCGCTACACCCCCTCCAAAATAAAGAGACGAACTATTGTTCTGTTGAATATTTTAATTTCCTACCAACAGAAATCCCTGACAAGTACAATTAGTTCCGAAGTAAAAAAGATGTAATCCAACCAGAATACGATTATTGTAGACTTAAGATTGAAAGCAAAAGGATAGAGACAGATGAAGAAATTAAAGGAAGCCAAAGGCGATGGGATTTTGTAGCACTGAAGCAAGTTTGAAAAAAAGAGACACACAGACGCAAGGGAGGAGGGAGGGGGGTGAGTGTAATTCATGTAAGAATCGTTCAGTAAGATGGATCTAATGGGGATGGCAGACCCCTTGAAATGCTAAGTATAATTATAGATATAGTGAAATCAAGATCCCCAATTGAATAAAAATCTGATCGACAATTTTAATGCCCCCCCCTCCTCTTCCTTATTTCCCAAACAATCAATCATAATTTGAAAGAAAGGTCGTAATATTAAACCGTAGAAACAACATCGCCATTCGACAATCCGCATAATTAACGAGACCCTTATTAAAGATCCATTAGACACGAACCGTTCATAAGGAAATCCGCGCCTGTCTCGAAATCAACATTGAAAGCCGCAAAATGACAACTTTGGAAACAAAGGCGGAAAAAGTTTTAAGATTTGCTCGGCATCGTTGAATATTGATAAGCGATAACATTTCACAGGCCAAAATGGCTCTTTTAGCCAAAGACCACTAGGCTTTCTGCTTTCCGTTTTAGGCTCATAATGGAATCGCTCAAATTACGATTTAGTCTCTCAAATTCTTTCTTTCGAAATTAATATTTCATTAAAAAAAACACTCAAACCAACGAATAAATCGCAATTCGAGAGATGAAAAAGAGGTTTGTTAAGGAAATGAAGTTAGCGGAGGAAAAAGAGGTGTGGGATGGGGAAGACACAACCATCCTTATCTCGCCTACGCTGAACATTACTATTATTATTTATTTAGGACCCCTCTGGCAACAACTACAAGGGTATAAGTTGCCGTAATTAATTAAAGCCAATACTAGGATAAATTAAAATAAAGAAATAAGTCTGAAACACTAAATACCAACAAAAAACAAGACAAACAAGATCAAAAAACAACAAACACAACAAGAAACGAAGGAAAATTAAGAGGGAAGAAGGACGTCCAGACGTCGGGGATAGAACCGCCTCCTCTGCCGTAGGAAATAGCGAAAAACATTAGAAACTCAAATAAAATAGAGGAGGACTGCCTTCTCTAAAAAGTTAAACAGTCCACAAATCTGTGTGGACGAACCCGTCCCGAGTACAAGGAACAAGCAGTAGTGACCCTGCTCGTCCCGGTACCGGAACAGGTAACGTGCTTGAAGATTACCCAGAATGAGTCATTCAATATTTTTTTTTCATGTTGGTAGCCCATCTGGCGACTGACTACTTGGGCATAAGTCGCACTACACAACAGCCACAATTAAACTATATTAAATAACAAATAACAAAAAATATTACATCTAAATAACACAACGATCAAAAAGGACAAAAACAAAGAAAATAACAAGGGAAAAAAGCCGAAGTGATGCCGTTGATGCTCAGGGCAAAGATTGTGACACTGAGGACACCATCTTCCGGCTCCATTCGGCCAGAGAGGGCTCCCCACACACGTACGCGAAATCCCCTTGCTCCCATTGTGTGGAGAGTCCCCATGATACCGTATCGCCATGCGGTATCATAGGCCTTCTTCAGATAAAAAAAACGTGGTATAGTGCTGTCTATGAAGGAAGGCTTCGCAGAGGACATTTTCCAGCCGGAGCAGAGCATTCCACGTGGAGTGGAACTTGCGCAAGCTACACTGTGCAGAAGACAGATGGCCTCCGCTCTCCAGAAAAAAGCTAATCTAAGATTTACCAATTTCTCCATCAACTTGCACACGTAGGAGGTTAGAGAGATTAGCGGAAACCGGCCAGGGTAGAGTGATCTCTCCCCAGTTTGCAAAACGTGAACACAGTAGCGATTCGCCAGGAATCTGGGAGGATACGCTCTACCCAGATTATGTTGAACAAATCTAAGAGTCAGACGATGCCTCGCTCACCCAGGTGTCGAATCATGGCGTGCAAGACCGTCTTGAACACGGGCAGTGTCTGTGCACGAAGCCAGAGCGAAACGCTACTTATACAAAGTAAACCTGTCGTTGAAGGGTTCGTATCTGGAGGTAAAGTCCAAGCGTTCGCGAAAGGAACCGCCACGGAAGCGAGGTCTAAGATTGCGGTCCCATTATCCTTGAGATCGGGGGGAGAGTTATGTGAGAACTTGCCCCGAATCCTTTTGATTCGCTTCCACAGCTCCAGATATCCATAAACCCAGCACAAGATAATCTTGACATTCGCCCGTATCGCCCAAACTGTAGCATCACGGATAGCGGGAACCAGAGGATGTAGGGATTCCAATTCCCTGAGAGAACTCAGGACGCTTTGTGAGTCGCCTTAAATAACAATCCGGTCTCCGAACTGGACATGTAGCGTTATCTCCCGTACCGAGCGTTCTATTGCAACCAGCTCGGCTGGGAAAACAGACCCAGCGCCTGGCAGAGCCCTACTGACTTCAAAGAGGGGATACGGCGTGTAAATGCTCCCTCTCTTGGGTTTAGGAGCCATCAGTCAACACTAGCACGGTTCCAGTGTAACTCGAAGTGTGCCTTTAAAAGGCCTAACGCAATACTCTCGGTGCTGTAGAAACTTTGGGAGTAGAGAAGTAGCAACAAATAGTCAAATGTGGTAACTTCCATGGTGATGTCCTAGGCAGAACCAGGACTTACAGCTCTTGGTGACATAGGCACCTTCGAAATCAACTGCGGATGCACAGAGAGCTGTTAGCGACTGAGGGAGGTGCCAGGCTCACGCGTACAGGCGAATAATGCACTGTGCATAGTGCAGAGTGAGTCGCAGATTTAGGAACCCGGAAAATGGCCTCGCGGCCAACTTCCAGGATGTTGCCTGCTGTGAGTCTAATGACTGCTACGAGTCGTGCGGTTGTTTCACCTTGCGGGGAACGGTCACGGTGATGGAAGTGGGGAGCCCTGGTTTTACTCGGGGCTGGTTTTTAACCCATTGTGTCGCCGATTCTGCCAGGGCAGCGCCCGGGGTAGGAAGAACCCGCAAAAGCTTCAGAATGGTTGCAGAAACGACCATGCTCGTAGGCTTGGATGGGCAAGAACAGAGGTTGCATTTTTTAACTTTGAGGCATAAGACGTCCCAGGTAGCACCGAGCGCGCCAGATCAATGCCCTTAACCTCTTAAAAAAGAGAAACGATCCTGGGTCTAAACGGCCAGTATTTAATTCTTAAGGCGATACTCGTAAGCATCACATTTCTTCCAAGAAGCGGGGTGAGGCTCTCCGCAAATGACACACCTAGCCACACACGATTTGAGCTTATCGCGTGCGGCCTTGGAGCAACTTACACAGACTTCAGGCAACCCCGACTTTGCACGTCTAAATGAGCAATTCGTATAGCCGAAGTGGTGGCAGCTTTAGCACACCACGGCAGTAGCACGAATATCTTCACGCGATAGCGATACCAACCCGCACGCACCAACTTGTCACAGTCGAACGTGACGAAGAGTCTAATGGTGGGTCTTGAGGCCCCTCCACCTTTTCTCATCACACGTTTGACCTTGACCGCTCCATGGTCGGCAGCTCTAAGGAAAGGTCAAGTATAGAGTAGTCAATGAGTTCCCTCGCATAAACTACTCCTTTCACCAATTTTACGGTATTTTTTTTTTTTTTTATTAAGGGGCTATCTGGCGACTGCCGACTTAGGCATAAGTTGCCGTAAACAAACAGCCTAGTTCTAAGCTACTTTAAAATAATTCAACAGGAAACAACAATAAAAAGAAATAACAATAACAAAAACGATAACAAAAACAACAACAACAATAAAACCGGGTTAAATGAAAGGGAGAAGGCCGGCCTCCCCCAAAAAGTCAATAAGTCCACCAGTCATGGTGCACGCACTCGTCCCGAGTACAAGGGACAGGCGGTAGCGACCCCGCCCATCCCGGTACCGAGACAGGTATAGTGCGCGAAGATCACCCAGACTGGGACATTCGACAAGAATATGCCGAACAGTCTGGGGGACGACGCAGTCGTTGCAATAGGGCGCATGCGAGCACTCCATCAAGTAGCGATGCGTCACACGAGTGTGTCCGATTCGAAGACGACAGAAAGCAACCTGAAGCCGCCGCGACATTGGGGGATAGATCCATGGGAACAGTCGCGGCGCAATGGCACGCAACTTTAAGTTCCCTTCGACCGTCTCCCATCTTCTTTGCCAAGCAGTCCGAAGAGCTGCCCGTATTCCTGCCATGTAGTCGGTGTGAGGAAGAGCGAAACGCTGGTCCGGTCGCAGAGTCCTCGCGGACTCTTTGGCGCCCTCATCGGCGCGCTCATTCTCCGCAATTCCTACATGTCCAGGAACCCAGCAGAAGATAATCTCGACATCCGCCCGGCTCGCCAAAACGGTGGCGTCACGGATATCGCGAACCAGGGGATGCGGAGATTCCAATGCCCCGAGAGCACTCAGGGCGCTTTGTGAGTCGCTATAGATCACAATCCGGTCTCCGAACCGGGCACGTCGCGTAATCTCCCGTACCGAGTGGTGTATTGCCACCAGCTCGGCCGTGAAGACAGACGCAGCGCCTGGTAGAGCCCCGCTGACTTCAAACCGAGGGAAAACGGCGTAGAAGCCAACTCCCTCTTCGGAATTGGAGCCATCCGTATACACTGGAACGGTTCCAACGTGACACGATGTGTGCTCCAAAAAGGTCGAACGCAATACTCCCGGCGCAGTACAAGCTTTGGGAGCAGGGGCGTGGCGACAAATAGCCAAATGTGGTACCCTCCAGGGTGGCGTCCTGGGAAAAACCAGGGGCGCCACCGGCCCGAGAGCGATATCTAGCTCTCGAAGGAGTTTCCTGGCCCTAAACCCAAAAGGCTTAGGGTATGACCGGCGTCTCTCGACGGCATGGGCACCATCGAGATCAGCTGCGGATGCAGTGAGAGCTTTTGGCGACTGAGGGAGGCGCCGGGCTCGCGCTTCCAATCAAGTGATACACTGCACGCGGCGCAGAGCCAGTAGCATCTCCCCAGCATGGACCAACAGGCTCTCAATGGGGGAAGTGCGGAAGGCACCGGTCGCAAGGCGAAGGCCGGTGTGGTGGATCGAATCCACCTTCCGCAATAAACGCTCGGCTGCGGATGCATAAAACTCGCATCCGTAGTCGAGCTTCGAACGAACAAAGGATCGATAAAAAAGTAAGGCAGTAGCCCTATCAGCGCCCCGAGCGCTGAACGTCACGGAACGGAGAATGTCCATGGCGCGGGTACAAGAGACCCTAAGGCTGCGAATATGAGCCTCCCAGGTGAGGCGTCGGTCGAATACAAGACCAAGGAAACGGTGTGACTCAACCACATCCAGGCGCACCCCATTAAGAAACAAATCTGGGTCGGGGTAAAGCCGTGGATGGCGGCAGAAGTGCACCACCTTAGTCTTGGCCAAAGAAAACCGAAACCTGTGCGCTTCGGCATAGCGAGAGACGTGGTTCAATGCCTGTTGGAGTCGACGCTCCAGAGTTGGCATCTGGGCCGCGCCAAAAGAGATCGAAAGGTCGTCCACGTAGAGCGTAGCGAGAACATCTTCCGGCAGCACCGATGTGATGCCGTTGATGCTCAGGGCAAAGAGTGTGACACTGAGGACACTTTCCTGCGGGACACCCTCTTCCTGCTCCTTTGGGCCGGAGAAGGCTCCCCCCCCCCCGTACGCGGAATCGACGATCTCGCGAAAATTCAGATATAAAAATTGGGAGGCCTCCCCTCGCCCCCATCGTGTGGAGAGTCTCCATGATACCGTATCGCCATGCGGTATCATAGGCCTTCTCCAGTTTGAAAAACACCGTGGCGTAGTGCTGTCTACAAAGGAAAGCCTCGCAGACGGCATTTTCCAGTCAGAGCAGATTATCCGACGTGGAGTGGAACTTGCGGAAGCCGCACTGTGCGGAAGACAGATGGCCTCTGGTGTCCAGGAAAAAGGCTAATCTAACATTTACCAATTTTTCCATCAACTTGCACACGCAAGAGGTTAGAGAGATTGGGAGGAAACCGGTCGGAGTAGAGTGATCTCTCCCCAGTTTGCGAAAGGCAAGCACAGTAGCGATTCGCCAGGAGTGTGGGAAAAGACCTTCTACCCAGATCCTGTTGAACAAATCTAACAGAAAGGCCATGCCTCGCTTACCTAGATGTCGAAGCATGGCGTACGGGACATCGTCCGGACCATGGGCGGTGTCCGCGCACGAAGCGAGAGCGGAACGCAACTCGCTTACAGTAAACTTGTCATTGAAGGGTTCTCCGCCTCTGGAGGTAAATTCCAGCCGGCGGCCTTCCGCGACATCACGACGTGCATTGAATGCTGGTGGAGCAGCATCACGGCTAGAGAATGCAGAAAAAGCGGTCGCGAAGGATTCCGCCACGGACGCGGGGTCCGAGATTGCGGTCCCATTCTCCTGGAGAACGGGAGGGGGGTCCTGCGAGAACTTGCCCCGAATCCTTTTGACTCGCTTCCACACCTCAGCTAAAGGGGTCTTCCCGTTAAGTGAAGACACGTATGCCCGCCAAGAAGAGCGGCGGGCGTGCTTCGAAATATACCGGAACCTAGCCCTAGCCCGACGAAATTCAGCGACAGTGAAATCGTTCGGGCGGCGCATATAGCGCATGTAGGCATAACGCTTCTGTTTGAGGGCCATCTCACACTCGGCAGACCACCATGGGAGTGGTCGGCGTGCAAAACGGCAACGTCCTAGTAATAGTAGTCAGGCCCACGGCGATGAGGTTGCCGGAGAAGAACTCAACGGCCTCATCTACCGACCTAAACTCCTCGACTGAGATAGAGAATTCAGTCATTTCCTAAAATGCAGGCCACCGTGCCCACGCCAAGCATCACCGAGGTGGTCTCTCAGGCGGAAGTTGCCCTGAAAATGATATTTGAATGGGAAAGTGATCAGTACCATGGAGGTCATCGACCATCCCCAAATCAAAATCAGGCTGTGCATCCAAAGAGCCCCAAAGAGGTTCATGCAAGAAAATGCAGTGGTTCTCGGACAGTGATGCGTAAACTCATCCACGTTTAGGACGCCCATCTCAAGCTCTTCGATCAGATCAGCAAGGACTTGTCCCCTGGGATTTATGGAGTAATCTCCCCAGAGAGGATGCCTGCCGTTCAGATCTCCAAGCAAGAGATAGGGCCTCGGCAACCGTGCCACGACGCAGCGGAAGTCCCCCGCGTCGAAGTCAGCTGACGGTAGAATGTAGGCAGAAATGATAGTATACCTCCTATCCAGGTGCAGCTGCACAGCCACTGCCTGAAAGGAGGTATCTAAAGAGAAAGGAAGAACGGAGACATCATGCCGGGTGTAAACCGCGCATCCCCCATCTCGGCCATCCCGCGGTGGTAAGGTCGCAAGACCCTTCTAGCCCGGGAGGGCGGGCAGGGGGCACGCGCCTAGCATGGTCTCCTGCAAAAAGATAGCTAACGGGAAGCGGGACGAGACGAGCCTCCGCAGCTCCTCCCAGTTTGCCCGGAGTCCATGGCAATTCCATTAAAGGAATATGCCCGCCAGGCCTAGCTCGGAGGAGACGCGGGGGCCCTCCTCGAACTGAAGACCATCACGGGAATGGCCGTACGCTTCCCGGGGGCAGAGCCCCGTGCGCTGTTAGCCGGACAAAGCGCTGGAGGCGCTGTTGCCATCGAGGACTTATTGATGAAGGTTGGGCTCGCCATGCGAGTCTTTTCCTTCCTCCGCCTCGAAACCTTAGGCGGGCGCGTCGGCTTCGGAGGCGGGGAGCCCTCTTTTCGAGGAACCACCGTCTCCGAGCCACTCGCTCCACCTCGGGGCGTAGGCGAAGGAGCCGAAGCTCCTTTGTTGCTGTCCTCCTTTCGAGGGACAGCTTTAGGAACCCCCGAAGATGGCCTAGCGACCATCTTCAGGGGTGTTGCCTCCTGTGAGTCTAACGACTCGGTGGAGGCGGGTGGCCGTTTCGCCTTGCGGGAAACGGTCACGCTGGGGAAAGAGGGGGGAGCCCTGGTTTTAGCCGGGGCTGGGTATGAACCCTTTTTGCCGCCAGCTTTACCAGGGGAGCGCCCGGGTTGGGTAGAGCCCGCAGAAGGGCTCCGAATGGGCGCGGATGGGCCAGGAGCAGAGGGTGCCTTTCTAGCTACTAACGCATATGACGTCTTAGGCAGAGCTGGGCGCGACAAGACCAAGTCCTTAGCCTCGCGGAATGAGAGTCTATCCTGGGCCTGAACGGCCAGGATTTCTTTCTCCAGGAGATATGCACCACATTGCTTCGAAGAAGCAGGGTGCAGCTCTCCGCAATTGACACACTTGGCCACACACGATTTGGACCTATCGTGTGCGACCTTGGAGCAATTTACACATACTTCGGGTGACCCCGACTTTGCACGTCTACATGAGCGATTCGTATGGCCGAAGCGGTGACAGTAATAGCACCGCCGCGGAAGTGGCACGAATGCCTTCACGCGGTAGCGGTAACAACCGGCACGCACCGACTCAGGGAGCTTGTCACAGTCGAACGAGACGAAGAGTGTAGGGTGGGTCTCGAGGCCCCTCCCTGTTTTCTCATCACACGTTCGACTACGACCGCCCCATGGTCGGCCAGCTCTAGGGTGATGTCTTCAATGGAGTAGTCAACGAGTTCCCTCGCATAAACTACTCCTTTTACAAAGTTCATGGTAGAGTGTGGCTTCACACTCACCGGGGTGCCATCAAGTGTCCGAAGAGCACTTATCTTGGCCGCCTCGGCGGGATTCGCTGCATTCGCCAGAAGGCTCCCGTCCGAGAAACGGGTCACCTTCGGCTCTCTACCAATTGCACTAGCTAATCCTCTTCTCTGATGGATCATGTTACCCTTGGACAACATGGTGCCATCAGTGGAGCGAATAACGTGGAAGCGTTTGAAGCCAGCTGGCTCGAAAACGCCAGGTAACCTCTGAATGAGGGGCCCCGATGTCATCGTGGCTCCGCCCTTTGCACTCTTGGTCTTAGTCAGGGGGTCCGCACACGGGGGGGTAGAGGGGCTGGATGTGCCGATCTTGGCTTGGTCGCCTACCAAAGTGGCAGCAGACCTATCCGTCCTCGCAGCCCCCGCGGATGGAGAGGAGCTCCGAGTCTTCTTTGTCTTTCTAGTCTTTTTCTTTTTTGGAGAGGAGGGCGGGGAATGAACCCGCTTCTCACCTCCGCCGGCAGAAGCCCCTATGCCAGATGGCCTGGCCTCAGCCAGGTCCCTCTCCGAAATGGACAAGTTCCTGGTAGTCATGGGGGCACCTGTCGGAGGAGATCCCTCCTCTTCTTGTATTGCCTCGGAGCCCTCAGCCGTTTGAGGGGGACCTTGCATAGGGGCAGACTCGGGTTCGGTGCTTGGCGCCGAGCCCGGATTCCCCCCCATGGAAGGCCCTACCGTCTGAGGCTGGGTCTCCTCAAGGACCATGTCTATCACAGGAGGGGCACCCAGTTGGCCATCCTCTCCCAGGACATCGCAGGTCCTCTTGGCAGCGTCAAGAGTCATTTGTGGGGAGGCACAAGCCTTAACCCCAGCAAGGTTTAATATCCTTGCCAGCAGGTCTTTTGAGGGAAGCGACCGAAGGGGCCTGGCTTTCCTTTCCCCCCTAAGATGGTTTGCCCTACCGAGCCGCTTACAAGAGGGGCGGTCGGCAATGGGCTGCCTGCTGGCTTTCTTGGCAGTCCCCTTAAAAAGAAAAGGAGGGACTGCCGCTGGAAATAGGGAGGTGCCTGAAAGCACCTTCAGAGAAGGGATTGAGGGGAAGTCCCCTACACCCGTAGGCGTAGGAGAGGAGTAAGCCTCCTCTCCGGTTAAAGAAGTATGGAGGGTCCCCTGCGCAAGCATAAGGGGGGGACCTCCATTTTTTTGGTGGAGCTGCCCGAGGGTGGCTCCGTTGTTCTTGGGGAAGTTGGGGGTTGGGTTTTTTTTATACTCATCATTGGGCATGGTGACCCTCTTATTTACACTGGACGCAACAGCTCACCACCTTTCACAGTTGCCCGCACTGCAAGAGGTGCTTGCAGGCCCGGCAGAGCCAGGCGCCGCCATTTGGGACCACCCCTCCCGCCTGGTAACCTGGCAGTCCATCGGCATGGCGGCTCCACCTTAGACACGGCGTAAAAATGATAGATTTTGAAGACAAGAGGAAAAGGGATGTGAGGAAGGTATGGGTGGGGATGAAGCAGGTAGTTAAAAACCAGCCGTCCCAGACCGGAGCTCAGGGGTTAGGGAACATTGTCCTTTACCCCCTCAGCCCCGATGCGGGACGGTTGGCTGAAAGGAAGGTCAGCATCTACCCTGTGAAATTAGAGGCTGTCCAGAGAAAGTTGTGGGAGAGGTTGTGTGAAAAGAGAGGAAACAAGTGTTTTGAAGGAAGGAAGAGAGGCTAAGCGGGGGCCGGACGGGGTGCTGAGTACCGTCAGCACGGCGGCCAGGATGGCAAATCGCCGCGCCCCTTACGGGGCAATTTTACGGTAGTGTGCGGCATCACACTCACCTGTGTGCCATTACGTGTTCAAAGAGCACTAATCATGGCCGCCTTGAAGAGATCCAAAGCCTTCACCAAAAGGCTCCAGTCCAAGAAACGGGTCATCTTCGGCCCTCTATCGATCATGCTAACTACTGCTCTCCTCTGATTGATCATGTTGCCATTGGTCCACATGCTGCCATCAGTGGAGCGAATAACCAGAAAGCGTTTGAAGCCTTTAGGTTCAAAAACGCCAGGTATTCTCTGAATGAAGGACCCCCGCGTAATCGTAACTCCGCGGGAGCCCCTGGTCCAGACGTGCCTTTTCTGGCTTAGTCGCTTACTGAAATAACAGCAGACCCCTACACCTCCGTGTTTCCTGCGAAAGAAGTGTATCTCTTAGTGGTTTTACCTGCGACAAAACGCCAGGTCTACGCGTCGCTTTTTTCCAAATGAGTAAAGTTCAATTAACCCATTTAGAGCAATGAAATTACACATCTGACCATGGGACATATGGTTATTTAACCTGGAGATTTCAAATCTGCCATTGCATTTGGTGCTGGTTGGCGCCATCTAGTGGCAGAAGCCTCATTAAGCCATTCAAAGGCAATGATTTGAAACATGGGGAACCTCCAATTCAATAACCATTTATCATCTTATCACAAAACGCCGCAGGTCTTTGGAGGGACTTTCCCTCTTGTTTGTCTTCCTGTTTCTTTTCTTTTTATGAGAGGAAGGTGAGTAATGAACCCGCTTCTCTCCTCCGTTGGAAGGAGCCCTTAGGCCAGATCGACCGCCCTCATCAAAATCCTTCTCTGAAATGGAGAAGGTCTTGGCTCTCACAGGGGCACCAGCCGGGGAAGGAGATCCTTCCTATCCCCCTGAGGCATCAGAGATCCGAGCCATCTGAGAAGAAAGTTCTCAGGGGCGGACTCTGGTTCAAGCCCATGGAAGATCCCAGCGTCTGGACTGGGTCACCTCAGAGACCATGTTCATCTTAGGGGGGCCTTCCTGTGGACATCCCCTCCCCCAAGACATTACGATCGCATTCGAAGTACCTTTTTTCTCGTGCTGGGTCGGCTAACTTGCACCTATCTGGGAAGAGCGGGGGCAGGGGTATGACAGCCCACTGTAAACTCGCAATACACGAGTGCAGGACGTTAAGGCACAGTAACCGGCGGGCCCTCCTATGCCTATGCCTTGTCTCCCCTCAAGGGAGTTAGCCCTTTCAAGCCGCTCCCACTGGGAGCGGGTCAATATTGGGCCACCTGGGTGCTTTCTTTGTAAAAGCAAAGAAGGAACTGCTGCTGAAAAGTAGGATTCCCCCAAGGACGCCTCCAGAGAAGAGGGTGGTAGGGTTCCACTGCACCCATACGCCTAGGAAAGGAGTAAGCCTCCTCTTTGTTAGAAGAGATTTGGAGTGGCCCCTGAGAAATCACAGGGGGTAAGGCTTGATTTTCTGCCGTGGAGCTGCCAAGAGCTTCTCCGACAGTGGAAATTGGAAAGTGTAGTGCGTTTCTTTTATTTTCATTATTGGGCATTCTGACCCCATAAATTTCACCCGACGCAGACGCTAATCACCCGAGGCAGTAACCCGCTCTGCCTGGGCTGAATACTTGGCCGGCAAATCCAACTTCCGCCATTCAAGACCACTCCTCCCGCTCAATGACCAGGCAGTCTAAATGCTGCATGGCCACTGAGCAGAGGTGACACAGCATAATAAAAACATAACATTAGTGTTTGCCATTTTGTGCAGATCAGCCGTGAAAAGTTTCATTATAATTGATTCACAGAGAACTCAGTTTTAGGGTGTATATGCCTTTCTATTTAAAAATTGACCTAGGTTTATTCAGTTGTACTACAACACTCTTAACACCTTTTAATCCCTCGACGCCCTCCAATTTACTTGGTTTTTTTCTTATATTTCCCTACTAATCCACACGACTTTAATATTTTCTTTTGTTCTATCTGCCTCCTTGTGCTTTCCCGACCAATAGGAATAAAGAGAGCTCGTTTCCTCTTATCTTCAATGACATAAGAAAAACCTATTGCTACGCACTCATCAATCCACCTTGTCATCAAAGCAGTTACTTCAAACAACTACACTTCGGAACAAACAGAGCTAAATGACATTTAATCCACCCTCTTAAAACTTCTACAAACATTCCATTACAAGTAATTTCTCTAAAAGCGGAATTTCAGCTTTTATTTGTTACACATCTCTTTCAGATGGCGCGTATACATAAAATGACTCCCCTCTTCTACACGGGAAAAACTCTTGGGCAAACATTTTCGAGGACTCCCCCACAACCCCGCCCCATCTTTGACTCTGAACTACTACAGGCACTTTTCGTGAATTGAAGATCTGTTTTCGTCGCTTTCAAGACGTCAAAACATACAAAATCATTTGAAATGAAAAGTGAAGTTTTAAGAGATTTCATTAGATAGAGTTTCAAACTCAACAGCACTTAACTGATGCGAACATCTTTCTCCTTCTATCCCTCACTAGATAATCCTCATCCATATATTGCCGCATCATTTATTTAAAGTCACGTAAAATACAAGATTCAGCCAAACCAGGAAAAATCAGGGCAGACAGAAATAGGATGGACAAATAAACTCAAAATAAACAAAGAAATAATGCGATTTCAAATCTCATGGAAGAAGCCTGACCAAATGAGGGTAGACGCAAAAATCCGAGATGAAAATTCCCTAATAAGGATTTTTGTTATTTTGTACTTTAACTTGAGAAAAAAACAGCAACGAGGGAATCTATGCCAGAAAGCTTGTAAGGAGAGGATTTGCGAAGACAGTGGAGAAGATGTCGCACTAATCCGAAAGATCAGGAATTAATTATAACAGTCTTCATAACTACCGCAAGTTTCCTTATTGGTGTTTAGGCGAGTAGGGCACGATATTTCAGGAACTTTCCAATCAACTGCATTAGTCATAACTACCCCCTCCCTCTCTTCAACCGAGTAGAGATTGATCTCAGTACTTGGAAACCTTCTTTCATGACGAAAAGAGGAGCAATCTAAGGAGAGTTGTGTGCCGCCCCGCCCCTAAATTGAATTCTTTCTACTTCCGTTACGTATCTCATGAATAAATTCACATCCCCCAATTTCACCCACTTATAAGCCTTTATCAAAAACCTTACCTCTCGTTGTTTTCGGTATTTTTACCTATTTTTTAAAAAAGTCTCAGTTTCACTAAAGTTTCAGATCGCCAGTCAACACAAGGCCGCTCTATTCAGACCCTTGAGACATAGCCCACACTGGGAGGAATGTGAAGCAGGGCTAAAGCCTCTACTATTCCTGAAGTCTGAAGGCATAATGCCCCTCACGGCCCGACTGGCCCTGGTTAGTCTAGAAACTGAGATTCCTGCTAAACATCCCTATTTTTACGCTTATTTAGATACATTCATTACGAGCTTCCTTACTTAGGCCAGATTTTAAATTTGAAGGCTAGTCGCCGCCCAGCTTTCCTCCACTCATCTTGAATCATGAACATTTGGGAGGGGCGAATTTAATCATACCTGAAACTCCCCATCTTTCCCGCAAGAGGATGGAGGCATGTAGAATGTTACACCTGGTAACTGGAGGAGGTGGCACGCCTTTCGGACCCCAGGTCCCCGCCACTATCAAACTATATTGAGGCTATCTGGGGCTTATTCATTTTTGCCACATTTGACACTTGACAAACTTCTCACCACTTTTCTTGACCGGGGGTTACTATTGAAAGCTTTCGCCAACCACCTTTCGTCCTTTTACCCCATCGAGGGGTATGCAAGGTTGGTAAAAAAACCCAAATTTTGAAAAAGCCCAATAAAACCCGGGTTTTCTGGGGTTTTTTAAATCTCGGGTTTTTTCAACAAAAAGAAGCTACAAGCATTAGAATAACATAGAAAAAGAATAGCTATCTATATTCTTATATAGGATCTTTCAATAAGGTCGCTTAATTTTTAAATGTAAATAAAACAGGTTATGTGTGATATATACACTCAATTTATTTTTAAATTTGAAAGAACATTTTATGGCATTAAGTGTGGAATATGACGTCGTTCAAATGTCCGCCCCGGCATCGCTTGGTCGAACGTATTCGGGAGGCCCAATTTTTGATGACTTTGTCGCATAAATCTGGCTGAATTTGCTGGATGGTGTTCGTTATGTTGACTTCGAGGACATCAACTGGCCACCGAGATCATGCGATTTAACGCCATTAGACTACTTTCTTGGGGTGCTACCTTGAATCGCAGGTCTATGCGAATAATCGGCAAACAGTTGATGTCCTCAAAGTCAACATAACGAACACCATCCAGCAAATTCAGGCAGATTTATGCGACAGTCATCGAAAATTGGGCCTCCCGAATACGTTCCACCAAGCAAAGCCGCGGTGGACATTTGAACGACGTCATATTCCACACTTAATGCCATAAAATTTACTTTTAAATTTAAAATAAATTGAGTGCATATATCACAAACAACTTGTTTTATTTACATTTACAAATTGAGCGACCTTATTGAAACACCCTATAGAAGGAGAGATGAATTACGAGTCAGTATCAGAGAAATAATCTAATTTGATACATATTTGTTGAAATTATAAAGATAAATATGAATTTTGAATAAAATAATAATAAGTAGCTTTCATTTCTTGAAAAAAAAGTAATTTAAAAAACCCCGGTATTTTTCAAATTTCATTTGAAAAAGCAAAAAAAAAAAAAACCCGGTAATAAAACCCGGGTTTTGATTTGCTAATCCTGGGGTTAGGGGCTGGTTTACTCCTACCTATTGGGTCACGGTAGGGGGGGGGGGTGTAACATGTCTGCTTTTTCCCTTTCTTTTCTCCTTCTTCAGCACCCCCCTTCATTTTCCTTACCCTTATTTATCCTTATACATCCTCGCAATAGCTTCGAAGAGAGGAAAAGGATTGCTCGGCCGCATGTCCTCAATGCCTACAGGAAGATCTGCGGGTATATATCTTCCCACATTTTCACTTCCCCCATCTTTATCACACATTTACACATCTCTCCTTACAAACTTCCTTCGTGATACGACCTCGTCGCTACTTTGCTACACGAGGTTTAGTGACAGGGCAGGAGACGTAGCTCCAAGAGGCGACAGCCCATTTAACGCCCGCCATTGTATGCGCTTCCGTTCGGCCTCCTGAGTTAGACGTTAATTAAAATTGTCACGATGCCATACAATGACCCATTAATAAATAAGAACCGGGTGAGTCCCGGGGTAAATGAGTTTCACCTCCGTCCTTGGCTTCCGGTGAAGAGGTTTTCCATTTACCAAATTTGCCCCTTGACCGCCTCCTTTTCAAGGGCTGAATGCACCCCCCCCCCTCCTCAGTTGCTCTCATTTTGGTCTTTCCAATTTTTATTTAACGCATCTATCTAGGGCCTGCCTTCGACGGCATAGTTCGCCTTAATTAAAATTTTAGCCTATTGCTAGACCACTCTAAAATTACTAAAACGAAACCAAACAAAGAAGGAATGAACAAACAAAACTAAAAACAACAACAAAGAGATTCAAATAAAAGGAGGAGGCTGGCCTCCTCCAAAAGTTAGATAGTCCACAATTGTGTATACAAACCCAGTTCGAGTACATGGGACAAGAGGTAGGGAGCCCGCCTTGGAGCCGTTGTCCCACGCGGATGTGTGACAGTGCTGCACCCTCTATTTCATTCATATTGAAAAGTGTATTTTTTTCTATTGGTTATTTCTTTTATTAAATCCTTCATTGTGAATATAAGTCGTTTATAAAGTTATTTTGTTTAATTATTTATAAAGACTCGTAAACTGAATCTCAAAAAACACAAATCACGAGGGACGTCATATGCCGAGTGACGTCATAATTTCTCAGCCAATCACCGAGTAATATTTTCCCGCCGCTTGCCACCCGCGAAATCGACCAATCAGTGAGTAGTTCATGTTATTTAAGTTAGCTGCCCGGCGCCATCTTGTATTCAACGACGAAAAAGTGAATGCATTCGTATACCGTCAGTATGTGTTTTCTTCTGTATTTTTACTTATTTTTCTAAATTAGTTCTTCAAAAATATACACTTATTTACAAATCACATAATTCTTAGATAAATCTAAATTATTTTTCCGTGTCTGATACTAAACAAGTAGTTTTACACCGAATAGGCTAAATTGATCGCTCCATATTGTTTGACCAAGTCAAATCTCGAACTAAAAAATGCCAGGTGCCGAGAGATTAAAAACCTTCTGCGTTAAGTGTAAGTCAGTAAAGTGGTGCACAGATTCTTCAGAGCAAAGCTACCATAGAATTACATGGTCGAGTGTTTGTTTATTCTGTAAACTTCCCAAACAACATGATAAAGATAAAAATGAACTTATGAACATGATCGCTACCCTCGAAAAAAGAATTAACTCTTTAGAACTGAAAGAATGCGATTGTAAAAATAATGAGGACAGAGTAAAAAATAGTGATAGCAAGGTAGGCAGATTAGAACAATCTGTTGCATTATTAGACAGTGAATCAGAAAGACAAAAATGAAAAAGATTTTTTGCCTTTTAGAAATAAATATACATCTAAACCTAACCTCACTGAACCGCCTAAAATAGAGACTCAACAGATTTCTAGCTTTGTCTGAAGCAGAAAATGACACATACTTAATTGGGGACTCTATAATATGAAACCAAATTGATCATTTTGGTAAAAAAAATATTAGAAAGCGGAAATTCAGATGTCACCCAGGCGCAGGAATCAAGAAAGTAACCGAAGAAATCGGCAATTTAAACGTGAAGAATAAAATTCTCCTGTAATTGCTCATGTTGGAACAAATGATGTTTTCTGTGGTAAAACTTTTCTGGAACAAAAAAATTGAATAATGACTATACCGAAATGGTTGCGAAAATCAAATCAAAAACAGATCGTGGATTAATGTCGGCATATTGCCAAGACTAGAGTAGAAAAATGAAACAATGAGAAGGGCAATTGGCATAAATGAACGCCTGCGAAGGATATATGAACGTGGGAATGTTGATTTCGTCGACTTTTAGATGAGCTTCATTTACATACACCAAAGAATATTTCGCTCATGACAGAATACATCTTAGTACTAAAGGTAAAAAAATATATAGAGATTTAATTAATTTGAGTCTATATAATATTCTCGAAAAGAAGCGCTCAGATAATATTTCTTCACTAAGGACCTCGGGAAACGATTCAACCAGAGAAGCACAAATAAACAGGTAAAATATTTAAAAGCTGTCTTGTTTAACGCCAGGTCTATTAGGAATAAATCGCTAGAGCTTTAAGCGTTTGTAGCACTAGAAATATATGATATAATAGATATTACAGAGAGCTGGATTCATTGTCATTCGCGAGATTTCAGTGGTGAATTTCAATTAGAAGGTTATAAAATGTTCCATAAAGACATTAGAAACGGAAGGTGGAGGCGTGATTTTATATGTAAGAAATAATCTCTATCTAACAGTCTGTAATATATGCTCTCGAATTCGAACTCATAGGCGTCAAACTAAATCTTGAAAGAAGTTTGTATGTATATTTAGCTTACTGAAGCCGCCATCAAACAATAAACGAAGATCAAAGATTCTACGACTGCTTAACAAATGAGATAAACAACAAATTATGTTTAAGTTTTGGCGATTTCAATTGCGGACAAGTAGACTGGTCTATGAAAACCTCTGACGCGGAAGGATACAAATTACTTAATTTTACTGACGATAACCTACTAACCCAGCGGGTAAAAGAAGCTACAAGAGGTCCTAATATCTTAGATATAGTTTTAACTAGCGACGATGATTTGATTTCCAATCTGACGATAACCTACTAACTCAGCAGGTCAAAGAAGCTACAAGGTCCTAATATCTTAGATATAGTTTTAACTAGCGACGATGATTTGATTTCCAATCTGACGATAACCTACTAACCCAGCAGGTCAAAGAAGCTACAAGAAGTCTTAATATCTTAGATATAGTTTTAACTAGCGACGATGATTTGATTTCCAATCTGAGCGTAGGAGACAAGTTTGGTAATAGTGACCACAATATAATTAATTTTAATATCAACATACCATGCATCAAAAGAAAAGTATGTATTACCAAGCTAGACTTCAAAAGAGCAAATTTCGAGGGGTTAAAAGAGAGCTTGTGTCATTACGAACTAAGTTTTGACAATATAAATGAAATCTGGAAAAATTTTAAAGAAAATCTGATGAACAAACAGTCGCATTTCGTTCCATCAAAATCATGGGAAGTTGGTAGTGTCAAACAACCAAAATGGTTAACAAAAGAAATTAAGAAAAGTATTAGCGACAAAGACAGAGCATATAAGCTACTCAAAAATAAAAACTCGGGCAGCATCAATGAAAAATATATCCAACTGAAAAGAAAAGTTAAAAGGGAAATTAAAAGAGCCAAGCGAAATAAAGAGATTAGAGTGGCCTTAAACTGTGAGAAACCCCAAAGAATACTTTGCAACGGTATTCACCAAGGATGATTTCGACGTTATTCTAACACCTAATAGCAGATATTCTGGCAATAATCCTCTGAAATCAATAGTGTGTTCAGTTAATGATGTTAAGAAACTCATCGACAAAATGAATAACTTAAATCGCCTGGTCCAGACATGATCTTCCAAAGGGTCATAAATGAAGCTAAAGATTCCATAGCCGAACATATAACAAATTTTTAATCTTTCTCTCGAAAGAGGATGTGTCCCAGAAGATTGGAAATTGGCTAATATAACTCCAATATTTAAGAAAGGATGCAAAGAGTCAGCTAACAATGCTGTAGCGCCTTATCGTAGAAAAAATAGTTGAACATATTGAAGTGAATGCATTATTACGTGACTCTCAACATGGTTTCAGAAAACAAAGATCGTGGCTGACTACTCTCTTGGAATTCTTTCACCACATAAATTTAATTTATGACACAGAAAGGTCAGTTGGCATTTTGTATTTAGATTTTCAGAAGGCCTTTGATAAAGTACCACACGAAAAGTTAATGACAAAAATTAGAACATTAGGAATAATCGGAGAAGTTGTAAATTGGATGGAGAACTGGCTCACAAATCGTAGGCAGAGAGTTGTAATTAATGGTCAATCATCCATTGGACATCTGTTAGTAGTGGAGTTCCACAGGGGTCAGTGTTGGGACCATTACTCTTCATTATATATGTAAACGATATTGACATCGGATTGGTATCAAAGATTTCAAAATTTGCTGATGACTGTAAATTGAGTAAAGGTATAATTAGTTAAGATGACATCAAAGACTTTCAGGAAGATATTGATCAAATTGCGCGCTAGTCTGTAAAGTGGGATTTGCCTTTGAACCTAGATAAATGCAAAATAATGCACATAGGCAATAAAAATCCCAAAGCTGAATACAAGATATTTGATAGAACAATGACTTGCACAGAAAAAGAAAAAGATCTAGGCATTTACATAACCAGTGATCTCAAATTTTTTCAGCAATGTGTAGAAGTGGAGAAAAAAACCTTAAAGATACTTAGTTATATTAAAAGGCATTTAGCTACAAAAACGAACCAATAATCTTGGATACGTATAATGCATTAGTAAGACCCCAATTGGAGTACTGTGCGCAGGTTTGGTCGCCATATTTGGAAAAAGACAGATTGGAGAGGCTCCAAGCCAGAGCGACAAAATTAACTACAAATTTAAAACATTACAATTACAATAAGCGCCTGGAAAATTTAAACCTATTCAGCCTGGAAACAAGACGCATTAGAGGTCAATTAATCGAGCTATACAAAATTTTGAGAGGAATAGAAAATGTCGACCACTCAATCTGGTTTGAACTAAAAATAAATTATACTCTTAACAATGGTATGAACCTTGTTCCCAAACAATTTAGAACAACCCTATGCGGAAACTTTTTTTCATATAGAATAGTTAAAGTGTGGGATAAGCTGACGGAAGGAATAGTGTCGAGCAAAACCGTAGAAACTTTTAAAAACATTAGACAAAGTTATTAGAAACTTAAAGTCTTGAAACGCAATATCACAAGTGTTAATTAATGTTACAATCGAAAAGTTTGCGTAGACAAACGCCTGAAAAAAGTACCGCTAAGTGAAAATAAAACCACTAAATAAATAGGCTTCAGCTTTATTATAAAAAAAATACTGACTGTGTTCTTCCGCCCCTAGCACAATCAGGTATCTTTTCAATTTTCCCTTGCCCGAAGTTTCGGGTGGGAGAGGTGGGCGGGGAGAGCCTTGATCTGTTCTATACTTGCCTCAAAGTTGTAGATAGGGCTTTTCTAAAGTAAGTACCTCCTCGGTATGGGCATAAATGTCTTTTGAGGTACCCTAACTCAACTTAACTCATACAGGGACAGGTAACATACGCTAATATCACTCAGACTGGGATATTCAGCAAGAATGTGCGGAACAGTCTGGGGACAACGCATTCTTCGCAATAAGGTGCGGGCGAGCGCGCCATCAAATGCCGATGCGTCCTGCGAGTGTGTCCAATTCGGAGACGACAGAAAGCGACACGGAGACATCGTGGATTTAGGGGGTAGGTCCATGGGAACAGCCGCGGTGCAATGGGACGCAACTTACAAGTTCCCCTTGTCCGTCTCCCATCTTCTTTATCAAGCATCCTGGCGGCTTTCCATGATTCCTGCCATGTAGTCAGTCTGAAGAAGAGTTAAAGCCTGGTCTAGTCGCCCAATTCTCGCGGACTCTTTGGTGGATCCGCTAGGACGCAAAGTTTATGCTATCTCCGCAACTCCTTGGGAGGCACAGACCAAATCCTACTGATTGCCTGGTAGGCTGGTTGGAGTAACGGATCTGAGTTGGTTACAGGACTTAGACGGTTCTTGGGGTCAACAGGCCCATCATCCATTGCGGATCGAATCAAGGGAAAAATTTCAGTTAGGGTAGTATAAGATGTGACCAATCTAATAAGAACAGAAAGGTGCACTCGGAGTGGAAGGGGCGTATTCAAAGAACCGGGGAAAGCACCAGCTTTCCCTGGACCTAGACCCAGAGTGGTGGTTCTCTTTTGGTCTAGTCTATCTCTGCAGACACTGATTCCGAGATGGCGTGCTGCTCCTCCAGATCCAAAATAGAGAATATCCATGTGTCACACCGGGAACAGAAGGTCGTCTTTCTCCTCTAGGTTTCAGTTGAAGCATCGGCTTACACCATCAACCTTTTTGCAGGTAGACGAAATGTTGAGGGGATAGTCGTAGAAAAGAGAAGGAATGCTGAGAGGGAATGAAGAGGAAGCGCACCAACTCCACCAGGTGTTGTCCGAGAATTCAAGTCAACTCAATGACGGGGTTTCTCTAATTTGTACTTAGGCTTCCATGTACAAAGCGTAACAGGCTACACAAGATACTCCACTTCGGAGCCCGTAATTGACGGATCCCAGGCTGTTTCGTCAAATGCCCAAGACAAAAATTATGCTTTCGGCTTCGTAGTGCCCTCGGACTGAATGGGAAAAAGCCGAACAAATAATCAGAATCTTGAG
Source organism: Ceratothoa steindachneri (assembly GCA_963969495.1). Classification (NCBI taxonomy): domain Eukaryota; kingdom Metazoa; phylum Arthropoda; class Malacostraca; order Isopoda; family Cymothoidae; genus Ceratothoa; species Ceratothoa steindachneri. The sequence goes on from OZ018319.1 coordinate 216,852,219, forward strand.
GTGAGTAGAGACTCAGTAACCTCGGGCCCATGATCTAGTGATTATCCAGCATCACTTTCCTATTCAAATATCTTTTTCGGGTCCTCTGACAACTGAAAAAAAGACGGTGATGCTTGAAGCAGATTCGGTTCTCCGCATCCAAGAAGAAGACTGATTTTCGTCTCGGGACTGACTATACCACTCCTAGAAAGTATGGCCGTTTTGCTTGCCGAGCGCTTCCTTGTTGGTCGGTCGTGTGTGAGATGGCATTCAGAAAGAAGTGATAAGCCCATATGATATACAAGCGATGCCCGAATGGTTTCATTTTATGTGAATTTCGTCGAGCGAAGGCCAGGTTATGGTATATTCCGAAGCACATTCACCACTCTTCTTGTCAAGAATACGTGTCTTCACTCAACGCAAAGAGCACACTTACTAAGTGTGAAAGCGCTTCAAAAGTATTCGGAGCAAGTTCTCGCAGGACTCCCCTCCCGTTCTCCCGAAAGACGTGACTGCAATCTCTAATACCGCCTACCTTAGCAGAGTCCTTCGCGAACACTTTCATTTTATTCTCTGGCCGGAATGCAGCTCCTCCAGCATTTAAAACACATCCTGTTCTCGCTGAAAGCTTCCAACTGGACTTCCCCTCCAAACACGGGGAAACTTTCTACGACCTGTTTATACTATGCGAGGTGACTTTTGCCAGCGCCAATACCGCCAGTTGTCAAGAAAATACCCCGTAGGCCATGTTTCGACACCTGGTGGAGCGAGGCTAGGCATTTTACTAACCCTGTTCAGCAGGTGCTGGAAAGTAAACTCCTATATTCGCGGGGAATGGCTAGTTTGCTTGCTCTTCGCAAGCCGGAGAGGCGTCACTCTCGCGGCCGGCTTCCACTCAAATTCAATAATATTCATGTGTACAAATCGATGAAAAAATTGGTTAATTTTACACTAGCTTATTTTCGTAACCACGGAGACAACTTGTTTTCTTTACATTGCGGCTTTTTCAAATTCCAGTCCTTTAGTTATCCTGTTCCTCCTTCAAAATTCTAACTGCTATGCCTTCTTTCGTCAACGACACAACGCCGGGACTTTCGTTGATCGGAAAAAGGCGTATGATACTGCAATGGGGATACGGCATCGTGAAGGCCCTCCATTCTATGGGACGCCTCTCAATTTTCTTTCTAAGTTACTATGAGATCGTCGTTTTCGTGTAAGAAAGTGGTGAGCTCTCTTCACTAACATTGGGGATGAAGAGGGGGAGCTTTCCTCGGTCCAACAGTGCAGGATGAGGGCGTCCGGCATGGAATTGCCCTCTGTATCACTATCTTGCCTTTAATATCAACGGTATCACTTCGGTGCTGCAGGAAGTTGTGCTCACTATGTTCTACATAGACAATATTTCGAACTATTTTGGTATGACCTAAATACGCAACCTTGATCACCAACAACAGCAAGCTCTAAATTGCATCTCTCGCTACGCCGAAGAACACGGGTTTCAGTTTTATTTGGACTAGACTAAGATAGTGCACTTCTATCGCCATCCATAGCTTTACGACCATCCGGACTACCTTTTAAATGGGGTTTTGCCTCCGAAGCCTTGTATTTGAATAACGCCTTGACTCGGAGGCACATATGTATTTGCAGCCATAGGATCTTGTGCTCGCACAATGGACATTGTTTGTTCCGTAGCTTTCTTCTCTTCTTTCGCTCCTTTGTTTGTTCTAAGCTAGATTATAGATGTGAGCTGTACACATACGCAGCCGAGCGTAAACTGCTTAAAGAGAACTCAATCTACCCCACTAATTTCCGTTTTGGGTCCAGTGCTTCCCGTTCATCTTCTGTGGAAAGCCTGGTTTCCAATACTGGTGAAATACCGCTCGCTTTAGGGTGTATACAGAAAATTATCCACTAGTAACGCGTGAGCCAATCTTCTCCCTTTGTTGCCAACGGCTCTCATTTCATCTCATGCTGAGCTCAGCTGTGCTTATGGCTGGATCAGAGGCCAATTAAACCCTAAAGCTCGTGAGTTTAGTAAAAACTCATCGGAGGGCTCCACCTCGCTCTTGAGTCGGTGAGCCTACGATTCTTTACAGGACGATAACCTGAAGGGTACCATCTCTAGAAGCTTTAACTCTATCTTTGGCTTTCAGAGCTATTACAAAACAGAGTACTGCTTTCTTAAACACCAAATTCGAACATAAAGTGACGGTAAGACGCATATTACAGCATCAAGCGTCAATAAACCCTAATTAGAACATAAAACTTCAATGAACCCCATATTTAAATATTAAATGTCGGTAAACCAAATATTAGAACATCAAAAGATCGGTAAAACGCATATTCGCACATATAACGTGGGAAAACTGTTGTTAGAATTTCAAACGATAGTAAACCGCGTATTATGACATCAAACGTAGATAAACCGCATATTAAAACATGGAAAGAGGGTAACCGTATATTAGAACATCGAATGAGGTAAATATCTTATTAGAAGATAGAACGTCGGTAAATCCCGTATTAGAACATCAACATCAAACGTAATCCAACCGCATATTAGAAAATCAAATGTCATTAAGCAGCTTATTAGAAAACGTCGGTAAACCAGATATTGGAACATTCAACGTCTATAAACAGCAAATTAGAACATCAAAACGTCGGCAAACCATATATTTGATCAAACGACGGAAACCCGCATGTTAGAACATCCAAGGCGTAAACCACAGTGAACCGCACATTAGAATATCAAACGTAGTTAAACCACATATTAGAAAATCCAACGTCTGTAAACTGCATATTAGAAAATCAAACATTAGTAACTCCCTTATTAAAACATCGAACGTTAATTCACAGGGTAGTAGAACTTCTCATCGAGAATACAGGGCATCTTTAACCGAAATATCGTGTTGCCAGTGATTCACTCCAAATTCCCATAAATCTCTGTGCTCTCAAGAGCCTGTCTAAAATGACCAATTATCGATTTTAATTTAGTCAGATTTTTCTTGCGGGATATCGCCTACCTGTGAATTAGATTTTTTGTTAAGAAACCGATTAATTTTTTTAGTTGTGGCTATTTTATGTACATCAAAGATGGAGCGAGGAAAATGGCTATATTGGTCAACTAAAGATGTTCTATTAAACTTATTTAACTTTCGTAGAACATTTTTTTCCTTCTTAGACTGAATATCGGGGATAACAGCTAAATTCTATTCCGAATGTTCTCGAAGGTACCTCATTACTTACCTTTAGGTAGCACAACCTTGGGGGGCGATTATGTACTATAATCGACTTGTACTAAACTGACTGGTTTTTATTATTTTTGCGTCTATTTTGGTTGCAGAAAATAATTACTAAATGTTGCCAATGAAACCAGTTTAATTAATTTTGCGAATACGAATTTAAAGAATAAGAAAAGTGCCCGGATTTAGAGGGTCACCTGATATTACCCAGATGCGAAAATCTACATTTATCATGAAAATAAATACTACTCATTCACAAAAGTTTGCATGGTCTTGTTTATCTAGAATTTCGTCTAAGCCTCCAATCGGAAAACGAAGTAAATATTCGGCGAAAATAAATTAAATTCTAAGTCAATCTTCCGTTAATCCAAATTCTTCCACCGAAAGTCGTTTTTTGTTAGGGCCAAGATGTAACGCATAAATCTAGCATAAGGAAGAGCAGGTTTAGAAATAATTAAAAAAGCTTGATTTAATTAATATCTTGTAAAAAATTAAGCTCGAATCTCGTCTGACGTAGTTTTCGCACTCTCTAATGTAGTATTTTAACTCAGGAACGAGCATGGCATTGATAATTATTAGCGTAGATTGCTAAAAATTTAAAGTGATAAGCAACAAGGGCGTATTGACGCAGTTACTTAGTAATAAAAGATCTCTTAAAGAACGTAGTAAAGATAGAATGAAAATATGAGTGGAAGATATACAGTGAGCCGAAAAATTTTAAAACACTGGTAGAAATGCAAATTTATATACTTTTATTTGATAAAATTTAAAACGGTCGTGGAATTTTATGAAATAAATGCAATGTAACCTTCAGAAAAACAAAATAATGACCGGGAAAAAAATTTATAAGGACAATAGGGAAATTTGACAACACAAAATAAAACAGCACATTCATATAAACTTGGTTTAGTACTTGATTGCATAACCCTTGTTGTCAATTACAGGTCGCATGCGCTTTGAGTAGTCTCCTATGATCTTCCTACAGATGCTTGGGCTAATTTGATTCCACTCCTACAAATTTATTTTCTTCAAATCAAATAAATTAGGCGGATCTCATTTCTGGACCACGAGTTTCAATTCACTCCACAGATTTTTGATGGAATTCACGTCAGGAGATTGAATTGGCTATTCAAAAACCTTAATTAAACCTGTATGCAACCAATCCCTAGTTTGCTTTACTGTAGGCTTGAAGTATTTGTCTTTTTGAAATGCCCATCCTGGTTTCAAATTCAGAAAGCCAACGCTAGATAACAATTTTCTTTTCAGAATTTCCCTGTACATTTCATCTGTCATTCTTCCTTCAACTACCCTCATTCTTCTAACCCCTGATGAACAAAAACAACCCCATTCCATGATTGATTCCCGACCAAATTTGACTCTAGGGATCGTATTCTTTGACGCGTAAGCCGCACAGGATATTTTTTTCAATCCCTGCTGATTGAATTTGGACCAAAAAATTTTATTTTCGTTTAATATGGCCAAAGGATTTCTCTCTAGAACGTTGACGATTTATTTTAATGATCACTTGCAAACGCCAAACGAGCTTTAGGTGAAGTGGACAAAAGGCCTCACTAAAATATGAGTTTGATTCATTTTACCTTTGGCTTAGAAAATGGGTCTGATGTGACGTCCTTTTTGTCTTCCAGCGGAGCTTCGAGGCCATTTTTGTTTGCTAGGTTAAGTTATTTGATATTTTACGTGTCTGATGTAACTTTTACTAGTTACATTATAGTCCATAGTGTTCTTGAATATTTAGCGATTCCGCTGCTTATGATTTCCATGGTGAATATGATCAGTGTGAAGAAAAATTAGTGTGATTTCATAAAGGTGACCAGTGTGGAGATTTCTGTGTTTACAGTTTACATAAAATGGCGCATAGTACACGGTCCGTACAAATTTTTGAAATTCGTGAAAGTTATACTGAGGAAGATTTGGTTTGGAAACTAGTCTATCTTGATCACGTAACATTGTTTTGTGTTTTAAAAGTGAAAAAGCGACCAAAAAATAAATAAAAATACAAGATATCAAAGGGCAAATTTGACGATTTTTATCAGTGTTAAATGTTATTTGTGTTATCTAACATTATTTTACGTTAGATGAAAGATTTAACTATATACAGTGTGGGGCTAACTGTATTAAGTAATTGCTTAATTTATCGTATTGTTGGCTGGTAGGCTAAATTCATTCTATTTTTTGGCATTTATCATTTTGTAGCCTATTTTGTATTTAATTTTGTGAATTTCAATTTTTCACTTGCATTATTGCAGTAAGATGCGGATTTTACATTGCTTAATGAGTTTATTAATATATTAATGCAGTGATAATCAATGAGAGCTGTGCTTTACTTGTTCAAAAATGTTTTAAAAAATTAAGAAATTTATCATTTTGTATATTATTTTTGATACCCATGTTGTACAAGAACAATTCTAACCATTTTTTATGTCTTTTCATAATATTCATGTATCATTTAGTAGTAGTAGATCCTTTAATTTCAGTCGTGGTATATCAAAATAAAAAACAAAAAATGGTACCAACGGCATACATGGTCACGATCAGTACAAAAACCACTTGTTTTCAAAAATGACACCATAAATCTGAACTGGTAAACATATTTCAAAGTTCTGTTTGTGGAAAATAAAGGGATTTATGTGAGCAACCTGTTGGGATCTTTGTATTTCTGCTAACTTTGAACATTTAGCTTTGACGATTAAAAAAACACTAGCACTACGATCCGTGTTCACCTGACCTACAGTGAGTTTTCTTAAGGACTGTGATCTTTCTTAGAATACGAGAAAATATATTGTAGTGCTCACATTCCAAGATTGAATGCGACTCCCAAAGAAACCAAAAAAATAAGCACTTCAGAGTCTTATAAAATCTTATAACGGGTTTATGCTAAACCAAAACAACATGCCATGTAAAGGGAGTACAAATTATAAGTACTGTAAAAGGAGTTCCAAAATTGTAAATACTTCTCTTTTGCATTATAATCAAAATTAAACAGATTAGTTATATTTCTCCAAATTATTGTCATTCTTTCAATCACCTGCTTATTTGTACCACTAACTAAATAATTTTATTTCCATTATATGAAGAAATTTAAACGAATAAAAGAAAAAAACGAAAGAGTGGAATATAGTAATTTTGGTTTAGTAAATATAAAATTAGTGTAAAATTCTATGGATAATAATTTCAATCGTATTTCGTCAATATATTTAATATAAATCTAGTTTAAATGACAATTTGCTGACATTTGCCAACAATACAGGGCCTAAGGAGTAAGCCATTGTTTCGTTCTGATACTAATAAAAATGTATTAATCCCTTGCATATTATTATATAGCACTTATAAGATTTAATAATTAACGAGGCCAAGGCAGGCCTTATAGCGTACGAGAATTGCAGGCGAGCGGCTTAAAAGCTTCGTTTGAATGAGTCTTTTTTGAGACTCAGGATGGCCGAGTGGATTTGCCGCTGGCTAGCAGTGATCCAGCGACGCGGGAAGCTGTTCACAACTCGCCTACGCTATTATTTTTCTTTGCCCCCTTGCCTACTCGCCTCTATATACAGCCTAGTATACAACATAAAGATGACTTGCAGGTACAGGATAGGTGGAGAGGAGGATTCACTTGAATGTGATAGGTGCGATGTTTGGATACATGGCAACAACCAAATACTGTGTCCTTCCACCTTGTGCCTTCAAAACAATTGTGGAATTTTCCGATGCGGGAATAATCTAAATCTGCACAGCATGTAGACTTAGTAATAATCCTAGACAAGACCCTAACACTCCAAGCGAACAAAGGGATGGTCAGTCCCAGCTCTTTGAAACTGAAAAAGCTTTGGTGCGAAACTATTACTAAATTAGCCGCTAAGGTTAATTCAATCCTAAACAACCAACACCCAAAAAATCCCCCAACCCACACCCAACACACACTATCTCAGTTCCACAGAGACCAAACAGTATATTCATGAGAAAGCCAAAGAAAAAATGGAGAGAGAAAAACGAGCCAAGTGAGTGGGTGTTAGGGAGCTAGGGAAAGATCCTCAAACAGTCAAAACGAAGCTTAAAGAAATTGGAAAATACTTACTAGGCCCAGAAAAAAACGATTGATCTATTTAACATTGACTCAATTAATAACAATCTAGTATTAAGGGACATCACTAATGACTGGAAAAGAAGGGAATTACTAAATACCTCTAAGACCCTGAAAGAATCAACTTCCTTCAATACTGTATACATTAAAAAGGACCTTACTTATAAACAGAGACAAGCCATTATTGAAAGAATGGGTCTTAGGCAGTCCTAGCAGGCAACCAAACCCCCAACTACCACGAATACCATCCCACCAAGTACACCAGAATATGGTGCTGTCGGAGCCCTGCCTCAAGAAAGGGATGCCCAACAGCTTCTAAAAAACAAAAAAGCTCTACTTCTTCTCCATTCACCACCCTGATATTTGCCGTAGCCATTGTAAATAGTCTCTCTGGTAAAATTTCCTTAGTAATTAAGCTATGTCATGATCATGATCTAGACATACTTTGTATAACAGAATCATGGCTGATCCCACTCATCACTACTCCTACAGTACACATTCCTGGTTATACCTTGTTTAGAAGTGACTCACCTTCAGGAGACCCCAAACATAGTGTCTGCATTTATACTAAAGACTCCCTCAAGGCAGCATCACTAGACACTGCCACATTTCACAACATACTAGCCCTACACTTACACAAGTACAACCTCTATATACTATTAGTCTACCTTCCCCTATCACACACTCCAATTGAATATAACTTTTTAGCAGACTTCAGCCCAAGTAAAGAACCGTTATAACTAGGGGACTTCCATCTTCCGACTATAAAATGGATTGCGCCTGACCTACCTATCCGAGTATCCAGACATTGACAAAAACTTCCTAGACATGTTCTAACTGCTAGGCCTAACACAATGGGTTCACGAACACACCAACGTTAGATCAGATAATATTTTTGACTTGGTCCTCACCACCGAAAATGACCGAATACTAGAACTATGTACACACGCCCCCTCCCACATTGTGATCATGCCATCATAATATTTGACTATCTATGCCAAGAGTGGAACACAGCCCCTCCAGCCATCAACAACATTCCTAGACGAAACACGCAGCAATAAGTAACCACCTGGAATATATTGACTGGGATATTGAACTTTTTGGGCGCAACACCAACAACTTATGTTCATTCATCGATATAACATTTTTTTTAGTCCTTGTAGCTCACTTCATTCCTAACAAAAAAAGAGCTGCGATACCCCATGGTTGAAGAAATTCCCAAACACAAGGTTACGAGAAGGATACTTGAGCGAAGCTCACCACAAGCCCACGAATTATTATTCAACTTTATCACCATTAACAATCGAATAAAAGCAGCAACTTTATCAACATTGTCCGACTATGAAAACCAAATAATTAAAATGACGAAATAAGCCCAAGCTACCATTCAACTATATCCGAAGCAAAAATGTATGCCAGACCACTAGGCCCACTTCAGATAGACGGCACCTTCACACATGGCCACAAAGACATGGCCGAGGCCTTTGTAGAAGCTTTCTTCAAAGTATTCGAATCAAGAGACCCTACAAACCCACCCCCCACCAGACTGGATTCAATGCTATCAAGACAGTCTCCATTACCGTAACAGAAGTGATCAGACTTAGTTCCTTGAAGTCGTACAGCACCATGGGTCCTGATTTCCTTCACCCACGACTACTCAAGGAATGTGACATATAACTTGCTTTATCTATAGCCATGCTCTTTCGGATTTCCCTTGCCGCCTGTATAGTCCCAAAGGTTTGGAAAGTGTCTCTTTTCTCACCAATCTTCAAGAAAGGCTGTAAGTTCGAACCCCTGAACTACCGCCCCGTAAGCCTCACGTCAGTGTTAAGCAAATCAATGGAGCGACTTATCACTAAGACTATATACAACTTCCTTGAATCCCATGTAGTGCTTGACGACAACTAGTATGGGTTTCGACCGAATGTTATGTAGTAGACCAACCATTACTGACTTATGAATACGTGACCCAACAGTTTGATTAAGACGAGACAATAGACCTGATACTTTTTGACTTTCAAAAGGCATTTGACAAAGTCTTCCACCGAATTCTTTTCGACAAACTTCAGGCAATTGAGATTGCAGGAAACCTGTACAGATGAATTGAAAGCTTCCTTTGTGGCCGAACAATGAGGGTTTGTATCTCTGGAGTGGTGAGCATGGAACGGCAGGTCCTGAGTGGTGTTCCCCAGGGGTCAGTCCTGGGACCACTATTGTTACTCATATTTATCAACAACATTGGCTCACAATTCACCTGCAAGTATGTCATCTTCGCAGATGACCTCAAGTTATTATTTAGCCTCTCTTCCTCATCATAGAGTCCAACCAGAAGCATCGATACTTTGCAAAGTGACATCACTACACTGTACGGCACCGCCTCTTCGCGGTGCTTGAAGTTTACTACAGAGAGAACCGTCCACCTAAGATTCTCTCGATATAGATATACCCACCCCACGCAATACATATACATTCCTTGGCAACACCCCTATTAAGACAGCTACCATCTATAAGGACCTCGAAGTCAATGTCTCGACGGAACTCAAATTTCACTAGCATGTTAGAGAGACGGTGAATAAAGCAGGAGGCATCCCCCTCAACCTTATTAGAAGTACGGTCAACCACTCACCAGAGTTCATCACATCGGTATTGACGACTGATATTAGACTAATTCTTGATGTCGCCTCACTTTTTTGGAACCTTAGCTACCGAATGAACATGCGACTACTTGAAAACCTTTACAAAGGAGGTAGACCAAGAAGATAACTAAACTTAGTAATAGACAATACCACGGACGACTAGACCATCTTAACTACCATTCATTGCAAGGACGTCTTCTCAGACATGACCTTATTTATACATATAAGATATTCAACGGGCTATCCCCTAGCAAACCAACAGATCTCTTCACTTTAACTCACCATATAGGTACATAGGACCATTGTCATAAAATCCGTGTCCAACATAGTAACACTGAGCCTCGATGGAGGTTCTTCTCGCACCGTTAGTAGCAAAGTGGAATGCACTATCTGAAAACACTGTCACTGCTCTAAGCATTCAGACTTTCAAACATAGACTACAGACGGAAATTTACAACTCATTATCTGAGTATAGTGAATAAATTATTTCTCTACTAAAGTGACAAGCTAAAACATCTACACTATTAGAGGATATATTAAACTATCCATCATCCGTACATGAACAAATCCGTGGTATGGTTGCATCCCAAAGACCTCCAGAGCACCCGAATTCCAGACTTGGGGCCCCTTCCACCTGCAGTCTCATCTGTAAGTGGTACGAGACCCTAGTGACTTTTTTGTTTTTGTTTTTTTAGGAGCCAATCTGGCAACTGCTTAATTGGGCATAGGTCGCAGTACTCACTGCAGCCGACGACTAGGTTATTATATTAAAAAACAAATAACAAATAACAAGGATAAAAAGTAATAGGCTAAAAACCAAAATAGAAAAAGTAAAAAGTTAACAAGAAGGAAGCGCGCTCAAGCTTCGCGGATCGGCCCGCCTCCCCCGGGAGCAAGACCATGCAACCCACAAACTAACAGTTAAATAAAGTGGAGGAGGCCGGCATCCTCCAAAAAGTCGTATAGTCCGAAGTCTGTATGCACGAACCAGTCCCAAGTATAAGGGAAAAGCGGTAGCGATCCCACTCGTCCCGGTAAAGGGACAAGTAACGTGCGCGAAGATCACACAGATTGGAACATTCAACAAGAATGTACCGAACAGTCTGGGAGGCAATGCAGTCGTCGCAATAAGGCGTAGGCGAGCGATCCATCAAATGGCGGTGCGTCCCACGACTGTATCCAATTCGGAGACGACACAAAGCAAACTGAAGCGGTCGCAGCATTGGAGGATAGGTCCATGGGAACAGTCACGGCGCAATAGCACGGAACTTTCAATTTCCCATGACCGTTTTCCATCTTCTTTGCCGAGGTACCCGGTGAGAAAGAGCGAAAGAGTAGTGTGGTCGCCCAGTCTTCGCGGACTCCTTAGATCCCTCATCGGCGCGCTCATTCTCCGAAATGCCTACACGTCCAGAAACCCAACAGAAGATAATATCGACATCTGTCCAGCTAAACCATGGCCTCACGGATATCGTGAACTAGAGGATGCGGAGATTCCAATACCATGAGAGCACTCGGGGCGCTTTGTGAGTCGTTATATATCACAATCCGGTCGCCGAATCGGGCACATCGGGGTTACTCCCACACCGAGTTGTGTATTTTAACCAGCTTAGCCGTAAAAACACGCAGAACCCCGCTGACTTCAAAAAGAGGGGAGAGGGCGTGGAAACCGAACCCCTCTTCTGACTTGGAGCCATCTGTATATAGTGGCACGGTTCAGGACAGACACAAATGTGCTCCCAAAATGCCGAACGCAATCCTCCCAGAGCTGTAGAAGCTTTTGAAGCAGAGGCGTGGCGACAAATAGTCAAAGGTGATACCCTCCAGGGTGGCGTCCTGAGCATTTTATTATTATTTTATAATTTTTAGGAGGCTATCTGGCGACTGCCCACTTGGGCATAAATCACCGCAAACAAACAGCCTAGTTCTAGGCTACTTTAAAATAATTTTTTTAACAGAAACAACAATAAAAAGGGATAACAATCAGAGAGCAAGCTCCGGCGTCGGGGGGCGGTCCCCCTCCCCCCGGCGAAGGACCTGCGACCTACAAAAAAACAAAAAACAAACAACAATAACAAAAAACAACAATATAAATACAAGGGAGAAGGCCTGCCTCCCCCTAAAAGTCTATCAGTCCACCAGTCATGGTGCACGCACTCGTCCCGAGTACAAGGGACAGGGGGTAGCGACCCCGGTACCGGGACAGGTAACGTGCGCGAAGATCACCCAGACTGGGACATTCGACAAGAATGTGCCGAACAGTCTGGGGTACGACGCGGTCGTCGCAATAGGGCGCAGGCGAGTGTCCATCAAATAGCGATCGTCACACGAGTGTGTCCGATTCGGAGACGATAGAAAGTGACCTGAAGCCGTCGCAGCATTAGAGATAGGTCCATGGGAACAGTCGCGGCACAATGGCACGCAACTTTAAGTTCCCGTCGACCGTCTCCCATCTTCTTTGCCAATCAGTCCAAAGAGCTGCCCGTATTCCTGCCATGTAGTCGGTGTGAAGAAGAGCGAAATGCTGCCCGGGCACAGAGTCCTCGCGGACTTTTTGGCTCCCTCATTGGCGCGCTCATTCCCCGCAATTCCTACATGTCCAGAAACCCAGCAGAATATAATCTCGACATCCGTCAGGCTCACGGATATCGCGAACCAGGGGATGCGGAGATTACAATGCCCCGCGAGCCCTCAGGGCGCTTTGTGAGTCGCTATAGAACACAATCCGGTCTCCCTGGCAGTCCCGGGGGTGCCAAGACCAAGTCCTTAGCCTCGCAAAATGAAAGACAATCCTGGGCAGGATCGGCCAGGATTCCATTCTCAAGGAAATACGGAACACATTGTTTCGAAGAAGCGAGGTCTGGCTCTCCGCATTTAACACATTTGGCCACACACGATTTGGCCTTATCGTGTGCGGCCTTAGAGCAACTTACACAGACTTCGGGAAACTCCCGACATTGCACGTCTACAGGAGCAATTCGTATGACCAAAGCGGTGGCAGTAGTAGCACCTCAGCGGTAGTGTCACGAATGCCTTGACGGGGTAGCGATACCTACCGTCGCGCAACGACTCAGGGAGCTTGTCACAGTCGAACGTGACGAAGAGTGTAAGGGTGGATCTCATCACACGTTCAACCTTGACCGCTCCATGGTCGTCCATCCCTGAGCTAATGTCTTCCTTGGAGAAGTCCTAGAGTTCCCTGGCATAAACCACTCCTTTCACGAAGTTCATGGTTGAGTTTTTTTCTGGGTTTTTTTTCTTTTTAGCAGTGGAGGGCAGGGAATGAAGCCGCTTCTCCACTTTGCCGGCAGGAACCCATAGGCTAGATGGGCCGGCCTTTGCACGATCCTCCTCTGAAATGAGAAGATCTTTTCTCTTACAGAGGCACCAGCAACGGGAAAAAATCACTTCCCCCCTTGTAAATCTTTGGGCGCCCGCGCCGTCCGAGTAGAAGCATCACGTGGGTGGACTCGGGTTCTATCCTTGGCACCGAGCCCGGGTTCGACTCTATGAAAGATTCTACCGTCTGGGGCTTGGTCAGCTCAGGGACAATGTCCATCTCAGGATGGGGGTCTCCATTTGCCCATCCCGCCAAGAAATCACGGGTCCTCTTTGAGGTACCTTTCGTCCTATCCTGGTCAGGCGAACCGGCATCCGTCAGGGAAGAGAAAGGGGTATGTAGAGTGACCCCTGTCAGCTCGATATGCGCGCCAGCAGGACTTTGGAGGCCACTAGCCGACAGGCGCTGTTAGCTCTCACCCCACTAAGGGGGTTAGACCTATCGAAGGGAGCGGTCAATTATGGGTTGCTGTCGTGCTTTCTTGGCAGTCCCCTGAGAAAGTAAATGGAGTCGCCTAAAGGCGACTCCAGAGAAGGGGGTGAGGGGGAGGCTCTTGCACCTCTAGGCATGGGAGAGGAGTAAACTCGACGTAAAATCGATAGAGATTGAAAGGAGAAAGAAACGTGATGTGAGGAAGGTGTGGGTGGGGATGAAGCAGGTTGTTAAAAACCAACCACCCCAAACTGGAGCTCATGGGTGAGGGGGCGGTGTCTCCCCCCCGCCAATCCCTGATTTTGGTTGTTTGAGTGAAAAGAAGCTGGTCGGCGTCTACCCTGTGAAATTATAGGCGGACCAGAGAAAGTTGTAGGAGAGGTTGTATGGAAAGTGAGGAAGCATTGTACAAAGACAGGGTGCCAGAAAGGAGAAGAGGCTAAGCTGAAGCCGGACGGGGCGCTGAGTCCCGTCAGCACTGCGGCCAGGAAAGAATATCACCTTGCCCCTTACGGAGACAAAAATAATAATAAATGAATTATAATATTAAATAATAATAATAAGAAGAATGATAATAACAATAATAATAGTTCGAATAGTAATAACTAATAATAATAATAAAACGGTAAACTACTACTGAGAGGGTCGAGGAGAAAGCACACTAACAACTTTCCTATACCCTATCAGATCGTTCATGGCAATCCAGTAACAGAGCTTCCCAAATTTGGACTTGGCTGGGATGACATACCATCCTCCGGATACAAGAATGGTTATAGGAAGTTGATCAGCCCATTACATTCAAGAACGAAGCTGCTATTTCCATTATTCGCCCCTCAATGCTCAGGTTCCCTCAAGGCTTGGATTCTTGAAACCTGCTGACGTTAAAGGGCGTTGTTTATAGAGGTTCCAAAGCTTCTCTTTTAGCACAGCATGAAATTGCTGGTTAGCTCCCAGAAAAAAATGCAATGCTGACAGGGAGCAAGGAGGAAGCACACCGACAGCTTAACTAGGCACCGTCAGAGTTCAATTTAACCTAGTGACGCGCGTCCCTAATTTGAACTGTGTCCGGGTGAGAACAGTTCCTCCCGGTACCAAGTGCAGGTAGACAAAAAGTTGAGAAGATAGTCATAGAAAAAAAGCGTTGAAAAGGGTCGAGGGGCAATAGCACCAACAACTTTCCTAGGGTAAATCCAGGGTCGAATGCCTGGAAGGTCTTGGAGAAATATGTTGAATGTGCGAGGTCTGTCTTGCCATGAGGAAACAGTGAGAAAAGTACAGTAGACGTTATAAGTTCCGTCAAGTCTTCTGGGCTTCGTTTTAATGCTGAAGGATTCTCACTCAAGGGCCAAAGATGCTGTTTTCCTTATAAGCATAATCAACCCTTTGATTTCTCATGCTGGACTGTTCCAAATTCCCACTCAAACGAGGTTGAAACAGTTACGAAACCCGAGCAGGGGGTAGAGATTGACGCGCTACCTGGCCCGGTATGAGGACGGAGGGGTCGCTACCGTAGATCCACGGGGCTTGTGGTAGGTTACTGTGTGACGAGTTTGTAGCTAAAACGTACTTTTGAAAGGACCTGTACTCAAGCACTTAAGAAGATTAGCGTTCTTCAAGATACTTTGTCATATTAAAATTTGTTATTTGTGGTTTTGATTTCATAATTTTATAGATAGAAAAAGTTTGTGGACTTCTATAGTTATTGGCTGAAATATTATCTAATGGATGTTATAGTAAAAATGCCATCGATGATTCCTGCAATGCTGTTATTATAAAACAATGAAAAAAAACAGGATCATATTAACTATTTCAGAGTGGACAGAATTACAGGGGAACGAGTTTTCGATGCTGAAAACAAACTAGAGCTCAGCTATCATCCATCACGGAGAGAATCAAACAAAGAAACGGCCAATCATTGAATGCAGTGACAGGATATCTTCCAAGCACCCAGCTCTCACGACCTTTGTTTTATCAATTTCTCCGTTTTTGTTTTCATTTCATTCATCGATATAGCTCATTCCAACAAAGCGCTTCTGCTGCGTCTACCGTCACCCGGTTCTTTTCATCAGTAAATTGACTTTGAAATTAAATAGGGCGAATTCGCCTGCAATGCAGAATTCGCCCTATTTACTGTGTAAGTATATTCTGCTTAGAGAGTATAAATTACGAATGAATCTTACATTTGCATCACAATTGTAAGAACGGTTAGTAGAATTATGTTCAATTGAATGCAGATGTTTTTATATTTCTACCAAAAATCGAGTCTTTTAAATGTTGGGAGACCTAAATGAGAGTGGTTTATTTCAACTGTAATACGAGTTGAATAAGACCATATTTGGCAAGAACTGATTTAGATACTTACCAGATTGGTTTGGCAGAAACCAAGTACTCGTGAATGGATGGTAGAGAGCGATGACATTTTGTGGGGAAAATTGCTTCACATCACAAAGAATTAATAAGTGTATGAAATGTCGAAAGTACTGAAGTATTTGCGCTCCACGTTTCTCTTTTGTTTTGTTTTTATTTATTTTAGGCTACTCATCTGCAACCGTTGACAAAGGCAGGGCCGCCTGTTTGATAGGGCGAATAGCTGGAAGGGAGAAGTGTGGTGGTGTAAGGATTGAGATTCTTTTACTGAGCGTATGGGTGGATAATCGTTGAATTATCATTAATGTTTATTAGGGTGATGACGTTTTACAACCTCATATCGCTGTCATAATTTAATAAGCTTTAATTAAAGATTAAATAAAATCTTACTTTCAAGGTGATTTGATAGAAAAACCTCACGCACAAAATGATTTTAAAAATTTTATTTGTCAGATTTTTGTCCAGTTTTTGAAGTCACTGGCAGCATATACAAGATTGAACACAAGCTTATGAGTGACATATATATAACATTATGTAGGGTCATCAAACACACAAGGAAGTAATTCGTTTCAATAATGTCATTGGACAGGATGAATCTCAGTGATAGGTTGTCCTTTTTGCGGCAGGACCCGTGCAAGTCTTGCATAACTTTGACCGCATGCTCACAGCAATAGTTGCTTCGGGCAATATTGATTGGAGATTCATCTGTTTTCCAGTAGGTTTTGAAGTATTTGAGACCTGTTTGATATTCATTCAGAGCTGCTGATAGTTCATTAAAATCTTCAGCGCGGAACAAGTGGGTGCTGAACCAATGGTCAGCCCATGAGTAAGAAATGAATGAACAGATTTTACGCAGCCTGCTCCGGGTGTCAGGCATCAGAATGAACGCAAGAAGGGCTAGAATGGCACGGGAGTTCCAACGTGCATTGCTGATGTTTGAGATCTTTTGAAACTTTACAAAGGGCACCTCATTCATCTCAGTGAAGTAACGGAAAACACGCATGAGGTGATAGAGAAACTTCATGTCGTCTCTCCAGCCGCCTGTTTCTTTAATCTCAGTTTTACTGTTGCTAAAGGCTGCTTTCAATTTATCATAATTGCTCATCAAATCCTGCACAAAGAAGTACTCTATGTTTGGTGATTTAGTCGACCCATGGAGCTCATCGTCCATGACAACGCGAAGAATCCGATCCAGGACATGGTGCTGGCAACTGATGAACTTGAGTTTGGGGTGACCTTTATCTTCGAACATTTGCTGCAGCCGAACAACAACGCCTGTCTTTTTGTCGGTAACCACGCTTGTTGTGTCGGCGACAAGCATAACAATTGATCCCCACAGGTTTAACTGCTCTAACACACCCTGGAGCCCTTTTGCAATTGTTATAGCTTTCCCATCGTTCAATTTGAGCGCAGCCAACTTTATTTCTTTTGCTTCAATCTTGACGACCACGACCTGATATTCAAAGTCCTCAATGCGTTTGCCGTCAAAGTGTAAGCTCCACGTTTCCAGATGAAGCGTGCTTACCAAGTGCTTCTTCACCTGAGAAGCTTGGATTGCCTTGTGGATTGCTGACTAACATGGGTTTGGGATTTCAATGCCCTCACCAGAAAGCTGGCGACATACCTTTGCTGCTCTGTGGGACGACAGCTTTGCGCTTGTAGCAAGGAGTCTTGCTAAGTCTGTTGGGTTATGCTTCCTTTTCTTCGTTGATGCTGCATTCTCATCCTCTAAAGAACTGTCTTTGCTGTTATTGGATGAGTCCGTGCTAGTTTCGGAAAAATCATGTGGTGCTGAGCTGGAAAGTGGGGACACAGTCGTTTCCATTGCCTTCTTTCACTGGAATGGGTGGATGATCTTGGCACTAGCAGGTTTACCAGTGGCCTTTGGTCAAAATTTGCTGTTTATAGAGGTTCTCATCTTCTTTGCACAACCAGTTTCCTTTCACCTTGGTCACGTCAAACAGTTCATTCAAAGAATTAAAGTTTTGTTTCTTTCTGCAGTACTCAGTCTTTCAGAAGTTTTTCTAGCTTTGCACAAATAGCTTGATCAGATACATGCGGGAAGTTCATTGTTTTGCTCCATAGGGCTTTTAGCTCCACAACAATTAGGCCGATCCTCTCCCTCCGTTCTTTGGCGGTGGATTCAAGAAATTTGAAGCGTCCAACGACGTGGATTTTCAGAGGCATGCGACTCCGTTCACTTAAGGGTGCTTCATAAACTGCCACGTTGCCTCTTCTTGATGGTGCTTGAAACTGGACTATGTTATTTGTCCAGGTTTTCTTGTTCTTCTCCGTGTTAAAAAAGCTCTTCTTAAACGACATGTTTTGTACTCAGCAACTGAAATAGAAAATAAACCTAAATATTAAATAGGTAACAAGTTAAAGAAACTCTTATTGAGCTTTTATCTATTTTATAAAAAAAACAAGCAAATTACAATTATCAAAAATAAGAGAGAAGGCAGACACTAATAAAATATTATATGCTATTATATTATATAATTAGTGAGAGAGTTAAATGTAGCCTACTAAATTATACCAGGATCTCTTTACAATAAACGCTGGAAAATACACAACAATTATAATAAGACAATAATAATATCAACGCCGTTAAAACTGAACTAGCAACTACCCGCTTTAAACATCTCGCTTATA
This sequence comes from Ceratothoa steindachneri, assembly GCA_963969495.1. Classification (NCBI taxonomy): domain Eukaryota; kingdom Metazoa; phylum Arthropoda; class Malacostraca; order Isopoda; family Cymothoidae; genus Ceratothoa; species Ceratothoa steindachneri. The sequence continues at coordinate 216,870,960 of OZ018319.1, forward strand.
TACCGCAGCGAAATGGCTGAAGAAAATTCTGGAACTCTACAGAAATCGACCAAGCGATGATGATGATTTTCTGCAAAATTCTATGCAATACTATGGTACATAAATTATTGCACAAGTCTGTTTGATGACATATATTTAATATAAATATTTCTAACACATATAAAATGCTAAAATAGCCTATATTACATTTTAAAGTGGTTTGTGCGTGACCTTTTTTCCATATTTCAATGGAATAAAAGTAATTTTTGTCATTAATAGGCAAAAGTTCATTCATTCGTAATACAGGAAATAATTCTTGATAAAAAAAGTCCAAAAGTCATCATCCTAATGTTTATACCATAGATTGAAACACTAGCGGTACATAGGAAACCCAAGCATTATGTCTGATTTTCATAGAGAAATGTCATGACCTTAAGTGTATGAAGAACGGCATCTTGTGTCGATCAGCGAAGTAAAAGAGATGGAATTCATTGTGCTTGAGATTTTTAAAATTATTAAATTAAAAAGACGAAAACCAACAAAATGTAAGATTTGAAAAAAAGGCGTGAAAAGCTATGTCGTGGTACACCACTCTATACCATACACTACTCCTATATTATGTGGGGGTGACTTAATCACCTATTGAAACGCGAACCGTTTAAGGACTGTTCGCAGTGATTAACGATCAATCAGGTCAAACTTGAGGCGTTGGGTTTCAAATCCTTAACAAATCAGGCAGAGTACAAAAATGGTTGGTGAGAATATCGTTCTATGTTAGTTAAAGATGAAACAACAAAAATATAATATTTACAAATATCCAAATAAGAATAACAATAGACAAAGGGAATTATTTAAAAGAAATAGTCTCTTGATAATTATGATAAGGATGGATTCTCAAATAAAATTAATTAATTAGCGTTACTATGCTCAGATCAAAAGGGGGAAACTTGACAATACTAATAATTGAGGGGGCTTCAATCTTAAAGATCGGTGACTTCGAGGAAGGTCCTGCTTGAGATAAGGCAAGTGGGCACAATCCGAGTGAGGCAAGTGAGGCACGCTCCGTATGAGGCAAATTGGACACGTTCCAGATCAGGCATGAGGAGCACGATCCGAAGCAAACTTCTGAGGAATAGCGATTAAGATAGCCAATCTTCAAGGATGACGTTTGACGGGAAAATGTGGGATTACTCGTAATTCCACTGTAAGAGGAAACTTCTTTTCCTCAAAGGTAATCGATGGAGATTTTCTTCGGATCGATTAAACGAAGGCAGACTGTCGCGCAACTTCAAAGGATTGCCGTTCACGGAAGCTACCAATTGACTGGGGTCGGATCATGGCGGAGAAAGTCTTGCTGTCTGATGAACGGTCATGGGACTTCGACTCGAGACGATGATGACGACTTTGAGGTGCGTGCGGGACTCACCGGTCTTAAGTCAAAACCGGGTATTTGGATGAGTGATCCGAAAGGGGAAAGGGGAGAATCGGAGCAGAGGGTGAGGAAGCTCCAGACTTCTTAATCCGTGAGGCGGACGAAAATTCAGCTTTTAGCGGCAAGGTGCGAACAAAACAAGCGACTCGTTATCTCCTTGTCCTTGTCGCTGGAGGGAGGGCACTGGACAAATTCGCAGGATTGGGGGATAATTCACCAATACACCCATGAGTCTAAACTTCTCGAATGTTTACGAACAGGAAGTGGCGTTTTCCATGGCGGGATACAATCGCACGTAGTCCCCAAATATCGTGAGGAGGTCAGAGGTTGTTCTTTTACAACATAATACTGAGTGGAAAAGCATGTAACTATGTAAATTGCTTCCCTCCATTCTCCATTTATACTGAGTTTCAGGTATCTTGTAAGGTGTGTCATAATTCAGAGGCTAACTAAGTAGATACTTTGAACATTTAGAGAGGATAAAGTTTATTATAATTGTAGGGGAATCGTCACTCCCCCTACCCCCATGTTCACTCGTGGTGCAGTCACAAGGCGGTTACCGCAAAGACATCCGCCCCAAGCATCGGCGGGACAAGTGCGTAATCGCAGCGTCGCACCTTTCGGCGCCATGAAAGACCTAAAGGTCAAAATGCAAGATCTCACCCAGGAGAGTGAGATTCAATTTCACGTCAAATAAGAAATTGGAGACGTCTTTCTTCCAAGCTCGAAGGCTAACGAGGAGCCGATGTAAGACTCGGTGAGAAAAACCGTTGAGCATAAGAACTCTCCTGGGGCCGTCCTCAAGCGCCTGCCCCCTTACCACTCCCCCAGTGGGGTGACAAGGCATAAATGAGGAACACTGAGGAAAATCGTGGGAGTATACGTCAGACTCCAGGGGACGAAGTCCTCGATTAAAACCGAGCTACCTAAACTGGATTGGTAGTGTACTTGGCTCGCTAGACCAAGAAGTACCCTGCAAGAGAGGCAGAGCTACCTACCTTAAGGGGCTAAGAAGCAGCTCATCCTCGAGCTAGTCCCTGGTTATCAAACCAAACGATAAGTTAACTTTGTTAAGTTCAACTTACTCTCGCCAGAGAGACTCCTCATATCCTGGTGCACCTTAAACACCAGGGGTATTCCTCGTCCTTGAGGAATTAAGAAAAGAAGAAGGAAAAGGCTCCCCCTCGAGCCCGTTACTCGGTGGCCACACCGAACTCATAAGTCAACTTGGTGAGGAACCAAGTTCAACTTATTCTCGTCAGAGAAATCCCCCTCCGTTATACTCGCCCTTGAAGAAGACTGGAACTAAGAAGAAGCTCATCCTCGAGCTAGTTCCCGGTTACCAAACCGAACGTTAAGTAACTTATTCTCGTCAGAGAAACCCCCCCGTATCGATCCTCGCCCTTTGAAGAAGACCCTTCCCGAGTTCAGTCCTCGTCCATGAGGAATTAAGTAACGAAGGAGAAAAGCTCCCCCTCGAGCTCGTTACTCGGTGGTCACACCGCACTCCAAGTTAACTTGGTTTAAGAACCAAGTTCGATTCACTCTCGCCAGAGAGACCACGACTACCTTGGTGCCACATAAAGCACCATAATTGTTCTCGTCCTTGAAGAACCCCCCCTCCCTGAATACCGTGTGGACCCCCCAGCTGCTACCCTTACCAAAAGGACATCTGTGATCTCGCCCATCTATATCTGGCCAGACGGCACGCGTCGTGAGTCAATAACATTTTTGAGGCCTTTAAATTCCAGTAGAGTCCGTAAGCCTAAATCTTATATTATTGTTGTGTGTAGAGAAATTAACCAATTTTTGAGGGTCAAACTAATTTAATTAATTCTTGTTTATGATAATATTCAGAGTATTGCTGTAGTTAATGTTTAGATGTTGTGTATTCAATGGTTAAAGTTAAAATATAAGTTTATTTTGAGATTATTGTGCGTTTCTCTATATCCTTACGTGTTTCCGAACGGTCTGTTCGTTAAGATATTCAGATATCAATATATTAGCACTCTTAGCACTCTTTGAACAAAAAGGGAGGGGGGGAAATTCTACGACAATAATAGTGATAAGAATTAAAGGGTAATTCACATTTTGTCATTCAATCCACCGTAATGAAATCCCAAGGGTTTCCTGCCCTAGTGGATAAAGCAGGGGATTTCCATGCAAGAATATTCGGGGTTTATTTACCAGCCAGACGAGACTCAAAATATTTCAGTGGTGTAGAGAACTTCAACAATCAGGGTGGTGAATTGTCTCTGGCACATGCGCGAAGGGAGTTAGGTATATACATATAACAAATCATACACATAATCAACTACACCTATCTTCACTCATTTCCACAATACTTAGCCGTTGAACGGGAGCTCTATCCTGATAAACAGAGGGGTTTAGTATCTTAAATGCTTCAGCATTTTTATTAAAGAGGGTTTCTCTTGATGACTGCCAACAAGGTCTTTGGCCGCCGTAATCCGGCTAACCTATAGATTAGGTTATGTTAAAAGACGTGTATTCAAACAAACCAAATACCTGACATCTGTCAATACGAGACAATCCAATTGTTTCCCCAATGTCAACAGGGCAATACAAAGGCAGATTCAGGATTTTTTTTCAAGGAGGAGGGGGTAGGCTGCTCAATTTGGTTAATTTAGCAAGAGTACCATTTATGCGAGCAAAGCGAGCCGTTATAGGTTAGGGGGCTTAGGGGACTAAACATACCCCTTATTTATTTAAAATTTCATCCAATTTCAAGAAATGAAGAAACTACGGAGTGAGCCGGGGCTATGTTTTTTCTAGGCATCTAACTAAGCTTTTATCTTATTTTGGCCATTTCTGTACAAGCTCTTTCTTAGCTATTTTTCCTGGCCTTCGACTAATTTTGCAACCTAGACACTAACCCCTATGACTTATATTCGGGGCTGAAGACTACCCATATCGTGTTCTGGCCCGTGTCATAAAAGGTGACTAAATCCTAAAAATGGGGGGCTGAGCTGAGAAGTCGCCCACACGAAGCTTTCCGCGGTTTTGATGAACGGCAACTCAACGTTGCGTAAATGTGGTTTAGGATGATGGTGATGATTAGAACATCAAAGCTTAGAACAGGTGTACTTAGTAAAGCTCCGGAACATGTTAAAGGAAATAAGTAGACAAACAAAATTAGGCCTAAAGCTTCGCTACATCTTCAGAAACGACATGCTTAAAATATAAAGTATTTGACCAATTCATCTAATCAGTTTTCACTAAGGGACATTTCTCTTGGATAGTGAGCACAAAAAAGCACTCAGAAACTTACCCAAATTTTCAGGAATATGGAACAATTCCTGTTAGTTATTACACGCAGGGACCATTATAGTACACCGAAATTAGTGGGTGAAAGATATTGTAAAAAGCAAAAGGAATAAAAGTTCAAGTGGAAATTGGCAAGACATATTGATAGACCAATAGCATTAATCCTATTTTGACACTTATTGTTATATTTTCTATCTGAATATAATTTATTTTGGAGCGTAAAGGGGGGCGGGGGACTCCCTGCATCCGCCCCTGCAATATAAGTGCCATTTTATTCGCTAGGCAGCGTTTACTTAGTAAATTTGTCCTTGAATTATAATTTTTTATTGACCTTCTAGGTCTAAGGAACATCCGGACAAAACCTCCAGTTCTAACTTAACTAAGTGGACCCCGCTACGTCCCAGCAAAGCGCCTCCTCCTTCTTCTGAAAACCTCTACCTCGTCTTTCTCTTCCACCCTGCCTTCCCCATTCCATCTACTCTTTTTACTCCGATACTTTTTTTACCCTTTCGTCAGTCCATTCTTTTAGGGACCATGGACTCCCTTGAGGACGACCCGGAGACCTAAAAGAACTATATACGATTAATTCCTACGACCCGATGTTATACTTGGTGACGACCCTAACTGCTCTTAACCTCGTCACCAAGTGGGATCCGTCATCCTGGCCGGCCGACTACGCCAACTGTAGGATTTGGTCCTAGTTTCCCTCAGGGGTGGTGAAGAAAGCCTATCCCAACCCACTTAGTGACATCGGCCGGGGACTGCAAAAGGAGTGCACTAGTGCCATTCCCTTGTTTGGGTCAGTATTGTCCGTCAAAGGCTGGGTTGGCGAATCCTTTTCTTACGGACATGACATGCCTAGTAAAAGAAAATAAACAAGAGTAATACCCCCCAAAACAATATACTCACAAATACCTCAAACGAAAATGAACAAGACGTTATCGTCTACCAAGACAATCGTCTAAATGCAAATCAAAGTACAAAAACACGAACAACCATTCAGACCTGAATGCTGGTCCAGGTATTTCAATTTAAACAAGAGGAAAAGTCCCTCCAATGGACCTTCGGTGTTTTATGATAAGGTGATAAATGGTTATTGCATCGATGGTTTCCCAGGGTTCAAATCACTTACAAGTCCTTTTACTGGCTAAATGAGGCTTCTGCCACTAGACGCCGCCACCCAGCGCCAAATCTGATGGCAGATTTGAAATCTCCAGGGTGAATAACCATATGTCTCATGGTCATATGGATCATGTCAAGGCTCTAAATGGGTACAATTGAACTTTAGACCTTTTGAAAAAAACAACGCCTTGACCTGGCGCTTGCCGCAGGTAAAAACACTACCAACAAAGAATACTGCTCAATACAACTACGCAAACGACTTCAGGCCATTACAGGTGAAGCTCAACCCGAGTTTTCCATTGAGCAAAACCGCATCGAAGCAATTGTAAGAGCTAAATCAGAAGTGATTTGCAAAAAACTGCTGGCACTCACCGCGCTAAGGAAACACAAAGTACAAACAACAGACAGGAATGGACTGGACAACAATACTGGAACAACTCTGCTTAACCGTTTCATGCCAGAAACAAAAGTACAGATGAGTATATTTACAAGGGTATTAAAAAATCGAAGATGACGGCCACAATATTGATGCAGTCAATATTCAACAAATTTCGAAGCGCTCTAAAAACCTAAAAATCGTCCAAATATTTTTTAAACAACAAATACTCCCATTCAAGACCAGGTTTGCAGGGACAATAATCCCTGTCAGAGAGGAGCCTCTAACAAACACCTTTACAACCATAAAAATGCCTCAGATTTGGCCACCCGAGTAGATACTACACAGAAAAAACAGCTGTTTCAAACGCTCTTCCGAGAAACACAATATCGAGGCTTGCGGAGAGCAGGGAAGCTATATGAACTACGGCGGCAACCACCAGTCCTTCAAGAAGACATACCTACATTACACCAGTAAACATGAAACCAGATGCGGTGTGTTACCTATATTTATACGCAGACAACAAGCGATCCTAGACATGGCAAGCGAGAGAATAACTCTCAAAGATACCACATTTGCAAAAGTAGTAGCTGGACCCGGAACAAGTGATCCAGCTACTAACCAAAGCAATTCTCCAGGAAAAGATGCTGAAAGAAAACCACAACGCATCCGCAAACCTTAATAAAAGAAAAGGGGAAGTGCATAAAACACCAGAGGAATCAAACCACAAGTTATCTACCAGGGAGATTAACCATTTTATAGTACTAACATTGTTTGCTGAACAAGACCCTCAACCAAGTCTTACTGACATCCATGTCCTGCCCCCTTCCCCACCTTAGAACAGAGACAAAAAAAGACTTTCCCCAAAATCTGCCAAATCGCCTTTGCCCAACCTGAATTCCAAACTAGCACGAACCAACAGAATGTTCAGCGTAGAAACCACATAACCTTTGATGCAAATATTTACGAAACATTACCAAACCACAGCCCACTAAAGGTAAGCACTCTAAAAAGAATGGCACTCAGCAGCGACAAACCACTTGACCCTGTACCCATACCGTTAAACCGAAAAGAACCCCAATGGGCAAAAGCAACACCAAAGAAATCGCAGTCGAAAAATACACCCCAGAACTAAGCCCTTGACTAAAGTCAAAGACCAATCCCATCTTTGCTAGAGAGAACGGAAAATAAAACGCTGCTCCAAGTGCAGCAAGCTTTAAAGGAAGCTAAGGCACCCACGACCATCGCATGAACTTGTTAGCCAACCGAACCACCTCCACCCCCACAAAACTAAACTTGACCTACAGAAGACCAGCCAACTCAAGATCCTTGGGGTCACCGTAAAGTTTCGGTCATCTATACCTACCACGTCTACCATACCCTCCACAGGTACACCGCAAAGGCAAGGGGGACAAGTGCATAGACATAAACCTTAACCACCCAGAACACTTTCCCCAAACTACAATACTTCAATGAAATACCCGCAGCCTACGATCCAACTTTGAATCACTTCAAAAAATAATCGCTTAAAAAATCATGCATGCATATGTTTCAATGAGACTGCATGACTCACTATCTTAACCTAAAGTATAACTGCCACTCTCTAATTTCTGTAACAACCAAAGACAATTCAATATTTACCAATAAAAACATACCTCACAGTCTCTATATATTACATTCGCCTTAAATGCCATAGCCATCCAAATACAATTTAGAAACCTGACAGTCTATTCATTGCCCAATATTCACATCAACCAACAAGATCCAGAGCCATATCTGACACGAGGAGACTAATGAAAGAAGTCAGCACTGGAAAACCCACAAAACAAACAGTCCACGACCATCATAATATCATTGAAAGCCAAGGCCTTAACATGCTCAACTGAAACAATCCAACTCACTATCACCAACAGAACAACAGTTTCTCCCATATAGACCTTGGTCTCAGTTCACCCATCTATCGATGGAACCATACTGGAGCACTTACCCCAACTCATGTAACAGTGACCACTACCTCATAGTGATTGAAGTTCCAGAGCAAAGTATTATAACACCAAAAAAGCAGATGAAACTATAAGCGAGCAAACTGGATTCCCTTGACCGAAAAAACTAACATTCAGACCCGAATCGAAGAAATGCAGATGCAAGCATCTTGTTGTTTACTAAAACACTTCAAGTTGTCGCTCTCGCTCACATCCCTATGATCACCAATAAAAATCGATACAACTCAGCACCATGGTGGAACAAGGAATGGAAAAAGAAAGAAACAAAAGCTCGATAGAGCACACAGGATCTTTATAGTCACATTATTAGCAGAAACCTATATCAAATATTAACATCTGTGTCTTGTCGCCCGCTAAAAGTTCAAAAAGAAAAGATCATCTTGGAAAAGTACACATAGAGTATCGATGCGAACACCCTAATTCCCAAAGTATTATAAAGAATTAAAACGAGGAGTGAAAAACAAAGCCCGATACAACCCCCCAATTCTTAAAATCAAAGGACAACAACAACTAGGAAGAAGTAACAAACATTATCGATAGACATCATAGATGGCTCTCCAGGACAAGTCCCCCAGAAGTGTCTGTCTGTCCACACTATCGAGACATAAAACTTTGTTGCCGTTACCTTCAGTAAGATAAGAACCATATCTTTTTTTTAATTTTAAGAGGTCATCTGGCGACTACTTTCTTGGGCATTAGTCGCCGTATTAAAAACTGCCTAGTACTAGGCTACTTTAAAATAAGATTGAAAAAAAACAAACCCAACACACAAAAAAAAAGGAAAAGGCAACGAGCAGGAATCAAGCTCCTGCGTCAGGGGGAGGTACCCCGGCGCAGAAACGTGCGACCTATAAAGAAAACAAAAAAAAACAAGACAAGCGTTCCATTAAATGGCGATGTGTCACACGAGTGTGCCCGATTCGGAGACGGGAGAAAGCGACCTGAAGCCGTCGTGGCATCGGGGGATAGGTCCATGGGAAAGTTGCAGTGCAATGGCACGCAACTTTAAGTTCACCCGGACCATCTCCTATCTTCTTTGCCAGGCAGTCCGAAGAGCTGCCCGTATTGCTGCCATTTAGTCTGTGGATGAAAGAGCTAAACGCTGGTCCGGTCCACGCGGACTCTTTGGCGCACCCGTCGGCGTGCTCATCCTCGCAATTCCCTCATGTCCAGGTACTCAGCAGAAGATAATCTTGACATCCACCCGGCTCACTAAAACCGTGGCATCACGGATATCGCGAACCAGAGGGTGCGGAGATTCCAATGACCTGAGAGTACTCAGGGCGCTCTGGGAGGCGCGATAAATCACGATCCGGTCCCCGAACCGGGCACCTCGCGTGATCTCGCGTACCGAGGGGTGTATTGCCACCAACCCGCCTGTGAAGCCAGACGAACCGCCCGGTAGAGACCGGCTGACTTCGGACAGAAGGGATACGGCGTGGAATCTGAGCCCCTCTTCAGACCTAGAGCCATCCGTATACACTGGAACAGTTCCAGCGTGACATGAGATGTGACCAAAAAGCCCAAACGCAATACTCGCGGCGCTGTAAAAGCTTTGGGAGCAGAGGCGTGGCGACAAATAGCCAACGATGATACCCTCCAGGGTGGCGTCCTGGCCAGAACCAGGGGCACAACTGGCCTGAGAGCTATGTCTAGCTCTCGAAGGAGTTTCCTAGCCCTAAACCCAAAGGGCTTAAGGTATGACATGCGTCTCTCGGCGGCATAGGCACCGTCAAGATCAGCTGCAGATGGTTTGAAAGCCGTTGGCGACAAAGGGAAAGGCTGCGCTTGTGCGTACTGGCGAGTAATGCAGGGTGCATAGATAATGGCAGCTCTCCAGCATCGACAAGCAGGCTCTCAATAGACGCTCGGCTGCGGATGCATAAAACTCACATCCATAGTCGAGCTTCGAACGGACAAAGGATCGATAAAAAAGCAAGGCAGTAGCCCTCTCAGCAGCCCGAGCGCTGAACGTCACAGAACGAAGAATATCCATGGCGTGGGTACAAGAGACCCTAAGCCTGCGAATATGAGCCTCCCAGGTGAGGCGTCGGTCAAATATAAGACCAAGGAAACGGTGCGATTCAATCACTTCCAGGAGCACCCAATTAAGAAACAAATTTGGGTCGGGGTGGAGCCGTGGGTTGCGGAAAAAGTGCACCAACTTAGTCTTGGCCACCAAAGAAAACCGAAACTTGTGCGCTTCGGATAGCGAGAGACGCGGTTCAATGCTTGTTGGAGTCGACGCTCCAGAGTTGCTATTTGGGCTGCGCCAAAAGAAATCGAAAGGTTGTCCATGTAGAGCGTAGCCAGAACATCTTCTGGGAGCACCGAGGTAATGCCTTGATGATCAAGGCAAATAGTGTAACACTAAGGACACTTCCTGTGGGACACCCTCTTCCTGTTCCCTTAGTCCTGAGAGGCCTTCCCCACCCGTACACGGAATCGGCGATCTCGCAAAAAAATCAGATATACTCGTAAATACGGGGAGGCCCCGACTTTGTACGTCTACATGAGCGATTCGTATGGCCGAAGTGGTGATAGTAATAGCACCCCCGCGGAGTGGTACGAATGCCATCACGCGGTAGCGGTACCAACCAGCACGCACCGACTCAGGGAGCTTGTCACAGTCGAACGTGACGAAGAGTGTAGGAGCGGGTATCGAGGCCCTTCCCTGTTTTCTCATCTCACGTTTGATCTTGATCGCCCCATGGTCAGCCAGCTCTAAGGTGATGTCCTCTATAGAGTAGTCAACGAGTTCCCTCGCATAAAATACTCCTTTCACAAAGTTCATGGTAGAGTGAAGCAGTACACTCGAGTGGGTGCTATCAAGTTTTTGAAGGGCACTATTCATGGCCGCCTCGGAGGGATTCGACGCATTCGCCAAAATGCTCCAGTCCGAGAAACGGGTCACATTCAGTTCTCTATTAATCACACTAGCTAATGCTCTCCTCTGATGAATCGTGTTGCCCTTAGCCAACATAGTGCCATCAGGGGAGTGAATAACAAGGAAGCGTTTGCCAGCAGGCTCGAAAACGCCGGCTAATGAGAAGCCACGATGTTATCGAGGCTCCGCCTTGCGCACTTTTTGACATAGTCAGCGGCTCCCCACTCGGTGGGGCAGAGAGGCCGGATGTGCCTATCTTGGCTTGGTCCCTTACCAAAATGGCAGCAGACTCATCCATCCCCACAGCCCCCGCGAATGGAGAGTAGCCACGAGTGTTTTTACTTTTTGTTGTTGTTTTTTTCTCTTTAGGAGAGAATGGCGGGGAATTAACCCTCTTCTCCCCTCCGCCGGCAAGAGCCCCCAGGCTAGATGAATCGGCCTCAGCAAGGTCCTTCTCCGAGATGGAGAAGGTCCTGGCATTGGTACTGGCACCGGTCAGAGGAGGTGATCCCTTCCCTTCTTGTACTGCCTTGGAAACCCTAGCTCTTTGAGGAGGACCTTGCATAGGATCGGACGAGTTCGGTGCTTGGCAAGCCTGGTTTCGCTCCCATGGAAGGCCCTGCCGTCTAAGGCTGTGTTGCCTCAAAGACAATGTTTATTTCAGGTGAGGCCTCCATTTGGCCATCGCCCCAGGACATCACAGGTCCTATTGCCAGCAGTGTTATTAGTCTTTTCTTGGGAGGTAAATGCCTTGACTGAGCTAGGTTTAGTATTCTAGCTAACAGGTCTTTTGAGGGAAGCGACCGAAGGGGCCTGACTTCCCTCTCCTCCCTGAGGGGATTTGCCCTACCGAGCCGCTTCAATGGGGAGCGGTTGGCTATGGACTGCCTGCTGGCTTTCTTGGCAGTCCCCTTGGAAAGTAAAGGGGCGACTGCCACTGTAAAGAAAGAGGTGCCCCAAAGCAATCCAGACAAGGGAGTGAAGTGGAGTCGCCTAGGAGAGGAGTAAGCATCCTCTGCGGTTAGAGAAAGTTGGAGGGTCCCCTGTGCAAGCATAGGGGGAGGGACCTACATTTTTTTCTGTGGAGCTGCCCGAAGGTGGCTCCGTTGATTGTGCGGGTGAAAGAGGAAAGTTTTTTTTTATATTTGCATCATTGGGCAAGGTGACCCTAATTTTTTTACGGAATGCACACACTCATCACCACCCGCAGTAGCCTGCCCTTCAAGGGGTGCGTACACGCCTGCCAGAGCCAGGTACTGCCATTCAAGACCACCCCTCCCGCCTGGTGGCCTGGCAGTCCATCAGCATGGCGGCTCCACCTTGGACGCGGCGTAAAATTTATAGAGTGTGAAGAGAAAAGGAAAAGGGGTGCGAGGAAGGTATGGGTAGGGATGAAGCAGGTTGTTAAAAACCCACCATCCCTAACTGGAGCTTGGGGGTTAGGGAACATTGTCCCATCCCCTCTCATTCCCGATCAGGGATAGTTGGCTCTGAAAAAGGTCGGCATCTACCCTGTGAAAATACAGGCCGTCCAGAGAAAGTTGTGGGGGAGATTGTAGGGCAAGTGACAAAGTAGGGGAGAAATACAGGCTCTCTGAAAGAAGGAGAAGAGGCTAAGCTGGGATCGGACGGGGGGCTGTGTCCCGTCAGCACGGCGGCCAGGAAGGCAAATCGCCACGCCCCTTAAGGGGAAGATAAGAACCAACGTCGTACTACCTCTTTACATTACTCAACTCCCCATAACCCTCAAAACAAAGGCAAAATTCTTTCGACTAATCTTCGACTGGTAGATGACATGGAAGGAACAAATACGCGAGCTAAATAAACGTTGCACACCAGTCCTCGCCTTTTTCACAAAGCTTTCTCATCTCCACTGAACAGGAGCACATTTTTACATCTTCACCAAACCAGGTATTAGAATAAAAACTCTTGAGAGAAACTCAACACTAACCTCCATCTTAAACGACCATCCAACAAACACCCTCAAAATTCGTGCAAAATCTAAAGGAAACAAAACTTTTCGCAAGAATTTAAATCATGCATTAAAAAGTACCTTATAACAGAACCTTGCCTGGCTCGGCTAAAATATGGGTGACAGAGGGCATAAAACCATGTATAAGAAAATGAAAAAGTGCCCCTAAATCAAGCTCCCATACCGCCACTAAACATGCACATTGTGGCTTAACATTGATCTAGTGAGATCGGTGTTTTATTCTTAGGTCAGTCTCGATCTTAGAATTTTACTTGGAGCTTTGCTTACATCACTGAATTAATTTTTTGCTCGAATTTAAATAGCAATAGCAACGAGGAAACAACACGCATAAAGTTTGTAAGGATAAATCTGTAAAGAAAGTGGAGAAGATGGAGGGAGGGAAGTGTGTGAAAGATTAAGAGTCTTAGGTTCCCCTGTCGGCAGCGAGGCCGGTAAGTTGGATGTCTGGAAAGTCCGTCAGGAAATTGTCCCTTCATCACACCTCAGATCTTCTTCTGTCTGACACCTTCTCAGTGGCTGAGCTTTTTTTGGAGACGGAGGGTGCGGCGCACGAAATGACAGATGTATTTAGGAAAGTATGCTGCAGCTGACATCTGGTTGTGTTCCCTCCTGGCCTCAATGTCTGCGGCTAATGATATTCTTTACATTTTCACGTCCCTTAATTTTACCAATTTCTTTATAAACCTTTACATAAAACATTCTTGGCGTTTTACTCGATGTATTTTTTTTGTGTTTTTCTCGTAAAATTGTATTTATCATAAAAGAAATAATTCTGAAATGTAAATAAAGGAGTGCAAACAAGAGTGGTGGATTGCCTTTCTCTAAAAGAGACATTTTGGCCTCTGAAATGTTATCGCTTATCAATATTCAACGATGGCGAGCAAATCTTAAAACTTTTTCCGCCTTTGTTTCCAAAGTTGTCATTTTGCGGCTTTCAATGTTGATTTCGAGAGCGGCGCGGATTTCCTTATGAACGGTTCGTGTCTAATGGATCTTTAATAAGGGTCTCGTTAATTATGCGGATTGTAGAATGGCGATGTTGTTGTTTCTACGGTTTAATATTACGACCTTTCTTTCAAATTATGATTGATTGTTTGGGAAATAAGGAGGGGGAGGGGGGCATTTAAATTGTCGATCAGATTTTTATTCAGTTGGGGCTCTTGATTTCACTATATCTATAATTATAATTAACATTTCAAGGGTTCTGCTATCCCCACTATACACAGCTTACGGAACTATTCTTAAATGGATTACACTCTATCCCCCCCCCTTTGTCTCTTTGTGCCTGTGTTTCTCTTTTTTCCAAACTTCTTTCGGGCCCTAAGAAATCTCTTCCTTTGTCAATAAAGATTTATGAACAAATTTTCATCGCCTTTGACTTCCTTTTATCTCTCTTATCTGTCTGTATCCTTTTGTTTTCAATATTAAGTCAACAATTATCATATCCTAGGAACCAATTGTACCTATCAGCGATTAATGTCAGTACAAATCTGAGAAATCCAACAGAACTAAGTAATTCGGTTCCTGTTTCGGAAGTGGGTGGGACATTGTAATGATCCGACGATTCGCGTCAGATCATTACGATTTCCTTTTGTCGCCTCTGCCTTTCTCCAGTACCCCTGGTATTTTGTGCAAATTCAATTCTGTTATATTTCCACCCTGGGGGAAGGCTTTGGTACCGTGATAATAATAATGGTGGGTGACGTTGACTATACTTTTGTATGACTTTTCCTCTTAATTCGTTATTATTTTCCCTCTTTCCTCCCTTTATTGAATTTCCGATGAACTCTGGCCTCATATGTAGGATGTTATGTTCTATCATGCACTTTTAGGGCTAGATGAAGTGTGCGAAAAGAAGCAAGGGAAAATCATAGGAGAAATGTTGTTAGATGAACAAAAGAAGGAGTGATTGAGAGTATTTGACAGCAGGAGAGATAAAAATAAGCCAAACATGGAACTTATATGGAACAAGTTTAAGGAAGGAACAAACGAGTGTGGTAGCAACGGTAAATGTGATGATCCTCATCTTGCTTTAGTTATTTTGGTTAGCCTTGTTGTACTTCGACTTAAGCCTGGAGAATTCCTGTCGAGATTACAGAATGCTTCTCACCGTACATACATATAAACCTTCATTCATCAAGCAGTATCATATGCAGTATCTTAATGTATCCAAGTTTCACGCTTCAAGAACTTTGTCAATTTTGTACAGCATACTGGTTGGTCCTCGGTCCTCACTGGATAATACTGTTCTGCGAGAACGAGGAAGACAAATCTACCAGGAGCATAATCACTGTGGAGTGAACACAATTATAGAGAGACAAATTTTGCTTGGAACAAAGAAATATCATCCATTTTAGGGTGAATTAAACAAGGAAAAAGAAAAACGAATGCGCTGTCAAGGCAGATTAGCTAGGAAGCAGACAGCGTTCGCCCCTCGTTTTTCCAATTTCCTAGATGTTATTTGCAATTCAATCATCGACTTTTCTCATTTTAAATGAGGGGCGCTTATGCTATGTTGATTAATTCTTGATTATTTTCATCAATAAATCGAATTTTAAATAAAATAGTACGTATTCGCCTACAATGGCTTTTTATCGAGTAGCTTCAACTTAGGAAAACGAAATTGCGAATGCATCTTGTATTAATACCCCTACCTTTGAGACGGTTACTAAAATTTTATTCATTTGAACTCGAATATGCCGATTTTTATATTTTCCCATCAAATATTCGTAGCATATTAAGGTTGAGAGGGAGAATTTACAAAGATTTTCACTACTGTAATAAGAGAATAAAGGAAGCAGTTATGGTCATAAACGTTGCAGATATCTACCAGATTCCTTGTTTTGGCAGGAACCAACTAATTTTCAGTACATCGCAAAGAGAGAGAACATCACTGGCGAAATTGCCTCACATGGAAATGGAAAAGAACGAATTAGGGATTGAAACTTCAAAGAGACTGAAATATTTACCCTTAAAATGGGAGATAGATGAAAGAAAGATAAATGTTTGCGTAAAGTGAATTAAGATTTTGAAGATTTAATTTTGCCGGTAGATGAAAGAACTTGCTTTTAATGTATTCGTCATGGAGGGGGAGACTGGGGGTGTATGTCTGATCTTCCCCAAGGAAGAGTCATAAAATACCAAAGATCTTAGAAGATGAAACGACATTGAACCTGAAGCACTACAAAGATTTAATCAAGTAAAAAGGTAAAAATCCACGAGACAGTTTTTAAAAGAGAAGTTCTAACGATGATTAAATCTGAGGATGTGAAAATATGTACATATATTATGATACAAAAAGTACGTTTATCATAAAAGAAAATATTAGAGAAGAGAAAAGCAGAAGGACACGTAATCCTCTTTATCTTTTATCGCGACGAAAAATTGATGGATTTGCTGAGATTCGAGTTAATGGATCTTGGATATGGATCCTGTGGCGGAAAAGAATTTAAATGAAGGATATGACAATGTATTGTCGAAGAAAGCAAGTACCTTGTACTTCGGAAGCAAAGGGAGATAGTTTGTACTCGCATTATTTTTATTAAAAATGATTGAGTTCTAACTTTTCTTCATTGAAATGGCCCAGAAACTTCATTTTTCATGTCAATTTTCTATGAGGTGAGTTTTGACATCTTGAGAATTCACCGAAGTGATGACTTAAAGAAAAAGTGCCCGTACTCAATAGTCAAAGATAGGTCGAGACCCTCTGAAAAGTGGGCAAAGAGGAAAAATCTTTCTCCTCATTGGATATCAGTTTCTGCCCAATTAATAGGATTAAATGAGATCCCATCTGGCACCTACCATCAAGGGCATAAAATGCCGAACTTAACTTTAATTTAAAATTAGGTTATTTTACTTTATAAAAACCAAAAAGAACAAAGAACCAAAATAAAACAAATGCTAAAGTTTGAGAAACGAAACCAAAAATTAAAATACATGATTAAGTTCCGAAGGAAGGACCGCACACTACAAAAAACACCACAAAATAATTATGTAAAATGGAGGAGACCAGACAGCCGCAAAGAACTCCAAGAGTCCGCAATTCGGTGTGGATTAATACGAGGGGCAGTCAATAAGTTTTGCAATTTGGATATAAGGAAACGAGATATGAGGAAAAGTTTTTTATTATTTTTCAATATAACTACTCTCGACTTAAATGCACTTGAGCCAATTGTCCCTGAGGATTCGAATTCCCGACAACCAGAAATCTCCCGACTGCCGTTCAATCCACTCCTGGACGGCGAGCTGGACATCTTTATCGTCCCCAAACCGGCGTCCAGGCAGTGCAGCCTTGAACTCGCGGAATAAAAAGTACTCGCTAGGGGCCAGATCTGGACTGTAGGAGGGATGGTTGAGCTCTTCAAATCCGCAATCGCGCAGGGCAGCTTGTGCAACTCCGGCCTTGAGGAATTGACGACGTTGAAGTCGATCATGTAGCGTGAGGTTCTAGGGATCCAACTGGCAGAGACCTTGGTCATGGCCAAATTGTCGTGGATGATGTTGATAACACTTCCATGTGATATTCCAAGTTCTTGCTCGATTTCTTCGACCTTCACCCGTCGATTTTCTTGAATCCTCCTCTCCACACGTGCCCTAATGTGCTCGTTGGTCACGTCTGAAGAGCTTCCTGGACGGGGGTCATCTTCAAGGGACTCACGACATGGTGGAACTTCCTATTCTAGCGAGCAATGGTTGCATAGGAAGGGGCGGTGTCGGTGTACACTGCAACCATGCGTTCATGGATCTCTATTGCATTCCGTCCTTCCATGGTCAAAAATTTTATCAATGTGCGGTGCTCAACCTTCTCCATTGTTGAAAGATTTATGACTGACGATCTGCGATCAGCTACTTCTTCTTAAATAAACGAAGCAGGAGGGTGCGGCTGCAGGTCCTGACTTGTCATAACTTGTCATAACTTGTCCTAACAACCCCATAAACAGTCATCCTCCTTCCTCTGTTTTGCTCTACTGATTCGTAAAACTTATTGACCGCCCCTCGTAAGTCTCAAATAGAAGGGACAAACACACGCAACCCCGTTCCTCCTGGTACCAGGACAACTAGCGTACAAAAAGATCCCCAAGACTGGGACATTTAATAAAAATGTGCAGGAAAGTCTGGAAGACCAAGCACTCATCGCGGTAAGGGGCAGGGGAGCGCTCCGTCAAATGTCGCTGCGTCTGGCGAGTGTGTCCCATTCGGACGTGGCAGAAAACGATCCGAAAACGTTCAAACGGTGGGGAGTCAGTCAACGGGAAAAATCAAAACGCGATGATACGCAACTAGCAACTTTACGTTACCGTAGCTGTCTCTTATCTCTTTCCCTCTAAAGCCCGAAGGGTTGACCTGATTTCTGCAATGTAATCAGAGTGAAGAGCGAAATACCGGTCCGCTCGCCCTGTCCTTGCTGAGTGTTTGGAGCCTTCATCAGTGCATTCATTTGCCGTAATCTCTCTATGTTCAGTAACCCAGTAGAAGACAATCTCGACATCCTCCTGACCTGTTTCAACCTTGGCAGCACGGATACTGAGTACCAAGGTGTTTGGAGAAGTAAAAGCCTCGGAATCACTCGGGGTGCTCCGTTAGTCGGTATAAATCACAATTATAGCTCCAAATCGGGCAAATTTTAAATATCCCGTACCGAATGGTGTATTGAAACCAGCTATGAAGACAAATGCAGTGCTTGGCCGACCCCGTTTTCTGATTTGGAACTGGCTGTGCTGTGAAAGATTCGAATGCAGTAGTCCCGGGACGATGATGGAAAAGATTTGAGAGCGAAAAACATAAGAGGTGGTACAAACTAGCGTAAAATCCTGAGAAGAAACAGAAGAGCTACCAGCCTAAGAGGTTCATAGAGCCCTAGAAGAGGTTGCCTTGCCCTAAATCCGAGAGTCTTAGAGTATTTTAGGCCCATATCGATGACAAATTATCTTCGGGATCGGCCAAAGTTGAAATGAGAGTTATAGCGACTGAGGAAGATTTTTTCCTTCAAATGGCCATCTTGGCGACTGCCATCATTCAAGTACAAGTACATATATTGCCATAAAAGGATATTATCCAAATAGTTAGGCTATATAAAGATATATACATAAAATAAAAAGGAACAAATAAAACGCATCATTGCCAAACACCAAAAATAGAACCAGGTCAAGAAAAATAAAAAAAGCATGTTCAAGGGTCGGGAGAAGCTGCCCACCCCCCTTTACACCCCACCACACCTGGCCCACCTGTCACCGTAGCATGCATCCAAAACCATAAAAAGTCAAGTCAAAAGATAAAGTCAAGCAAATTGGAGGATGGAAGCTCCCTACAAAGAGCAATATACTCTGAAAGTCTATGTACCGGAATGAGTCCCCAGTACAAAGGACAAGCCGTAACCACCTCGCTCCTCCTAGTAGTGGGACAGGTTAAGGGCTCTAAGATCAATTAGACTGATACACTCAAGAAGAATGTATCAACAATCTTGACACCCAGGTAGTTTTTGCATTATGGTGCAGAAAAAAGCTATTAAATGGTGGTATGTCCCGGGATTGTGCTCAATTTAAATCGATAAAAAGTAGGCTGAAGCGCCGGAGGCAGTGGGTTATTGCCGGGGAGGTAGTTAGGAACCCATCTGGCAACTGCCTACTAGAACAGAAGTCGCCGTTCACATATCACAGCCTACTCTCAGGCTATATTAACAAAACAAAGAACTATATAATTAACAAATAACAAGGAAAAAGTGTAAGGTTATACAAAACAACAATAAAAACCCAGAAAAAAAACATAACAAGAAGGAGGAAAGCTCCAGCATCGGGGTTAGTCCCGCCTCCCCCTGGCGCAGGAACATGCAACGCACAACAAACAGTCAAATAAAGTGGAGGAGGCGAGTCTCCTCCAAAAAGTCGTATAGTCCACAAGTCAGTGTAGACGAACCCGTCCCGAGTACAAGCGGGAAGCGGTAACGATCCCGCCCATCTGGGTACCGGGAAAGGTAAAGTGCATGAAGATCACCGAGACTGAGACATCCAACAAAAATGTGCCGAAAGGTCTAGAGACAACGCAGTCTTCACAATTAGGCGCAGGCGAGCGTTACATGAAATGGTGGTGCGTCCCTCGAGTATGTCCAATTCGGAGACAAAAGAAAGTAACCTGAAGCCGTCGCGGCATTGGGGGGTAGGTCCATGGGAACAGTCGCGGCGCAATGGCACGTAACTTTAAGTTTACTTCCACTGTCTCCCATCATTTTTAACAAGCAGCCTGGAAGGTGCCCGTATTCCTGCTAATCGGTGCGAGGAAGAGCGAAACGCTGGTATGGTCGTCCAGTCCTCGCGGATTATTTGGCGCCCATATCGGCGTGCTCATTCCCCGCAATTCCTACATATCCAGGAAACTAGCATGAACCCGCTGGGAACCGTGGCGTCACGGATATTGCGAACCAGAAGATGCGGTGATTCCAATGCCCTGAGAGCACTTAGGGTACTTTGTGAGTCGCTATAAATCACAATCCGTTCTCCGAACCGGGCACGTCACGTTATCTCCCGTAACGAGTGGTGTATTGCAACCAGCCCGCACGTGAAGACAGACGCAGCGCATGGCAGAGCCCAGCTGACTTAAAAGAGAGATGATATGGCGTGAAGACTGACCCCCATCTTGGGAGTTGGAGCCATCTGTATACACTGGCACGGTTACAGCGTGACACGAAGTGTGCTCCAAAAATACCGAACACAATAATCTCGGTGTTGTAGAAGCTTCGAGAGCAGAGGCGTGGCGACAATTAATCAAAGGTGGTATCCTCTAGTGTGGCATCGTGGGCTATACCTAGGTTTCAATTGAGTTCCCTAAAGGGCTTAGGGTATGACTGGCGTCTCTCGGCGCAGAGCGAGTGACATCTCTCCAGCATCGAAAAGTATGCTCTCAATGGGGGAAGTGTGGTGTGGAGGATCGAGTCCACCTTTCGCAATACACGCTCGGAGCGGATGCATAAAACTCGCTTCCATAGTCAGACTTTAAGCGAAAAAAGGATCGATAAAAAAGTAAGGCAGTAGCCCTATCAGCACCCCATGCGCTGAACGGCACATAACGAAGAATACCGATGGTGTGGGTACAAGCAACACAAAGGCTGCGAATATGAGCCTCCCATGTGAGGCGTCGGTCAAATACAAGACAAAAGAAACCGTGTGAGGCCACCACCTCTAAGCGCACCCCATTCAGAAACAGGTCTTGGACAAGCAAAACCGACGCTTGTGCGCGTCGGCATAGCGAGAGACGTTGTTCAATGCCTGTTGGAGTTGACGCTCCAGAGTTGACATCTGGGCCGGCCAAAAGAGATCGAAAGGTCATACATATAAAAAGTAGCGAGAACATCTTCCGTTAGCACCGATGTGTTGCTGTTGAAACTCAGGACAAAGCGTGCGACACTGAGGACACTTCCCTGTGGAACACCCTCTTCCGGCTCCATTAGGCCGGACAAGCCCCCCCTTTCCCGGACGCGGAATCGATGATCTCGCAAAAATTCAGATAAAAAGATTGGGAGACGTCCCCTCACCCACATCATGTGGAGACTCTACATGATACCGGATTACTATACGCTATCATAGGCCTTCTCAGATCGAAAAGCACCATGGTGTTGTCGTGTTTACGAAGGAATGCTCACAGACGGCATTTTCTAGTCGGATCAGAGCAACCGAAGTGAAGTAAAACTCGGCTGCCCAGAAAAGTAGCTAAGCTAACATTTACCAATTTTTACATCAACATTTTATTTTTTTATTTTAGGAGCCCGTCTAGCGACTGCCGTAATCACGACAGCCTAGGACTTGGCTAGCTTCCATACCGAGTAGAGTATTTCCACCAGCTCTGGCGTGAAGACAGACGCAGCGCCTGGCAGAGCCCCGCTGACTACAAACAACGGAGATACGGCGTGGAAGCCGACCTTCTTTTCTGACTTGAAGCCATCTGTATACACTGGCACGGTTCCAGCGTGACACGAGGTGTGCTCCAAAAAGGTCGAACGCAATACTCCCAGCGCTTAGAATCTTTAGGAGCAGAGGCGTGGCCACAAATAGCCAAAGGTGGTACGTTCCAGGATGAAGTCCTGGGAAGAACCAGGGGGGCCACCGGATCGAGATCTAAACTAAGATCTCGAAGGAGTTTCCTAGCCTTAAACCCAAAGGGCTGAGGGTATGACTGGCGTCTCTCGGTGGCATAGGCACCGTCGAAATCAGCTCTAGATGCAGTGAGAGCTGTTGGTGACTGAGGGAGGCACGGGGCTCGCGCATACAGGCGAATAACACTAGTCAACAACGATTTTGATATTTTGGTATAAGCTTGTGATTTATACTAGATCGAGTATGCTGATTCCGAATCTGTAATCAGAATCGTTCTAGCACGTAAGGTTACTGAGTTATACACATACTCTTTAGTTACACATATGGACAGTGTTGCTTCGGCTATCGTAGTGAGAGGATGTGTTGTGTGTATTTGGTTCTTGCATTACACTAAGGCTATATCACGTTATCAAATTTAGCCATTATAGTAGTGGTGTTGAAACAGTATTTACATACAGTGATTAATTGCATTGCATTTTATTTTTCTTTCAGATTTATCTCTTAATTAATTTGTAAATGAAATAAGATTGTACAAAAGTTTATAACAGGATATATACAAACTAAGTTGAAAACATGAATTAGCGAGGATGTATAAATAGCCCAGACAACCTTTGTTATATCTGTGGAAGATATACTCCGAGCAACCAGCGGAAAAATTTAGCTAAAAAAGGGAAATCTGCATACAATTATTATTTTGGTTGTAAAGTTGGTGACCAAGACAAGCCCTGGGCATCTCACAAATCCTGTATTGTGTGTTATACGGGTCTCACACAGTGGTAAAATGGCAAACGGAAGGGTATGCCTTTTGCTGTATCAATGGTGTGGCGTCAGCCAACAAATCATGTTTTTGATTGTTACTTTTGTATGACACATATTGCGGGATTTTGAAATAAGAACAAGTCACAAATTGTATATCCAGATTGTAAGTCAGCTATAAAACCAGTCCCCCATAATATGGAGAGGCCAATCCCAGTTCCTCCATCAGCTAGTGCAGTTAAAGAAGATGATTCATCGCCTGAAGAGGAGGATAACAATGACGATGAAATATATGAGGATGATTCTAAAGAAAAGAAGATCCAGTTGATAAACCAAGAAAGAGTGAATGAATTGGTGAAGGATTTGTCATTGTCAAATGAGAAAGCAGAACTGTTGGGCTCCAGACTACAGTAATGGAATCTTCTAGAGGACGGTGCAAAAATCTCCACTTTCCGTAAATGCCACGAGGCCTTAGCTGCCTTCTATAAAGAAGAAGATGGTGCTTGTTTCTGTACTGATGTTAATTGCCTCATGAATCAGCTAGGAAAATAGCATTAACCTAATGAATGGAGCCTCAAAGCTGTGTTGATACACAATGGTAGCAAAAAACCTTCAATTCCTGTCGCACTTTTTGTTGGGATGATACAAACATATGACTCAATGAAGGCTTAGCGTTTGACCCGCCACCTTGCTCGGTATTAATATGGCACACCGGCCCGCAAAATCCCAGCCCCCCCCCCCAAAAGAAAATAATAATAAATTCTTCCAAACAGCCTCTGTCTCAGTTGACTCGTAGAGGGAGAGGGGAATGAGTCTTACGTCTGACAGTAAAGATGAGTATAAAATTAAACAAAAATACATTTCCCTTACAGATACGAAAATTTCATAAAGCCCAAAGTTGTATAGGCAGCAATTTTAAACAAAATATGTTAATGACCTTTTTCGCTACGATGAATCCTTACTGAGATATGGGTGCGAGACTAATATTTTGTGCGGCTACACCGGCATATACTGTTTGGCAAGTCTCATCTTCGCTCTCAACTCTCGGACCGCCACCTCAATGACATTCTTTTGTTGTCTACCTCATCCATCGATCCGGACATTGAAACACTTCTTCATGGCAAGCAGCCCTAGCCGTCTCACTGATTTGTATGTTTTTCAATAAATTTTTTGTATAATGTATTCTTGTATATATATATATATATATATATATATATATATATATATATATATATATATATATATATATATATATATATGGTCAGTTTGGGGATTTCGTTTGTCACTTCGGTCCGCTGCCTGCTCTCAAAAGTCTCATCTGGCCTTCACTCTGAAAAGGTAGCCCGCCCCTGCTTTAGGGAGTTTGCCTTTTCGAAGAGGCTGAGTGGAAAGCTGCCTCATCCTTAAGCATAGGAGATGGGGAAACCCCTATATGCTGCATCTAACTGCTCCCGCACCTATACAGCGACGCATACCAGCCAAATGTTGCCCATTAGGCGGTCTTTTTCTAAGGACCGCCGCTCCCAAATGAGCAGCCGGACGGGCAGGGCTACAGGGTGGATTACCTTTCTTGGGTATACTAATATTCGACAGGACAGCAAGACTTGATGATCTGTTGTTGGCAGACCCAGACAATAGAGCTGAGACTTTTAGTTGGACCAAAGGCCAACAAGTTAATATAGCATGCACGCCATAAGTAGTACAGCCTTATACACCCGATAAATGCTGCATGGAGGTGATGAGCCCATTGAAGACAGGGAAGGAGTTATAGCAAAACTGTTCTTCCCATTAATCAACTCCTCTCAAGTTATGGTAACTTACCACCTGCTTGTTTATAGAGGTTCCAAAGCCTCTCTACCGATACGGCACTGGGTAGCTGTGCAAATCCTTAAGCTTAGAGAAGATAAACAGGAGGAAGTCGTAGAAAAGTGAGTGCTTAGAGTGGCAAGGACCAAGTGCACCAGCTTTCCTATTCCCCTTTAGAGTATTCAATTCAACCCAGTGAGCGGGGCCTTACCTTTTTAGACTGTCTAACAATCTATACAGGTTACTCCTTCTACAAGCACTCGTAACGGAAGGGCGTGCTCGTCCTCCAGGTTTTCTTTGTATCAGAGGTGGTAGCTTCGGGTACATCATCCATCTTCTTGCGGGTAGTAAATGGCTTGAGCGGAGAGTAAAAGAAAAGGGCAGGGGGTATAAGGACGAGGAGGAAGCGCATTTGCTTCCCAGGGCTCACCAAAGAGTTAGGTTAACCCAATAAGGGAGGCATTCTGTATTTATCCTCGCGCCTGAAAAAGGGCTAGACGTCTACGCATGCTCAAGTTGTGGAGGGACTTTAAAATTTCAAAGTGCCACAATTTGTCTTGCGACTTATTTTCCAGGAACCATACCGGGTTAGATGTCAGAGCGATTAGGCGGTAATTTGAAGAAGTATATGGGGTCTTTGCCCGGTTTCCCAGACATCTGGGAAGACGTCCTTTATCCAAATTCTATTAAATAGGTCCAAGAGAGATTGTCTTCCTTCTTTACCCATGTGGTGTAACATTGCTGATTGGATGTTGCTCGGGCCTGGAGCTCTGTCGAATTCCTTTCTGATGATTTTTTCTTCACTTAGAAAACTTCTGTGTTGCACATGCTTTAATATATATTTTGGGAAACGAGTTTCGTAGCGTATTCGCCACTTCAAAAGGTTATGATGTAGTCCTTTCGTCTACGGGTATTATAAGAGGATGCGTCTCTGGTAGATTTGCCAATAAGCCTGTAATTTTGTTCCATGTGATACGTTCTAGAATTAGGTGTGGTTACATAAGTTTTCCACGACTCACAGGGGGTTTATTTGAGTGGAAGTCGGTAGCTCGCACTTTTTGTGGGGTTAAATTATATTTTAGTTGCTGTGCTGGCGAGCGCTTGTAAGTTATAAAAGCATGCCTTTTGATTTACAGGGCAACTGAGCACTCCGACCCCCACATAGGCACTGAGCGATGGGGAAGAGCAAGAAGAGTTAAGGGGGAGGGACTGATTACTCGCTTGGTGTAGAGTAGTTTGCGAAGAGATTCAAGGCGTCCTTGATATTTTTGATTCTAGATGAATAGGTATTTCAAAGCTTTTCTTTTAAATTAAGGCCAGTTTTCCTTGCCCAAATGCAAGCGCGGATTACCTAAGGTGAGCACTCCCTCGCCCGTGGATAGAACAATTAGGAAGTGTTTGCCGTCTTCGGAGATCTGGCAATCAAAGTCTGCCGTGATTTCAGGCAAGCAGAGAAGGAGGTCGAGTACGGAGTAGGTGTTTGTTCAGATGCTAAATCGGGTATCTTGCCCTAGATTTAAGTTGCCAACTTGGAGTTAAGAATTAACGAAGAAAATTCATTGCCTCTGATTTTACGGTTCCATAAAAATACCAGCCAAGAAAATTCCACACAGAAAATTCCACCAATGACAAATTTCACCCAATAGAGTAACTAACAACAAATTAAATAACAGCCAACCATTTAGAAGAGTATCTAACAACATACAAAACGCATACCTCCATCATTAGTTTGAATGAAGCCACCACTTAAACTTAACCAAATATTTGCTCACTTAGACAACTTAATTATATTCTTTGAAATTACCCCTATTGGTATAAACCGAGGAAGGTAAGCACGACGTAGAAGAAGAGTCCTTATTCTTAAGAAAATTTGAAACGTACGAGACCGGTTATCAATAGCAAGAATGCATTCGTATTTATGGAAGCTAAGTTCTGCATTGCAAAAAGAGGGAGGCATTACTCAAACAAAGCCTATTCACAGTTCACAAGGTGATCAAAGTCACCAGAAATCAAAATATAAAAAACATTAATGACAAGCTTAAACTCCTTGTCGAGTTATCGGACGGAAATGATCTTTTGCAATTTCTCAAAAGTGTGGCGTATAATCTACTAACGATTTTTGTGCACTGATTTTAAAAAATTTATTCAACTGTTACGTTTTGATATAACCTAACGTAACCTAAACTAAACAAACTTCTAAATTCTATTAAAATGTTTCCTATGTGTGTAATAATTATAACTAATAGTTTTAAATGAATTTTTTTTATTTATTTATTCCCAGATTTTGGGGTGGAATTTCCCATAGTTAAAATTTGATGGGAGGAGAATTTTCTAGTGTTCAATTTTTAGGGTGGAATTCTAATGGGTGCAATTTTCATGGGAGAAACTTTCATGTCCCAGGTTTCTCATAATATTCCCCCATACAGGGTGGTAACTGTTGAGTTCTCAATCAGAATGTAGATAGTAAATTGGAAGATAAGATTTTGGTGGTTCTCTGTTGGGAGTGATCCAGTGGGAGGGACGTATATGTTAGTAGAAACTGTTTATAGTTTTCCAAGGCGTAGTTTTCTGACGCTGGTTTGTAGTGGTGGATTAAGGAGATGAACAGCATAGAAGTGTCTTGGTGGGTATAGGTGGCATATCCACCAGATCTACTACCACTACTGGGAACTGGAGTAGCTGTATAGTTGAATCCTGGTATGTTCGTGGTGGGCGGGTCCCTAGCATAATTTCTTGGAGGCAGATGCAGGTGGCATTCTTGTCTGCTACCAGTGAGCGAAGGTCTTCCCACTTAGCTCTAATTCCGCCAATATCCCATTGGATAATTTTCATTGTTTGGTTTGGGTCTTTGAATGGTAGGCGTGGTGATCGCGAAGCCTGCGTGCTTTGTGGCCTTGTTTTTGTTTGTGGCTTCTGGATCTTGCATTGTAATGTTTTTTTATGTTGGTGAGGTGTAGTCGGATCTCCTGAGTGGATACTCTCTCGTCGTTTCGATGTCTGTGTTTTGGGAGTGAAGGGGCGTTCCTTCCACAAGGGCGGTGAAATCTATCGCTTTTCCCTAGCGGGCGAGGAAAGCGGACACCCGTAATATTTTGTTGGGAGGATGGGTAGGTGGGGACGCCTGCCATCCATTTTATGTGGGGAGGGGCAGATTACCGGTCGTTGGTCACTTCAATCTCGAGGAGGGAGAAAGCGACCTCGGGCGTCCTACAATCATTTTGAGCCCACCTTTTGGATAGGGATGGCCTCCAGAGTGGAAATCTTGGGATAGGAGCAGGTCTTTAGAGAGAAGCGACCGATGGAGCCTGGCTTCCATCTCCTCCCTAAGAGGGTTTGCCCTACCAAGCTGCTTTAATGGGGAGTGGTTGGCTATGGGCTGCCTGCTGGCTTTCTTGGCAGTCCCATTAGAAAGTAAAGGGGCGACTGCCGCTGGAAAGAGGGAGGTGCCCAAAAGAAACTCCAGACAAGGGGGTGAGGGGAGTCCCCTACACCCGTAAGCGAAGAAGAGGAGTAAGCCTCTTCTCCAGTTAGAGATTTGGAGGGTCCCCTGCGAGAGCACAGGGGGGGGGGGGGGGAACCTCCATTTTTTTCTGTGGAGTTGCCCGACGGCGGCTCCGTTGATCGTGAGGGAGAAAGGGGAAGAGTTTTGTTTTGGGGTTTTACATCATTGGGCATGGTGACCCTAATTTTTGTACAGGATGAAGACGCTCATCACCCCTCGCAGTAGCCCGCCCTGCAAGTGCGTACGGGACATGCAGAACCAGGTGCCGCCATTCAAGGAAACCCCTCTTGCCTGGTGACCTGGCAGCCCTTCGGCATGGTGGCTCCACCTTAGGCACAGCGTAAAAAAATAGATAGTAAAGAGAGAAGGAAAAGGGACGTGAGGAAGGTATGGGTGGGGATGAAACAGGTAGTTAAAACTCCACCATTCCAAACGGGAGCTCAGGGGTTAGTGAACATTGCCCCCTCCCCCCTCAGCCCTGATCCTGGATAGTTAGCTGTAAAGAAGGTGAGCAGCTACCCTGTGAAAATATAGGCCGATCAGAGAAAGTTGTGGGATAGGTTGTAGGGAAAGTAGGGGAGAAATACAGGCTGTCTGAAAGAAGGAGAAGATGCTAAGCTGGGGCCGGACGGGGCGCTGTTCTGTCAGCACGGCGGCCAGGAAGGCAAATCGCGGCGCCCCTTACGGGGACGCGGATGCAGTTGTGGATCTTCTGGGGCGAATGGGTGAGGCTCAGCCTCGATATGCCGAAAGGGAGGAGAGCGGATTTAGGGGAATCCTGAGTGTTCTGGAAACTCATTTCTTGGGTAGGAATCGTCTCCAGAATAGGGACCTTGGGTGCATCCTCCGTAGCTCCATGTGGGGGTAGCTGCGTTTGTTCTTTCATTTTGACCAAGGAGAAATGGGGTTTCGACATACCTTCTCATTCTAATACTGAGGCGTTTGAGTTACCTCTGGTACCGAACAATCATTAAAATTTTAATCTCGATTCTCTAAAGTCAAGACGCATCTTCGCGCGATGGAATACTACAACTTCTCCATTCTATACAAGCAACATTTCTTGTTTGTTGCCAGATGGGGGCCTTCATATTTAACGCATCTTGGTGCGCAACTTTCCAATGAGTCTGGGTGAGAAGCCTGTGCGGAATTGACCCTCGTAAATATAAAGCCATGCTGTATACCATGATAGGTTTTTATTGAGTAGTCGCATCGCTGACAGTAATAACAGTGTGTAGAGCTTTGATTGAACTCCCTAACCATAAATCGGTTCCATCTTAAACAGATGCACCTTAGCAGGGAATATAATTGAAGGGTGATGAAAAGTGTGTTTGTAATCTTGTTACATGATCACCTTCTGGACTATGCGAGCTTGGGTAACATTGTTCGCCTATTCCTTCGATTATTTGTGCTTTGGTGTATTGGTCAAAGTCAAGTTCTATTACCACGCCCCGGCTCATTATGAAAGAGGGGTGGGATATCGCTTCGACATTTGATCTGCTAATTCAGTAGTGTTTAGTATTCTTTCTGTCTGGTTTTTGGTTTTAACTTCGATCAAGGTAGTTCCATTTTCCTGGGACGTTATTGGTGACAATTTAGCTCGAGGCCAATTCTTTCAGTCTTCTAGTTGCTTGGTTATACAGTTTTTTATAAGGTTTGTTCGTGCGTTACCCGGTTTAATGAAGTAGAACCTCCTTAAAGAGAGATCGATCAACTAACCTGTGAGAACTTGTTCTGAGAATAGTTCGGGTAAGGTCTTAGAGTAGCGAGTAGTGTTGGTTTGTTGTGACGAATAGGGAGCATATTTAGAATGCAGCACTAATTCTGGCCGTTTTGCAGTGCCGAGCTATTGGTTTGAGAGGCTTTACTGATTTTATCTGGGTTATGGCATTTTAAGTCTAGATTTATTGATTGAAATTTGGGTAGTCCATCTTGTCTCATATTTTCTACCGTTTTTGTTGGGAGCTTGAGTGCCTTTTGTTCCTATTTTGTAAGGAGTGATCAGTGTAGACGAACTAGGAAGTACAGGATAGGGAGGAGAGGATGGATAAGATGATTGGTTTCTTATATGCAGCTTTCATAGTTTTTTTCATTGGTTTGGAGTATATGATAGGATGGAACTAACTCATATATGTGTATGTATGCTAAATTTCTGTGGCAGAGACAATCTGTTTCTGTGTAAGGTGCCGGAAGTTTAGATTCCGATAAAACTGAGGTTAACTACTGGCACAAAGTGGCCGGGTGGGAAGGGTGCGAGGCTATAATTTGAAGTGTCGTGGAATTCCCGCATGGCACTTTTTTGGTTCAACAAGGTGGATCGGACTGGCTGTAGGCAACTTGGTTGATCTTTATCCTTTTCGAGTCCCTTCATTTTTCAACCTAGGCCCCACGGAATGCCACCTATTAAAGTTCACCCTTTCTTGACAGCTATTACTGTGAGGGCTGTTCCCGGATCGATCTCAGAGAGTCAGATCATTTTTTCTTTACTGACTATCATTGACCAGAGCCGAGAGGTAGTAGCTTGGTCCTGTCTACTAAAACTTAGAAAAGAGATTAGGATAGTTTTTAAAGAAATATAGAAAATGAGACAAATATGGAAAAGATACTCCTGTTGAGAAGTGTGTGCATGGAGGGAGGAGGGAAACGCACCAGCTTCCCTAGCCATTGGCAAGGACTTCAATTCAAACCAGTGAGCCAGGCTTTCCCTATTGACATTCGGACCTGGAGGACGCTTCGCTCATCCAAGTACTATGTGTAACAAACAGCCTACACATGGTACTCTCCTGCTGGGGGGGGGAGCGGACACAGGAAGCTTAAGGAATAAGTCAAATTTATAAATAAAATAAATATTCCACATCAAATCAAATCTTAAATATTTACAATAAATGCGAATTTAATACTACAGCTGACCTCATTTCAGGAGAAAATTACACTGGTTTGTTCTAGGAGATGTAGAGC
Source organism: Ceratothoa steindachneri (assembly GCA_963969495.1). Classification (NCBI taxonomy): domain Eukaryota; kingdom Metazoa; phylum Arthropoda; class Malacostraca; order Isopoda; family Cymothoidae; genus Ceratothoa; species Ceratothoa steindachneri. Next base: position 216,902,139 of record OZ018319.1, read on the forward strand.
CATTAGCAACTAATTGGGCAAAAAGAAAATAGAGCGAGCAGTATTTTCCCACAAATCTTGCACCTAAACTTATTGCCATTACATACTAAAAAAAATCACAATGGACATTTCTGAAAGGCGCCCAATTGCCTAACAGATCACCAACGGTCTCAATTTCCAAATAAATGGATCAACCTAGAAAATTAAGCAACCTAGCAGGCCGGTTGCGATTTAATCCAACAGCTATAACATCTTGGGCGAACTTAAGGTCGCTGACAGTACTGAGTCAGTTCATTGCTGCTCAAAATCTACATTTTTTTCTTTCTAATTTACTAAATGTACACAGGTTTAGTAAATGTAAAAAAATAGTTGTTGTTTAATTTACCATAATCCCATTTTCTCTACACTATATGAAATTTTCCCCTAGCTTTGTCCAAATCTATTCTTTTTTGGCGGTCGGAAGGCGAAATTCGACAAAACAGAGTTCGAACCCCATTCCGTCGAAATCCGATTCAACCTCGATTTTGCGTCATTTTTGCTTCCAACCGGCGGAAAGAATAATAGAATTGACAAATAACCTACAACTACAACAAGAAATAACGCCCTAAACTTTGGCGTGTGCAGATTCTATATCTAGTAAGTGCTGCTTTGTGTATGTTTACGAATCATTTAAATAAAATGATTCGTAAATAAAATATCTAAATAGAATACTATTTAAACAACCTTCTACACCTAACCTTCTGCATTGTAGTTAAATCAGCGTCTACCTTAAGCTTAAGCTAATCGATATATCTAAATCAAAGTTATTGATATATAACAACCCACCTTCGCTTAATGGTGTGACCGAAACTTAAATAATATCAAACAAAATTTATAGGCACGATTAGGGTTGCTGTAAACCTATTTGACGAGTTCTGAACAAATAAATTTCACACACATGACAAGTCATCACGCAAAGCTGTCAAATACAAAACAGAATGAAATGGAAAAAAAAAGTGATGAAAAAATCTCGGTTGAAAATACCTCTCCAATATGACGTCAACCTTTGCCTAAAATACTTTCCATTGTGATGTCACAATTATTAAAGCAAAGAAAAATATGAAAATTTAAACTGCAATTATAATATTAATCACATCGACAGATCAATATATCCGGTGCTCTTCTAATACGTGATCTACTAACTTTTTTAACTACAGTTTTACTACGACATTGAGATAATAATCATTTGTAAGCTTATTAGCAAAACATGCATGTTAAGACTAAAAAAATAGAACACAATAAAAAATTATTTTTAATATTTAGCGGAAAACACTTCATAAAATCAGTTAGGTTAGGTTAGGTACTCATATTTTATGAATGGTATTAAAGTTTTTTCCCCTAAAAATTAAAATTTATTTTTTTATTGTGTTCTTATTTTTTAGTTTCAACATGCATTGTTTACTAATAAGCTTACAAATCATTATTATCTCAATGTAATCCCCTTACGATTAAAATGTAGTTCAAAGAAGTTGGTAGATCAAAAAAAGTTGGTTGAACACGTATTTGAAGAGAGCCATATATTCTATGTAAATGGATTTAAAAAAAAATGTGCTTGGCATAATAAGAATAGTAAAATTTGTTTCTAAGCGATAAACGTTTTTCGAAATATTAACCAGAGGAACCAGAAAATGCTGGTTACGTTTCTTGTCAGAAAGAAGCACCTAATTTAGGAGAAGTAAAAGTTAGTGACCGTTCTGGAAGAGCTCAGTGCTTTCTTCAAAACCTAGATCAACTAAACCTACACCTGCCCCTTTTCGTGTTGATTATAATAACGTTCCTATGCAACACTAAAAATAACAATATTTATTATATGAAACAAAAAACATACCCGGACAAAAGTTTAAGTAACCTTACCATAACCATAAAATATTACTTGGTTAATAATTAAAATGATTATGTAACTTCTCACTTGGATAGCTTAAGGCTTAAATTTAAGGGAAATAATGAAATGGAAAGCTGAAGGCAAAAAATCCTCCCCTTCGAGCATGGATGGATGAAAACTTCTTAAGCGAAAGAGTCGTAATAACTTCTGGAGCAGAACCTCAAATGAAAAAATCAAACAGAGTGTTTCTGGCGAAGGCTCTCAGCTCCAGCAAACGAGTGTAGGATGACTTTTTAGTCATAGGTTAAATGAAAATTGAGAAATGCAATTTTTCGGATGACTTTTTTTTAGAGACAGAAAGCAATCGAATGATATAAAACGCAGCTGTAGCGGCAAAAGTTCATTCTTGCTGCTCGGAAATTTCGAATACTGGAATGTAATCCTAATTTTGCCCCCAAAATTCGACACCACACAACACTCTCCCCTTCTTTATATATAAACTAGCAATTAGGTGCCCGCCGTTCCGCGACGGCATTCGGTTTTCTACGGGTATTATTTCAAGGCCTATTTTCATTCCGTCAATCTGAGAAGTAGATTTCCAACATCATTTTTTTTTTAGGTATTATTCCCTTTTTGAATTTACACGTAAACTCTCGTCGAAAGAAGAAACCATTCATCGATGTATTAGTTATATTATTAGAGACAGTCCTTTTTGAAGTAATGAAGAGGCTAATTACAGTAAGGACCCTGTACTACTTTCTTATAACTAAACTTGATAATATTAATCATAATTTTTGTTTCTAACATCTCCCGTGCTGACTTTAACAATACATATTGCCGAGAGCAAACTGAGTACCTCTGGCCCGAAACTTATTGTAAAGAGGATAAAAATTTGATTCACAAAAGCACAGAAAAAATGAGATTAACTCTTAAATCACAACACAAGTTGTATTGGTTTAAAAGTAAGAAAACATGTAGACATTACTAAATTGTGTAAACTAAATAATGGCAACTACTGCAAAGCTGCAGGATATACAATATTCTTTGTCTTTCCATTACCATTAGGAGTGAGAATAAATAGATTTCTCCCATTTCCAACTCTTGAGCATACAACATAGAGCTGACCATGAGAAAAGCAAGTCTGTAGCAAATGAAGTCCGACAACCTTCAGAGACTGGCCTTGGGTTTTGTTGATAGACATTGCAAAGCTAACTCTAAGAGGAAATTGCAGTCTTTTGAATTCAAATGACATATCTAGAGGCATCAGTGGAATCCGTGGAATGAGAACCAATTCTCTTTCCTCTGACCAGTTAAAACTTCAGCTTAAAGAAGGTGCGGCATCATTTTTTTCACAATTAGTCTTGTTGCATTACATACCTTCGGAGGATCCAAATTTCTTAACAACATTACTAGTGCTTCTTCTCTTGAGGAAGGCTTATGGGAAGGCATTCCAGGGGAATCAAGGGAGTTAAGGAACTCAATGGGATAGTTAGAGTCTTTGACTGACAGTGGTGTGAAGGGCGGTTTTTGCTGACCTACTTTAAAGGCAAACGAACAAGTGGTAGAGGCTGTGTGTCTCGTGACCAGTTGGAAGTTGAGCTTCGTCGCCTAAACCGGGAACTAGCAGCGGTACATGCCAGGGTTGAGGAACTGGAGACGCGAAATGATGGGCGGCCTAGCTATTCACAGATGGGCGGGGGCGACCAGAGAGTGTACGAGCACGCAGCGGTGCCTGACGCAGCGTCTGTGATCCGCGGAGAACGAGGATCGGAGAGACCTGCAGCAGTTGGACCGCCCCACGGAAGTCAGACAACACGGCAATCGCCTGAAGCAGCTCCCAAGACCCCTGAAGTGGAGGCTACCGACAATAATGGCAAATAGATTTTCGGTTTTAGGCGAATCGCAGGATGAGGAAATTGAGATTCGCATGGTGGGAGACTCCATCGTCAGGCAACAATTGGGAGAATTTTGTGGAAGGCGACCAGCGAAGAGAAGATACTGCTACCCAAAGGGAAGAGTTGAAAACCTGATAGATTCGTTCGATGATTACACGAGTGGATCCAAGCAGCAGACGGCTTTTTTGATCCACGTCGGGACTAACAATATTTTTTCTACCAGATCTGAAGATCTTCTGGCGAAGTACTAAAAGAAAAAGACTAGGAATGTTTCTTTTTGAGGCATTCTTCCAAAAATAAGGGCACAAAACGCTTTCTACGGAAAGGCATCTTACATCAATAACTGTGTAAAAGGTCTTTGCCAGGAGAAAGGAGTTCACTTTATCGAAACCTGGAACGACTTCTACGAGCGTGTTGACTTGTTCCAGCAAGACGGACTCTATCTGAATCAGGTTGGAGCTGCAAGACTTAGCAGTCTTAAATAATTCTGTACAGATTGTTTTTGCAGGACGCGGAGCCGGTGTAGCGGAATGCAGCGTTCAACGCTCGAATAAAACGCCGCCCTCCTTAAACGTTTATTATGCCAACGCACGTAGTATTAGAAATATAATCGACGAATTTAAGCTTCTTGAAGAAAATGAAATCTTCGATCTAATGGCAATTTCAGAGAGTTGGACGGATATTAATAGAGACTTTGTGGGTGAATTTGAAATCTTAGGTTATAATCTCTTTTTCAAGAAGAGAGTTGGTAGAAGAGGGAGCGGTGTAATGGAGAATCATAGCGATGCCGATATTGTATGCGCGAAATCATTAGCTGGAAACATAGTATACAACAGTGTTGTTATCTATAGAGCTCCATCCCAGACGGAACTTTCAGATTAGCTTATGTTCAGCTTGATCCATGAACTTATTGCAGCTACAGCTACAATAATAATCGGTGACCTTAACTTTCTAAATGTAAACTTTGCGGATGCTATTGCTGACAGAATTGGATAACAACTACTTCACTTCCTAGATAATAACTTCCTTATACAATGTGTTGATCAACCTACGCGAGGAAACAATATCCTAGAAATTATTTTAACGACAAACGAAAACTTGTGAAAAATATTGAAGTCGGCGAACCGCTGGGAGACAGTGATCACAGTTCTCTCAGAAATAAAAATTGCTACAGGTTCAAACACTGACTCAAATCGTATGCTGGTACCTAACTTTAACAAAGCAAATTTTAAAGACTTTGAGTTTGTGTTGAAGAACGCCCTTAGTTCTATGACTAATAATAACAACACCGTCACTACAATGTGGAATGATTTCATAACAAAATTCAGAAACGCTGACCAAATTTACGTCCCAAGACGTCAGAATCAAAATTATACGGTAAAACCAAAGTGGTGGAACAACGAGATCAAGGAACTAATCAAAAGGAGAAATTAGGTATATAAAAATTCTAGAGATACTCACGGTGCACGTCCAGACGAATACATAGAATTAAGACGCGGTGTCAAAAAACTAATTAGAAAATTAGAGAAGAATTATGAAATCGAGCTAGCTAGAAATGGAAAAGAAATTCAAAGATGTTCTACCAGTATGTAAACAACAAAAACACGGAAGGGACTCAATTGGGCCACTTAAGAGGATACCACATTCATTTTTTCAACTTTTTACTACGTTAGATTATCATATATGAAATTAAAGCTTATTAAAAGCCCTTTTATTCCTGCCAAAATCATAATAGCATAGGGAGCCGTTTTCGAGATACAGGGGGATCTTTCAGAACCCCCACCCCCCGCCTTAAAACCTGATATTATATAAATGGCTATACAATTACTAAAGATTAAACATTCGAACTCAATTCACAAGCATAAGATGTACATATGATTTAGTTATCATTTGAAATCAGTTTTATTTAGTTCCATGAATATTTGTGTTAATGGTAAACTAAAACATATATTTTTCGGACAAGGTCAACTATAAGTTTTGTTCTCAGTTGGAAAAGGAGGTGTTAGGTGAATAGTAGTGATGTTGTGAATGCCGTGGAATTTAGTTAAATTTGTGTTCGAATAATGCTAAAAATATAAAACTGTTCTCAAGCGCCGTTTTTTTTATAGAAAATATTTAAAATCGCATGATATAGTTTTGCATTTTGTTCACAAATCAACGTTAAAAATCTAAGGAGAATTTCCACGAATGTATAAAATTTTGCATTATCATGTTGCGAAAACAAAATATATACTATTAAAAAGTGCATACAATTTGCAATAAAATTATATAGAAATCAATGGTGTAGTTTTTTTTCACAAATTAGCTTTAAATATTTAGAAAAAAATTTCACGAATGTATACAATTTTGCATCATCTTAATTTTCACTATGTTCTATTCATGTTGCTAAAAAAATAATGATAACATAAAAAGTGCATAAAATTTCAATAGAATGATATACAAAGCCAAATAATCGATTTTAGAATGAAACAATGTGAAAAGTAACTAGAAAAGAAATGTGTTATCCCCTTAAAAAACAAAATGGAGACTTGATATCTGACCCAGGTGTCATTACCGAGATTTTAAACGATTTTTATGAGTCAGGTTTTACAACGGAAAACATCGACACCATCCCAGACATTGATGCACCAATATTTACCCCCAAATCATCATTTATGACCAGTATCCAAGTCACAGAGGAACACGTAATCAAGCATATCGAAAGGATAAATTAAATAAATTTCCACCTAAAATCCTCGCCACCTGAAATTATTATTTTTTTTTAATTTTAGGAGCCTATCTGGCAACTGCTAACTTGGGCCTAAGTCGCCGCAATCACGACAGCCTAGCTCTAGGCTACTTTAAAATACGAATATAAAAACACAACAACAATAAAAAGGAAAAATGGCAACAAATAGAAAGCAAGCTCCGGCGTCTGGGGGAGGCCCCCCTACACCCGGCCCAGGAGTGTGCGACCAACAAAGAAAACAACAATAACAAAAAACAAAACTTAGTTAAATAAAGGCGAGAGGGCCGGCCTCGCCCAAAAAGTCCATAAGTTCGCCAGTCAATGTGCACGAACTGCTTCCGAGTACAAGGGACAGGCGGTAGCGACCCCACCCATCCCGGTACCGGGACAGGTAACGTGCACGGAAATCGCCCAGACTGGGACATTCAACAAAGATGTGCCGAACATATAGGGGACAATGCAGTCTTCACAGTAGGGCACTGACGAGCGCTCCATCAAATGGCGGTGCGTCCCGTGAGTGTGCCCAATTCAGAAACGACAGAAAGCAACCTGAAGCCTTCGCGGCATTGGAGGGTTGGTCCATGGGAACAGTCGCGGCGCAATGGCACGCAGCTTTAAGTTCCCTTTGACCGTCTACCAACTTTTTTGCCAAGCAGCCCGAAGAGCTAAACGGATTCCTGCCATGTAGGCGGTGAGAAGAAGAGTGAAACGCTGGTCCGGTCGAAGAGTCCTCTTGGACTCTTTGGCGCCCTCATCGGCGCGCTCATTCCCCGCAATTCCTACATGTCCAGGAACCCAGCAGAAGGTAATCTCGAAATCCGCCCGGCTTGCCAAAACCGTGTAATCACGGATATCGCGAACCAAGAGATGCGGAGATTGCAATGCACCGAGAGCACTGAGGGCGCTTTGTGAGTCACTATAGATCAAACTCCGGTCTACAAACATGGCAGGCCGCGTAATGTCCCGTAACGAATAGTGTATTGCCACCAGCTTGGCCGTAAAGACAGACGCAGCGCCTGGCAGATCCCCCCTGACTTCAAACAGAGGGGAAACGGCGTAGAAGCCGACTCCCTCTTCGGAATTGGAGCCATCCGTATACACTGGCACGGTTCCAACACGAGGTGTGCTGCAAAATGGTCGAACGCAATACTCCCGGCGCTGTACAAGCTTTGGAAGCAGAGGCGTGAGGACAAATAGCTAAATGTGGTACCCTCCAGGGTGGCGTCCAGGGCAGAACCAGGGGCGCCCCCTGCCCGAGAGCTATACCTAGTTCTCGAAGGAGTCTCCTGACCGTAAAACAAAAGGGATTAGGGTATGACTAGCGTCTATCGGCGGCATAGCCACTGTCAAAATCAGCTGCGGATGCAGTGAGAGCTGTTAGCGACTAAGAGAGGCCCGGGATCACGCGCACAGGCGAATAATGTACTGTACACGGCGTAGAGCGAGTGTCATCTCTCCAGCATCGACTAGTAAGCTCTCAATGGGGGTAGTGCGGAAGGCACCGTTCGCTAGACGAAGGCCGGTGTGGACGATCGAGTCCACCTTCCGCAATACACGCTCGGCTGCGGGTGCATAAAACTCGAACCTGTAGTCGAGTTTCGAACGAACAAAGGATCGATAAAAAGGTAAGGCAGTAGCCCTATCAGCGCCACAAGTGATAAACGTCACGGAATGGAGAATATCCATGTTGAGCCTCCGAGGTGAGGCGTCGGTCAAATACAAAACGAAGGAAACGGTACGATTCAACCACTTCCATGCGTACCCCATTCAGAAAAAAGTCTGGGTCAGGGTGGATCTGTATATGGTGGCATAAGTGCGCCACCTTAGTCTTGGCCAAGGAAAACCTGAACCTGTGCGCTTCGGCATAATGAGAGACGCGCTACAATGCCTGTTGGAGTCGACGCTCCAGAGTTGGCATCTGGGCACGCCCAAGAGATCGAAAGGTCGTCCACGTAGAGAGTAGCGAGAACGTCTTCTGGCATCACCGAGGTGATGCCGTTGATGCTCAGGGCAAAGTGTGCGACACAGAGAAAACTTCCCAGCGGCACACCTTCTTCCTGCTCCATTGGGCCGGAGAGGGCTCCCCCCACCAGTACGCGGAATCGACAATCTCGCAATCGAGTGGGGGTCTCCATGATTTTGTATCGCCATGCGGTGTCATAGGCCTTCTCCAGATCGATAAAAAACCGTGGCGTAGTACTGTTTACAAAGGAAAGCCTCGCAGACGACATTTTCTAGTCGGGGCAGAGCATCCGACGTGGAGTGGAACTTGCGGAAGCCGCACTGTGCAGAACAAAAATAGCCTCCGCTGTCCAGGAAAAAGGCTAATCTAACATTTATCAATGTTTCCATTAAATGGCACACGTAAGAGGTTAGAGAGATTGGGCGGAAACAGGCCGGAGTAGAGTGATCTCTCGCCAGTTTGCGAAAGGCGAGTACAGTTGCGATTCGCTAGGAATCCGGGAGGAGACCCTTCCACCCAGATCCTGTTGAAGAATTCTAAGAGAAAGGCCATGCCTTGCTCATCCAGGTGTTGAAGCATGGCGTACGGCACATCGTCCGGACTATGGGCGGTGTCCGCGCACGAAGCAAGAGAGGAATGCAATTCACTCAGAGGAAACCTGTCGTTGAAGGGTTCTTCGCCTTTGGAGGTAAAGTCCAGTAGGCAGTCTTCCGCGACATCACGACGTGCCTTGAATGCTGCGGAGAAAGCGGTCGCGAAGGATTTCACCACGGACGCGGGGTCCGAGATTAAGGTCCCATTCTCCTTGAGAATGGGAGAAGGATCCTGCGAGAACTTGCCTAAAATCATTTTGACTCGCTTCCACACCTCTGCTAGAGGGGTCTTCCTGTTAAGTAAAGACACGTATGCCCGCCAAGAAGAGCAGCGGGCGTGCTTAGAAATATACCGGAACCTAGCCCTAGCCCGACGAAATTCACCTATAGTGAAATCGTTCGGCCGGCGCTCATAGCGCATGTAGGGCATAACGCTTCTGTGTGAGGGCCGTCTCACACTCGGCCGACCACCACGGGAGTGGTCGGCGTGCAAACGGCCAGATGTTCTGGGAATAGTAGTCAGGACCGTGGCGATGAGGTTGCCGGGAAAGAACTCAACGGCCTCATCTACCGACCTGAACTCCTCGACTGAAATAGAGAATTCAGTCATTTCCTGAAATGCAGGCCACCTCCCTCGCGCCAAGCACCTTCGAGGTGGGCTTTCAGGCGGCAGCCACCCTTAAAATGATATTTGAATGGGAAAGTGATCACTACTATGGAGGTCATCAACCACCTCCAATTTAAATCAGGCTCTGCATCTGGAGAGCACAATGATAGATAAAGGCAAGAAAATGAAGCGGTTCTAGGCCAGTGATGCCCAAACTAATCCACAGTTAGGACACCTATCTCAAGCTCTTCGATCTGATCGGCAAGGACTTGCTCCCTGGGATTTATTGAGTAGTCTCCCCAGAGAGGATATCTGCCGTTAAGATCTCCGAGCAAGAGAAAGGGCCTCGGCAACCGTGACACAACGTGGTGGAAGTTCCCCGCGTCAAACTCAGCTGACGGTGGAATGTACGCAGAAATAACAGTATACCTCCTATCCAGGTGAAGCGTCACAGCCACTGCATGAAAGGAGGTATCTAAAGGGAAAAGAAGAACGGAGACATCATGCCGGGTGTAAACCGCGCATCCTCTAGCTCGGCCCCCATCTCATGATGGTGGGTTCGCAAAACACTTATAGTCCAGGAGGGCACGCGGGAAGGGGGGGCACGCGCCTAGCAGGGTCTCCTGCAGGAAAATAGCTAACGGGGAACGACACGAGACGAGCCTCCGCAGCTCTTCCCAGTTGTCCCGGAGTCCACGGCAATTCCATTGAAGAAATATGCCCTCCAGGTCTAGCTCGGAGTAGACGCGGGTGCTTTTTTCGAACAGAAGACCCTCACAGGAATGGCCGAACGCTTACCGGAGGCAGAACCGAGGGCGTGTTAGCTGCACAATGCGCTGAAGGCGCTGTTGCCTTGTGAGAGGTTGGGCTCGCCATGAGAGTCTTTTCCTCCCTCCACCTCAAAACCTTAGGCGAGCGTTGCGGCTTCGGAGGAGGAGGAGCTCTCTTTTCAAGGATATACCCTCTCCGAGCCCCCCAGCCCACCTTTAGGCGTGGGCGAAGGAGCCGAAGTTCCTTGGTTGCTGTCCTCCTTTCGAGGGGCAGCTTTAGCAATCCCGGAAGTTGGCCTGGCGACCAACTTCAGGGGTGGTTTATTCTTGTGAGTCTAACGACTCGGTGGCCGTTTCGCCTTACGGGATACGTTCACGCTGGGGGAATGGGAGAGCCCTAGTTTTAGCCGGGGCTGGGTGTGACCCTTTTGTGCCGCCAGCTTTACCAGGGAAGCGCCCGGGTTGAGTAGAACCCGCAGAAAGGCTCCGAATGGGTGTGGAAACAACCGTGCTCGTTGGCCTGGATGGGCCAGTAGCAGAGGGTGTCTTTCTAAGAATTGGGGCCTAAGACGTCCCAGGCAGAGCCGGGCACGCTAGGACCAAGTCCTTATCCTCACGGAATGAGAGTCGATCCTGGGCCTGAACGGCCAGGCTTACTTTCTCAAGGGGATATGCACTACATTCCTTCGAACAAGTGAGATGCGGCTTTCGGCAATTGACACATTTGGCCACACACGATTTAGACTTATCGTGTGCGGCCTTTGGAGCAATTTACACAGACTGCGGGTGACCCCGACTTTACACGTCTACATTAGCGATTCGTATGGCCGAAGCGGTGATAGTAATACCACCTTCGCGGCAGTAGCACGAATGCCTTCACGCGGTAGCGGTACCAACCAGCACGCACCGACTCAGGGAGTTTGTCACAGTCGAACGTGACGAAGAGTTTAGGGGTGGGCATTGAGGCCACTCCCTGTTTTCTCATCACACGTTCGACCTTGACCGCCCCATGGTCGGCCAGTCAACGAATTCCTTCGCATAAACTACTTCTTGCAAAGAGTTCATGGTAATATCCTCTATGGAGTAGTCAACGAATTCCCTTGCATAAACTACTCCTTGCACAGAGTTCATGGTAGAATTCTGCGTCACACTCACAGGAGTTCCATCAAGTGTCTTAATGGCACTAATCATGGCCACCTGGGAGGGATTCGACGCATTTTCCAACGGGATCCCGTCCGAGAAATCAGACACCTTCGGCTCTCCATCAATCACAATAGCCGGATGTGCTGATCTTGGCTTGGTCGCTTACCGAAATGGCAGCAGACACATCCGTCCCTGCAGCCCCCACGGATGGAGAAGAGCGCCGAGTCCTTTTAGTCTTTTTTTGGTTGTTTTTTTTATTTTTAGGAGAGGATGGCAGAGAATTAACCCTCTTCTTCTCTCCGCCGGCAGGAGCCCCCATGCCGGATGGACCGGCCTCAGCAAGGTCCTTATCCAAGATGGAGAAGGTCCTGGCAGTCGTAGGGTAACTGGTCAGAGGGGGAGATCCCTCCACTCCTTTTACTGCCTTGGAAACCCTAGCCGTATGAGGAGGACCTTGCATAGGAGCGGACTCGAGTTCGGTGCTTGGCGCCGAGCCCGGATTCGCTCGTATGGAAGGCCCTACCGTCTGAGGCTGGGTTGCCTCAAGGACCATGTCTATCTCGGGGGGAGACTCCAGTTGGCCATCCTGCCCAGGACATCTCAGGTCCTATTGGCAGCAGTGCCATTAGTCGAGTTTGGGGAGGCACATGCCTTGACCCCCGACAGGTTTAATATTCTAGCGAGCAGGTTTTTTGAGGTAAGCAACCGAAGGGTCCCGGCTTCCCTCTTTTCCCTTGGGGGGCTTGCCCTACCGAGCCTCTTATATGGGGAGCGGACGGCTATGGGCTGCCTGCTGGCTTTCTTGGCAGTCCCCTTGGAAAGTAAAGGAGGGACTGCTGCTGGAAAGAGGGAGGTGCCCGTAGGCACCTCCAGAGAAGGGGATGAGGGGGAGTCCCCTACACCCGTAGGCGAAGGAGAGGAGTAAGCCTCTTCTCCGGTTAGAGAGTTTTGGAGGGTCTGCTGCGAGAGCACAAGGTGGGCGAACCTCCATTGTTTCTGTGGAGCTGCTCGAAGGCGGTTCCGTTGATTGAGAAGGGGAAAGGGAAACCTCCATTTTTTTCTGTGGATCTGCCCGAAGGCGGCTCTGTTGATTGAGAGGGGTATCGGAACTAATTTTTCTATGGGATGCACACGCTTATCACCCCTCGCAGTAGCCCGCCCTGCAAGGGGTGCGTACGGTGCTGGCAGAGCCAGGTACCGCCATTCAAGGACACCCCTCATGCCGGGTGACCTGGCAGCCCTTCAGCATAGCGGCTTCACCTTGGGCACGGCGTAAAAAATAGATAGTGAAGTGAGAAAGAAAGGGGATGTGAGGAAGGTATGGGTGGGGATGAAGCAGGTTGAATGAAACGATAACCAAGCAACTCCCAGAAGACTAAAAGTGCAAACATTACTCCGATCTTTAAAAGGGGTAACCGGCATATCTCAAGCAACTACATGCCAATAAGCCTGACATCTCTAATCTGAAAATTGCTTGAATCTATGATAAAAGAGAAAATAGTCGAACATTTAGACAAATTGGGCATAATCCATGATTTACAGCACGGTTCTACGAAAAACAAATAATGCTTAACAAATCTTCTAGAATTATTTCAAACCATTATCAAAGAGTATGACACGAATAGATTTTTAAATAGGTTTCGATACGGTCCCCCACAAGCGTCTACTTAAGAAGATTGCTGCTCATGGAATCGGTGGAAACGTATTGAAGTGGATCGAAGACTGGATCAACGGAAGAAAATAACGTACGGTCATAAATGGTCACCCATTAAGATCGCGAGACGTAACAAGCGATGTGCTCCAGGGGTCCGTGCTGGGTCATTGCTTTTTCTAATATATGTAAACGACTTAGATAAAGGCATAGTGAGCCTATTATCAAAATTTGCTGACGATACAAAGCTGGGTTAGATAAATCAATAACACTTGCCGATAAACATAAAATCCTGAGAGACTTAAACAATATTGTGGAATGGTGAGAAAATTGGCAGATAAAACTCAACATTGATAAATGCAAGGTACTACACATTGGAGCAAGAAACGAAGAATGTAACTATACAATAAAAGGCCTGCCACTGAAAAGGGTATCAAAAGGAAAAGTTCTTGGTATTATAGACTCCAACGATTTGAAAGTTGGAAGACAGTGCGCGGAGGCATGCAAGAAAGCAAACAGCGTGCTCAGTTTCATATATAGAAATTTTGCCTACAAATCGGAAAATATAGTAATTCCCATGTACACATCTTTGGTTTGACCTCATTTGGACTACGCAGTTCAGTTTTGGAATCCACACTTGCGGAAAGATATATAAATGTTGGAGAGAGTGCAACATCGTGCTACAAAAATGATACCCAGACTACGTCAAAAGTCCTACTAAGACAGACTTAAAGCACTCAACCTGCAATCACTTGAGACGAGAAGGTTAAGAGGAGAACTCATACAAGTCTTTAAGATCCTAAACAATTTTCATAGAGTAAACTTGAGACGAGAAGGTTAAGAGGAGAACTCATACAAGTCTTTAAGATCCTAAACAATTTTCATAGAGTAAAAATTGAAACCTTTTTCGAGTTGGACGCTTCCCCAAGAACCCGAAGCCATGGATACAAAATTAAGAAACGAAGATTTGAAACAAATATAGCAAAGAATTTTTTCTCAAACAAGGTTGTTTCCTCGTGGAACGAGCTGCCAGAGATCGTTGTTAAACAACCACCATAAACATGTTTAAGAACTGCGTGGTTTGAAGGAAAATAGGCTCAGAAGTGGACCCACGGTCTTTGCCTGCTCTGACATCTTATAATCTTATAAACTGCTTGGTCAGAGTCAACAGTGCAATCATAAGATAAATAATTTTTATCTATTTTGGCAATTCTTGAAGATGTCTCTAGTTTATGGCATGCACTGTTTCATTTCTTGGAGCAAGAATTGCCCTTTGACAGAGCCAGTTCTTGTTTTGAAAGTGATGTTGTAGGTCTATATAAGCCCTAAGTTGCAGTTCTTCAATATCCTTCACCAAAATTCTACAACCTCCTGGAAGTGAAATATTCCCATCTGCATTATTTTTAATTGTACCATTTCCTAGCTCCATAAGTTGAAAAGCAAATATCCCAGCATTGACTTCTCCATGTAGGTGAACCCTCATGTTTATATTCAAGGACAGTCTTTGAGCATGATTCCAAAGGTAAGAATTCTTTAAGCAGTCATTGAGTTCATCAGCTGCTTTCCCTCTCTTAATCACTGGCAGAGTTTGTCTGAAGTCTCCTGACAAAAGATGGGTCACTCCGCCCATGAGCTGGTTGTTTTGCCTAATGTCCTGCAATGTTTTATCCAAAGCTTCAAAAGGCTTTCTGTGAGCCATAGTGTATTCGTCCCAAACAATTACTTAGGTTTCTTGCAAAAGATTTGCTACATTTATTCCTCTCTTGATGCTACAGATTGGATTTTCATTAACATTCAAATTCAATGGAAGCTTGAATGTGGAATGGGCTGTTCTGCTTCCTGATAGAAGTGTGGCAACAATGCCAGATGAGTCTACTGCAAGTGCAATCTTTCTCTGGGTTCTCACAGCTGATAGAATCAAAATTTTTCAGTTCCTCCTGGAGCATCCAAGAATAATATTTCACCCTTGGAGGAATTTACATTTATTAGGATCATTTCATATGCTGTTTTTTGATCCTGATTTAAAATTTAATCATTGATCTGCACCATGACAGCAAGTTCCTCAATATTGTAGCTCGTCTCTCTCAAGGTTTCTCTGTTCACTGAAAGTGAATATCTGTTTGGTTTCGGAATCCTAAATTGACTCAAATCCCTTTGAGTTAAGGATATAACTTTGTCTTCTATCGCACAGAGTGCAATATTTGCAATTATTGGGTTCATTTCTGCTCCAGATTGTTGTAACTTGAACTGATGGAGAATATCTTCAGATTGATCTTTCTTATACTATTCCCAGAGAGCCAATGGGTTAGATAGCTCACAGGTGACAATCATAACAGTAGATAAGTCTCTCATTGTCTTTAGAACCTGTGTGGTAGCTGCCTCTTCCAAAGTATTCTCCCAATGTTCATCATTTTCTGTTAGTCCAAGAGCAATGCATGATTGCCTGTAGGTTTCATTTTCATTTTCATTAACCGTTCTAAGCATTTTAAAGCTAGATGGTCCTCTCACATTGTGTAATAATAATCTTAGAAAGAAACATTCTGGATTCTTGCGTGAACAGTATATACTCTACCAAGAAAATCAATGCATTTAATTCCTGGAACTGTGGATGTGGTTCTCCTTGCTTCCTCCTAGAAAATAAGGTAATTGTTAAGATTAGCGGCCCCTGATTTTTGGGCCTATTTTTCTAACTAGTTTCTTTGTACTATCTTGAGGAGAATAAAAAGTAACCTTTTTTTCGAACTGTTAATATTCCTAATTCGGAAGAAAAACATTAAATTTTAAATTCAAAAGTCGAATACTAAACTTTTTGTCATGACTATAGTTTTTAGATCTCTAGTTTCATTTCGATTTTTTACGTCGAGAATAGAAATTAACATTCATCAATTTCTAAATCCGAGTCTTTGCATCCCATAACCACGGATTTTTTGTGGTGGGGTTTGCACGACCACATTTAAAAAAAAATATTAATATTCATAATTTGAAAGCAAAAAATTTAATTTCAAAACGTAAACATTATTTCCCTTTAAGCCGGTGGATATAATTTTGCGGGGGTGACCAAGATTCCGTGGACCCTCTCTTTTGTGAGGGATATTTTTTTATAAAAAGAGTTTACGAGATACCTGTCCATATGGGCCTCTCTCCATCCATAGTGGGAGCATCCTAGCGGAAAGAAAATATTTAAGGCAACGGAACAAACATCTTTAGTGACTGTCACTTCAGATTTACAGGTAGGGCACTCGGTCTTGCTTTTTAGTATTTGATGGCTAGCTAAAAGATGCCTGGTTTTCTCAGGATCAGAGAAAATCACACCTAGATGGTGGACCGATAGTGAACGTACATCGCACGAACTAGGTATTTGGACCAAACTGAGACATAATTAATAGTATGCATAAACACAAAAAAATTAAAAAGCACAAAATATGTATATAAAAAAAGCTTTCTTTATACTTCGTTTCGGTGAACACAATTCCTTGTCAAAAGAAAAAGTTATTTTATTTAAAAAAAAAGAACACTACGTCAAAAGACAAAATAGTGGAAGGCGTAGGGTATTTAGACTAGATCGATAGTAAACTTCACAAAAAAATAGAAAATGCGAAAATAACATACCTTTTTCCCATCTTTACAAACATGAAGGAAAGCTTAGGACAAAAAAAACGGTTATACTTGGTCAATGACAGTGAATAATAGAGTTAGCTGATGGGCCAGTCGGATAGCTAAAAAAAAATGAAATAAAATTACAAAATATCCCCCAAAAAACCGTTTGAAATCAGGAGCCGCTAATCTTAACAATTACCGAACATGTTCCTGCTTTGAAGGTAAAATATTTAAATACTTCAGGATATAGAAGTGTTTTGGCAAACTCGTCTTCTGTACAGAGGTTAAAAAACGCCTTTAGTGTAGTGTATTTGGCCTTTCGGCCAGGTCTCTTGCATTTTCCTCAGTATAATAGACTCTATGACCATTTTGCAAATGCAAAGCCAGGTGCTGAACTGAGGTTCTTCTGTCAAGAATAGGGAAAGAAAGTATTCTCCAGACTGCCTCAATACTGCAAATATGTCTTCCCATTTGAAATTGGTCAGCTTCATTATGATTCTCCAGGCTGAAAACTGCTTGATCACTACCTTTGTTTATATACTTGCAAACATATTTGATCGATTTCACACTGTTGCAAAATACCACATTGATATATGCATTTAATGTTTTACAAAGGAAGGGACTATACGGAACCACCCACTTGTTGTCTACAATAATATCATTTCCATTTTTTTCACAGCGAATGTATATCCTCCATTTTCTGCTATTCTTCTTTTATAGATTGGATATCCATTTGTATCAGTTCGTGTTTCCTTAATTAAGTCCCTTGGATATTTTTTTCTCAAGCTTTTGCCTACCATACTAGGGCTATTTGGATTAACAGAACCACATGGTGCATGGATCATATTCTTTTTGATGATTTCAAACAACATTGGATCTATTTCAGGATTTGGTAATTCTGCACTGATTATAAGGTTAATCTCATTGTAACTTATTTTTTCCTTCAGCCAAATTAGCAAATGGGCATGTTGCAAGCCTCGCTTTTTCCATTCAATTGTATACATATGCCAATCTCACTTGTCCAAAGAGCTTTCCTTTAGTAATCAGATCTATAAGTTTGTCCACTTTAAGCTTGGATACTCTTGCCACAATATCATGGTCTGTTAGTAGCAGATTGTCCAGGAAGAAGATTCTCTTGCACTTCTTTCAATGTAGGATTACAGGTAAAGGTAATGAATAAGTCAGGTTTGCCATAACGTTTGACATAGCAAATTGCATCCTGTACTCTTTCCTGCATGTACCTAGGACCTCCAGTAAAAGAAGAAGGCAGAATCACCATTTGTCCAGCATTATTTGTAGTGCCATCACTTAAACCTGGATCTTTTAGGTGGATGTATTCCTCTGCTCTGAGCTTTTTCTGATGCACCTCGATGAACAACAGTCTCTCTGACTCAATCTTGGCATACATATCAACTACGAATTGATTGAGAAGCTGCTTAAATCTCAATAGCAATTTTTTTTTCATTTTCCTGCCTCACCTTTATTATATAGGCATAAAAATCCTGAACAGATATTTTCTTGTTATTCCTTGTTCCAGTTTTTGGATCTCTTTACTTCAAAAGAAAATTATAACCATCAATTCCTTGCCAGAATATCAAAGGGTACTGTAAGGAGTCATAGGCTTTATGAGTTTCAGCGACTTTGTTCAGATTTCCATCTTTATATTGTAAAACAATATCTCTTTTTTCAATGCCTTGTCCAATTTCATTTGTTATAGGAGAATTGAATCTTCTTTGATGTTCACCATTCTGAGTTTTGTCTGCTCTAATAATCAATCTGACTTCTTCATCTGTACTTCTTTCCAAAGCTGTCTTTAATTTTATGATTAGACATTATTTTGGTAAGGGAGTTCTTGGAGATTCAGCACTATGTTTAGTTGTAAATCCTTACACATGTTTGCTCTGGTCTGTGCTTGAACTTTATGGTCCTCAATGAAGTAGATTTGAAGAAACATACTTGGCTCATTCAACAAAGGATAAATTTAACCAATTCTGTGATAGATTTAGCCTTGGACTCTGAAATCTTGACTTCCACCCTGGCAAAGTTACATCATTAGCTCCAAATGATGTCATAGAAAAGCAGTTGTTGTAAGCCTGAATCTGGATTTAATCCATCTAATAGGGAAAGTAATGGTTGATTTGGAATAGGTAGTTCTTCCAACTGAACTTTTCCATTTCTACAACAAAGACCATTGGTCTCATCCTTGAATTTTAGTGCTTTGCAATACTTATATTCATCTTCCAAACTTCCAATAGACAACTTCGGGTGGTTTGAGTAATCTTCCTTGAGATCATAATTAAATGCTGTTCTATGTAGATGAAACAAAAACGCACCTCTCACTTGTCTCATTTGTGCAGCGTTGGTTATTCTTCTGGCTCGCCTTTGATAAGTGTCCTCAGAAGCCCTGACTCTTCTCATCCTTTTAGCATTAGCTTCTATACTCTTTCTCCTGTCATCGGGAGTTCCAGAGATCCTTCTTTGACGCGCTCTTTCAGCTCTTGCAGCTTTGGATACCCTTCTAGTTTGCGTTTGATTGGGATCTTAAGCAACTCTCTGAGACCCATCACGATCGTCCTGTCGATAATACCCAGGCTCAATTCCTATATCTCCTTCTACACTTGAGTGAGATAACATTTCATGTGATGGCAAGAAGAGATCGTAGTGTAAGTTGTTCCAATATACTAAAGTGATGATTTTATTATTTTTTTTCATCATTGATATTTATCAATGATAGGTTGCTCTATTAAAAATTTGTACTATGCCATAATAGGCTTCAGCCAATAACTGGATTTCAATGTGGTCTCCTCATTTTTGCCCAGATCAAAGTGCTTGCAAGTAGTTTTTGAAGGTCAGTTCAGGGTGACCGCAGTCTGTATCAAGAAAGAGTAATAAACGTTCTTTTTTTCGATTCCAACAGTTTGGAAGTAAGAGCTCTCTGAGCGACAGATGATCGCCCTCAATATCAAGTCGTTGCAAAGCTTTGGCAAGGCTATGAAATAAACAATTCCCATCGGCAGGAGCGCGTTCATAAATTAAATCAAACTGGTTTGCAAAAAGAATGAAATTATGCACAATGTCTGTGTGGGCAACTGCATTATTAACCATTCCCACAGGGCTGACGCAAGGAGGTTTAGTGCAACCTGCAGACATCGAACTGATCCCTAAATCCGGTTTTAACTTTTTGGAAAGAACTTAATCTATGCCTTTGGAAATGTGCTTCTTTTTTAATTTAGAAAGTTTTTCAAAACTTTTTCTGATTTTCTTGGCCTCATGTTCTTGGGTATAAAGATTTCTTATCCTCTTGAATTTCAAGTTATGTCAAAGATTTACTTCTCTAAGCCGACAGTGGTCAATATTAGATTAATACACTAAAGAGAAGCTTCTGAACAAACAGAAATTGGCTTTAAATTAAATTCATTCATTAGAACAAACCTTGGGCAAACAACTGCTAGTTTCTAATAATTCCTTTATAATTTAAAAAAATATAAAAATTTGGCATGGAAATTATTAGAGCAAATTTAGATGGAGAAAAAAAGAGAGAATCATGATAGGCCGTACGCTAGAGACCGAAAGTCTGCCAACTAAGCACAAACTACTTCTTTAAGGAGGAGTGGCGGAGCTGCGGACGCTCGCCTCCTTACGTTCAATGCTAGATATCTCATTGCACGAGATTATGATTGGCGCACGCCCTTGCCCACCCTCCTGGAGTATAATGGTTTTGCGACCCCACCACCACGGGATGGGTGGCTTGGTTGGATGATGTGCGATTTTCACCGAGCATAATGTCTCCGTTCTTCTAATTTGCTATAAATAACTCCTTTAAGATATTAGATGTGCAGCTGCAACTGGATAGAAGATATACTATCATTTCTACGTATATTCCACTACAACTCTATTTCGACGCGAGGGACTTCCACGGCATCGTGGCACGGTTACCGAGGTCGTGAATACAGCTCAGCGATTTGAACGGTAGACACCCCTTCTGGGGAGACTACTTGATCAATCCTAGAGGCCAGGTCCTTCCGACCTGGTCGACGAGCTAAAGGCAGGTGTCCTAAATGTGGATGAATTTGCGCTTTTACTATCCGAGAAATGCTTCATTTTCCTACCATGATCTATTCCTTTGCTCTCCGGATGCTCAGCCAGATTCGGAATGAGAGGTGATCGAAGACTTCCATGATAGTGATCACTTTCCAATCAAATATTATTTTCTGGACCGCTGTCGCCTGAAAGACCACCCCGGTGGTGCTTGGCGCGGGCGCAATGGTCGAAAATTCAGAAAATGACTGATATCTCTGTCCCATTCGAGAAGTTTAGGTCGGTACATGAATCTGTATCGTCAACCGAGTGTAAGACAGCCCTCAAACAGAGGCGTAATGTTTATATGCGCTATAAGAGCAGCTCGAACGACTTCACTGTTGGTCAATATCACGAGGTAGGTCTAGATACGAGCATGTTACGAAGCACGCCCACTGCTGTTCCAGGCGAGCATACGTGTTCTTTTCAAAGGTGTGTAAGTGAGACAAAAGAATTCGGAGAAAGTTTTCGCAGGACCCCCATTCTATAATCCAGAATAATGGGACCGCAAACTTGAACTGTACATCCGTGGCGGGTTCCCTGTGACTGCATTTTCAGTATTCTTTGTCCGCGATACTGCTATATCAACATTCAATGCACGTGTTAGTGTCACTGAAAGACGTTATTTGACTGTCATCCATAAGTGGAGGACACTTCAAATCATTTTAAATTGAATCACTTACATTCCGCTTTCGCTTTGTGCGCGGATGATATACCGTATGTCAAGCTTCGACACCTAGTTGAGCGAGGTATGGCCATTTTGTTAGATTTGTTCAGCAGAATCTGGACAGAGGGTATCCTCCCAGACTCATGACGAATGACTACTTTGCGCGCTTTTCGCAATCTGGGGAGAGATCACTCTATCCCGGACAAATTCTACCCAATCTCTCTAAACTCTTATATCTGCGAGTTGACAAAGCAATTAGTAAATATTAGAGTATTTTTCTTCCTGGACCGGGCAGAACACCTGTCTTCCGTACAATGCGGCTTCCGCAAGTTCCATTCCTCTAACGGATGCTCTGCTCCGACTGAAAATGCCTTCTGTGAGGTCTTCTTTCGTAGATATCACAACGCAACTGTGTATTTCGATCCGGAGAATACCTGTGATATTTCATTGTGATACGGCATCATGGAGACTCTCCTCACGATGTGGGCGAGGGGAAGCCTCCCAATCTTTATTTCTGTGTTTTTGCGAAATCATCGATTCTACATACAAATGTGCAGAGCCCCTTCCTGGCCAATGGAGTAGGAAAAGGATGTCCCACGGGCAAGGGGCATCAGCGTCACAATCTCTGCCCTGAGTGTCAGTGGTATCACCTCGGTGCTCCCGGAAAATCTTTTTGCTACGCACTATATGGATAACATTTTGATCACTTATAGTGTGGTTTAGATGCCAACTCTGGAGCGTCGACTCCAAAAGGCATTGAACCGCATATCTTGTTATGCTGCAATGCACAAGTTTCGATTTCCCTTGGCCAAGTCAAGGTAGTGCACATCTACGGCTCCATATCGAACATGGCTTGCAAACATGGAATTGCAAACGGAGTTCGCCTGGATGTGGTGTATTCGTACCATTTCCTTGTTCTTGTTTTCAAGCAATGTCTCACCTGCAAGGTTATATTTGTAACTTAAGGGTTTCTTTTAGCCATGCCATTCATTATTCGGTCAATGACAGTCGGCACCTGAGTTGCTGATAGGGCTACTGCTTTGCTCTTCTACTGATCCCTTGTTCGTTCACGCTTGACTACGAATGCGAGTCTTATGCATCCATAGCCAAGCGTGTATTGCGGAAGGTTCACTAAATGCACCACACCGGTCTTTTTTTTGGCGATTGGTGTCTTCTCCACGGCCCTTATTAAGAGCATACATGTATAGGTTGAGAAAATGCCACTCACTCTGCGCCGTGCAGAGTGTCTTATTCACTTTTACGCGCAAGTCTAGTGGTTTCCTGAGTCGCCAATGGCTCTCACTACTTCCGTAACCGATCACGGCGGTACTTATACTGCCTAAAGACGCCAGTCATAAACTAAACCTCCTGGGTTTATTTGTAAGAAACCTTTACGAGAGTTCTGTGTACTGTAAATGTCGGGCCGTTAGCACTTCCGGTTCTTCCCAGGACGCCACTATGAAAGATACCACTGTCGAGATATGCCTGTGTAGACCCATTCGGAGTAAGGGCACATACACATGCACTGGCAGGTAACTGACCGAAGGCCGTCTGCGATATGCTTTATAGCCATTAAAGGAGTGGAAGGCCACCTCCTTGATTTTGAGTGCGTTTACGATTGGCCGGAATTTATCTAATGGCTTGCCAAGTTGCAGTTCAAGGATATATAAAGATCAAGACCCCCAAATTTAATTTTAATATTTATAATAAACGGGGCAAAATACGAGTATATATATATATATATATATATATATATATATAGTTAATTGGATCGTGACAGTTTACAATATGACAGAGCTAAGCGGGAATTGCAAAATTATCGTTAATTCGAATAATGGATATAATTTAAGTTGGAGCGGGAAGTCAATTCAAAAGGAGATGCAGGTGACGATTGACGGGGGGTGTAATCAGGGGATTACAACGCAAAATTGCTTTACCTTGAAGCTTAGAGTTGTTCGGAGGGGCGAAGACTAACGGCAAAGGTCTTCGAGGAGATACTTCTGCGAGTTCTGACAAGGAGGACTCGTAGATGGAGCTTTGAGTACTTCTTGTTGAAGAACGAGATTTTCTGCTCCATAGAGATGGAATCTCAAACACGAGACGATTCTGCGGCACGGCAGGAAGACTCAGACACGGGGAACGAGAATCTTGAAGAGGTGTGTGAAATAAGGGGGCGCACAGTTCTCCGGGAATAAGGTGGCTCGATAAGCTTTCCTCCGACTAAGGGCCAAAGCTTTACAAAGAGCGATCTGCCGGTGAGATCTTAACGACGAGGTACGAAATGAGCGGGACTTCGCAGGGGAACATACAAACGGTCTGAACGGAGGGACTGGCAGACTCTTAATCTCCTTGAGGAATGGCAGAACCTTGGTTAAATAACCAGGTGGCTGATCCATTAGATAGCCCCAGAGCATGGACGTCCCCAGAGAATTCTCGACGTCAGTCTATGCAAACTTATTTCGAGATAACGAGTTGAATCAGACAGCGAAGTTTGCCTGAGGATATAGGGTTGGTTCTGTTAATCCAAATAGCCCTTGTATGGTAGGCTAAAGCTTGAGCAAAATTCGGCGTTAGCGTGGCTGTTTGAGGGCGAGGTGTGTCCCGCATAAGCAAATACAGACTGGTCAGGTGACTCAGCGCGGGACTGCTTCCTTCCCGATGATTCTAAAATTCCCACGCCAAAGAGCATGTGATTTCTAGCGAAGGGGCTGAAAGGTGTATTCCGAGGGGCTTCCTCTCAAGCTGCTCCTTTGAGGGGCATCCTCTCACAACCACCTATCACTCTTATTCGTGATGCATCTGCTCCTAAAGCTTCTTCCGAAAATATTGATTTTGGCCTTTTTCGAGCATTCTTCGTGTCACAATGGATCCGCGCTATTGTATACCGATGGCTCCAAGTCCCAGGAGGTGGTCGTTTTCTACGCAGTATCCCCTCTGCTTGAAGTTAGCGGGACTATACCAGGCGTTACCTCAGTCTCCACCTCCAAGTTAGTTGCAATACAACACTTGGTACGGCAGATAACGTCACGTGCCCGGTTCGGAGACCAGCCTTGTGAGCTCTCAGGTTATTAAAATCTCCCCACACCCTGATTCATGCTAATCGTGACGCCACGGTTGCCGCGAGCAAGGTGGATGTCAAGTTTATCTTATGCTGGGTTCCTGGACATGTTGGAATTGCGTGGAATGAGCGCGATGAGGGTACCAAAGGGTATGCATAATCTGGGTGACTAGATCAGCGTTTGTCTTTTTCCTCACACGGACTACATGGCAGAAATCACGGCAGCGATCCGGGTTGCTTGGCGAAGAAGATGGGAGACGGCAGAGAAAAACTTAAAGTTATGTGCCATTACGCTGCGACTGTTCCAATTGACCTTCCCTCTAATGTCACGGCGCCTTCAGGTCGCTTTCTTTCGTCTTCGAATTGGGCAACTCGCAGGACGCACCGCTATTTGATGGAGCGCTTGCCTGCACTTAATGTGACGGCAGCTTTGTCCACCAAACTGTTCGGCATTCTTGTTGAATGTCTCATTCTGGGACGATAACAGTTCCGGTTTCGGAATTAGCGGGTTCGCTACTGCTTCTATTTCATCTCCAATGTTTCTATGTCTAGGGGAGGCATGCCTTCTCCCGACGCCGGAGCATGCTTCCATCCTATTTCTTAATTTTTATCGCCCCTGTTTTTTGTCTCTTTTGTTTCTTACTTTTCTTTGTTTAGTTTGATTTTGGTTATTATAAATTATCCTACTACTAGTCTTAAATTTCAATTACGGCGTCCTATGGCCTCGAATGCAGTCGCCAGATGAGCGGGCTAAAAAAATTCACCCACCTAACACTAAGGCTGGACGAGGTTTCACTATTAGTGATTTATTCGGATATTTTGAAAGAAATGCAACAACCGATAATGCCTGGCTCGGGCCTCACTGAAAAAGAAAAAAAATGACGGATTGTTGTGTTATAGTCCACATCCAGCGGCTTCCACCAATCCCACCTCGGGTTTTCGGATTTTTCAGGTGTGCCCCCTGGGTGGCAGTCGGTCCCCGTTTTGCTTTTTTTTTGTAATAACATTGTAACTATTTGGCCGATTCTAACAAAATTTGAAACTCTTATATTATTTTACATTCTCTTTTGAATGGTATAATTGCCAAAGTCTTCCCAAGGTTAGCCCGGGAATTATTTTGTTTTGGCAATAACATCATAACTATTTGGCCGATTCTAACGAAATTTGAAACCCTTATGATTTTTATATTCTCTTCCAAATGATTTAATTTACAATGTCCTCCTAAGGTTAGTTTTTGAATTAATGAAAGTTTTAAGGTAGTAAAATAATAAATCAGAATAAATGAGAGCACGCGACTTTTTGTTCAGCAGACCTTGTTTTACTTCACGTTTGATTCCTGTCGCCCCTTTGTTCCTCATCTATGGGGTAAACCACCTTGAGTCATCGTATAGTAGGTTAAATTATATAATAAAGCGTTAATTATTTTTCAATTTTCTTATTTTTATATTATTTTATCATCGTTAAAATATTTAAAATTAAATAATACTAAGTTAGTATTATTGAAATGTTATGAGTTAGATATTCGCTAAAAAAATTTACATCATATTTCAACAATTTAGAATTTTAGTCATTAATCCGCTACCAGAGAAATATCGAGAGTCTGAATTCAATTATGTATTTCCTTTCAGTAGGGCCAAGGGAGCAAGGAGCAAATGCCCTTTGGGAAATTCCCTCGCTCCATTGATACCAACTTTTAGTATTTGTTTCTCTTTGTTCATCTGCTAATGGTATGTTCCAATTTGTAATCTCAAGTTCTCTTTGGACATTTTTTTCCGATTTTCTTTTAATGTACTCTCCTGGTTCCTACATTTAGACTCAAATTTAGCGTACATACTCTTTTTCATCCCTATCCTTTTCATCAATACCTTTATGTGCATGTCATTTTTTTCTCATATCTGCCACTTTTCTCGTTTCCTTTATAAAGTTGACTTCGTTAGTTACATCATCTCCTGTTTTATCCTATTCTAATCTTTTTTTATTGATGCTTTGGCAAGTGATGAAGCTTCGGGATTTATGTCTGTGACAATAGATTTGGAAACTCGAAGAAACCCATTGTTTCTTGGATTAAAACAAAATCATTCTTTCCAGTAAACTTCTTCAACTTGAATTCGCAAGACGAAAGTGCCAAATTTCCCATTCGCTAGAATCTTTAAGCGGTAAAACGGAAACTACAATTATTTCAAAATTGGGAGAAACATATTGCAAAGGATTTCAGCATTGGTAGAAAAAGGTCGGCCACTCAGATAAACAGGGTAGGTTGAGGTTTAAGGGCACGCTATTTTAATTTATTATATATGCACAATTATAAAGAAATAATGAATAATAAAATAATATAGCCCTTTTTGGACCACCATGTACATCTGCTCTGTAATATTAGGAAGCGAGAAAATACAGTAAAATACGTTTTGTTTATAACGACCAAATATATGTTAAATTCCGAATATTTTTTATTTAATTTTGCACTTATTTAGATTTGTCTTCGTAAAAAAATATCGCTTTAGAAACCATTTTCTAAAATATTTGAAAAAGTTTATAGGTAAACCAGTCGAACCTGAAAATGCTTTGCTTAAAGTGCATTTACAGGGTGACCCCCCCAAAATGGCCCAAAATTTAAATGGCTTCATAAATAAATTTAACGAACAATTAAAAAATAAAGCATATTGAAATTTACGGCTTGTTTGGGAGGTTATCGCCTTATATTTGAAATGGATTTCTCTCTGGTGTTAATAACTCCACTTATCCATTTAGGGTGTTAACACCGTCTTTTAGCCAGCCTCATATTCAGAGAGAGGGGGAAAATGGAATAAAAGAACTAAAAAGAGTGGCAAAAAGATAAGGGATAGGAAGGGAGTACTATAGCACACTACATAGATCTAGCATAAATGATCAAGGCAATAGGGAGGAGAGAACCTGGTTTAGGAGAGTTGCGCGCTCTCCTGATCCCTAACGCCTCAAGTGGTCTCTTCTTTTAGCAATTCGAGCTATCAACCTTCTCATTTTCATCTAGCCTAACTTCACCAATTTAAGGACCTATTTTTTTCATGTATGTAAATGCAGCATTGAGTAGGCCTACAACCAGTTAGCTGCTGTTAATTGTGAACGATAGCCAACAAGTTGTAATTTACAATATTAGAGAAATAACCTTCCACGGATGTTTTTAATTTAAGAGTAACTATTTAATGGTCGCGCGCACCTATATTATTACAGATAAATACGTCTTAAACAAAGGATTCCTCCGTTTTTATAATGTCTAAAATAATACAGTTCGAAATTAGCCCCCTTAAATGACTAATGCAAAAAAATCGTGGCAAACAATCGTTAGCTGTTGCCGAGAGATGAGAGCCAGGACCTGAAAGAAATGTCCGTCGTGCTCGCGGACTCTTCGGTGCGCTCATTCTCTGGAATTTCTACATGTCCAGGAACCCAGCAGAAGAAAATCT
Organism: Ceratothoa steindachneri; assembly: GCA_963969495.1. Lineage (NCBI taxonomy): Eukaryota > Metazoa > Arthropoda > Malacostraca > Isopoda > Cymothoidae > Ceratothoa > Ceratothoa steindachneri. Next base: position 216,930,168 of record OZ018319.1, read on the forward strand.
TGACAACCTCCAGCTTGTCAAAGCCATGGCAACACAGATATCGTAAACCAGGTGATGTGGTGATTCCAATGAACCGGGCGCACTCAGGGAGCTTTGTGAATGGCAAAAAATCAAAATCCGGTCTCTGTACCGTGCACGTCACGTTATGTCCCGTACCGAGCGGTGTGTTGCAACCAGCTCGGCCGTAAAGACAGACATGGTGCGTGGAAGAGCCTCGTCTACTTCAAACAGAGTGAATACGGCGTGGGACCGTCCCCTTCTTGGGAGCCATCCGTATATACTGGCACTGTTCCAGAGTGACACGAAGTGTGCTCCAAAAAGGCTAAACGCAGTAATCCCGGCACTGTAGAATCTTTGGGAGCAGAGGCTTGGTAACAAATAATCAAAGATGGTACCCTTCAAGGTGGCTTGCTGGGCAGAACCAGAAGCAGCACCGGCCCGAGAGCTATACTGACCTCCTAAATGAGTTTCCTATGCCTAAACCCAATGGCTTGAGGTATGACTGGCATCTCTCAGCGGCATAAGCACCTTCGAGATTAGCTGCAAATGCTATGATAGCTGTTGGTGAAACATAGCATGCGGAACATCGCCCGTACCAGGAGCGGCCTTCGTGAATGAAGGGAGAGTGGAACGCAACTTACTCAAAGTAAACCTGTCGTTGAAGGGTTATACGACTATAGAGGTAAATTCCAGTCGGCGGCCTTTCGTGACATCACGGCACGCTTTGAATGCTGGCGGAGCAACATCCCAGCTAGAGAATGCCAAGAAAGCGGTCGCGATTGATTCCGCCACGGTGGCGAGGTCAGAGATTACGGTCTTACTCTCCTAGAGAACGGAGGGGGGAGAGGGCATGCGAGAACTTGCCCCGAATCCATTTGACTTGCTTCAGCACCTCAGCTAGATGGTTCTCCCATTAAGTGAATATACGTATGCCCGCCAGGAAGAGTGTCGGGCGTAAATCGAAACATACCGTAACCTAGCCCTATCTCGACGAAATTAACCGACATTGAAATCGTTTGGGCAGCGCTTAAAAAGCATGAAGCATAACGCTTTTGTTGAAGTACCGCTCACACTCCATTGACTACCACGGAACCGGTAAGCCTGCAAAACAGCCAGGCGTTCTAGGAATAGTAGTTAGGACCATGGCGATGAGGTTGCCGGAGAAGAACTTAACGGCCTCGTCACCTGACCTAAACTCATCGACTAAGACAGAGAAATCAATCATTTCCTGAAATACAGGCAACCTTGCCCGCGCTAAGAACAAATGGGACGCACTCTCAGGCGGCAGCGGCCCAGAAGATGATATTTGAATGGCAAAGTGATCACTACATGGAGGTCATCGAATATCCCCCTACCCAAAATTAGTTTGTGCATCCGGAGAGCACAAAAATAGATCGAGGCAGGAAAATGAATTGGGTCTCAGGAAGTGATGCGTAAACTCATCCACATTCAGGACACCTATCTCCAGTTCGTCTATCAGGTCGGCAAGGACTTAACGACTTGGATTAATCGAGTAGTCTCCTTCTGAGCTAGAGAAAGGGGCTCGTCAAACGTGCCACGACGCGGCAGAATTTACCCGCTTCGAAGTCTACTGACGGTGTAATGTACGCGGAAATAACAGTATACCTCCTATCCATGAGCAGCTGTACATCTACTGCCTGAAAGAAGGTATCTAAAGCAAAGAGAAGAATGGAAACATAATGCCGGGTGTAAATCGAACATACTCCTGCCTGATTCCCATCCCATGGTAGTGGGGTTTCAAAACTCCTATACCCCAGGAGGGTGAGCGGGGACATGCGCGCAGCATGATCTCCTGCAAAACGATAGCTAACGAAAGGCGGGAGGAGACGAGCCTCCGAAGGTACTCCCAGTTGGGCTAGAGTCCTCAGCAATTTCATTGAAGGAATATACCATCCAAACCTAGCAGGGAGGAGATGTGGGGACCCTCTTCGAAGAGAACACCCTCACGGTAATGGCCTTACACTTTTCGGGAGCAGCAATCTGGGCGCTGTTGGCCTAACAATGCGCTGAAGGTGCTGTCGCCTTTGATGACTTATCGGGGGAGGTTGGTATCGCCATGCAAGTCTTTTCTTCCCTTGGGCAGGCTTTGGAGGCGGGGTTACCTATTTTGGAGGATCCAACGTATCCGAGCCACTTAGCCTACCAATAGGTTTCGGCGTAGGAGCCGAAGCTCCTTTAGCGGTGTCCTTCTTCCTGGGGCAGCTTTAGAAAGCCCGGAAGATGGCCTCACGACCAACTTCAGGTGTGTTTCCTCCTGTAAATCTAACGGCTCGTTGAAGGCGCGCGGTCGTTTCGTCTTACGGGAATCAGTCACACTGGGAGAAAGGAGCGAAGCCCTGGCTTTCATCGGGGCTGGGTGTGAACCCTTTGTGGCGCCAGCTTTACCAGGGGAGCGTTCGGGGTAGGTAGAACCCGCAGAATGGTTATGACTGGGCATAAAAACGATCGTCTCCGAAGGCCTTGAGGGGCCAGGAGCAGAGGGTGTTTTTCTTAACATTAAGGCATAGGACGTCCAAAGCAGTGCCGGTCGCGCCATGACCAAGTCCTTAGCCTTAAGAAATGAGAGACGATCCTTGGCCTGAACGGTCAGGACTTATTCTTAAGTAGCTGCGCCCCACATTGATTCGAAGAAGCGGGGTGCGGCTCTCCGCAATTGAAACACTTGGCCACACACGATTTGGATTTATCGTGTGCAGCCTTAGGGTAACTTAGATAGACTTCGGGTAACCCCCAATTTGCACATCGACAGGAGCGATTTCCATGGCCTTAGCGGTCGCAATAGTAGCACCACCGCGGGGGTGGCACGAATTCCTGCACTCGGTAGCGATACCAACTGGCACGCACGGACTCAGGGAGCCTGTCTCAGTCGAACGTGACGAAGAGTGCCCCACCCAGTTTTATTTTTACAAGCTCGACTATGACCACCCATGGTCGGCCAGCTCTAAGGTAGTGTCATCTATGGAGTAGTCCACGATTTCCCTCGCATAAACTACTCCTTTCACGTAGTTCATGGTAGAGTGCGGCATCACACTCACCGGCGTGCCTTCAAGTGTCGGAAGGGCACAAATCATGGCGGCTTCGTGGAGATTCGACGCATTTGCCAAAAGGCTCTAGGCCGAGAAACGGGTCACCTTCGGCTTTCTACCAATCATGTAAGCTAAAGTTCTCCTTTGTTGGATCATGTTGCGCTTAGCCAACATGGTGCCATCAGTGGAGTGAATAACAAGGAAGCGTTTGAAGTAGCGGGCTCAAAAACACCAGGTAGCCTCTGAATGAGGGACGCCAACGTAATCGAGGCTCCGCTCTGCGCACTTTTGGTCTTGATCTGGGACTGACCACCCTGGGGAGCACCGGGGCCGTACAGGCCGATCTTGGCTTGGTCCCATACCGAAACGGCAGTGGATCCGTCCCTCTCCGTGGCTCTCGCGGAGAGAGAGGAGCCCATAGTTTTCTCCGTCTCTTTGCTGTTTTTTGCTTTTTAGGAGAGGAGAGCGGGGAATGAACCCGCTCTTTTCTCCGCTGGCAGGAGTCCATAGGCCAGATGGACGAGGTTCAGCAAGATCCTTCTCTGAAATAGAGAAAGTCTTGGCTGTCACAGTAGCCCTAGGTGAAGGAAGAGATCCCTCATCTCCTTGTGAGGTCTCAAGAACCCGAGCCATCAGAGGAGGGGCTTCCATAGATGCAGACACGGTTCTGTGCTTGGCAATGTGACCTGGTTTTACCCAAAAGAAGATCCTAACCTCTGGAGGTGGGTTACCTCAGGGACAATTATCATCTCAGTGGGGGTCTCCATGTGGCTATCCCCCCCTAAGACATCACGGGTCCCTTCAGGGTACCTTTCATTCTGTCCTAGACCGGTGAACCGGTATCCGTCTGGGAAAAGGGGAGGGCAGGTATACTGACCCCCTGCAAACTGGTCGCGCACGCACGCATGACATTAGGGGGCACGGGCCGGCGGGCCCTTCTATCTCTTGCAGCCTTAAGGGGGTTGGCCCTATTGAAACGCTTCCACCCGGAGCGGTCAATTTTGGACCGCCTGCTTGCTTTCTTGGCAGTTTCCTTAGAAAGTAACGGGGGGGACTGCCGCTTGAGAAAGTAAGTTACTCAAGGGCGACTCCAGAGAAGAGGGTGAGGGTGAGTCCCCTGCACCTAAAGGCATAGGAGAGGAGTAAGACTTCTCTCCCGCCAGAATTTTGGAGGGTCTCCTTTGAGAGCACAGGGGCTACCTGAGTACGGCTCCGACCCTGGTAAAGAGTAAAGGGGGAGAGGTTTGTTTATTAGATTTCCATCATGGTGATTCTATGATAATCACGGCACTAAAATGCTCATCTCCCCACGCAGTAGTCCGCTCTGCGAAGGGTGAATCTAGGGACGGCTAACCAGCTGCCGCTATTTGAGGCCACTCCTCCCGCCTTGTGACCTGGCAGCCCATCGGCATAGTGGCTCTACCTTAGGCACGGCGTAAAAATCAATTGATTGAAATGAGATGTTAGGAAGGTGTGGTTGGGGATGAAGTAGGTTGTTAATAACCTACCACCCCAGATCGGACCTCAGGAGTGAAGAAACGTTGTCCCTTTTCCCCCTCAGCCCTGATCCAGGATAGTTGGGTGAGAAGAAGCTAGTCGGCGTCCACCCCGTGAAACTAGAGGCCGACTAGAGAAAGTTGTTGGCTATCTAAAACCTAAGATCTCTAGCCATATACAACCCGAATCCTTTATCTATCTAGAACACGAGTTCTTTGAAACATCTAGAGCCAGTCACTTGAAACAACTAGAACCCGAGTCAGTTGAGAGAACTAGAACCTGAGTCGTGTGGGTCATCTAGAACCAGAGTCGTGAGAGTCATCTTAAACCCAATTAGCTTGAGCCCACTAGAACCTAATACATGTGTGCCATCTAGAACCCAAGAAATACATACACGAACACATACAAGAAAACTTCAGAGTAATCATTATTTCGCCCTTGAATTACGTCTAAACTTTTCTGTGAAGAAGCGAAGGAGGCTATGCCCCTTTCAGGGGTCGCCAGATGAGCGCGTTAAAGACAAAACCAGGATCCTAAAATAACCTTCATTAATACGAAATGCCCAAAAGAAACAGAAATACTTTTAAAAACCTGTTGCAGAAAGGTGGGATTCTACCTGTGTGGACGCGAAACGCTTCTCCGTTCTCCGTTACTCCGTGTGGCTGAAAGTCTTGTCTCGAAGAACGAGGAGTGTTTGTTAGCAGTTGGTAGGGCAGGTTTGAATTACCAACAACTTCAGTCTATAATTCAATTTACAAACTTGTGACAATTATTACTTTGGAACAGAAATGCGCACCCTCCAGCTCCCCCCCCTCCCCCCTTGGCATTCTGTTACCCGAGAACACAAAGGCTCCGACTTCAAACTTAAAATCACTCGAGAAGAAACGGCCTCTGCCAATTACATAAAACAATTCCCGATATTGGGAATATCTTCAATAACAACTGGCACCCCCCCCTGAATTGGATACTCTTGATTTGTTTCAGCAGCCCATCCACCAGGCATTTTTCCTAAAACCTTTTCCTAACTCCATTGTTTCAAAAGAATTAATTAATAAAAGTTCGGTTCCTCGAATGACAAGTCTAAAGTTCTAACAATATTCTCAAGTTCTCAGGAAGAAGAGATGCCAGATACTATCAAAAAGGCAATTTAAAAAATATTGGACTTTTTTTATTCCTTCCGTTCGGTGTTCAAGGAAATATATTCACCAATATGACATCAAATAACAGATGTCTTCTAACTCAATTTCAGGAATTTAGGGTGTAAAGTTGTGTCGAGTTTGAATTGGAGATCCAATATAGATGTGAGCAAAGTGATTCGAAAGTTGGGGGTGATTTTTTGTAACTTGGAATAGACTTTTTTTCCAATTGGGTTCCCAAAGGGATTGGAGTTAGGCAGATCGCACAATTCCGGGCGTAATTTCAGAACATCACTGCCTACCTGGATTTTCATATGTAAATTTAAAATTAACACCACTAAACACCGTAAAAGCCCAAGTATTGTTTAATAATAATATATATATATATATATATATATATATATATATATATATATATATATATATATATATATATATATATATATATATATATATATATATATATATATATATATATATATATATATATATATATATATATATATATATATATATATATATATATATATATATATATATATATATATATATATATATATATATATATATATATATATATATATATATATATATATATATATATATATATATATATATATATATATATATATATATATATATATATATATATATATATATATATATATATATATATATATATATATATATATATATATATATATATATATATATATATATATATATATATATATATATATATATATATATATATATATATATATATATATATATATATATATATATATATATATATATATATATATATATATATATATATAAAAATATATATATATATATATATATATATATATATATATATATATATATATATATATATATATATATATATATATATATATATATATATATATATATATATATATATATCTATATATATATATATATCTATATATATATATATATATATATATATATATATATATATATATATATATATATATATATATATAAAAATATATATATATATATATATATATATATATATAAATATAAATATATATATAAATATATATATATATATATAAATATATATATATATATATATATATATATATATATATATATATATATATATATATATATATATATATATATATAATATATCTATATATATATATATATGAATGCAATATCTCGCAGGAAAAAAATAAAAGGTGTTTCCAAGTACTTTCGAACTTTATTAAGTTCCTTATCAAGGATAACTACAAGAAATAGTATTATATTAGAGGTATATATACGAAAGAAAAATATGAAAGACCGCCTTTCTTGATCTTCTTATTCATAGAACTCATACATGTTTTAAATACTCATCTTTCGTAAGCTAACTAATTTAAATTCTTATATTCATTTTTACTCTTCTCACAGCCCTAAAGTTAAACGCTCTGTTTTTTCTTCTATGTTTCTACGGGCATTACGTGTTGTGAGCCCGGAATATATGGATTTGGAATTTTCCAATATCTTTGAAATTGGCCTGTTACCTTTACTCGTTTCTTCAAAACTGTCTTTCTTCTGCTAAAAAGACATTTTATCAAACTGTCCCTACTCTCCATTTTAATAGTAATAATAATTTAGTTCTACCTTTTTCTCTTTGTTTTAGTGATCTTCTCCGTCTTTTGAATAACTTTAACATTTCTGTTGCTTTTAAATATGAGACGACCATTAAGAATTTATTAGTACGTAATAATTGTAATAGTTTGGGAGGAGGGGGAGTTTATTCAGTTGAGTGTTCTGGTTTTTTAAGTAAATATTACGGACAAACAGGTAAACAACTTTCTGTTCGCATTAATCAACATAAATATAATGTCCGAAGAGGGGAAGATAACAGTGCTTTCTTTGTCCATATGTCAGATAAGGACCATCTAATTAACTGGAACTCGGCCAAATTTATTTATCGTTCCAATGACCCTATAAAAAGGAATATCATTGAATGTGCTTTTATAAGCCAATGTGATAATTTTAACCTTTCCCCTGGTTTATATAAAATAGATGCTATAATTAAAAGATTAATACTCAAAGAAATTAGTTTTGTCTTGCGTTCCTAGAGTTTTTTTATATACATTCTTTAGTTATGTGGCCCCTATTTTATTTTATTTTTGTTATTCATTATTATTTTTTAATTGTCACTGCTTTGTTTTGTACTTTGTATTTTCCCCCTTTTGCTCATCGTGTCTTATATTCTCCCTCGTTAGGCTATCTCCATTTCTTTGAATCTGTTACCCTTTCCGTCTTCTCAGTATGACCTTACTACCTGCTTCTTTTAATCCTTAATGTGTTTTTTTACCTTCCCCCTCTCCTCTTCCTCATTGGTGATTTCTTGTTTTTGAGGCGGTCTTTCATATTTCTCTTTCGTATATCTACCTCTAATATAATACTATTTCTTGTAGTTATACTTGATAAGGAACTTAATAAAGTTCGAAAGTACTTGGAAACACCTTTTTTCTTTTTTCCTGCGAGATATTGCATTCATATATATATATATATATATATATATATATATATATATATATATATATATATATATATATATATATATATATATATATATATATATATATATATATATATATATATATATATATATATATATATATATATATATATATATATATATATAAATATATATAAATATATATATATATATATATATATATATATATATATATATATATATATATATATATATATATATATATAAATATATATAAATATATAAATATATATAAATATATATATATATATATATATTTATATATATATATATATATATATATATATATATATATATATATATATATATATATATATATATATATATATAAATATATATATATATATATAAATATATATATATATATATATATATATATATATATATATATATATATATATATATATATATATAATATATATATATATATATATATATATATATATATATATATATATATATATATATATATATCTATCTATCTATCTATCTATATATATATATATATATATATATATATATATATATATATATATATATATATATATAAATATATATATTAAAAAGTCTCTCTCTCTCTATATATATATATATATATATATATATATATATTTATATATATTTATAAATATATATATATATATATATATATATATATATATATATATATATATATATATATATATAAATCAATTTATTTTTAGCATGCAACCTAGTAGTACATTTCTATAGGTGGATGTCTTTATTGAAACAAGTCTCATTTTAAGTGACATCCATCTAGGTTCTTTTTGGAAACAATCAATCCACCTCTAGCCGAGAACGCAATTCTAATTTTATCTTCACTACCATTGAATTGTCTTGATTTGGTACCAATTCTTCTTAAAAATTTATAGTATGATTGCTGTCCAACTCTTGCATAAATTTTAATAACTTTCATACTTTTCTTAGAGCTTAAGCAAGATTACGAGTTAAAGATGATTTCACCCTTAAAGTGACTCAAAAATGGGGGCAACGAGACTAAATGTCCGGAAAATTGAAAAATTAAAAAGTTTTAATTAAATTGGTTCTTCGGTGCCTTCAATTAGAGATGGTGTAAATTTTCATAACTTTTTTTTCATTAAATTTATGCAAGACGAGCCAGGAAGTCTCTACAGTAGAAAAATAACAGTTTTAGTGGAATTCCAATTAACAATGGATATTTGGGGGTAGGGGGTGCAGCTCAAACTTATATGTACATATTTGACCACGCGGATTTGAGCTACATGTTTGAATGTTTTGTATGTTTGGAGCGATTTGTTAAGTAATGAAACGTTTAGCAATTAAAATTGAATTATGACTATGCCACGATTATGGGTAGAATACTAATGAGATTTTACCATCGATAATTTTAGCGCCCACTTAACGAATTATAATATAATTCAAGTGGCTCGAAACCATATTTCCGTCATATTTTCCTTTCTAAATATTTTCTGCTCGCTGACTACAATGCACAAAATTTTAATTAATAATTTAAATAAGTTGACAACTTCCAAAATATTTTGGATTACAACATATCCACTATCACGTGATGTTGTTTGGTGTCTTTCAACGATGCTTCCAGACTTATACAATTGGAGACTTGCTGCAAATAGGTAGTTTATGGCCAATATTCCTTGGGGAGGCCCTAATAAAAATCTAAGGCTAGATATGGCCAATGTTAGCCAACTTTATGACAGAATTGGTTGCGTAATGTTATTTTAGTTGTTGTGTCATTCTCTGCTTTAAATCGTCGGTGGAGAACAGTGGATTTTGTTTAGTTCTTTAAAGTTGTAAAAAACATTCGTGGCCACTGTTCCACAATGAATGTAATTCAAACTGTTTTCTCGATTGATATGAACATTTAGGCTTACATTATGTTAACAATAAGTTCCAAATGCAATATATGTTTCATTTAAATTAATAAAATAGCACACACTTACAATAAGGCTACCAAATTGACAACATTTGTTCGGAACTTTCCTGACCACGGAAACGAATCCATCTTTAATTGTGGACAATTCTCGAAAATGCCGAACGTAATACGTTTATAGCACGGCCATCAACAAACCATATTGTAGGATAATACTTCTTAAAGTCTACCTCAATTTTTATTAAGGGGAGGGGAAGCAATCATTATTCGATAGAAAACAAACAAAATTGCCAAATTCTATGAGAACTATCGAGTTACTTGTGGTAATTCATGATTTTTGAATAATGCCTAATTACTAATGGAATCAAATAAGATATATCTTTTTCCTGACGGAAAACTACAACCTTTTAACTATCTAAACCCGAGGGGCTGCAAATCAGATGTGTTTTGGGGTCTGTAAATGATATGATGCGGATTTCGACTGCGAAGGTGTTGTTGAAGCTTGATTGATATGAACGCGTTCGCGAACGATTTTTCCTGCATTTTTATTTTCGTTGGAGTGTAAATTACTGCATCTTTGAAAGTGATTTGAACAACTTTCGAAGCAAAAGCATTCGTATTCCAAGTGTTAAGATTTAAAAGAACGTAACGCCAAATTTCAGTGGTTAGAAGCTTATATAAAGAAAGTCACTAAGTAGGTAACAAGATCTCTTCATTTGGTAACAAATATTACCGCGATTTGTATTCATTCGCTTTTCTTTTAGGTCAAACTTTAGAAGCCCTCGCCATGTTCTTTTTAGTAAAACCAGTACTAATGGTGTTTGTAGGCGTTCTAATCATCATCTACAGTTCGGTTAGGCGTGGAAAGCACATATTTTTAAGATACTGGCACTCTGAGGACGACTATTTGCAGCGATACTATCTTAAAAATAACTGCTTTCCCCGCGAAAACGAAGCCGTAAAGGATGACTAAAATGCCGACAAATACCATTAGTACTATTTTTACGTATTTACTATTTATTTATAGACTATTCGTTTATGCGTTTGGGTAATACTTCAGTTTAGGAGGAGCTATTTCTGGGTTACAATTAATGCGATCAGTTCTGCATGTTTATCGAAATAATAAAGACGATAGCGCTGGCTACTTTAGGCTATTTCGGCCCAAAATTAACATTTTTTAGTTACTTTTGAAATGGGGGCTATGACCCCCATACCGCCCCACAACACCCCGCGACTTAAAAAAAGAATCGTAATATTCCTAATTCGAAAGGTTAACAAAAGATTTGAATGCAAAAGACGATTGTTAAATATCGGGGGCATTATCGTCGTTTTAAATTACCTAATAAATAATCACTTGATGCCATAAGCAAAACCATCTCTACCTTTCACTTTTATAATAGGGCCGCGTTTCTTTACCAAGCCTGTTACAAAAGGAGTATTAAAATTCCACAAACCGAACTAAGGGTTGCCAGTCTGTGAAAATAATGGTTTATTTTTACATTAAAAGAAAGCAAAGCTCGCCGTATTTTAATGTCAAATCAAACCCTTTAAGGTATAATGTCCTAAAAATATGTATTTTCCGCGCCAAACTGAAACCATATCTGCCGATTTGAATGCCTAAAAAGACCGTGAGTACTTGTATAATACTCAAAATACGGCGTAGGTCTTATGAAGTTTGACCTTTTATTTCTGTCAGTGTTCCCTGTCTTTCTTTCCTGATTAAAGTAATCGCTTTCTTTTTTCCAATAACATCGTGAAAGGATAATTAATTTCCAATGGCACGATTAGGTTGAGTTAGGTTAGGTTTAGTTTTTTAGTTTGGTTTGATTTTCTGTCTTTTGTTGTTATTTAAGATATTTTAACAAATTTTGGCATTCAAATTTTTGTGTAAATGAATTAATAAAGAGATAAAAGTATAAAAAATTGAGACAGAGGCCGAAGTTATTGTAATACTTCAATTTAGGGGCGCACGATAGGGGGCGCTGTTTCTGTGCTACAATTTTGGGCTACAATCTACGCCTTATGAGGTCAGACGGTAGCTTCAAAGGGGGCCAATCACGGCGTTGTATTTGTTTTGTTATTTTTTTTTTATTTCTTCTTTATTATTTAGTAAATGCCTGCACTTCTACTTAATTATAATATTTAGTAATGCATTGATTTTTTTATAATTACTAACGTATTAAACTATTTATGTTTCGTTTAACTATTTTCTGTGAAACTAAACCATTAAGTTCACACACTGGCAACTCTTAATTCAACCTTATTTCAAACATTGGCAACCCTGAAACCGAGCAGTTAAAAGAGCGCGATTCCTATAAATACGGTTTGTTCGACTTCAATACGACTTGTGTTAATTACTCGATCAATTTAACAGACTTTTCTATAGATCGTGGTCTCATTTAAAAGAAGCGCAGCTCAATTATAATGGTGAAAGGTGGAGATAGGGTAAACCTCAAGATCTGCGTCACACGCTCGCCTCTGCTGTTCCCCGGTCATGGCCGCATAATATTTCGTCCCTGTTCCAATATGTTTCACCTTTTTTTCAGGAAATTCAAGGGGACTGCTCGCGGGGGATATATCACTGCGGAGGGACCTCCTACAATGATCCAGAGTTTCAATCAATTGGGGGAGTCTGAGGGGCTGTGCCCCCCAGTATATACTCATATACTAAAAAAATGTTAATTTTGGGCGGCAATAGCCTAAATTAGGTGGCACTATTGTCTTTGTTATTTTTATAAACATGCGATCGCCTACTTTAGGCTATTTCCGCCAAAAATGATCATTTTTAGTTACTTTCGAAATGAGGGGCTTCGCCTTATAACCTCTGACGCCTAAATTATAGCCCAAAATGGTACCCCAGAAACAACGCGCCTAAACTGAAGTATTACCGAAGTTATTTCTCTTCTGATAAAAATAACTGGACAGGAAAATCCATTTCCGTTTCCATCAGAACCTTTTTTTTTTCCTTATTTCCTCTGGTGAAATTCCGTGGGAGTCGCGTCAAAATAATATTGAACTACTTCCATCACTGCAATACAAAGCCATCGGTAATGCGATTGAATCACAAGGAACTTTCTTCATCCATCATTTGTCCCAAATCTCAGCGCGAAAACTCTTTCGGTTATCTTTGCCTTAAGTGTTAATATAAATGCATGGTTAAGATGCCTTTACCTCAAGTATTAATGTGAATGCATTTTTCTTTACACTCGAACATTGTGCCAATGCGAATGCTTCTTTTGGGTTCATTTATCCCAAGTATTGGGATGAATTCAGCAGACCAACACGAACTATTTAAATAAAATATCTAAAAACCAAACCCGTTTAAATAACGTTCTACATCGTCGTTAAATTACCGACTTACACCAACGTGAGGAATTAGGTATTGCAAAAATATTTTCTATATAACACCATAAGCATAGATTTCCGCAACATAAGTAGTAAAGGTACTATATTTTATAAATTTACGATTTTATATAGCCTTGTCTATTTAAAAAAAAAATACGGTAAATGTTGCGAGTATGGGCGGATGCGATTCTAGCTTATTTTGAAGGTCGGTTCGTTGTTGAAGACGGCTGGTCAGGGGGATGGGCCTACGATGATCCTGAGATTTTAATCATTTGGGGAGATCTGGGGGAACAGTCCCCCAATATATAATCGGAAATCGCCATAAACTTCATCCACATAGATTTCAGCTCAGAAAAAGTAGCTAGGAAAAATAGCCCAAAATAAGCTAGGACACGGATCCGGCCATACTCTACACAATTACCAAGGAAATACAAAAACGAGGGGCGGTCAATAAGTTTTGCGAATCGATAGGGCAAAACAGAGGAAGGAAAGTGGCTGTTTGGACAAGTTATGACAAGTCAGGACCTGCAGCCGCACGTTCCTGCCTCGTCTATTTAAGAAGCAGTAGCTGATCGCAGATCGTCAGCCACAATTTTTTCAACAATGGAGAAGGTTGAGCACCGCGCAGTGATCAAATATTTGACCAAGGAAGGCAAGAATGCAAAAGAGAGCCGTGAACGCATGGTTGCAGTGTGCAGCGACACCACCCCTTCCTATGCAATCATTGCTCGCTGGAATAGGGAGTTCCGCCATGGTCGTGAGTCTCTTGAAGATGACCCCCGTCCAGGACGCCCGTTAGACGTGACCAACTAGGACAATGTGGCCCGTGTGGAGAGGATGATCCTCGAAAATCGACGGGTGAAGGTCGAAGAAATCGAGCGAGAATTTGGAATATGACATGGAAGTATTATCAACATCATCCACGACAATTTGGCCATGACCAAGGTCTCTGCCCGTTGGGTCCCTAGAAACCTCACGCCCCATGCTCGACTTCAACGTCGTCAAAGTCCACAAGGCGAGATTTGCACAAGCTACCTTTCGCGAGTGTAGATTCGAGGAGCTCAACCATTTTCCCCTACAGTCCAGATCTGGTCCCTAGCGACTACTTTTTATTCCGCCAGCTCAAGGCTGCACTGCGTAGACGCCGGTTTGGGGACGATGAAGATGTCCAGCTCGCCTCTAGGAGTGGGTTGAACAGCAGTCGGGAGATTTCAGGTTGTCGGGAATTCGAAGCCTCAGGGACAAGTGGCTCAAGTGCATTGAAGTCGAGGGTAGTTATATTGAAAAATAATAAAACACTTTTCCTCATATCTCGTTTCCTTATATCCGAATTGCAAAACTTATTGACCGCCCCTCGTATCTATAGCCAAGCGATTTAGATTGCGGTGGAGTTGTAAATCTGTAGAATTACCAGATTTAGTAAAAAAGCATAGGTTTCTTTTCTGTAAATATTCAAATAAAATATGTCAAAGTCAGCAGGTTGGTCTCCATTGTAAACCATTTGTACACAAACTTAATGCATTTTTTTTTCGTAATATTGAAAATATTTTTGTTTTGCTTTCTTGTTAATTGTTAAGATTAGTGGCGCACGATATTTCTTAGCGATTTTTACGTTTTGGGCTCGCATTATATTGTATTGTATATAGTTTTGAAGGGAATTTTGAAATGGGGGTTTTTCCCCCATATCCACTTTTAAAGGGGGGTTTCATCTCACCCGCCCCAACTATTTTTAATAATCTACTAGTATTCCCCAGTAGTAATCGCTAACAAAATCGTGCGCCACTATTAACCATCACCGCTTTCTTACAATAAAAAAAAGAATAGAACGACCTATCATTCATACAACCTTTTACTCATCCATTTTTCCTCTATCTCCTCATCATATATCAACTCCTTTAGGGTGGAAAGTTTAATTAGAGTTGCACATAATAACCAAGCAGCACAATGCATCAAAAAACATTTTATCTTCATTTACCTGAGCAAATTAGGTTTCATTCGTTTCGACGAAATATTCTCTGGAAAACTCCCTTATTCCTTTCTTTAGGAAATACTGCCAGAATTTAACTATTTCCACCACAAATGAACCAATAATTTCCATGCGAAACACCACCATTCACAAGCACTTTAAATAAAAACTATTACGACTAGTATAACGTTACTTGGGAATTTTAGTTTTTTTATGACAAATTCACTCGGTCATAAAGCGTTTAAATCCAAAACCCACAAAAATACTGCACAATTACATCACAAATAAAACAATATAAGATACGCTTGACATGAAATAGTTGCTTTGTCTATTTCTCTTAATGATTTCTGTCGGGTGTCGAGATATAAATGCAAGCAAAAATCGCGTGTCCGATTTAAGCGGTCACAGCATTACTGCACGACAAGCAACCTCATCCCTTGACAGAAAGCTACTGAGCATCAAAACGAAAGACTTTGCCTTATAACGCAAGTAGCCAGGACTCTTGAAATCCTTAAACACGGTTGTTTTATTCATTATATGTATTTTTCTGCCCGATAAATAAATGAAATGACGGTCAAACGAAGAAGGAAATTTAAATTTTCTTTGTCGATTGAACGAAACAACTCATGCGAAGTCAAACGCGCACAGAGCAAAGCCAGCTTGGATATGGCAGAGAGGAGGGAAGGGGTAGGAGATGCATTAATCAACGCAGGAGCTTTAAAATTAATTTACGACGAATTTATAGTTTCTAGTCAATTACTTTAGTCTTTTCTATTTAATTATGAATCATGTCAAGAATAGGGAGTCGAACAACTGCATGAATCGCTACTCTTAACAAGAGAATTTGGGAGATTGATATTCTTAACATGATAAAATTGGGTTCGCTATTCTTATTAGGTGTTCAACAGTAGTTGGGTATTTGGAAGTATTTGAAGGCAGAGACAAAGAAACACTATTTCCACTAATCGAAAAAGTGATGAGAGATGGATCAATTATCTATAGTGAGGAATGGCTAGTCCACAGAAATCTAGACAATAATCCAAATCACAAGCACTGAGCCGTCAACCTTTCTTTGGGAAGTCCATCGAGGTTGACATGACAGATGCCCTCATATATGAACCCCCACCACCAGGGTCGGTTCGTTGAGGGTATCAAATCTGCACTAAGCTTAAACGGCTAGGAATGTGTGCAGTCTTCGGACCCGTATCTTGATCGAGGGAAGAACGACCCTGGTGGCAGGAGAGGATCGAGACGGCCAGGCTTCATCCTCGGCTGCAGGGAGCTGCCGGGACACCGGTCTGTTGATGCTCGCCTATAGGCACTACCGATCCTAGTTTGTGATCGAAGTATCCTTCTCTAGCCTTTGCTTAAAAAGGCAGAACCCAAGAGGCAGGGGGGAGGGGGAGGTGCAGTGGTTGGTAGGCGCCAGGGCGTGTCTACACACCGGTAGGCCTGCACGCCGCACTTCTGGGATCCGCTGCTGCTCCACGCTTTGCACTTCGTTAATCCACAGACAGGCCTTCATAGACAACCTATTGAATCGTATTGGGACTGATAATATCCCAGACACTATATTTTAAGAACGGAATTTGGGGAAATGAGTTCAATATTTTTTCCCCCTATTTCTTTATCCCTATTTTATATATTCTATCGACTTCTTTGTCTAGGTATTCTGGTGAGACAATTCTAAGGGCACGCAAAAACATAGAGAATAAAAGACTTTGTTTGATGTTATTAAGGTGGTTAGAATAAAAATGTATATAAGTGTCTATGGCTGGATTTTTTATATATTTCATATTTGAAACAATGGTTTGCCCGATGAATTAGAATATCATAACATAACATAACATAATTTCACGGATGACAAAAGCCACAAGGGCCTATCAAAGGTCATCCGCATCCGTCAAAACCCACCCACAGGAAAGGGAGTGTGCGATCCTTTTCAACTTATAAAATAAATTTATTCGAGGGCACTAAAGTGTTAACTTTAGTAAGAAATGTATTAATATTTAAATTATTAGGCCAAAGGCAAAGGATGTCATCAACATATCGCATCCAGGCTATGAGGGTTTTATTAATTTGGGGAAGTATTATAGATTCGAAGAATTCCATGTATAGGTTTGCGAGTACAGGGGAAAAACAATTCCCCATTGCGATTCCAAACATTTGGCGATAAAATTTTCCACTAGAGGTAAATTTGCAATTGTTGATGCAAAGAGCAATGAGTTTAATTAGGGTAGAAGCGGGTATAGGGAGAGCAACTGTGTCGATGTGTTTTTCAAGGAAATCCAAGAGATCGGGTACGGGAACTTTAGTAAAGAGGGAACAAACATTGAAACTAACCAGGCTAAAATTAGCAGGGTAGGGCAGCTCATTAAGTTTACTAATGAGGTGCATATTATTGATAATATGTGAATTGGAAATGACCCCAACCAAAGAGCTTAGTAGAGAAGCTAACCATTTTGATAGGGTATAGGAAACACACCCAACAGAGCTAATGATAGGGCGCATCGGTTTATCAGGTTTATGGGTTTTAATAACACCATAAAGGTAGGGAAGGGAAGCATTTGAAGATTGAAATTTGCTAACGAAGTCAGGGGATCTTTAAGTTGAGAGCGAACAGTTGAGTGAAATTCTCTGTTTATCTGGTCATTAGGATTCCTTCTAAGGGTCTCATAGGTGGAGGTATCCGAAAGTAAGATATTCATCTTATCTAAATATAGGGATTTGTCAATTAGTACAACGGCGGCAGATTTATCGGCCTTGTGGATGTATCTGTATATATATATATATATATATATATATATATATATATATATATATATATATATATATATATATATATATATATATATATATATATATATATATATATATATATGTGTGTGTGTGTGAATTTGGGCAGCAGTATGTTTTCATTATAGCATGTTTTATTAAAAGCGACCACTAGTTTCGAATTAATAATGCTTTTTTCAATCTTCTCGATTTGTCTTATATTCGCCTTTTCTTCACTGTTTAACCTGTGGATAAGTGTACCGAAGTTCATCGGAGACTGATGATTGTTATTTTGCCAATGTAGAATTAAATAAATGTAATTTAGCACTTTCTTTAATTTAACTGACGCGTTTCGATACATCGAGTATCATCTTCAGAGTTACAATGGGAAATTATTACAAAGTATTCAGTTTATATATGTTACAAAATGTATTAACAAAAGTACGAACGAAGCTATACACGTATAGGCAGGTTGGATGCAGGTGATAAAAGGTCGGAGGAGTAGGTAGCCAGAGAGGTGGGGTGAATTAAGCTGCTTGCCAGAGGAGATTAGTGGCTAATGGCAGTTCTGAGTACACCTGTCCCTCTGCTTGCTTTTCTTGCGCTGGGCAGGATTTCATTGGAGTTAGACTGTATGTTTAAATTCGGTTGTTTCTCTTGGATATATATAGCTTCAAAGAAGAGCAGTTGACGCATGTTGGGAGCATAGTGTACAATTTTTGGTGTTTTCTTCTATCATTTTTCGGTTGAGGCATGTTCCGTGTACTGCCTGTGCATGTTTTTTAGGTGCACCGTTGTTGAGATGGTATGACATTCTTCTTGAGAGAGTGGTTTCGGTCATGCCGATATACGAGTTAGGTAGGAGCTCACAGTCTACTAGTTTACATGTGTACTCGTATATCAGATGTGTCCTATGTTTCGGTTGTAGCGGGGGTTTGGGGTTATTCTTCATGAAGAAGGTTGAAGTACGTCTATTTTGACAGTAGATGATTAGTGCGATCTTTTTCTTGGCCTTTATGGGTTTCACTCCTGGATCTATAATGTCCTTGATGGTATATATATACATATATATATATATATATATATATATATATGTATATATATATATATATATATATATATATATATATATATATATATATATATATATATATATATATATATATATATATATATATACCAAGCAATGGTTTCGCCACTTCCCCTATGGGGGGAGCTTGCGCTTCGCTACTTAGATTAAATTTATATAAATTTTCTGAACTTTACCATTTGTAATTCTTTGGGTTTTAAAAAATTCACAAAATTTCGATACTTATATTTATTTCTGAACTCCACCATTTTGTTTTTTGATATTATAAAAGAATTATTAGAAATAACTTTGATAAAAAACATAAGTCATAACCAAACTAAGATGAAACTATTATTCAAAAACTCAAAAAATTACCTTCTTAAATTATAGAGTTAGTTATGATTATATATATATATATATATATATATATATATATATATATATATATATATATATATATATATATATATATATATATATATATATATATATATATCAGGAATATGTAGACCCAGGTGATTATACTAATCATTTATTGGCTGGACGTTTCGGACCTTTACTAGGACCATCTTCAGCGTCTAATGAGAAGGGAAAGAAACGTTAATTTATAACGGTTAAAAGAATGCACGAAAAAAAGCGGAAGAAGGCAAGTTAAAATAATAAAATTGACAATAATTAAAATTAAAGTACAAACACTAATAATATATAGAATTAAATAATATTACCCAGTGGTATTTAAAAAAAATAATAATAGAAAGTGAAATTCTAGCAAACTGACTTGATTATCACATATTAAAAGTTGCTGAAGTAAACAAAAAATAAAATTATATTAAATTGTAAAAACACACACAAAAAAGACAAAACCCCGAAAACAAATCAGAATGAACAAAGGGACTGACCTTTAACGTCGGAGTTGAGAAATCAACTAACTAAACATATAAAACTACTAACGAAATTTATTCGGTTGGCCGGTTGGCTAGTTAATCTATTGAAGTGTTGGTTGGTTATATGGTGAATAATTTAATTGAGGAGGAGTAATTATTTAGGTTTGGATTTATTTTAATGATATATAGTGACTCTAAGATTTTCAAATCGAGAGAAGTTAAGGCTGAAGATAATATAGTAAATGAATTAGAATTAAGAGGATGATGGTGATACTCTGAATGTTGCCTGATGGAAGAGGCTTCAGGTTTAGAAATGGGAATTTGTGTGTGTGTGTTTTAAAACAATTGTTTTTTAATGTAGACGATGTTTTTTCTTGGGAAAACTAAAAAAAAACAGTGCTTTTGGGGAGGAGGGTTGTTAAGCTATTGCAATAGAATCATATTGTATATATATATATATATATATATATATATATATATATATATATATATATATATATATATATATATATATATATATATATATATATAATTTTTAACTTAATTTAGAAAGGGGGGGCTTGCCTTCCATACCCACACACCCCCGAAAATTTAAACAAAAAACTCATAAATATTCCTATTACAAAAAAGCCTATCCTTACTTTTGAATTTAAAGGGGCAATTGTCAAACCTCGTTAGGTCTCTATTTGTTTATAGCATGTTAGGTAACCCGTTCGCACCCATATGCACACAATTATAGCATCTTAATTAAAAAAATATATATTTAAAGTGCTTTACGAAAAAATAAAAAAATAAACAATATGAACCCCTACGTAACCAATTCTTTTGAGGCGAAGACTTTACAGAAATAAAAAATTAAACTAATTAGGTTCTTTCAATTTGAAGATGGCAGCCGATCTATTTTTCGACGATATACTTACTCTACGCAAATGCTATATAGAGTATATCTACTATACTCTATATAAGTATTTGCGTATTTTAAAAAAAATAGATATTTATAACAAAGCGCCCACGAAATTCAATGTCGGGCATAAACCGAAAAATAATCAAGTAAATTATTAATAGACAAGCCATACTTGGTATTCTTTCTTACAGAAAGAACTTGGTTCCACAGACACTCCTTCGGCGTGTGAGCTAGGGCCTATTTGGTATTCTAAACCGCTTTTTTTTAATCCCCTTTATAGACTCTTTATTTTAACACCCTGAACACCTTTTTCAACCTAGATACCCTGAAACATTTTTTCAAAGTTATTTCACCTTTTATTATATTGTCTTTATCCCTTGAAGATTTATATATAGTTGAGAATTTTCCAAACACTTTTTTCAACATAGACACCCTGAAACCTTTTTTTTAAGTTATTTCACCCGGTTTGATATATAGAAAAACCTTCGTCAGATCTCTCTTTTCATCTAAATTTGCTTCATATACGAAATGATAGTAAAAAAGCGTCAAAGCCCTAATTTTAATACATTTTTTGAACTTCACAATTTGTATGTTTTTTAATTCCAAATCATTCCATAATTATATTTATTTTTTCTGAACTCTTAGAAAAAACTTTGATAAAGGCTCGAAACATACAAAAAACAGCCGTGCAAATAAAAGTTTCAAATAAACCTAAACTCAAAAACTTGAAAGGTTACTTGTCCACTAAGCAAAAAAAAATATTTTGAAAAATTTCAAAAATTCACCAAATTAAATTATAGAGTTAAGGATATGTACTGAAAACTTTTTAATCTTTTTTACCAAATTACGATTACCTTTGCTAGAGCCATATAAGTCTTAGGGACGGATTGGTTTTGGTATATTGAATATTTTTCTCAAAGTTCTTTCTAAGAGTTTATTTAGAGATCGAAAAAGTAGAGCGCATGGCTGATTTTTCGTGTAATTGAAGTTTTTATCCAAATATATTATAAGAACTATCATTTTTCTCACCTTATACTCTTTATTTACTCCCTGAATATAAGAAAGTATAAGAGAAAGTTTGGAATAAAATAAATTTCAAAAATATTGTATAGGAAGAAATATTTAAATAAGAGATTATTAAGAAAATTTTAAAAGAAAATAAAGATCACGATTACAAAAGAGAAGATTGAAAACGAAGTTATTCAAAAAGATATTTAAAGTATTATATTTGAAGAAGATATAGAAAAAAGAAGAAAGTAATCAATATATTTCAGAAGAATTTGACACTATAGGAAAGGTAACTACTCAATTCTATCCTGAAATGGAAACCAATACCCTTACCTTGGCCGTAGGCCACACACCTAATAATTCAAATCTTCAAAAAGGGAAGGGAGGAAGATCTTAATAACTATAGGTCAGTAAGCCTAACTTAACTAGTATGTAAATTACTTAATAAGATAGTTAAAAAAGGGATAGCAAACTTTTAAGAAATTGTTAGTTTATTGAGTGATACTTACCATTGATTTGAGTCAAGTAAACATGCCAAAAAAATCTGATAGAATTTCTAAATTATGTCACAGGAGACGATTGGTTAAAGGAAGTAACATAGACTTAGTTTATTTAGATTTTAGTAAGGCTTTCGATAAGGTCCCTCATAAGAGACGTGCATAAATTGAAAATGTATAGTTTCTGCTAATGTTTTAAATTGGTTGCCAGAGTAGCAAAAGAATAGACAGCAAAGGGTTTTACTAAATTGATAGAAATTTTAATGGACGATCTTATTAGTGGGGTACCTGGGATATCTGTTTTGAGCCCATTATTATTATTATTTGTTTACATTAAGGAGTTAGAGTTAGGTGTTAAAAGAAATGTCAATGTTTGATAATGATACGAAGTTAGCAGCTAGTGAGGGAAAAATACAGAAAATATTCACAATTAAAAGTCCGTTCGTGTCATATTGATTTCACACTTGCACCCTGTTTAATTCTAGCCAGTTGTTAAAGGGCTCACTACATTCGTGGATGGAATTATAGCCTCCTGGTAGTTTAGTTTGATGACATTCTAGCACCAGGTGGCCGGTGTTTTGCGGGGCAGTGTGGCAAGCTGGACAGATGGGCGAGTCTTTGATCTCAAGTTGAATGGTCACACAAGTGACAGATAAGATTTAACCTCCCAAAATGTAAAGTTGTTCACATGAGCAACGATAATAGGGAATTTAGTTACTGGCTGGACTTTGGCTGAAGATGAGAGGGATTTAGAAGTAGTAATAGATGATTTATTCTAAGCACTGTTAAGAGGCTAGAAATAAGGCAAATATAGCTTGTGATACGTCACACCTAAAATATTGTATTAGGGCACGGTTCCACATCTCACGGAGGATATCAACATTCTTAAAGCAGTACAGAAAAGAATAACAACAACAAGGTTCAACAGAACTAAGTCGCGTGCTCTCAATTATTCTGACTCATGCCCTTACGACCTTCATAACTTTCAACAAGAGGCGCAATCCGACCCATATTTAGTTTTCTTTTAATAATTATCCGGCTAACCTTGGGAGGATCTTGACAATTATATCATTCAAAAGAGAATGTATAAAAAACATAAGGTTTTTAAAAATTTCGTTAGAATCGGACGAATTGTTACCATGCTATTGCCAAAAAGTAAAATGGTTGTCATCCGACCGACGACCTACTGACTGACATAGTATAGCTCATAGAGTCGCGAGCACTCGATTGAGACATCTTGATTATATGGATGGTTTGGTTTGAGGTTTTTTAACATGTTTTCATTTGAAAAGAGGTTCCAAAGGGGTGATATTATCCAGCTTTGTAAAATATTTAAGGGGATTGATAAATTAGAAATAGGGAAGTTTTTCGAACTGGAAATGGATGATAGAAAAAGTGGTGATGTCGAGGTAGAGCTAATACCTATATATCTATGGAGGGGGATTTGATTAGAAGAGTTGTGTGGAATAGGGCCAAAGAATGCTCATTTGACCTCTTCTTGGCGCCGTTACCAGATAATGGGGGTAAGCTGAAGAGGGAGGGAAGAAAACCACTCCCCCGAGTATACGGGCAAATAACAAAAAGCGAGTGTAGATTGACCGTTAATTACTAAGCTGTGGCTGAATGCTGTTCTGGGTTATTTAAAATAGTAGTACAAAAATAATATTTAATAACACAACAGAAAAAGATAAATATTTACACAAATAAAACGAAATTGGAATATCCAAAACTATGGGGTATTCGATAGTCTGGCAAAAAGGGACAAGCTAATGAGCTTAAGGCAGGTAAATGACCAGACTCGGATTGAGTCTTAAAAGGCTGTGCTGAGCACACATACAAATATATCCTTATGAGATGGCCGGATTAATGAGATCAGCGCGCGTCGATATGCCTTGCAGAAGTTAATGCTTGGACGACTAAAGGAAGGGGGCAATACGAGGAGGAGAATTGCAGAAGGTTGAGATTTACTTCGGAATACCTTGACGAGGGAGTACTTGGCCTGGTGAACGAGAACAGCCGTTGCTGGGAAATCGTCAATTAACTAGGGTAGAGTTCCGACGGGAGAGTTTTTTGCCTTTGCGCTCGTGTAGACGGAAACGGAGCCAAATCGAGAAGTGACGTGTCTCGTGCGTGATGACGGGCTGGTACTAACTTGACCCGGCTGAGCCTCGTGTTAAATACCGACTCACGATGAAGTGAAATCACCTCCGGCCATGGAGGGGATTCTCCCAAGGTAAACACAGAGCTGAAGGATGGACGTCTTCCAGCAAGGAATTTGCGATAACAGATGTCCTTTCTCGCACTCACATGCTTCAAGATGGTAGGTGGGAGGCAAGATTGTCTCAAGGCTCGAGGGGAAACTTCCATGAGTAAACACAGCTTCGTTACGAAAGCCTCTTCGCTTGATTCTTAGGCCCATTTCTCTCCTCCTTTGATCTCGTTCTTGAGGGCCATGTGGGTTTCTGGGGTCCATGTGGGGATCCTTGACTCTATTCTTTCACAGGCCACAGTTTGAAATTTGAACAATCTAGCTGCAGCTTGGACCTGACTAAATATTACTTCAATAGTGCCGTCGTGGATTCTTGGAATATATCTTGTATGACTATTTTAATTAGCTCTAGTGTGACATCAATCATTCAAAGAAAGCTAGACAAGTGTGCGAACCGCCTGATTTTGCAGACAGATATGTATAGGTTTTTATTAGTACTTACATGTTTTTGGTCCTGTATTATAAACAATATGACGAACATACTTGTTAATAGCTTATAAAGCAATTCAAAGGATGCAGGTTATATATACCATTGTGGTGAGTTTATTGGTTCTGGGATGCTCTGAGTGGGCTGAATTTGATAGGCTCTAATGGCAGTTTTCTATCTTTATTTTCGTTATGTTATGTCATATTATGTTAATCTGCAGACAGGCGTAATACAAAACATATTGAATAGAATTGGGAAGACATAAAGCAAACATAACAACATGCCAGGATGCAAAGGTGAATTTCTTCCAAGTTATTGACAACAGTTCAAGTGGATGGAAAGAAACAAAGAAAACAGGGAAATGAATTTATGTAACGCAATTGACACTCATTTTCTTAATACTTTGGTATATTGTTCGTTTTTACTAAATTGAAGATCACCAATATTTATTTTTTCCCTTTACATGATATATATAGTGAGTCTGCTATTTTTGACATGGCGACTTTTGGGGTAGATATGCTTGAAATGGAAAAATTGTGCCTACTTTACATGGAAAATTTGTGCTCCATATAAATTACATGGTAATTTGCTTGCCTATTTTTGACATGGCAAAATTATCTCACAATTTTTGACATGGCAAGATTGGGTTCCCTATTATTGACATGGCAAAATTGGGTTCCATATTCTTGATATGGCAAAATTGGTTTTCGTATTCTTGATATGGCGAAATTGGGTTCCATATTCTTGACATGGCAAAATTGGGTTCGCTATTTTTGACATGACAAAATTGGATTTACTATTCTTGACAGGGCAAAATTCGATTTCCTAATCTTGACATGGCAAAATTTAATTCCCTATTATTGACATGGCAAAATTGGGTTCCCCATTCTTGACATGGGAGATCTCAGTTCCCTATTTTTGGCATAACCTAATTATGTTCCCTATTATATTGACATGGCAAAATTGTGTTCCCTATTCTTCACATGTAAAAAATTGTGTTCTCTATTCTTAACATGGCAAAATTGGATTCCCTTTTCTTGACCTGGCAAAATTCGATTTCCTATTCTTGACATGGCAAAATTTTATTCCATTTTCCTGACATGGCAAAATTGAATTCCCTATTCTTCACATGGCAAAATTGTGTTATCTATTGGCAAAGTTTTTTCCATATTCTTCACATGGCAAAATTTGATTCCATATTATTGACATGGCAAAATTGTGTTCCCTATTCTTAACGTGGCAAAATTGGATTCACTATTCTTGCCATGGCAAAAATGTGTATGGCAAAATTGTGTTCTATATTCTTACATGGCAAAATTTTGTTCCCTATTTCTAGCATGGCAAATTTTGTTCACTATTCGTGAAATGGCAAAATTGGATTCCCTTTACTTTGCATGGCAAAATTGTGTTTTCTATCCTTGACATGGCAAAAGTCTTTTTACCAATTCTTGACATGGCAAAATTGTGTTCCCTATTCTTCACATAGCTAAATTGTGTTCCCTATTCTTGGCATGGCAAAATTGGATTCCCTATTTTTTGACATGGCAAAATTGGATTCCCTATTCTTGACATGGCAAAATTATATTCCATTTTCCTGACATGGCAAAATTGGATTCCCTATTCTTCACATGGCAAAATTGTGTTATCTATTGGCAAAGTTTATTCCACATTCTTCACATGACAAAATTTTATTCCATATTATTGACATGGCAAAATTGTGTTCCATATTCTTGACATGGCAAAACTGCTTTCCCTATTCATGCCATGGCAAAATTGTGTTCTCTCTTCTTGACATGACAAAATTGTTTTCCCTTTCTTGATATAGCAAAATTGTGTTCCCTATCCTTGATATGGCAAAATTGTGTTCTATATTCTCACATGGCACATATTTTTTACTATTCTTGAAATGGCAAAATTGGATTCCCTTTTCTTGGCATGGCAAAATTGGGTTTCCTATTCTTGACATGGAAAAAGTCTTTTTACCAATTTTTGACATGGCAAAATTGTGTTCCCTATTCTTCACATGGCCAAATTGTGTTCCCTATTCTTGGCATGGCAAAATTAGATTCCCTATTCTTGACATGGCAAAATTAGATTCCTATTCTTGACATGGCCAAATTGTATTCCCTATTCTTCACATGGCAAAATTGGATTCCCTATTCTTGACATGGCAAAATTGTGTTCTCTATTCTTCACATGGCCAAATTTTGTTCCCTATTCTTGGCATGGCAAAATTAGATTCTCTATTCTTGACATGGCAAAATTGGATTCCTATTCTTGACATGGCCAAATTGTATTCCCTATTCTTAACATGACAAAATTGGATTCCCTATTCTTGACATGGAAAAATTGTGTTCTCTATTATTCACATGGCAAAATTGGATTCCCTTTTCTTGACCTGGCAAAATTCGATTTCCTATTCTTAACATGGCAAAATTGTATTCCATTTTTCTGACATGGAAAAATTGGATTCCCTATTCTTGACATGGCAAAATTGGATTCCCTATTCTTGACATGGCAAAATTGGATTCCCTATTCTTGACATGGCAAAATTGGATTCCCTATTCTTGACATGGCAAAATTGGATTCCCAATTTTTGACATGACCCTTAAATAATTAGTCAAAGGCTTACTCACATTGCACTTCCGTTTCTCCACTCCAGCTCCTTATCTGTCGCTCTTCTCTTTTTTATTTCTATTTTTTCCGTTAATTTTCTATTTTTTATTTCGAATTAACTTTTGTGATATATTTACCCCCTCTCTTTCTATTAAATCTCATAGAGACATGCTTTCACATGGATTTTTAACAATTTAAAGCAACCTATAACGAAGGCATCTGCGGGAGAAATATGTAAAATAATATGTGAAGAAATTAGCAAAGATATAGCAAGTGAAAATATATGGAAGAAATCTACCCTCAAATCTCCTTGTGGGCAATGGGGCCCGGACTGCAAGCGACTGTGTTGCGTTCCCCCCTCCATAAATTCCTTGATTCCCAATTACTCTTTGTAATTTTTTAATTAAATTATGTTCTTGCCACATATTTTAACTTCCATTAACTTTACCATTTTTCCGTATCTCTTTCCAAAAGCTATCTGTCGTAAATGTCCTCTATAGAGTTCGACTTTATAAAAAACATTCGATAACTCACTTAAATCGCTTTAAATTGAGCACCGTATGTAGTTTTAGCTAAGCAACATTCGACAACAATGCTTCAAATGAGCGTGTGATGGCTCATTACGGTTGAGAAAATTCCATCTCTTCCTCGAGCTTTACAATGAGATTAGCAAGACATTTGTGGCAGAAAATTTTCAGCCATATTTTTCACTCAGATCTGTTATTATAACATAAGTAGCAAGTTTTATATCACAACTAGCAACATACACGGCCTTGCTTGGAATTAATTACTGCTCTCTTCAAGCAACATACCCGGCGTTATTTGACTTTAATTACTAATCTCTTCAAGCAAAATACACGGTGTTGCTTGACTTTAATTACTTCTCTCTCCAAGTAATATACATGGCGTTGCTTGGCTTTAATAACTTCTCTCTCCAAGCAATATACACGGCGTTGCTTGGCTTTAATTACTTCTCTCTCCAAGCAATATACACGGCGTTGCTTGGCTTTATTTACTGCTGTCTTCAAGCAACATACACGGCGTTGCTTGGCTTTAATTACTTATCTTACAAGCAATATACACGGCGTTGCTTGGCTTTATTTGCTGTTATCTTCAAGCAACATAAACGGCGTTGCTTGGCTTTAATTACTGCTCTTTCCAAGGTAGCCAAATGGATTCAAAAGAAATTGGCTGTCTCTCTAGGGTTGAGTCAAGTTGCTTAGAGTTTTAGTTTAATTTGATGATTGTGAGTTGTTTGACGTGTGAAGATGGTTGAGGCAGGTTGTTTGAGTTTGTTGGTTTCATTTTATGGTTTGGAGTTGTTTGATGTGTTGCGTAGGTCAGGTTGGTTATGGCCTGGTTGTTTTGGGCTGTTAAGCTATTTTAGACGATTATGAATTGATTGTTCTGTCGTGGTTCTTAAGTTAGAGGGGGTTTGTTGTTTTTTTGCATGATGTTTAGGATTAGTTTTAACCATATTAAAACTTTTAAAAATCAATAATTCTTTGAAAATTGGAGGGTTTCAGTCAGAGCGTTTTTAGCCTACGGTGTATCGAAACGAAATATGAAACACCAACTCCGCCAGAACAAGATGTACGCTTTTTTTTATATTCTAGCTAACCAGTTTTCACGCTTATCAAAGACTAATAGGAAATGCTGGAGTAAAAAATTAATGTTTTGGGTCATAACCTTTTTAGCCTTGTGTCTATCGAGGCCAAACTTACCTCATAACTTTGCTGGATGAAGATTCATAAGAAGAATGTATTCCTAGCTCTTCCAATTACACATTTTCTGCGCCTATAACGGACAGACACACATAATCTTTGAATTTTCTATTTAGCTGCATGATACCCAGTGATCTTCTGGTTTAAGTGTGTTTGTATCTAAAATACTGTAACCTCCTGTTCATAGTATAGAGACGGTCGTGATCAAGTCACGCGCCACTTATGGACCCGGTAAGATATCATTACATGCCTTTCAATGGAAGAATCCCCACTGGAGGTATCGGTCAAGCAACGTTCACCCGCGCCCTTGTCATGGTCCATTCGAAAGATCTCGAGCTGAGCGGAAGCGGAGCTTGAATGGACCGTGAGTGGAGCTAACTGACAGTGTACATGAGCGCTACAGGCTGTCTCAAGTCCTGCTTCAGCTCTCACATAGATATGTAGTGCATCTTTCAGTTTCGTGTGAAGATGGACCAGAAGAAATCACTGATTGGGATTATGAAAAAGTAGATATTGGATTCAGACAGACGTTTTTTGCCATTTATTACAAAGAAAATTAAGGAAACCATAAAGGAAACAAACTAAGCTTTATAAAATTACACAATTGTGGAGTTTCAAAATGGAACTGGTGACAAATGCATGTAGTCAGTAAAGTTACGAAGGTGAGGTATTTAATAGACTATATTAATTGCCTATGGCGTACTGCGGAAATTTGAATTTTTTCCTAGCCTCATTCTGTTATGAATGTTCTTATATGTTGATATGCTTATATTTTAAATCTTGAGCGGAGTGTGAATGGACCGGACCGTAAGCGGAGCGAGCCGCCAATGTGGATGCGCGCTACAAGCTCTCTCCAGTTTTACTGCAGCTCTCACAGAGAAAAGTACTAAGTACATCTCATTGCACGCACAGTATTTGATGAGGGTATGTCACCAGTATCGATCAATTTAGAATTGGTATGTATTAGGTTGTGAAGTATGTATGTTATTGTAATAATACCATTGGATGGCTATGCTTTAACGTTTCTTAGATTAATTTTGAAGTGTGAGGGGATACCCTCGAAGGACCAGCGTGAGAGGAAGTCCCCTAGAGCGAATATCCCTTTCAGCTCCTTCGCTCTAACCCACGTACTCCTTGGCGTGGAAATTTCAGAATCTTGGAGAAGGAAGCAGTCCCGTGCTGAGTCACTCGACCCAGCTGTAGTTGCTTTCGGACCCACCTCACTCCCCCTTTCCCGGCGATAACACCGAGCTCTCGCCGCCATGATTTTCAGGCATGTCTATTCCCCCAAGAACGCAGCCGTACTAGCCCTACCCACATATCATGGGGCAAACTTCGCTGTCCGAACAGACTCGTTATCTCGAAGTAAGTTCACATAGACTGACATCGGGAATCCTATTGAGACGGCCATGCCATGGGGCTATCTATCGGACTAGCCACCTGGCTATTTAACCCTGAGTCCACCATTCCTCGAGGAGATTGAAAGTCTGCTCGTCCCTCTGTTTAGACCGTTTTGTCTGTTCCCCTGCGAAGTTCTGCAACCCCTGTTCGAGTCGTACCTCGTCATTAAGATCTCACCAGCAGATCTCCGTTCGTGAAGCTTTGGTCCCTGTTTAGAGGAAAGATATCGAGCCCCCTCCTCCCTGGAGAACTGTGCCACCCCCTTCATCTCGGCCCTCTTCAAGACTCCCGTTCCTTCGTGCCTGAGACTCCCTGCTAAGCCGCAGAACCCTCTCGTGTATGAGATTGTATCTCTCTGGAGCCAAGAAAATCTCGTTCTTCAACAAGAAGTACTCAAAATCCCCATCTACGAGTCCTCCTTGTTAGGACTCTCAGTAGTATCTCCAGAAGTATCACCATTTCATCCACTTTTGAATTGACTTCTCGATCAATCTAATTAATATCTCTTGTTCGAGTAATTTGTTCCCCCTTTTTTGTATATATATATATATATATATATATATATATATATATATATATATATATATATAAAGGGTTTTCCATTAAAACGAATCGAAGTAAGTAGTAAATAAAACAGTGTTATTGATGAAAACTTATTGGTTTCACTATTGGATCATGTTATTTGAGTCATGGTAATTATGTGTGAAAAATAATATCGCCTAAATATCCTCCAAGGCTTTGTCGGCACACCTCCACTCGATGGTAAAAAATTTTGATGACATCTCTCCATAGTTGCTCCTCGATCTCACAAATATGCCAGATTATCTCATCCTTCAGCTGTTGAATTATGTTTGGCTTGTTGGCATAGACCTTACTTTTGAGATGACCTCAAAGGAAGAAATCTAAAGGCGTCAAGTCACACGATCGTGGTGGCCAATTGACCTCGCTGTTTTAAAAGATGATGCGACCTGGGAACTTCTCATTCAATAAATCCATTGCTGTATTGGTTGTGTGGCATGTGGCGCCATCCTGTTGAAACCACAAATCTTCTACATCCATAGAATTCAATTCATGCCATAAAAAGTTGGTTATCATGGCACTGTATCGCTCGCCTGTCACCGTAACAGAATTCCCGGCATCATTTTCGAAGAAATACGTCCCAATGATTCCGCTAGCAAAAAATGCGCATCAAACAGTGACCTTTTGTGGATGCAGTGGCTTTTCAACAATCTTCCTGGGATTTTCATCAGCCCAAATGCGACAATTTTTCTTATTAACGAATCCACCAAGATGAAAATGGGCTTCATCACTAAAGATTATTTTCTGCGAAAAATCATTATCGGCTTGTCTTTGTTCGTGCACCCAATTGACGAATGTATGGCGCTTCAAATGGTCAGCAGTCTTCAGTTCTTGTGTCAATTGAATTTTGTAAGGGTAAAGAGACAAATCTTTTGTTTCTACACCTCTATTTGATGACGAATAGAGGTGTCTGGATCTTCGGCCACATTCTCGCGCCCTGCAGCAATGTTTCCAGCTAAACGGCGTAAACGAGCACGCAATGGCGTTTTTATATCTGCCACCGACCTCGTTTGTTTGAATTTACGAACAATTTTCCCAATTTCACTCTTGGTTGGTCGATTATGGTGACCAAAAAAATATATATATATATATATAATTAGGTAAAAGGCTACCCACAAAAATCCATCGACGCCACCATGAAAGCGAAAATGAACTTAGCTGCTGGTCCTGGCGACCGGTCTACTCCGAAGAAGAATCATATGTACCTTTATAACAAGGCCAATATGAACACCGGCTATCGTGAAGATGAAAAGGTTCTCAAAGCCATTTTCGATCGTAATGTAAACCCAACCGACCCTAATGCGGATATTAATCTGATTATATACTACAAGACCAAAAAAACGAGTAGTTGGATCATGAAGAACAGCTGTCTCCCTCCAACGAGCGAACTCCAGGAGACTCAAGTTGTGGAGGAATATTCGTGCAAAGTTGGTGACTGCAAACACCGCAATTCAAAGTACATCGGCGTGACCTCTACAACCCTGCCAAGGCGACGGACAGCTCACCTTTAAGATAGTGCAATTAAAAAACACTCACTCTCATGGCACTACCCTAACCCGTAGAAAACTGAATTAGGACAACTCCATCATCCTGAGACTCCAAGAAGGCAGAAGATTGCGGATGGCCGAAGCCGTCATTATTCAAATGAAGAAACCGGCAATTAACGTGCAACTTCAGCTGGAAACTATACTCCCGACATCTCGGCGTCTCCGAGTTGACCGCCGTTTAAGAAGCATGTTTTCAAACTTCAAGACAAATAGACAATCTAAGCCTTCCAATTCTATATGTATCTTGTAGCGCTTAGTTTCCCCTTAAAAATTTTCCGCGCCATGATTGGCCAATTTTTGTAATACTTATGTTCGCATAGAAATACTATATATAATGTAGTAATTTTGAAACCGCCGAAAGTTCCAGATCCTTCCAGTGAACCACCGGAAACAAGATGACGTCATAGTCACAGATGAAATTTACCCGTACTCCAACGATGATAAAGTCCTGGGTCTGCGCATCACCTCAAAAGGGTATAAGACGCACATCAACAACCACATCTCCCTAGCCAAGAGAGAACTTGGAAAACTGCACAGGTTCAGAAACCTCACCTACAACAACATCAAGAAGCTGTACAATGACTCGGGGCGCTCAACACTGATGTACCCAGCAGTGGTAATGCAGGCCGCTAGTTCAACCTATCATAGACAAATGCAAAGAGTCCAGAACAGTGCTACCCTGTTTATAGCTGGCGCGAGCCGAATGGACCGTTTTCGGCAGACGGAACTGCACGCAAGAGCAGGACTTGAGCCACTGAATATGGTCCTCCAAAGGCTAGGGAGAAAGACCTGGGAAAAAGGTGAAAACGAAATACTCCCACATACTGAGGCAAACATAGACATACCACAACCCATAAATTGGACGAGTAACCAGGAGAGCCCTATTCCCAAGTGGAAGACTGCGCTCCCGGGAAGACCAAGCCATTATGTACACATAACCAAGGCAAAATGATTCTACTCATGAAAAAGAATCCACGAAAAGAGAAAACCAAACAAGAAAGAAAAGAAAAGAAAAACAAAAGAGGCGAAGTGCCCAAATGATAAATACACGACCAATATATAAATTAAAAGAAGCGAAGTGCCCAACATAATTAAAACAAAATAAATAAAATAACTAAATCAAATATTAAACAATATTATAAAAAAGGAGGCAAAGTCCCCACAACAGGCGAAATAAGAAACAAAACTAAACAAAAATTAAAATGAAAATGAAAGCTAACGAGTTAGCAAAAACAATTGAAAAGCTTGAATGCCTAAAGACGGAGGACATATATATATATATATATATATATATATATATATATATATATATATATATATATATATATATATATATATATATATATATATATAATAAAAAAGCAAGATAAAATAAATAAGAAAACAGCAACAAAAGAGTCAGCTAAAACACTGACATCATCGAAAGAGGAGGAATAAGAAAGAAATAGAAAAAATAAGAAGCTTGAGATGCCCTCTACACCAGGGCAAACTATAAATATTCTTCACAACTATCTATACCTACAACACATTTCCCCCATTTGTTACATCATCTCATCTCTCAATATTTCCATTTCTGTTAATTCCCTGAAGATAACCTAACATGGTCGAAAGACGTCTAGGAATAAAGCATGTCATTCGCGGATGTTTTTTCTCGCCTCGAAGAACCTGTTAAGAAAATACAAGTTAAAATTAATAACGCGATCTTCCATCTCTCTTGTCAGTTCCATTCTAAGGAAGCCAAGAGGCGAAACGTCAATAAAGAGCTCTGTATAGTGTCTGGACTTTTCTTTCTCCCCATCCATTCTCACCCATATATATATATATATATATATATATATATATATATATATATATATATATATATATATATATATATATATATATATATATATATATATATATATATATATATATATATATGTATATATATATATATATATATATATATATATATATATATATATATATATATATATATATATATATATATGTATATATATATATATATATATATGTATATATATATATATATATATATATATATATGTATATATATATATATATATATATATATATATGTATATATATATATGTATATATATATATATATATATGTATATATATATATATATATATATATATATATATATATATATTGCCCCATTTATTATATATATATTAAAATTATATTTTGGGGTCTTGTTCTTTATATATCCTTTGAACTGCAACTTGGCAAGCTATTAGATAAATCCCATTCAACCCTAAATCAAGGAGGCGGTTCCCCGCTCCTTTAATTACCACAAAGCATGTCGCAGGCGGCCTCTGGTCTGCTATCTGCCCGTGATTGTGTATGCGCCCTTGCGCCGAGCGAGTCTTCACATGCATACCTCGACATTAATGTTTGCACTATAAAATCAAAAGTACACTCAACTATCCTTCTTGTTCGTGATAATCTATAGTTAAAACCCCATTTTTTTCATGCTCAGTCTTTGACTCTGAATAGTCACATCAAATTTCTCTAAAGGCCTCATCGGCCACTATAACTTGTGAATTATTGGCATATGTGCCAGCAAGTGCAGCGTCTTCTCGATCACTTAGCTGTTCCACCTTTCGAGATTCCACAAGTTTAGAATTAGCAAAATTCCACCGTCACTCACTTTGCAATATGATCCTACATCAAGTGATACCAAACGGTAGTCTATGTCAACCAGAGCTAAAAATAAAGGCTTTATAGTTAAAGTATAAGGACCTTATTTTGGATGGTGCTTCAATTACTACGTATTTACCATCAACAACACCAATGCAATTTTCCCAGTCCCATAAATTTCAATGTTTATTTGTAATTAGCTTCTAGTCTTATTTAGTTGGACTTGGAATAGCTTTAGCCATAAGCTTCTAAATTATTGCATGACAAACTTCTATTATAATTTCCTAAGTAGTTGAATGGCCTAGACGATAGTTGAAAGCTATTGTATTGTAGGAATCCCCCGTGTTCGAAAACTTGAAATGAATAAATCGTAGGAAGACCATCAATCGCATTATCTACATACTCATTTTCAGAGTCTGAGTGTAAAGAACGAATGGAATCCCTACCATTGCAGTATCGTAAACATACCAACTAGAAAACAGAGTCAGTAGGCTGCTACCAAAAATCAGAAATAGAAGTATGAGGAACGAATATAATTTTTTGCATGCGTTTATAAGAGACATAATCTCATTTATATCTGAGAGATGAAGGAAACGAATGAGAAAAGACAGAACGTGTTTGCAGAGAAAGAAACTTTCAGTAGAGAAGACAATGGAGAAGATAATGAAGACGCTACTGGGAGACAAATTCCTTTCCTTCAACACGTACGTCGGAAACGTAAAATGTCAATGGTCCAATGGAAATGTCAACAATTGCATCTGCTACTCTTATGACATAGTTGATGCAGAAGAAGAAAAAGAAACGTATTTGTGTGGATCCAAGTGATACTTTATTTTTATTGATAGCAGCTACTGTAAATAAATTCATTCTAGCAGACCAACATTTCATTAGTAGGTGAGGGCCAAAGAAAGTACATTAATAATAATCAAAAGACATAAATCTATGGACCACAGAAACAGAATGCTTGCTCTTTACCTTTGTCATCACCTGTTATGCCACACTACTTTGCATCTTCCCTATCGAGTACCCTACCTCCACATGCTATAGTTCAGCAAGCGGAGCCTATCCACGGTACATCATTACCTCAGCTAATTTGCACTTCACAGTGGCCTACCTAATCTAGATCCTAGTATCTTCCCTTCATAATTCTACACATATAGTAGCATTGAAGAAATAAATTGTGGCCATTTACACATTTGTCTCCATTCTCTCACATTTATCCTGAATGATCAATCTAAGTAACCTAATTTTCATTTCCTACCTCAGACATATAGCGTTTTTCTCTAGGAGTAACTGCTTCTCTCATTGATTCTTGCCTTCTACACTTTATAGTCAATTTCGGAAAGTATTTTCCAAATGTCCCAATGTTCATTCTAAATTAAATTCGAAATTTAATTTCATTATCAAACAAATAAGGGATCTGTAAAGAATTCCCCTTCACTCTTATATCTTGAAAGATAAGATGAGCCCACACCCTCTTCCTTTTCCCACATTGTATTTTCTTTCTTCGTCCTCCTCATCCATTGCAATGGCAATCATTGCCAACTCTGGTCGTGAGAATACATACATCTTCCACCCACGATATTGTGTGTGACATCTATTACTGAGGGAAAGAAGAAAGATGAGATGGTCCACGACTGGAGCGAGATCGTTCTTTGACATGTAATGAGAATTCTGTTAAAATGTTCTGTTTCGTATGTTAGTTCAGGTTTTCGAAGTGTGTTGGTTTTATTTGATGGTTATGACGTGTTTAATGTCACGAAGAATGGCCAGGTAGTTTGGGTATGGTGGTTTTATTTGATCGTTATGATAGGTTTACTGTATTACGTAGGCAAGATTTGATTATTTGGATTTGTCAATTTTGTTTGGTGGTTATTTGTTTGTTGTGTTAAGAAGGTTTGGCCAAGTTGTTTGGTTTTGTTAATTTATTAGATGATTATGAGTTGGCTCTGTTCTAATACTTAAGGTTGATTGTTTTGGTTTGTTGGCTATGTATCATTTTTATTTTACTCTGACGAAAAGGGGGCAAAAGATGAATGTGTATTTACATCCCCCGTTTTCCCGCATCTAGTGACCGGACAAACAGACATACTATCTTGAATTTTATATATAGTTCTTATTATATGCAAATAAGATCATTTATCAGCCTGTCTCGTCCCAATGATGGCTAAGGTCTGCCTGGGAAGTTTTCCCTCATCACAGGCTAGGTACCAGCTAATTTGTGAATTAATTCAACACTCTTTCTTACAAACATAGAAGATACAAGAGAACTTCTCCCCCTACGTCATTACTTGCTGTATAGAGTAGAAGCTGACAATAGCCAGATGGATGCTATAAAATAAAATAAAGATACTAGTTTCTGAACCAAATAAGAGTACCCGTGAAGCATTCATAACATTCTGAGGTACCTATTCATCACAGAAAACAAACTTTCCTAATTCTGAGATTACTACTCATCACGGATAACAGTCTTCCTTACCTTCTGAGATAACTATTCCTTTGCGAATAACCGACTTCGTTAATTAATGAGATGCCCATTTTTCGTGGTTAACTTAATTCGTTACTTTCTCAGGTGCCTATTCGTCACGGATAACATACTTGCTTGCTTGCTGATATGCCTATTCATCACGAAAAAAAATCCTCTATTTTTGGATATTCATATCCCTAATTATGAGATTGCTATTTATCGCAGACAACAGGATTCTTTCTGAGATGCCTTTTCATTCTGGAAAACAGACTTCTCTAATTTTGAGATTACTATTCATCGCAGATATGACTTACTTTACTTTCTGAGGAGCTTATTCATCGCGGATAAGAAAATTTACCTTTGATCTAAGATGCCTATTTATCGCGGATAACATACTTGCTTGCTTTCTGAGATGCCTATTCATCGGGAAAAAAAACCTGTATTTTTTATATCCATATCCTTAATTTATGAGATGCCTATTTATCGCAGACAACAGGTTTCTTTCTCAGATGCCTTTTCATTCTGGAAAACAGACTTCTCTAATTTTGAGATTACTATTCATCGCAGATATGACTTACGAGGGGCGGTCAATAGGTTTTGCAATTTGGATATAAGGAAAAGTGTTTTATTATTTTTCAATATAACTACCCTCGACTTCAATGCACTTGCGCCACTTGTCCCTGAGGCTTTGAATTCCCGACAACCATAAATCTCCCGACTGCTGTTCAATCCACTCCTGGATGGCGAGCTGGACATGTTCATCGTCCCCAAACCGGCGTCCACGCAGTGCAGCCTTGAGCTAGCGGAATCGAAAGTAGTCGCTAGAGGATCCCAGTGATGAACCCACGTTCCATTACCTGTCACTATGTGTGACTCGAATCTCGCCGGGTCTTGGTTTTACAGGAGCAGCAGCTCCTCCGAACTTTAACGATGTTAAAGTCGATCATGGGGCGTGAGGTTTCGTGAGGTTTCTAGGGACCCAACGGGCAGAGACCTTGGTCATGGCTAAATTGTCGTGGATGATGTTGATAACACTTCCATGTCATATTCCAAGTTCTCACTCGATTTCTTCGACCTTCATCCGTCGATTTTTGAGGATCATCCTCTCCACACGGGCCACATTGTCCTCGTTGGTAACGTCTAACGGGGTCCTGAGCGGGGGTCATCTTCAAGGGACTCACGACCATGGCGGAACGCCCTATTCCAACGAGCAATGGTTGCATAGGAAGGGGCATTGTCGGTGTACACTGCAACCATGCGTTCATGGATCTTATTTGCATTCTTGCCTTCCTTGGTCAAAAATCTGATCACTGCGCGGTGCTCAACTTTTTCCATTGTTGAAAAATGTGTGACTGACGATCTGCGATCAGCTACTGCTTCTTAAATAGACGAGGCAGGAGCGTGCGGCTATGGGTACGGACTTGTCATAACTTGTCCTAACATCCCCACAAACAGCCATCCTCCTTCCTCTATTTTGCCCTACCGATTCGCAAAACTTATTGACCGCCCCTCGTACCTTACTTTCTGAGGAGCTTGCTCATCGCGGATAAGAAAATTTACCTTTTATCTAAGATGCCTATTTATCGCGGATAACCTACTTTCTTACGCTCTAAGATGCCCAATCATGGAAGATAACACTTCCGTACTTTCTTAAATCCCTATTCCTCATGGATAAAAGGCTCCCTTACATTCCGAGATACCTAAAGGATGGGGAATAGTATTCGTGCGTAATTCTCAACTACTAATTTTACATATATTTGTTTTACCTTCGTTGACGGTCTTTTCTTCTCAAAAACAATAACCATTTTTGCTATATTTGCTGGCAAAATAATTAACTATGAAATACCTTTTCCCACCCTCCCAATTTGTGCAAAAGTCATGGAGTTCTCCTTGGAATCCGCCCCAGAAAGACAAACAATAAGATTTCAGGTTTTCTTTAACTTCAGCAGAATGATAGTGGAAAAGGTGACAAAGGATTTAAATGTTTCAGGATTCGACTACGAGACGACAGCAGAGAGAAAATCCTATCTATGTTTAAAGATATGACGCAATCAAAATGCCTGAATTTGTCGCTGAAATCCAGGAGATCATAAATAATCATCCCAGAAAGTTGATGCGTGCCATTACAGGGAAAAAGGTGCGTATAGAAAGCTTATCAGGGTGGGGATGCATAAGGATATACGCTAATTTTCATACAAGTTGTGAAAGGATAATTTCTGCTTAAGCCGATGCAGGAAAAGCGACTCACTCAACCACACCAAGAAGCTGATCAAAACGTTGAAGCACCCACTGGTACCAGACATGATGTGGCACTTCTTATCTATGAATAATTTCTGCCAAGACTATAAGATAAACTCCTAGAACAACAGGTGGCTATCTTCCATACCCAAATAAGTGCTCATAGTACTGCAGATTAATTTTCCAGTGACAATCATGGTCTTCCATGTCCCAACAGAACACAGCTACATCCGTGTTCTGAGTGAGGTGGCGAACCTTTCAACTGACAGGGTAGTTGCAGGGAAGCCTGACTTGTGGCAGTAAGAATCTTCACCCTTCCAGGCCAGTCGGAAGACCCAGGCATGGCTTTCGAAGAGTTTTTCGATCACACAGAAACTGAGATTTAGCTTCCCAAGTCGCCTGACTGTAACCCTCTCGACTTCTTTGTTTTGGGCGGAATGGAACTAGATCACAAAAAAATCTAGCTGCAACAGGAAAGATAAGATAAGGATCAGAATTGCTAAGGCTTTCAGTGGCCTAAAATGGTGGATAGTGAGGAAGGCTTATGGTTGGTCTTGAGGTCGCCTGGAGACTGCCATCAAAGCCACAGATGGGTTTTTCATCGAGTGAGATCGACTAAACCTGTCATGAAGACAAACATCCAAATTTTACGAATATATCTCAAAAAATAAAACCACTTTTATTTTTCCTGATGTAGTCATCATACTAACGAATACCGTCTCTACCCTGTATACATCGCTAATAAAAGGCCTTCTTACTTTCTGATACACCTATTCATCGTGGATAACACACTTGCTTAATTACTTAAATGCCTATCCATCGCGACTAACATAGTTATAGGCCAAGGGCAGATTTTTAACATTTCTGTACTAGAAAGTATGTTAAATCTTATTATTTTTTTCAAAAGGTCTGAGGTAGGTAAGTAGTTTACTGGTTGCTATCACCGCTTACATTTAACATAACAGGTGCTAATTTTGTGTCAAATTTATGGGATGAACAAACATTAATGGTCGCATAATACTTTTATTTTGATTTAAAGAAAAAATGACCACTCAAAATATTTGGAAGAATTTTCTTTACATAATTCGAATATCAATATACAAATTAATTAGGTCCAAAATTATAAAAAGAAATAAGTGATGTCTAGAGTCTAAACCCAATCCACAAAATCTTTATTTAGGAAGTGCTTTTGCTTTCAAAAGACCAAACGATGACGGGCTTATTCAAAAAATAATTTATTTCATATATAACATGACACGCAGAGTATAAAGGTTATATAGTTTGCCATAGGTAAGCTTAATATCTTAGTTACCTTTTCAGGTGAATGGGCTACAAATCACTGCATTCAGTTAGCTTCTGGTGTTTACTTTTGCGTTGTGTGACTGAATAAAGAGTGAATGTTCGTTGTGTGACAGAATAAAGAATGAATGCTCATCTAAATACAAATAATAAAGTATAGGAGAAATAAATGGGGTTTTTTTCTAGGTACATATCTGCCAGCGAGCCTGTCTTCCTGCTAACCAGCCCCCTGTGGATTCATGACTCATTCACACGACTTGACAGGTCACATGACCATGGCTGAGGTAAATGAAAGTCTAGTTGCCCAAATCTTCCCAAGCGGATACGCAGGAACTGCCTCAACAATTGTTTGAATGATGATTCGAAAGTTGTAATGCCAGAAAACCTAAATGTGTCAGTCCTTGAATTAGCGAAAGACTTGCCTGAGTGAATGTTCCCGGAAGTTCATTACCATCGCAAATATCGTCAGCTTCTCACAATGAAAAGGGATCTATACTTTATTGTTACCAAGCAGAATTACTGCGAGTGCTAGCCAGGCTTCAAAATGAGCATTACGTCTTTCTAGTAGACATGACGCAATGTTACCAACTATTTGAAAGTTAAAGAAAACAAGGAGCCACTAACACAATGTCAAGAACTGCGTGTAGATGCGAGAATCAAAGATTCAGCTGTTAAGAAACTGAATGACAAGATCCTGACTCTTATAACTAATAACTAGAGATCTAGTGGCGGCTGAGGGTCATTATTACATGTCTTGTTATTGTTCTTATATAAATGTATCACAAGGAAATGCCACTACCTCTATGAAGGATGGTGAGGATATTGAATACGGTTATGATGTAATAGTGTGGCAGGTTTTCACTAAAATATTCCAATTTATAAAGAGAGAACTCTTTGCCCATCCTGAAGTGATAACTATGATTGACTTATTTTCTGGACTAAAAAATATGTATTTGCAGGATTTACGGGTAACTGAGCTTTGAGATTCAGCCAAGAAACATATACGACAAAATCTAGAGAATGAGTTTGGAGGATCACTGCATATCATTGGAGGCAGCAAAGGAAAACTCCTTGTGTTTCCTGATAACTTGTCAATAGATGATTTAGTTAGAACTAATTATTTTATAAAAACAGCTAAAAATTTATAAATTTTACAAAGAAGCAGATGTCATAACCAAGGCTGGCTTGCAGTTGAGAACGGACAATAAGAAAATTTAAAGTCAGTGCGTTTTGAAGAAAGGCGGCATCCGTGAATCCACATTAGAGTAGAGAGAGACTGTACAATTCTTTTGGACAGGACATTATCTATGTTATTACAAATGGAAAGCAGAAGACTTCCAGCACATTCTGTTACAATTTGCTGTGAAATTTCTAACAGGAAAATCCTGAACTTATACATACATTAAACCCTTTCGGCCACAGCGTGTCATACTCACAGTTAGAAGTAATAGACTGCAATGGGCCTTCAGAAACTTTCTCTAGCTGATGGCAATGTTGCATTGCGAGGGTATAATAATAAAATGAATGATTCAAATGTATTAAATAAATACAGTGCACAAAAGGGTAACATTAGATACAAACGCGTTAAATAAATACAGTGCACAAACGCGTCACATCAAATCCAAACGTATCGAATGAATAGAGTGCACAAACGGGTGCATTAAATATGTCACAGGATTAAATCACCAACGAAAACACGTCGTTACAAAATAAGCACTACTACTCCGAACAATCGGTACAGGAACAGAATACAGCCCCCCGTCTTACATTCTTTATAAATAGCTGTAGGTCTCGATAACGAGAACCTAAGAATGGGGCTCAAAATGAAAAGAAATACTACAAATAGATGAAAAGAAATACTCCAAATACCTGTCACGGAAGTAGTGAGGCAATACATGGATGGCGGTTGTCCTGGAAACGAGGAGAGTCGTAACGAGCCCAACCGATTCCAAGATCCTGGTGAGAGCGAGAGAGACGAGTAAATCGGGAGATTGCAATCGGTGCAGCGGCAAATGCTGGCAGAGTTCTGTAGGTATCAGCAGGTCGTCTCTGTATGAACTCATGATCTGCTCTTCTTCCTAGAATCAGGAAGTCCCTATTTATACCCGCCACCTTGAGCGCCTACGTGACGAAATTCAGCCCCCTTTCAGTTCGTCGTCCAACACTCCAGTCGATACGGCGTAT
This sequence comes from Ceratothoa steindachneri, assembly GCA_963969495.1. Lineage (NCBI taxonomy): Eukaryota > Metazoa > Arthropoda > Malacostraca > Isopoda > Cymothoidae > Ceratothoa > Ceratothoa steindachneri. The sequence continues at coordinate 216,974,133 of OZ018319.1, forward strand.
ATTAAGTAGTAAGTTATCGACCCGCGCTTCCCAGTAGTTACGACGTAAGTTAAAAATTGGGTCGTAAAGCACGTGGTAGGTTATCCTTACAGTAGGTCCCTTTATATCATATTAATTGGTTTGTGTTGGTAATATTTAACATTGAAAGTTGTTCGGCAGTCGTTGGTCATTTTCTGAGATGCCTGGTTGCTTCTATGTTGTTTATTTGGGGTCTAGTCGTTTATAAATAGTTCTAGTTGTTGAGGGAGTTTGATTGGAATCGAAATCCAAGAAGCGTCATAAAAGTTGCTAAGTGAGGCTGGAGAGAGGGAGAAAAAGGGTGATGTACGCAGGCTGTTCTCCTTGAGATATAACGCACCGGAATAAAGAAGTAAACATTTAGTTAAATCATCTTCACCTAAAGTGACGTATTCCGAGGGATTCATTCCAAATTATTCCCTTACTTTTTTTACCTCAAGAGCTTTATCTAAAATAGTCTATTATCCCTTTAATAGTCTTTGAAATAGGTATGCGTATATTAATTTATCTGAATAAAATGAAAGGAATTTTCCTAAGTCACCCGAAAAAGCGAGTTAACTTGGTAATCCATTTTACCGAAACTTTCTTTAAATTTTAATGGTATTTTATTTATACAGATTCTATGCTATTGTGCGCAATTTTTTAAATATTAAATAGCAGACGAACAAGCAAGTACATATAAATTGAAAATTCGTATATTTGTCTAAAGTAAAAAAAAATATTTATTATTTTAGACGTGAAAGTTTAGCCCGAGAAAATTTATCAAATGTCTTATTTAGCTCGCTAAAGCAAATGGATTGCCCAGATTTTACTAAAACATAACTTAAATCAAATTCATAGCAAGGTTTTAAAGAAACCATCATAATTTCTCAAATTCTGGTAAACCCTAACCAAGCAAGTGTGCTGCTCGAACAGCCGCGTATGTTTCTTTAAGAAGAGAATGACCAGCACCGCATCACCTTTCCCGTCTATCTCCCTGTGCTTCTCTTTCGAAATTATAATTTCCACGTCATTTTTGTGTTAATCAATTCGAATGTTTTGCTTTGTGTCCATTTTTATCTTACTCTTTTAAAAATTGTAAGTACAAATAGTTTAATACATTATGAGTTATAACCAAACTATATATTTAGCTTGCTCCTTTTTTTCAATATTTCAATCATATTAAGAAGCTCCTTTGAAGAAACTCCCAACAAATCTGTCCTTCAGCTCAATGTGAACCTAGGGGGAAGTGATTAATAAGGGAGGCGGGAGTGAAGTTTAAGAGAGGCTATGGTAGGAAAAGGGAAAATAGGAAAGAAATCAGGTGAAAAAAAATTGGAGACAAAGAACTTATCATCCGCACCTCCAACCTCCCCCCTCTCCCTTGGTCCTCATAAGAGTGGGCAAGGCGGGGAGGGGGCGAGGACGGGTACTCCTCTGAAGTCCTGTGCACCTTTATTGTCCGGAGCCTCATTAGACTCCGGGTGTTGTAGGTACGGAAGGTCGGAGTGAGAGGGAGAAGAAGAGGGAAGGTTCAGGATAGGACAGCAGGAAGTATAGTAGGAGGCAACAAAGTAGACGTAAGCAGTCATGGGACCTACGGCTTAACCTAGAATCCGAACTACGATGTGTAATATGTTATCTATTTTAATAATTGCTATTTCACGACTCTTGTACCATGTATCCACGGTGGGTCCCGTGTATGAGTTTGATGGGTAAAAGTACAGATGCTGAATTTTGGAGGGAGGTAGAGACTTGCAAAGAGATGATAGTTTGCTTGTAGTAGCTATAGTTAGAATGGCTAAGGAAAAAGGGCGTTAGGTCTTACAATCATGCCATTTTGTAATGATTGTATGTATATTTTAGTGTATTTGTTAGTATTTATGTTTTTATTAGGCGTTTAAATCGTTATTAATACTTATATTTACTAATTCTGGTATAGGTTTCTATCTCTTTAACTTTTCTTTTTCTTTTCCTAATTTAGTTATCTTTAACTAGCTTATGTTACCTTTGTCTTTCTTCGGACACTAATTCTTATCTTTGTAGTATAATCTTTTCTTTCCTTATTCGTACATTTCCTCTTTTCCCCTCTCTAGCCAGGGTAAGGTTGTAAATAGGATATGAGTTCTCCACCCCTCCACCCTTACTTTTGGGCTATCCTTGGCCTTGTGCATCTCGCCAAATCAAGCCATGGGGGACTCCTCACAGGGCAACCTGTATTATACGGAGTTTCTATTGATTAATTATCTAAGGTGTTTTTGAGCGTCCGATACGTAGAGAACACGATCGTGATCGTCCTACGACGCTTCAACCATGAGAGGTTACTAGGCAGGATCAATGAGCTTCTACCAACCATCAAATTTACCTCGGAAAAAGAGTGGGACGACTCGGCGTTCCTAATCCTAGACAGATAGGATATCTGTGTAGAGTGATTCTATAATAGCGTCGACGCTCCCTCCTTGGACTATGAAGAGCTCCGAGGAATTACTTGCAGCCAAATGATAGTTAACGGAGCTAAACTAATTTCAGCTCATCTTAATCTTCCTTTTTCCTTGCTTCACTTCATCCTTTCCCGAGTGATCCCTGAGTTACATAGTATAACCATGTCTAGCTAAGCTAAACACACTCCCCTCTACCTGTGCACAGATTGGGATTAAGTACTGCCTTTCCCATCCTAGCTCAAACTATTCACGTCAATTCAAGAGACATAATTTGAAGCGCCAAGGAAAGTAGGTTTGATTATTCCCCCAGTTGATAACTAGGCGTCCTAGGATCCCCAGTTAAGGACTATGTTTTGCCATTGGGGCCCGGCCAAAACCAGAGGAAAATGCAATCATTTCCTGTAGGTTTAAATTGCCTGGGTCATGTTGAGATTTTGAAGTTGAATCTGAGAGAAAAAATATGTTGAGTTTTACCCCGATATAGAATGCGTGCCACCACCATAGAGGGATGCCCTGATTATAGTTTTACAAAGTAGAGGCTCTCAAACAGCATTTCGCAAAGGCCCCCAATTGGCTAGAAATGTCTCTGTCAGTCACCAATCAAAGGGAGATTTATTAGTTGTGATGAAGCACAATTTATAGTTTATCCTCTCATTTCCTATTAACTTACGGATAGAAAATTGGGACTAATTCATATTTCTTCATCAGCCATGCTTCCATCAACTTGCACTCCACGAATTAAACTCGAGGTCAATAGATTATAGGCCCAACTTTATTCGTATAAATGCCATACATAACTCGGCAGTAAAAAAATTCTCATCCGCTCACAAAACTGGAGCAAGCTGCTTTTAGTGGGGTTCTAACGCAGATGACTTTAGCCTATCTTGAATGGCTGAAGTTCCAAATCATCCTTCAGCAATTTTTGCATGTTCACATAGGCCTCAGAAGCAAGCTGTCTGGCCTTCCTCCTTGGATTTCGCCTGATCATGGTCATCGTGGTCATGTTGAGGGTTGTGGTCCTCACTGACCAAAGCGGAGAGCTCCTTACCTTTGGAAGATAATTATCTCAATCTTTAAGCCGTATGATAGCTTAAAAAAAAACAAGATCTGCTCACAATGGGGCTCAACATTTTGAAATACCACCCACCATCTTCCCGCTTTTATACAGGTACTCGATTGTTTACCATTGTCGTGGTACAACCAACCACACTATACCATACACTACTCCTATATTATGTGGGCGGGGGGGGAGTAACTTAATCACCTGATACAACGCGAACCGTTGAAGGACTGTTCGCAAGGATTAACGACCGACTAGGAGGCCACACTTGAGGTGTTGTGTTTCAAATCCTTAATAATCAGACAGAGTGCATAAATGGTTGGCGAAATTTACTTTAATAGGCCGAGAGTATCGTTCAAGGTTAATTAAAGATGGAACAACAAAAATATAATTTTATTTACACAAATCAAAATAAAAATAATAATAGGCAAAGGGGAATTATTTAAATTGAAAGAGTCTCTTAATAATTATTATGAGGAGGGATTCTAAAATGGAATTAATTGATTAATGTAACTAGGCTCGGATCAAAAGGATAATTTGACAATACTAATAATGGAGGAGGTTTCAGTCTTACGGGTCGATGACTTCGAGAAACGTCCTTCTTGCGATGAGGCGAGTGGGGAACGATCCGATGAGGCAAGTCAGGCACGATCCGAATGAGGCAGGTTGGGCACGATCCGAACCAACCTTCCGATGAAAATAGCCAAACTTCAAAGATGAGGTTCGACGGAAAATGTGGGATTACTCGAAATTGCACTGGAAGAGGAATCTTCTTTTCCTCAAAGGTAATCGATGGAGATTTTCTTTAGTTGCACTTTTCTGAGAGAGAGGGAAGAACAAGGGACATCGCAAATTTGGTTAGGAGGAATTATTATTAAGGCGTCAGCCTAATAAAAAAAGGGGACTTGACCTGTATTCGACAGGCTTACGAAAAGGCTATGATATTGATCTGAGAAAAAATTAATGTAAATGGGTAGACAAAAAAAATTACATTTAAATTAAGGAACAAAATTATAACTTTGTCTAAAAGAGTAGTGGAACAATAACACACACAAAAACAAACAAACACTATATAAATAAGTATCTACAGGGACCATCGATATATGTACTGAGTTAAAGCCATCGCATTATAGTCCGTTCTTGATCTTAGTATTACATAGATACAACAAAGGGCGATGGTCAGTCTCGACAATAAACTCTTTCCCTATTAAATACATGCTAAACATGGTAATACTCCATACTATAGATAAAGCTTCCTGTTCTATAACCGAGTAATTACGTTCACGGGGCAGTAACTTTCGGCTCGCGTAAGCCACCAGGTGGCTTTCACCTTCGTCGGAGTATTGGAGCAGCACGCATCAAATTCCTTCATCACTCGAATCCGTACGGATGCCGAAGGGTTTATAGGAATTAGGGAGCCTCAAAATGGGGGTCGGACGCTAGGTTGTCCTTGAGGACCTGGAATCTGGCGTTAGCTTCGAGATTCCATGAAAGGGGATCTGGGAATCTCTTCTGAAGGATGGCATTTAAAGGGGCGGAAATAGACGCGAAGTTAGGGATAATTCTACAGTAAAAGGAAGCCGATCCCATGAATGACCTCAGCTGTTCCTTCGTGCAGGGAAGGGTAATCTCGACAATGGTTCTGACCTTTTCGTCCTGGAGGCCCATCGGAATTTTTGACAGAACATTCTCTTCAGTAGTAGGGACGATTTTATGCTCAAATTGATTGGAGCAACCGGTAGTCTCGGAGATGACATCTTCGAATTCATTTTGCAACTGCTGCAGCTGACTCTTTTGAAGAGGCGCTAGCTTGGGGAAGACATCCAGTACAGGAGATGATGATTCCGATGGTCCAGATAAAGATGGGATAGGATAATCACCATCTTGTTCAATCCATACTACTTGCACGACATCGAGGGGGTCAGCGGGATACACCGCTTTCAAAGGGGACTCTTCATTGAGGGCCACAATATTGTTGATACACGCACGACGGTGATGTTTTTTAACATATTGATGTGGAAAACCTTATCTCCTGAGGGGGTTCGAATCGGGTATTCCACTGGTCCTTTTACCTCCAGAACGGAAAAGAGGCCCTTCAACTGGCTCAGTAGTTTGTTACTCTCCGTGGGAGGTAGCAACAGCACCTCCTCACTATGCTTAAATCTTCTTTCCTTCGCCTTTAAAACGAAATAAGATCGATACTTCTCCAAATTTACCTCGGCATTTTGGTACGCGATGTCGGTACATATCTCGAGGCGCTTTCGGGGGTCTAGGAGGTACGAGTAGGAGGATTGGATTTCGTTATCAGACCGGGATTGGTAAAAAGTTCCTTTAAAATATCAAGGGGGCCTCGAGCATTACGGCGATACAGTAATTCGAAGTAGGCGAATCCTAGGGTCCTGTGGGGGATTTCACCACACACAAACAGTGCCACAGGTAAAAAGCGGAGTCATTCTTGGGGCTGATCGATACACAATTTTCTGATGATTGCTTTCAATATGCCATTTAGCTTTTCGCAAACTCCGTTTGTGGTTGGTTGGTATGGGGTGGTAAACAGAAGTTTTACCATGAGGAGGTTTCCGACATACTCCATAAGCTCGGAGGTAAATTGTCTTCTTCGATCCGACAATACCTCTTTAGGAATTCCTACACGAGAAAAAAAATGGAAATGAGGACTTCAGCGCACGAAAGTCGTTCAATGCGCTTAAGGGGAACTGCCTCAGGAAAACGGATAGCGAAGTCTACCAAAGTAAGGACATAACTGTGTCCTTCACTAGACGGGGCCAATAAGATCAATGGACACACGAGAAAAAGGTTCCGTGATGATCGGGCTTTTCTGAAGGGGGGCTGGCTTGACACGCCCTTTTGCAGATGTCATTTGGGAGGAATCACATGATTTGCAGTACTCTGCAATTTCTCTGGCCGCACTTGGCCAATAGAAATACTTAAAAACCTTCTGAGAGGTTTTATTATTACTAAAATGACCGGAGAATAAACTATCATGAGAAATCTGGAGGACTTGGGGGACGTGAGAGCGGGGAACATACGTCGGAACATTTACGATGTAAAAGCTTATCCTTGACAAGGTATGAGATGCTTTTTCCACCACGGGAAGACTCTTGCTCCTGAGTCCTAGCTTTCTCCCAAAGATGAGGAGAGTTGCGCACCTCTTTTGGGCGCGGGAAAAATCTTCGTTTCAACGGGTCTCCATCACCAGGTCGACGAAGTTTTCTAAAAGAACAGCTTCCAGGGAAGCTATGGCGGCCTGGGCACGGGTTACCACAAGTTGTGCTTCCTGTTTACTTGTAATCTGGGGGCTCTGACCAATCAGTACAGAGAAAAACTTGATTGGGGCCGCTACCACTTCGACCCAACCAGTCAAATACTCACATTCAATGTGGCATTTTACAATAGGGAAACGATTCGCTCGGTGGAGGTAATCATGGACCACAGCGAACTTTTGGTGGTCAGGACCGACTAAGGGAAGTACATTCTCGGATACCACGATGCATGTGCACCCAGTGTCACGTATAAGCGTGGACATACGGCATCCGTTCACGGCTCCATTTTCAAATTTAAAACCACCGGGGGAGATCTTATTAAAGAGAAAATTTACTTGGTGAACGGAGTTGTTGGTCAACGAGAGAGAAGTAGTGTTATCTTGAAGAGATGGGAGAGGAGCAGGAGTGGCACTAACTTGGTATACCTGATAGAAGGGATGCCACGCTTCTAAATTGAAAATTTTGAGGGAAGTTCGTGCGTACATGACCTTCTATTCAGCGCATGAAACAGATTACCTGCCTTCTGGGGAATAACGACGCGGGGGAGTGGTAATTATGGGCTTAATGTCTCTTGGATCCGAAGGAGGGACGTTCCTTGGTTCGAGGGGCCTGGTATTTTCACGAATTTAGGGGAATTTTTTGGAGGGGGCCTGGAGTTATTAAACTTAAACTTGGGAAGAGACGGGTGGGGCTTCTTATTAACCTTGGGATACAAGTTATGGCTACTTGCATAAACATCAGCCTCTTCTAGGCATTCCTTGATCGTACAGCAGAGCTTGTCCTCAACGAAGGCACGAATTTCGGGGGTCAGAGAAGCTAAGAATTGATCTTTTAGTACGAAGTCCAGAAGGGACTCGTACTCTAGGGGGACTTTACACCCATCTAACCAAAATTGGAGGTGTTTCTGGAGGGTGTACCCAAAATGGCGAAAGGTCTGACGGGTGGATCTTTATGTGACGGAAACGGGCACGATCGAAGTCTGCGGTCATATTTACGGCAGCTAAGATTTCATACTTGAGGGTAGAGTAGTACACAGTGGACTCTGAGGGAAACGAAATGAACATGTCTCGCAATTGTGAGTTTATTAGAGGAAGCAATTTGGCGACACCATCTACCTCGATGTCTCAATTTTTTATTTCAAAAATCTTCTCGAAATGCGTAAGATATGATCCAAAATCTTGTCCTTCTTTAAACACGGGTAATCTTACTGATGGGGACTGTGGAGTTTCGGTCCGGGAGTTAATTGACATTGACTCCAATTGATTACGGCTTAATTCTAGTTCATGCCGCCTTATTTTCTCACGTTCTTCCATTTCTCGTTGTTCTTTTGATCTTCTCTCTTCAGCTTCTCTTAGTTCTTGTTCCTTCGCTATTCTCTCTTCTCTTTCATTTCTCTCTTCTTCCTGAATATAAGTTAATAATTCTCGGCCCGACAGGCCCAACGACTCTCCTTGACTCTTGAAACGGTCAAACGAAAAAAATATCTAGTTAGCTTACTAGGGGGAACCTAACACGCAAACGGGGCTATTGACCTTACGAAATTACTTGGCAATAAATATTCAAAAATTATCACACTAAAACTCTTCCTACACGCTTAGGACGGGTTAATCTTTCTAATCAGGCTGATGACTAACTCAAATATTCCGGTAAATGGAATACACAAACACACAAAACGGCTCATAACTAATAACCTAAATTTTAAATAGTTAATAGACTAAAGTTCCATTGATCTAGAACTAACTTGAACGTACTTCGGCCAAAAATAGAAAAATATAGAAACTTCAATAATAATGAGAGGGAACTACTAAAACTCAAATGGGATGTAAATCAACTAAAATGATTTACTATGCAATAGACCTCATACACTTGACACCAGTTTTTATAATTAGTAGTAATATATATAATATATGTCGTGGTACAACCACTCTTTACCATACACTACACTTATATTATGTGGGGGAAGGGGGAGACTTAATCACCTATTACAATGCGAACCGTTGCAGGACTGTTCGCGGGACTAACGACGGATTAGGAGGCTACACTTGAGGCGTTGGGTTTCAAATCCTTAATAATCAAACAGAGTGCATAAATGGTTGGCGAGATTTACTTTAATAGGCCGAGAGTATCATTCAAGGTTAGTTAAAGATGAAACAAGCAAAATATAATTTTATTTACACAGATCAATATAAGAATAATAATACGCAAAGGGAAATTATTTAAATTTAAAGATGTCTCTTGATAATTATTATGAAAAGGGATTCTCAAATGGAATTAATTGATTAATGTAACTAGGCTCGGATCAAAAGGATAATTTGACAATACTAATAATGGAGGAGGTTTCAGTCTTACGGGTCGATGACTTCGAGAAACGTCCTTCTTGCGATGAGGCGAGTGGGGAACGATCCGATGAGGCAAGTGATGCATGATCCGAATGAGGCAGGTTGGGCACGATCCGAAACAACCTTCCGATGAAGATAGCCAAACTTCAAAGATGAGGTTCGACGGGGAATGTGGGAATTCTCGTTATTCCACGGAAAGAGGAATCTTCTTTTCCTCAAAGGTAATCGATGGAGATTTTCTTCGGTTCGATTAAACGAAGGGAGACTGTTGCGCAATTTCAAAGGCTTGCCGTTCACAGAAGCTACCAATCGACTTGGGTACAATCACGGCTGAAGTAGTCTTGCTGCCTTACGAACGCTCACGGGATGAGACGATAAGGACGGCCTTCGATGCGGGCTGGACTTGTCGAACTACAGGATATAGCCCGAGTATTTGAATGACCGATCCTGAGGGGGAAGGGGGAGTTTGGAAGAAGGAGTCACAAACTCCAGACATCTTACTCCGGAGGCAGAGTCGATTCATCATTTAGCAGCAAGGGCGAGACAGAGCGGCTCTTTCACACCTCGTCACCGGGAAGGGGGGGCTTGGGACGAGTTCACAGGATTGGGAAATATTTTTCCCAACGTGCTCACGAGTCGAAAATTCGAGAATTTTCGAACAGGAAATGACGTCGTCCATGGTGGGATACCATAGCATGTGTTATCTGATAAATTGGAGGGGAGAGTCAGAGGTTGTTCTTTTACAACCATTTTCCAGTCCTATTTGTAACCGGGCGTTGTTTTTTCATGAACTTGCACTTTGATTAACACAATTCGATAAACCATGATAAGACCTGCAAGAAACTAATCAATTGAAGGGATGTAAACATATTAACAGGATTTGTAAAAAGCCGGCTACAGTTTGTGTTTCCACCCTGTAGGTTATGAATATCATTTAAATTGCAATGTAACCATTCTTTTTCGGACTGTTAAAATGATCTGTTGGTTACAATGAAATTGGAACGGAGATGACCGTTAGGCTTCTTTCCCTGCAAGGCTTAGCCAGGGGCAATATGGGCAACTATGTTGTAGTTGACATACTTACAAACTTCCTGCAGGAGATGCACTCGTTAGTTTTCGCTTTAACATTTTTAAAAATCTGCCATTCCCGACGCAGTGCGAAGGTGGCCATCCATTGTCATTACAACTACTTATTGGTTATAATTTTAGTCCCTAATTGGAATAATAAACGTTAAAATTTTACTAGGCTAATAACATTAATTCATAATCATTATGGTCATTAAAATAAAAGTTAATTAGATATTATAAAATGGTCAAATTAAAAGGACAATTGACTTTTAATGGTAAAAACCTCTTCGTGGATCCTCATACGTTTTTAGTCGCGGGCGACTCTAAATCTCACTATGTCGGTCGGTCGGTAACAGTTTTTTGTTGGGTTTTTTTTTGGGGGGGGGGGCTATATTGTAACTATTTGGCCGATTCTAACGAAATTTGAAACCCTTATGTTGTTTTACATTCTCTTTCGAATTATATAATTACAAAGTTCCTTTCAAGATTAGTCCGGGAATTATTGAACGTTTTGAGGGTTCTAAGGTCATAAATCAGAATAAGTGAGAGCACGCTACCTTTAGTCAGCAGCCCTTGTTAAGGCAACTTCCTACCACTGTGCTTCAAAGACCAGCGAATCGAAAATCAAAGATAATATCAAACCATTTCTTAGACTCCTCCCTTTCTCCGACATGAACCGTAATAAACACCTGTAAACAATGTTAAATAAGACTATGAATCAAGTCCCTACAACTTTTTTAAATAGCTCAAGCTACATTTTGAGAACTCATTAATCTCTGACATGGCGAGTCACTGTAGTCAATGGAAAAAGTGGTGACCGGTGCAAATTTCGTACCAAAGAACACCATAAAAAACTATCCACCCAAATAGCCCCGAGGGATGACTCATAAGAACTAACGAACCCCAGAATTTCCCCTTTTTTATATTTTTATAAGGAATCATTATAAAACCAATGAAGCTTCTATTTAGATATCATTTTGATTGTCCTGCAAGATGAAAGGAACATGTGAATGATATAAAACAAACTGAAGCAAAACTCTTAAGTAGGTACCACAAAAATTGTCTCTATCGAAAATTTTGGCTATGAATATACTCCTAAACGACCTTTTAAGGCAAGATTTACGGGTCTTCTGCCTTACGGCAAAAGTGATATCCGTAACGCGTCGTAAGGTCGGTTATATTTGGATATACACCTCTTGCGTCCAATGGACAAAAGGGTAAGGTGGGCAACCCGCTCTACTATAAGGATCCCATGAATTGATTAAATGAGCTTCGATCTGCTATTTTTTTAACTCCTTTTCCCAATTCCTCTCATTCTTTTGTTTCTACCGGTGGCCTTTCAACCTCTCTACGTACAGTCTTTCAGCAGGGTGGGCTCAGGCAGAGATCCATGGGTGAAATAGGGGGCTGAAGCCCCCCAAATTTCAGACCCGTTTATGTTTATATTTCTTTTTTAAGCCAGACTTGCATTCTGCTATTCGGAAAGAGTAATGTAATAATATAGAATGTATATAAAAACAGGTTTTTTTAAACAATTGCGATCGAATGTCCCGTATATGATATATGTATCAAATACAGGTAAATTTCAAAAATAATTATTAAACTCAGTATTATACTTTAGCTGACATTCAAAAACCACAATTCCTAATTTTATGATGTGTAAAAAAAATTTGGATCTTAGAGTGATGGTCCTCACTCCTGTATAAGATACTGTTATTTATTATCAATGTTGTAAGATAATCCTTATTTATGACCAATGCCCTTTTCAAAGACCCCGCAGAGGAAGGAATTCAACTTAGCATCCCCAAATATTTAGCCTGGCTCCGCCACTGGGTGGGTTATGCTGCTGATGATACTGCTGCTACTATTCAATCCATTAATTTTGTCATTTGTCTGTTTTTGTTTTTATTTCTCTCCATTGATCTTTTCAATGTCCATTTTTTTGGTCATTTAAATTGTGCTGGAAATTAGTAGTAGAAGAAGCATTAAAGAATGACAGACCTACGAAGACCACTCGAACCAGTCCGAGGCTTGTCGTGGTGCAGTATACATATAACGACATACTAACGCTACACCTAATATTAGTAACTATATAGAGCAGAAGAAAAAATAATAATCAAGTAAGATCAGGCCTAATTATAAATGTTTAGTGATGATGAGAGGGGAGGCAATTAAAGACAATGAAGGTTGTTTAATTAGTCAAGGGAGAATGTTTAGAATAACAAACGGAGACAAAAATAGTAAAACTAAAAGATGAATAGTAACTTTATTCGTGACGGTTGTTAGACATCAATACTGTGAATTTTAAATTTCACTATAAAAGATGGTACCGAAGATTTGTCCCTATTTGACCATAACTTCAAGACTTTTTCCTTAGTTTCACACAGTGAGGTCAATGCGATTCAACGCCATTGATATTTCCTCTCCACTCCCAACCTATTTATAACCCGTTAAGAACAAGCCACCCATTATTTTGTTCACACCAAATTGGCCCTTAATAACGATGGGGTGTTATGTGACGTAGCACCTCGCCCAGTCTTTGTTCATCTCTGCCATCACAAACAGCTTCCTTGCACATTTATCATACAAAATATCATCACCGTCCTCCTTGGTCAGCGCTTTCTCTCCAAAACACTCATTCACATAAATAACCCTGACACTCACTCTCCTATATTCTGTTTTAAGTCTATGCTCATTTATTCTTCTGACATGCTTATACGATACAGCCTCAGAACACTTTCAGACACACAGGTAAAGCTGTACGACGATAACTTCATACTCTACCAGCCACCCCTTTATAAAAAGCTTCACTCAGGCAAACCCTTTAGTCAAAAGCTCTCGAGCAGAACGAATAAACAATATGGTAACTAGAAATAATCTGATAATTCTAGCGCATAACATGCAGGGTTGGCAGTTACACAAACACCAGCTGTGCATCATTTATAAAGAACTTGACCCAGACATTCTTCTGCTGTCAGAAACTGGAATCAGTGATGGCGACAAGCATAAAATCTTCGAGTGCAAATTTCTTCAACAGAACGTCACAGTAGAGATTTGACGGAGCTATAATAGCAATCGAGAAAGATCTGCAGTTCAGACCAGGGAACTAAATGGACGAAGAGTTTCTGTGTATTATTCTGAGATGCTCTCTGGGGGACATCGAGATTGGCGCGGGATTCCAACCTCCCAGCCGTCCTTACTTGCCCATCCATGACTTGTTCATTCTATTCAACAAAGAGCACCCAGTAATTTCTTCAACAGAACGTCACAGTAGAGATTTGACGGAGCTATAATAGCAATCGAGAAAGATCTGCAGTTCAGACCAGGGAACCAAATGGACGAATAGTTTCTGTGTATTATTCTGAGATGCTCTCTGGGGGACATCGAGATTGGCGCGGGATTCCAACCTCCCAGCCGTCCTTACTTGCCCATCCATGACTTGTTCATTCTATTCAACAAAGAGCACCCAGTAATATTCGCCGAGGACCTGAACGTCAGGAACAGAGTAGCAGGCTACGTAGGGGTAAGCGCAAGAGGTAGGAACCTTGACCTCTTGCTAAGAAGGTATATCGCTAAACGCATCGGGCCAGGCTTCACTACGTTTCTATACCAAGGGTCGGCAACCAAGCCAGCTGTCGTCCTCACGAATCCCAAATTTCCGTTCAACAGCTAGTTAGTCCAGAACCACTAAGGCCCAGTGATCACATTCTTGTGCTGATCACAGCATCAGCTGGCTGCTCCTATACCGATTCTCGTTGTACCCAGGAAGGATTTTTCAATGGCTGATTGGGGGGCATACAGAAGAGCGTTCTCATCGAACCTACTTGGTCGGGAAGGCGCATCTGAGAAAGACCTCGATGACGAACTAACTGCTACCAACGCCTGCATATCCAACGCAGACGCAATAGCTATCCCGACAATCTCTCTCGGAGTTCTACTGCCAACAACCCTTACACATGAGAGAGTGGTGCTTCAACAACGGTTGAACGCTGCTTACAGCCGCATCTTCAAAATGGGCTACACAAGGTCCATGTACTTTCATCTCGTTCAACACATCAGGAGATAAATCAACACCACACTGGCTCACAAACTGGCGGGAAGTGGAACCGTCTGATCGAAAAATTACACACTGATGGGGATCCGAAGTCTTTTAGGGCAACAGTCAACATACTGAAAGGAACTTCCTGAACGCATGTCCCAACCGCAATTTCGCATGAAGGCATCAGAGTAATAAAAAAACCTACGAGGAGTCTGGAAAATCTTTTCAAAATCTTCGATGCAAAACTTTAACCTGGGCTTCGAGGATCAGGGTCCCCAATAAATGGAGAGAAGAGAGGAAAGGTTGAACCCTTATGGAACCGCGCACCTCCACCATTCCCAAGGTAACTCGCCGGAGGGCAACTCTATCACCAGCGTGGAATTGTGGGAGACGATTTCATCGTTCCCTTCCAAAGCCCTGAGCCTCAGCCAAATCACCATCATGCATCTGAAAGACTTCGAATTAGGCTGCTAAACCTACTCAACGTGTCCCTAGCGATGGGATAATTTCCAGACGGCCTGAAGACCTCAAGAATGATTTTCATTCCGAAGCCGGGGAAACCAGCAAATCAGGTCATGAACTTCAGACCTATCTCATTGCTTGAAACCATTGGGAAGGCTTTTAAGAAGATATTCAACGCAGGCTAACAACACAACTGTCAGAACATTATATGTTGAACGAGGAACAGCATGGATTCAGTACACACCGTGGCATGGAGACAGCCATAGCCCACATGCTGCAACATGCAGCAGCAGGGCAGGCCAGAAGGTGCTGGATCGACATCGTCTGCGGAGATGTAAAGAAGGCCTTCGACAAAGTCTAGAACGACGGCCTGAAATACAAAATCTCGTGACTCAGACACACATCCCACTTCGAAAAAATCCTCTGTAGCTAATTGACCAACAGGCAAGTTGTCATCGCCTTCGATCATCTTTTAACGGATACATCGTGGCACGATGTATCCGTTAAAAGGTCTGTAATTTCTTCTATTTACCTGAGAGCATATCTCATTTGTGATCCTTGTTTCTTGCAGGACGAAATTAATACAATCATCCAAACATTCATTGAACCGCAATATCCCCTTTAGGTTCATAGAAAAGTGTCACTATAAAGCCAGAAACATCTATTACTCCCCAGCTAATTATAAGGAAAATATTATGTTACCTTTCCATACTCCCCCCAGTTAATCAATTTCAAAAAGTTAGCACGGACCAAAATCAATTTTGCCTTTCAGTACGAGAATACAATCAGAAATAGCCTATGCCAAAATAGATCGATCGATAAAGAACAGAGAGTTTATTTTATTCCAAATTGCAGGATTTAATAGGCCCAGCAAGAAACTCCACAAATGAACGCTCGGTGAATTTATAAAATCCTAAAAAGAAAATTTATTGGTGTAAATTAAAGAAATAATATGCCAAGTATAATAAATAAAGCACCAAAAAGAATTAGGAAAAGACACTATAAATATATGTCAAATTGTACAAATAGAAAGAGGCAAGAAGTCCTTAAAAGGCACACAGAAACACACGAACATACAAACGGAGGAAATAACGATCAAAGATGACCACATGAACAAATAGGAGGATCGTGCACAAACAAATATACGCATGTTGGGAATAATTATCAGCAAAAGGTCTCAACAATGCAAGCTGAACAAATATAGGATTTGACCAGAGAAATTTCACAGAGATCTGCAAAAAGCGATTCCCTATAATAAAGATAAATCTATGGGAAATATTTAGGCACAACCGGTACACAGAGCTGTCGGAAACTCCACCCAAGGAGGGAAAATAAGGAACAAACTAGATCACTGGGTCTTCCCCATGAACAAGTTGAGGTCACGCCCCTTGGAGACAACAGGCACACACACACACACACACATATATATATATATATATATATATATATATATATATATATATATAGAGAGAGAGAGAGAGAGAGAGAGAGAGAGAGAGAGAGAGAGAGACTCATTATTATTCATTAGGCCCAAATCGTTCAATATTCGGCAGTCAAATCAATAGTTCGGCATTTATTTCATCCGATCGTTATGTCTCCCTCCTCTCGTCCATCCGCCGTGATGTCCAGCCTGAACGTTAAGTAGGCCCGGCGAAGTAGGTCTTGTCACCGGTTATGGAGTTCTCCTCTGTGACCGGTGACCCCTCAAAGGACGGAGAGAATAGGCCTGGTGAGTTTGTCCACCAAAATGAAGACTCCGCCACCTTAATCCGCTTTCGAGTCACCCTCCTTTACCATTTCTCCCCTCCATAAACTGATGACCCTCTTTCGGCCGGACAAGTAAAGGGGGCGATTATATGGACGCATCAGACAGACGCCAATCAGGACGAAAGGATACTGGAGTCGCCCACGAAGACGCCAACCCAGAGCCCACTCTAAGTCCAAGAAGAAGACGACCTGGCGAACTCCATCATCGTTGGCGACCCTTTCGAAGGAGCAGCTGTAGAAGGACGCATTTCTACGCAATGGAACTCTGCAGACACATGTTCAAGCCATACGTTCTGGTACAGTTTTAAATAATCTATTAATAATAAATGTAGAAAGTGTTACGGTGATAATCAATTAATAGGGCTTTCGCCATATTTATTTTCTGCCTTGCAAAACAATTTTGCAAGGTTTCTGCACCTTTCCTTCTGTCTTCAAAATTGTTTTGAAAGGCAGAAAATAAATATGGCAAAAGCCCTGTGGTGGTTGTTATCACCCGCAGAACTTGCATTTGCACCTTCTTTGTATGTGACATAGGGAATGAGGCTCTAAATTGTGAGCGGGTAAGAAGATGTGGTATAAAAATTCCTTGGAGGTTCCTAGCTTAGAGAGATACTGGGTTTGATGGGTTAACGCTTTGGGCGAAGTAGAGTCACTGTGCCTGGTAGCTTAGCGGTAGAGCATCTGACCCGCAATTAGCGGACCCGGGTTCGAGTCCCGGCCAGGAATTTTAAACTTTTTTCCCCTGGCGTTATCTTTGTCTTCTCGATAAGGGATTGCCTTCATTGTGCCGCCCTCTGCTCTCTTTGATTCTAGTCTTATTCTAATGTCCCTTTCTCTTACCTCTAAAAAACTCCTGTTTCTTGTCTCATTGCTCATTCGTGTCCAATTTCTCTTTCTTGTACTATATATATATATATATATATATATATATATATATATATATATATATATATATATATATATATATATATGCGTTACTAAAGTCAACAGCTGTGGCAACGTTATTGATTTTGACTTGCAATTTCTTGATTTGCCTTTCAAGTCTCTTAACAGTATATTCGAGGAGAGAAAAAATAGCCACAAAGGACATATTTTATTCCTAGACGACTTTCGACCGCAGTGGGTCATCTTCAGGGAAATATGGTAGTAACTTTTATAATTTGGTGTACTCAATAGTGGAAGATTTGGATAGTGGTAGACGATAGTCGGTGAAAGTGAGGTAGGGTTGCCTTTGTTTGAGGGGCATCGCATGCGTTTTTATTCTTTAGTTATTTATTTTTCCCTTTTGTTTTGCTGATGTTGTCTATTGTCTGTCTCTGTGTGCGTTCGTCTTTTAAGTTCTCCTCTGTATTTGTCTCTTTGTTTTAAATTCTAGTATTGGCGCGATGTTGAGCTTTCGAGCCTTTATTAGTGCTCAAATTTAGTACATCACTTCGCGTTTTTGTTCTGTTGTGTTTACTTTTTCATATTTAATTGTGAGTTTGCTTTCTGTCTCGTAGTTGTACGTTTTGTATTCAGTGTTCTTTATGTTTATGTGTAGATTGGTGCTATGTTGTCCTCGGAACAGTGTTTAATAATTGGGAAACGCCGGTTTCGAGCAACCTTACAGTGTAATCTGGCAGGAATGTTGATTCTGCCACCAGTTCTTCTTAGTCTGGCCATTGTAGACCAGACTTTTTTGGCCAGTTTCTGCGTAGCGACAATAATGGGCTCCAAACGCAGTCTGCGGTGCAGGACCCTCTGCCGAAGATGCTCTGTTCGTCTGGTTTTATTTATGCAGAGGGATGCAGAGTTCTGCACTCGCTAGAGCCTCCTTATAGTTGACTTGCTGGCCGCTTGAGTCACTACTGCAGTGTAAATGAGCTTAGCCCGGATGAACATCAGGTATATTTTTCTGATATTCGCCGAGCTAAGATTTCGAAACCTATGAAGCTTGGAGATTTCTTTCCTCGCCATATTCTGCATCTCCTTGTAGTGACTCGAGTATCCGTGGTCGGAGATATTTAGGCCCAGGATGGTGCCTTCGGCGAAATAGCCGTATCTCCTCTCATCTATTATAATGGGTTACGTCGACGTGCGGCTCAGCGGGAAGATCTTAAATTTCTCCCTATTTCTCCGGATGTTCGAGATCTCTGCAATTGTGTTCTTTGCCTGATCCCTTGCTTTTCTAACCCTAATGGGTACGATCTGCTTTACGTGATCTGCCTACTGCAGATACATCTTGTCCCGGTGTATTGGAGTAAGGAAGTCGATGGTGAAGACCAGATGAAGCAAAGGACTTAGGCAGCTCCCCAGGGGAACGCCCGCTTTAAGATCGAATTCTGGTCCTTTGAGCTCTTCGATCATGAAACGCGCCCTTTTGTCCATGATGAAGTCACAAAGGATCCTTTCCAGGACTCGGTTTAGCTGGAGACTTAGAATCTTGTATTATAGTCCACTCAGCCAAACCTTGTCAAAGGCCTTCAGCACGTCCCTCATCACGATGTCAACATATTGACCCTTCGCTCGGTAGTGTGCGATCTTTTCAGTTTGGACCGCCAGGGCTGTTTCCGTGCCACTTTTTGGTCTGAACCCATGTTGTTGTGGGTTATGCGCTCCCAACTCGTCTATTTGATTTTGTAGCCTGTCAGTTATAATCTTCTTAAAGATCTTGCCGGCTAATGGGCGATAGTTGGCCACTTGGCCTGGGGGCTTGTTCCCCTTCGGGATAAAGATGACTTTAGCCACTTTATACCCGTCAGGGAAGTAGCCTGTATTCAGGGAGGCGTTCATGGTGTTCACCATGCCCTGAATAATTTCCCGTGGGGCATTCACTAGGTTCTTCTTGGTGAGCCTAGACGAACCGGGAGCCCTTTGTTTGAAGGAGCAAATGGTGTTCATGGTCTATTCAACAGTGATAGGGCGCCCGTGGTTAACCATATCTCTTTCTATAGATACTTGCGGTTGTGGGTGGGTCCTATGTATCATCGTTCCGAGGTCATCGAGCAGTCGGTCTTCGAAGTCCTGGTCGAAATCCTCGTTCTCCTCAGGTGATATTGCAAAGACCTCTTTCTAATGTCTCCTGAATCTCTTTTCGAGAGAGTCCGGATCCTTTATGATGATGTCGCTTTCCTTATTTTTATCCCTGGCCTGGGAGTTAATCTCCTAAGTCTTCGGACGCTGTTCCAAAAACTTACAGGATTTCTCTCCCTGTCTAGTTTGCCTATGATATCGTCCCAGATTTCCTTCTGTTTCTCGAGGATTATGTTTTTCAGTTCCTTGCTTAGCTGTATCATTCGGGCTGCCCTTTCCCGGTTCGGTCCTGTCCTACTGACTTCCTCGTAATGTCCCTGTGTTCCCTGGCAATTTCCCTCATTTCATCCGTCCACCTAGGTTGCGGGAGCATTTTGTACGACATTCTGGGGACGCATCTTTCGTCAGCTTGAATGAGGAGATTAGTGACCTTGTCAATCTCCTCATCAATTTCTTCAAGGTTAGCGTCATCCAAGTCGCTGGCTGGTAGGTGCCGAGCATTTATCTGTACTGCTCCCATTTAGCTTTCGCGTAACTTTTCCTAAGTGTGACGGGCTTGAGCATTGGCGCAAGCAAAATGGTGATGATAATTGGGATATGTACGCTCGGGATCAATGGGCCTGGGGCGTTGGCTATGTTGAAGGGGAATTCTGGACTTAACAACACAATGTCCGGTTTTGTCGCCGAGCATCGTGTTAGGTAAGTTGGGAAGTCTGGTCCAACTCTCCGGAGCTTATTTTTCTCAAATAGTAGCTCCAGGTTTCGTCCCCTTGGATCGACGCGCATGTAGCCAGATGCACGGCAACAGGCGTTTAGATCTCCGCCTAGCAACGCTAGCCTTTTGTACCCAAAGAGGGTATAGAAGTTGTTGATCGGTAAGTATTGTCGCCTGGGCGGCTGGTAGGCTGCCGTCACAGTTAGACCTCCAACCAGGGTCGGGATTTCGACAGCCACGAATGATTCGTCTAAGTCCAGGAGAGTTTTGTATTTAATGTTTTTCCTGATAGCGATGGCTGCGCCATCGTCCTTTTCTTGTGTGTGATTTTTTTGTATAACTGTATAGTTGTGTATTTTTATAGTGTCAGTGTTTGTGTTGATTCCATGTTCTGATGTGAGAATGATGTCCGGGTCTTCTTTACGGAATATGTTGCCGTAAAGAATGGATTTTCTCTTCCATCCATTCACATTCAGTGTGAGTATTTTTAGAGCGTTGTTTATGTTTTCCAGGTTTCCTTGTTCTTGTGTTTTTGTTGTTTCTTAGATGTAGTGTTCTTTGCCGTTTCTTATTTTCTTGAAAAGTGCATCACTTAGGGTGATGCAGGAGTCTTTGTGTAATTTCACTGTGCCTTCCATCATTGCTTGCTCAATGTCTGTTTCTTTTCTGTTGCTGAGTAGGTCAACTTAATTATTCTTTGTTGTATCCCCTGAAATATCTTCTTGGGGGAGAGCTTCTCTGGGTATGGGGTTTGTTCGCTCATTATAATTTTGATGTCT
Source organism: Ceratothoa steindachneri (assembly GCA_963969495.1). Lineage (NCBI taxonomy): Eukaryota > Metazoa > Arthropoda > Malacostraca > Isopoda > Cymothoidae > Ceratothoa > Ceratothoa steindachneri. Next base: position 216,995,093 of record OZ018319.1, read on the forward strand.
ATCTCCTCTCCATCGTACTTGTAAGTACGTTTCAAGGTCTTCAACCTACTTCTCGAGCTTACGGGGCTCTTGGTCGCCCTGTTTTCGACCTCCTCAGCGTCAGATTCCGAGGACGATTGGTTCGCTAGGCTGCCTTTTGAACTCTTATAATTTTGACAATATGGTACAGTATATATTCATTTTTCTCTATCGATAAGGGTACAAAAATTGGCCAATCATGGCACAGGAAAATTTTAAAGGGAACACTATATGTTACAAAAACGTATATAACGGGGAAGGTGAGATTTTTAGGGCAAAATACCCCCCCCCCCATCTTTAATTTTCACTCACTATATCTTCCACTATACCATCTCTTTTTGAAAAACTGAGTATATCATCATCATATCTAGATTTTAGGTAAAGGAGGTAATGGCAAAAGAAGGTCAGGGAACGGCACATGAAAAAAATTTTAGAAGAGAAAACTATGCGTTACAAAACCGTATATAAGGGGGAGGGGGAGATTTTATATCTAAATTTTAGGTAAGGGGGGGGGCAAGGATAAATGGAAGACGCGGAACGGGAAACCTATGCGCTACAAACAGAATTAAGTGTCGGTGCGTGCTTCTTCTAATGGCGCTCAACTCGGGGACGTCGAGATGTTGGGAGTACGGTCTCTGGCTGGAGTTGCACGTTGATTGCCGGTTTCGTTACTTGTATAACTACGGCTTCGGCCATTCTTAATCTTCGTTGATCTTTCAACCTAATGATGATCAAGGTGTTCTTAGTTAGCTCCTCGCGTTTCAAGACAGTTCCATGGGAGTGAACGTACCTTTTTATCGCTCCGTCTTGAAGGTGAGCTTTCAACTGCTTTGAGAGGGTTGTGGATGTTACGCCGATGTACTTGGAGTTGTGGTGTTCACATTCACCGACTTTGCACGAAAATTCATACACGACGTTGGTCTCCTGGAGCTCACCTATAGGCGAAAGGCAGCTATTCTTTATTATGTAGGTTCTCGTTTTTTTGGTTTTGTAGAATATAATTAGGTTAATATTTGTATTCGTGTCGATTGGTGTCACGTCCCGATTTAGTGTAGGATGGTTTTTAGAGCCTTTTCGTCTTCACGGTAGCCGGTGTTCATGTGACCCTTGTAATAAAGGTCGATATTGCTTTTCTTTGGGGTAGACTGGACGTTAGTACTGGTGGCCAAATCCATTTTTTTCTTTTATAAGTTCGTCGATGGATCGTTGTGGATAGCCATTGTTGATGAGGACTCGGGATACCCTCTTTAGTTCGAGATCAACGGGGCTATCTCCCATTCATCCTCGTGGGCGGCCGTTGACCTCGAACTAAAGAGGGTATCCCGAGTCCTGATCAACAATCGTTATCCACAACGATCCATCGACGAACTTATAAAAGAAAAAATGGATTTGGTCACCAGTATAACGTCCAGTCTACCCCAAAGAAAAGCAATATCGTCCTTTATTACAAGGGTCACATGAACACCGGCTACCGTGAAGACGAAAAGGCTCTAAAAACCATCCTACACTAAATCGGGACGTGACACCAATCGACACGAATACAAATATTAACCTAATTATATTCTACAAAACCCCCAAAACGAGCAGCTGCATAATGAAGAATAGCTGCCTTCCGCCTATAGGTGAGCCCCAGGAACCAACGTCGTGTATGAATTTTCGTGCAAAGTCGGTGACTGCGAACACCGCAACTCCAAGTACATCGACGTAACATCCGCAACCCTCTCAAGACGGTTGACAGCTCACCTTCAAGACGGAGCGATAAAAAGGCACGTTCACTCCCATGGAACTGTCTTGAAACGCGAGGAGCTAACTAAGAACACCTTGATCATCATTAGGTTGAAAGATCAACGAAGGTTAAGAATGGCCAGAGCTGTAATTATACAAGCAAGGAAACCGGCAATCAACGTGCAGCTCCAGAAAAATGGTCTAGAAGAGATGTGGTTCCCAAACAACCCTCCATCGGGGAATGTCCTGCAACTGCAATATGAACCCGAGGAAGAGGCTCCAGCAACACCCTTCCCACCAACAGATGTCAGAGCAGAAGCAACTGATATCGAAGAGAGACCCTAAGCCACTCACAGAACTAAGAGTAGAGATCCAAGGATAGAAGCCCTAAGAAAAAGGAAAATGCAGGCGAAAAAAGCAGCTCAAAGAATAAAACAAGCAGAAGGAAACATCACAAGTTCCGCATCTTCCTCGGAAGATGAAGAAGAAGAGCAGGTCCAACCCCCAAAACAAAACAAGAGAGCGAGAAGCACTAGCAGGTAAAAGGCTCCCCAACTGCCCAATAAATTAGATGGATAAGAGCGTAATATTGCCTTATACAAAACAGAACCAACCCCATTTCCAGCCAACCCCACTTTTATGGAGATAATTGAAGGGGTAAGAACAGGACAATTAAAATGGACCTATGACGCGCAGTTGCAAGAGGCAACAGTAGATGAGGCACTCATGGCGGCGAAGATTAAATTACATACAGACTCCTGACTCACCATAAGTGAAACAGAGTTTGGAAAAATACGAAATGGAAGAAAGAGAAGAGACAAAAAGTAAAGAAGAACACACACAATCACATAGAAAACAAGAACACGAAACAAACAAAACATGGAAAACATCAATAACAAGCTAAAAATACTCACACTAAACACCAACGGATGGGAAGGGAAATCCATCCAATAGGGAAACATATTCCGTATGATGGATCCCGACCTGATTCAAATATCCGAACACTATGTAAACACTGAAACAACCTCAATAAAAATACCAAATTACACTGTGATCACAAAAACATACACAAGAAAGATACGATGGCGCAGCCATCGCGATCCGGAAAAACATTAAATACAACACACTTCCAGACTTAGAGGAATCATTCGTGGCTGTCGAAATCCTAACCCTGGTAGGAGGCCTAACAGTGGCAGCGGCCTATCAGCCGCCCCGCCGAGAATATCTGCCCGTTCCCAATCTATTTAACATCTTTAGGCGAGGAAAAGTGGCATTGCTAGGTGGAGACCTAAACGCCTGTTACGCAGTTTCTGGTTATTGTCGCACCAACCACAGGGAAAGGGACCTGGAACTACTCATCGAAAGAGATAGACTCCAGAGAGTAGGACCAGATTTCACGACTTACCTAACGCAATGTTCGGCAACGAAACCATACATAGTAATGACAAGCCGTAACTTTCCCATTTAACATCAGCAACGAGAACACGAAACAAATAAAACATGGAAGTAGTAGTACCGAGCGACCATATCCTGATCCTAACAACAATCTCGTTGGCACCGATTCTCATGCCAGTTCCAGTTAGGAAGAGTTATGCGAAAACTAACTGGGAGCTATATAAAGAGATATTCGGCGAATACCAACCAGCCGACCTGGAAAATGTCAATCTCGAAGAGGTGGACGAGGAGATAAACACCATCACTAATCTCCTCATCCAAGCCGACGAGAGAAGCGTCCCCAGGATCTCCTATAAAATGCTCCCACAACCTAAGTGGACGAACCAGATGAGGGATGACGCTCGGGAACATAGGGAAATCCTCGAAGAAATAGGCAGGATAGGCCCAAATTGGGAAAGGACAGCCAGAATAAGACAACTGAGCGAGGAACTGAAACACACAATCACAGAAAAACAGAAGGAAATCTGGAATGACATCATAGGTAAGCTGGACAGGGAGGTTAGTCCAGTAAGTTTTTGGAATACAATCCGAAGACTTAAGGGACTGCCCACCAAAGCCAGAATAAAAATAAAAGATGGAGAGGAAACCATTGAAGATCCAGAGTCTCTCGAAAAAAAAAATTTCGCTATTACCCCTGAGAAGAACGACGACTTCGACCAGGACTTCGAAGACCAACTGCTCGAAGACCTCGGCACAGTGATTCATATAACCTTCGAAGAGACCATGAAGACCATAAGGTCCTCCAAACAAAGGGCACCAGGCTGGTCTGGGATCACGAATCACGAAAAACAACCTCGTGAATGCCCCGAGGCAAATCATTCAGGGATTGGTTAATACCATGAATGCCGCCCTGAATACAGACTACTTTCCGGAAGGGTACAAGATAGCTAGAATCATCTTGATCCCGAAAGGAAATAAGCCCCAAGACCAGGTGGCAAACTATCGCCCGATATCTCTTCTGGAGATGCTCAACAAGATCTTTGAAAAGATCATAGCAAATAGGCTAGAAGCTCAACTGAGCGAGTTATGAGCGCACAACCCCCAACAACATGGTTTCCGGCAAAAAGGGGCACTGATACAGCCCTAGCGCTCCTGACAGAAAAAAATCGCCTATTGCCGTGCGAATAGGTTCTATGTAGACATTGTGTTGAGGGGCATGCAAAAGGCCTTCGATAAAGTCTGGCTAGAAGGACTACAATACAAGATCCTGAACCTCCAGGTAGACCCAATCCTGGAAATGATCCTTCGTGACTTTGTCATTGACAGAAGGGCATGCCTCATGATCGAAGGAAACAGAGGACCCGAATTCGAACTGAAGGCGGGTGTTCCACAGGGAAGATGCCTGAGCCCTCAGCTTTACTTGGTCTTTAGCATCGACCTCTCAACACTGGTGCCCAGGGACACGATGTATCTGCAATTCACAGATGACGTCACCCAGATCGTCCCGTGCCAAGTGAAGAAGGCGAGGGATCAGGCAGCGCAAACCATAGTGGAAATCAACAACATATACCGTACGAGAGACGCTGGAAGATTAGAACTAATAGGGACAAGTACAAGTTCAAAATCATCCACTGAGTGGCACGTTGACGTACCCCATAATCATCGAGGGGGGAAGATACGGCTACTCCGCCGAAGGCACTGTCCTAGGCCTAAAGTTCTCCGACCACGGATACTCGAGACACTACACGGAGAGGCGGAAACTGGCAAGGAGAGAAATCTTCAAGCTATACAGGTTTAGAGATCTTAGCTCGTCCCCTTCACTTGTCCGGCCGAAAGAGGTTCACCAATTTATGGAGGGGTGAAATGGTAAAAGAGGGTGACTCGATTGAGGATTGAGGTGGCGGAGTCTTCATTTTGGTGGACAAACTTACCAGGCCTATTCTTCTCCGTCCTTTGAGGGGTCACTGGTCACAGAGGAGAACTCCATAACCGGTGACAAGACCTACTTCGCCGGGCCTACTTAACGTTCAAGCTGGACATCACGGCGGGTGGACGAGAGGAGGGAGACTTAACGATCGGATGAAATAAATGCCGAACTATTGATTTGACTGCCGAATATTGAACGATTTGGGCCTAATGAATAATGAATAATAATGACTCTCTCTCTCTCTCTCTCTCTCTCTCTCTCTCTCTCTCTCTCTCTCTATATATATATATATATATATATATATATATATATATATATATATATATATATATATATATATATAATATATATATTTATATATATATATAAATATATATATTTATATATATATATATATATATATATATATATATATATATATATATATATATATATATATATATATATATATATATATATATTTATATATAAATATATATATATATATATATATATATATATATATATATATATATATATTTATATATAAATATATATATATATATATATATATATATATATATATATATTTATATATATATATATATATATATATGTGTGTGTGTGTGTATGTGTGTGTGTTGTCTCTAAGGGGCGAGACCTTAACTTGTCCGTGGGGAAGACCAAGTGATCTAGTTTGTTCGTTATTCCCTCCCCTCCCGCGGCGGAGTTTCCAACAGCTCTGTGTACCGGTTGTACCTACATATTTCCTGTGAGGAAACCCCACGGGGACTCTCTTGAGCAGAACAGAACTTCCATGCGCTGCCGAAGGCCCAGTTAGGCCTAAATTGGTAAGCCTAACCCCCCTTCCACAAGCGGTAGCCTCGAACGGTGTCCACCACGATTCACTTTTACAGGGGCAGAATATCCTCTGCAAGAAGATTTGAGGCCATTCGAGAGTAGAACTGTTTCCCGTTTCCCGCTTCCCCAACCCCGGGGAGAGCCTCCGACATAAATAGCGCTCGACTCCCATGAAGAGACACAGAGTTGAGAAGTCTCGCCTGGACTCCAGAAGATTCTTCATAGTTCCAAGTCAGGTGCTAACAACAAAGCAAAGTGACAGCTGAACTATTTTGTGTATTTGGAATTAGGCCCAGCCAGTGAGGTCATTCCACTTAACGATCGCCACCGAGTGATTTTCCGGACTTCTCTCATTAACTCCTGTCGAAGCCCTCCTCCGTTCGCCCCTTATTTCGGGTGGCCGAAATACTCTCCCCTGGACCAAAAGTTATCGCCCCCATCCCCCTTGTTTTGGGAGAACCGTCATCACTTCAATTTCCCGCCCAGAAGTTCCGAGCGTCCTCACCTCACATGCAGAAGACATCAGTAATCCAACCCTCCCCCCCTTCCTTCAGTAGCCCAATTGACTTAATCCCCCCCCATTTGAATAGTCTCCTCCTGTAATACCTTAAGTTCTAACCTCATAGTCTGATTTATAACTACAATTCCCCCCCCCCCCCCCACTCTTTGTTTACTGATGTGATTTTGTCCGTTAATTCTCTAAGGTAATTTTACCCACCAATTTTCTCATTATTTTTATGTAAATAAAATTATTTTTTGGTATATGCCTCTTTAAATAACCTTGAGCTTTGCCATTGTCCATAATTTACCTGACCTCGTTGCACTCTCTCTTGCTACTCAGCCCCTCTAAATTAGTGGTGTTCCGTCCCTTCGTCGGTTCGCCTGTAAGTTATCGGTCCCTTTCCCATATATATAATATAGTATTGATTTAATATAATGTCATACCACGACATTTCCCATAGATTTATCTTTATTATAGGGAATCGCTTTTTGCAGATCTCTGTGAAATTTCTCTGCTCGAATCCTATATTTGTTCAGCTTGCATTGTTGTGACCTTTTGCTGATAATTATTCCCAACATGCGTATATTTGTTTTTGTGCCATCCTCGTATTTGTTCATGGTCACCTTTGATCGTTGTTTCCAGCGTTTGTATGTTCGTGTGTTTCTGCGTTCCTTTTAAGGACTGCTTGCCTTTTTCTATTTGTACAATTTGACATATATTTATAGTTTCTTTTCCTAATTCTTTTTGGTGCTTTATTTATTATACTTGGCATATTATTTCCTTAATTTTCACCAAGAAAAATTTATTTTAGGGTTTTATAAATCCTCCGAGCGTCCATTTGTGGAGTTTCTCGCTGGGCCTATTAAATCCTGCAATTTGGGTGCCCTTGGACTACTTATTTTACAATACGAGCCATACAAGCGGACACATCGGCTCAAGGATTGGATTAGCAAGACCCGAACTGGACAAGCTTTCAAGATTTAGATCCTTGAACCAACGCAATGGGAAAAGACTATACATTAGTTTGGTTGGATCCAACATGGTGTATCCTGCCATACTACTGATTGCAGCATCGGATAAAGATACGATAAGACTCTAGAGGGTGCAGAGGCGAGGCTTCAGATTTATCACCAATACAAATTGGCAACACTGTGGTGATCGTTTATGAAATAGGTAGGCTACTGGCACCAAGTTGCAGGATTCAATAGGCCCAGCAAAAAACTCCACAAAATGGACGCGCGGTTGTCTTATTAAATCCTAACGCACGGGAAATACAAAAAGGGGCGAACGCGAGAAAAGTGATAAAAGGTCAAGATACCTAAGTCAACAAGAGGAAACGAATAAATAAACAATTCAATTCTCGGGATAAAATTATCAGAAGACGGAAATCTACGGAACACTTGAGTAAACACAAAGTCCAACCAAAGGAAATTATAACACAGTTCTGTAAAATCAGGTCATAGAATAGTTAGATTAGCTGGAGGATGTAAGCAAATTGTGATACACAGCCGTGCAAAACTCCGCCCTTAGGAGGTAGAACTAATGCGCCCCGAGGAAAGATTTGTCCCGGAGTCGAATCTAGGCAACGCCCCTCTGGAAATGAAACTGTATATATATAGGTGAGCAATGAGAGGAATAGAAAGTTAAGAATTAAACATTATAATTGTCATTAAGTATTGTCATATCCATATTAGCGTTTACGGTACCCCTTTTAAAATTCACCAAGGCTTGTCGCTCCAGAATTTAATGCCTTGCGTTGAGTATATATAGACTGCTAGTCGCTCGCAAAGTAACTCCGCGACGTGCCGCTTGCCCCATCATAGGTCAATATTAGAATAAAATATATATTTTTGCAACGTACTTCTTTGGTGAGCCCAGCCAAAGTAAGAACATTGGGAAGAATTCATGTTTGAAGTCAGATAATTCATCATTGGAGACCATTCATTTAATTCACCTCCACCATATACTGATTACCTCTATAAACTGGTGCCTCTATAAGACTATCGGACCTCGAGGAGACTCTACGAAGAGACCCGACCTCCGATCATCTTTCTGTACAAAAGAGGACCGGACATCTGGTCAAGGCTCGATGACATTCTCCCCATGAAGACTCTAGCGGCCCTGGATCCTGAGGCAGAGGGAGGTAGCTGTAAAAGATACTTGCCCAACACCAAAAGACTAGAACCCGTGCCTATATTCTGCTGACGAAGCGAAAGGTAAAACAAAAGCGAAAACATCAATTAAAACAACAATAACAAAAATGATATAAAAGATCCCGTAGGGGACACTTTAATAAATAGATCCCGTAGTGAGACAATAAAATAAAAAGATCCCGTAGTGGGACACGAACACCAAGGCGAAGAGAAAATTACGGAGAAGGCCTGATCACTGGGCATCTATTAGACTACCACTTCCTTCCTATTTCCTCACTATTACCCCCCCCCCTTTCCTGTTTTCAAACTCCTCACCCTCTAACTCTATCTTTCTACCGATAATTCAATTCCATTCAGACATTACCTCATTGATACCCTTCTTCACAGAATAAACATCTCTTTCATAGTTATTCCTTATTCTGGCTATCTTTTGTACACAAATAAACCCTCTTAAATTTTCAATTTGCGCAGCTCTTACTCGAGATCTTTCCTTCTCTATATCTGCCATAGTCTCACTCCCATATCGCAACGATGGCACCAGCATACTCTCATGCAGCTTTCTGGCAGATTTAACATTCCAATCGTTATCATTCACTAATGCTTTAACTACGCCCAGAGTCTTTCCTACCATTTAAGGCGTTTTATTCATATTCTGCTTCATTTGTACCACTATCATTTGCAATGCACCCTAGATACTTAAACCTCTCACTTGTTTAAAGAAACTTGAAACCCTTAAATATAAGTTTTCCTGGTCAAGAAAATATCATAGTTACTCTATTAATTTCGTTTTCTTTGAACCGACTCGTTATAGAAAATAAAATAGAACTTTGCAAAAATGTTTGCTGTAATGATTAAAATTATTCTCTTAGAACTACATAAAAAAATTATTAACAAACTAAAGCTAAGATAGCAAATAATAAAATATACAAATGTATGATAGTAAGAGATTGTTTCGCTTGCCTAGTTATCAAATACAACTGTTTGAGGAGGAAGTTAGGCATAGAACAGTCTGAATCTGAGGATACATTTCTTGGAAAACTGGTCTTTCAAGAAGATAAAATTGAAAACACAAAAGAAATAATGTACAAAATGTGGAAATATAGAATAACTAAAATAATTGAAAACAATTAAATATGGAACAGCTAAAATAAGAAAAAAATGATTAAGCGAAGAAACTAGCGTCAAAAGAAGTAACTCCCGATCCTGAACTGAACTGAGTCACAAATAACACAATGGAACACACTTTTTGTTCCTGGCCATTAAGTGCTATTTTCCAACTCCTTTTATTACAAAACAATAGAAAATAGATATTATTTGTTTTAAAATTTGATTTTGTGGCTTATATGATGCAATATTTACTAATAATAGACATTTTTTTCCATCTACTGTAGGCCTAAAAACAAAAGTTGTTAAATTTATACAATTTTATTGAATCTTCCACAAGAAATAAAAAAAAATGTAGTTAGAAGTGAATAGTTTTCCTAGATTTCAGTTTGTAATGTAAACCAATTTCACATACAACCCCCTAAATGTAGTCTCCCATCATGTTTTCAATGTATACTCCTTGGAATCTGTTAAGTATGTAATGTCACACTTCCAAGGTTGAGAAGAGGAGTTGACCAAAGAATCTTAGTTGGAATACCTCTTAGACTTAAGTCTGAAGCTGAGACGAGCTCTATGTTGATGTCGGCCTATTTAGTTAGCTCGTTGGACAAGGGAAAAGTGCCGAGTACTTGCTCCCATGTCTTCTTTGTGGACTTCTTTGGCTTTATAGTGGGATAATATTTGCTAAAGCTCTGCTTTTGAGAGAATGATAGAGACTTAACAAATGCGACAGAGCAAGACTGGTCACGTTACGAAGAAGATAGACGTCTGAATGGAGTACGTTGAGAGAAAGTAAGTTGGAATGCATTTCCAAGTGACTTACATTGTGCTTAATGAAGTGGGCTGCAATGGGGGATGGCAAGACCCACGAAGTGGTGCATGAAAATGAGACTACAGTCTAATCATAACATAGTGCTGCTGATGGCGAGCGACAAAACGGCAACTGGAGGATTACCAAGTTCGGGCAAGCATATATGTGATGCTAAACTAAATCTAGTAGCTTTCTTAAGGGTACTGCTGATGCGAGTAAAGCCGCTTTTCCATAATGGGATCCCAGGGTGTATTGGTGGAGGCATATAACATAGTAGGAGTGCTGTCCCCACTTGCTGAGTGTTCCTCAGAGTTCATGGATGGAAGGGAGGAGTGTTCGAGCTCATCTCACTACAGGTGTTATTGGCATAGTCACCCTGAGTTACCCTCTATTTTTTAGAAAACGAGCTAGTCTGTTCACTAATTAGAATCAAACATAACTGGGACAGCAGAAAAGACCTTAACCAACACCACGTGCTATTTAGTTTAAGGTGCTGAATGGAATTGACCCGAGTATCTAGTTCATCCCCCAATTCGATCTTTCATATCGAACGGATAGGAGCTTGCCCTATCTGCGAGAGAGAGAGAGAGAGAGATCACATCAGCTATCAGAGCACTAACTACGCTTAGGGTTGATTTGACTTAAAGCTTAGCTGATATTTGCAAAGGCCCAAGGAAGATAATGGCCTCCACTTCCACCTTGTGTTCGTTCTTATAACTGCTGAAAGTTTTTTTTGCGCAAATAGGTGAGGGTAGCTTCCCAGGTTAATACCCAATAAAGCATAAATTGATTCCAGTATGCAAGATTTTTGAAATGAAAATTCGATAACATCCCTTATGCGTCCGAACTTACCCTCTAATCCAAGGTCTTTAGTCAAAATAGGAAACAGAAAGATCGTATTGACTTTAGATGCGACTTTACAACCATCAAAAGATTCAACAACCGATCTCAATGACAAATATTGTTCCTTAATTGATCCCGCGGTTTGAAATAATTTGACTATTGTTGGAAGTAGGTAAAAATTTGCGCCTTGCAAAACTTGCAAAAGTCAAATACAGGAAAACGCTCGGCTGGACAAAGGTCCGCTATAAATTAGCTTCTTTCTAACAATTTATTGGCCATTTGAATTTGAGAGTCTAGAATCCTCATATGAATGGATATTGGAATATAAATTTTAACATTAGAAGCTCCTTCCTGCTAATTTTAAATGCTATTTTTTAACAGTTGAAAGGAAGGAGATTCTTCAGAAAAGTTTGAGGTTGAAGTTGAGTTTGACACAAGTTGGTAATAATGAGAGGTTGAGCATCGATTGAGAACTAATTTGATACACAAAAACCGACCAAATTTATTCAATGGAAGCTATTCTCTCACACAATTCAAATTCGGAGATGGGTACAGGTTTCACATCTGCACTCGATTTATTGAGGATTAGCAATCGTTCTAAATAAACCAATACTTTTATCCATATGTGCAACTTACTGTTCGATTTGGCAGGAAAGGGTAGGTAATTCTCGCACGTCATAATGATTGAAAACAAATTAATCAGAAAGGAAATGATGAGCCTTATGGGGCAATTATTTTAAGGAACTTGATTAGTTAAAGAGAAAAACCAAAGAAGAAACTTCTCTCAAGTTATGCACTTTCTGGGACCGAACTCAATTTTCTGATCGTAAATAAACTCACTCCTTTTCAATTTTGTTGGTGTGATAGCTCCAATGTGATAGGCGCAACCATCGTATTTAGTCTGAATGTTTGATAATGGAGAATCGAAAATTAATAAACGATTGAAAATTAATTAATTTCAGTTTGAAAAGATTGTTGCCTTTTACACAGGTGGCCGAAAACGGTTTTAGTTCCTGAAATTCATCGTTAGTTAAAATTAAGTTTAAATAAGATTTCAGTTAAAAGTTTAAATATTTGATGTTTGAGCTTGAAAAAGGTTACGAGATTGTAGTCTGAGTAAAGGAGTTTAAAGTTTGACAAGAAACCAAGTTACTTAAGAAACGTTTGAAGCAAAGCTTGAAGTAGAAGTTTAACGATAAAATATGAAGTACTGTAATACTAAAAGAAGTTCTTACCTCATTGTTTGAAACAAGTTTAATTTGACTTAGGGTTAATACACACCCACAAAGATAAAGATAGTTAATTGAATGGAAATTCATAGTTAATGAGAGTGTTGAGGAAGGTTTAAAATACAAATGAAAATTAAGAAAGTTTGAAGTTGTTTTGGGAAGAAGCTTGAAAAATTTGGCTCTGCTCTCGAAAGAGTTCTCTGGTCTTTTGATTTCAGAATGTGTAATTTATATTTTACCAATGGATGGAAATGCCCTACTCAACATGCCATACACCCCCACCACTTTCAAAGGAGAAATGAATGTTGTGAATGCAGTCCAACATGCAATAAAACCACAAGCTATCACCTATGGTAATAATTCTCGGTTCAAGGGTAGGGGGAGAACCACAGGTCCAAGGGATAATATTCTTTAATGAATCCCTCTGAAAAGTTTGAAAACAATGTCAAAACCGGTGGTCGACACCATGGGATAAGCTCAAAGTTAAAACTTGAAAATACATGGTTTAAAATAGATAGACAAAAGAGTCTAAATAGACGAAAGGAGGACAGAGGCAAAAAAATAATCTATTAGTTGAAAATATAATTCAAATAGTGTGGAAATGAAACATCTTTAGATAGGTTCCTGGATAATAATGGTGTATGTAGAGAGTGAGGATGGAAGAGTAGACAGCTGCGCTCTTATCGACTATATATGTTATGACGTCGTGACGTACGTGGCCGGGGCTCTCTGTACGCATGCCTTAAATGTTTTGTGTAAGTATACAACTCATAAATCAAGGATGATGGTCAAAGAAAGACATAAGTGAAGAAACAAATGGAAATATTAGAAATAAGGAAATAAAATTGGAAATCAGCAATTATTCAAACTTATTCTCCCTCCTGAGCGATCAAAATCTACTCTCAAAGAGTAGTAGCAGACTTTTTAATAACTCCGTGATGAGCGAGATTGTGTATCTTTGACCCTTTTGTAGGACGGCTCCTTGAAGTAACCTCTTTTATGTACCACTTTTTAAATTGTTCTTTAAATATTTCTGCATTCCTTTATTAGTGCGGGGTTTTTTTTTGTCCTAATCGGTTTGTCATGTTATAAAGTCTGGTCTTAGCGATTGCATAAATATCTGATGTCTGATTTCCACAGTGGATTTAAAATCAGAGTACCTCCTTTGATCCTCAACTACCATGTGTTGTGGATATTAAACTTAAGGAATCCATTTCTCATATAGTATTTATGATATCCTTATGCGACATAGCATTCATACCTCCACGTTTATACAATTCGTCCACGTTAGCCTTTAGCACGGTTACCCTATTCGACATGACTTCATTTGAATGTTTTTTTTCTCAGGGCAAGGCAGCCGAGGGCATGTTACCATCCATAGAGCAAAAAAATAAGTCCATTTTTTCTCCCTTATACCCTTTATGAATCTGAAATAGAAGTCGGCACCAACTAGGGTGAGAATCCCCCCCATTAATAGTTTGACCTGTAGATGGATCCGTTAATCTTAAGTTTAATTTTGGTAGCCTATCTCCTTTATCCAGACATATGGGTATTATTTTGTAGAGTTGTAACCACAAATGACTTATCATGAATATATTAATGGTCAATATTGACTTTTAACGTCCCCTTATTCCCAAAACCGCTTATCCGCATTTTAATCTTTCGGACTACCGGTAAACTCAACTTTTGGACCAAAACATTACTTATACAATTTTTTGGGGGGGATTCTAGTCAAACAGTACTTTTGCCTTCGTAAATCCTTTAAAACTCATGACTTCATCCTAAGCATTAGGTAATAAAATCTGAAATTAAAACCGTGATTTCCTTCATCCCTTTATTTTCAACGTTAACGTTAGAGAAATAGAGGATGGAATAATGTCTATTATTCAAGTTAAGCAATCATATTTCGAGAGGCAGTTTTGATCTTTATGGCCCGAACGTAAGCATAGCCACAGAAACTTAGCACGTTTTATTTTTTATCATGATGAGGATATTTCGAGCAATTGTAAACCTTATGCAGTTCATTGCACAACGCAGATTGTTGGGGGTTAAAATTGCATATATATTTTACCTTCGGAAAGTTTCCATTTGAGCTTGGTGTTTACTCTGGGAAGGGACTTGAGTAATTGAGAAAGCTGAAGAAGAAGTTATTTCACCTTTGGTAGGCCTACATTTCCCACGACGACTGTCACCACCTCTCTGAGTTAACAATTGTATCACCCAAAACCCAATAATAAATGTCCTCGCTAAACGATTGATGTATTTGATCTCTTAAACTAGACGAAAGCTGAAGCAGAAGTTATTTCACACTTGGTAGGCCTACATTTCCCACGACGACTGTCCTTACTTCCCTGAGTTGACAATTGTATGTCCAGAATCCCAATAATACGTGTCCTCGCTAAGCGATCGATGTATTTGATCTCTTAAACAAGACGAAAGTGTTCTTAGTAAGGCAATCACAATGAAAAATGCTGCGCCACTTACATTTAAGCACCATGACCTTTAGGCTACACAAATGGCATTCATAAGCCGAGCGGAATTCCCCAAGTGATTGATATATATTTATGGAGTCACTTACATTTATGATGCATACACATTGGCTTGCACATTAACTCTTTTTATTTCCGTAAGTCTTTTTGAGTAACTCGTAAGCTTCGAGATACTGGTCACCGAAACTGGTAAATCCGACTAATATCTTAGCGCTGCGCCCTTTAGTTGGCCAACGAGATAGGCAAATTTCGAGGCAATTTTGATGTCAAGAAATGAATAGTATTAGGATATCAATCATGAAAATTACCCACACTGGAGTAGATTTACATTAAAAAATGGTAGGTTAATTTGAAGCAAGTTTGCATCTTTAGGTGAGCTCCGATGTAACCTGTCTTCCCTACATGAACTTATAAAGTGTGTTCCGAAAGTCTTGTCACCCCTATAAATAGTGTTTTAATTTTCTATTTCAAATATTGCTTTAATTTTCTATTTCAAATATTGCTTTAATTTTTTATTTCAAATATTGCTTTAATTTTCTATTTCAAATATTGCTTTAATTTTCTATTTCAAATATTGCTTTAATTTTCTATTTCAGATGACCGAAGCTCTCGTCACCCCTTGTTTAATTTTGGGCCCTGAAAATGATAGCCGTTCATACAGACCTTCTCGATGAGTGACAGAGACAATGAAAGTGAATATACTACATGTGTTTGATTTGTTCCTTTATTGTTCTTATTACTTTTGGGTAGGGGTGAGACAAGACTTTAGGACCACTCTGTAGGTGGTGGTCTTCCATAATTTCCTTGGCCCTGGCATCCTAATTATCCATAACCTCTACAACCGTCTCCCGCAGTGGGTATCTTGTCTAGTTCACTGCACATCGGGGGATTGCCCGTCCCCCCGGGATAACCCAGGGCCAACTGCCCAGCAAGAAAGGCTGCGATTAATTAAACTCTAGCCGCCCTGGGGCAAGAAAATTAGAGTCGTAAGTCATTCCCAAGTAGAAATCACTGGCCACTCCTGGTACGGGATTATTCCACTTGGATGCAATCTGCGTGAGGTTAAGCTGAAATCTTACTCCCACTCCCTAATTGTTAGATAGAGGAAGTGCTATAAAATTCCTACAGCATGCAACAAGACCCCTTCACTCTAACCTGGTCCCAAAGCATGCAAAAGCCCCCCTCCACTCTAACCTGGTCCAACAGCATGCAACAGTCTCCCTCCAATCTAACCTGATTCCACAGCATGCAACAGTCCCCCTCTACTCTAACCTGGTCCCACAGCATGCAACAGTCTCCTTCCGGACAGTTTCAAAGAAGGCGCGGCGCCACTAAATTGTGGTCACGTTGACGGAGGCCTCCAGCGGAGGCTTTCCAATCAAAGCTTTCTCCCTTAATCTCCCAAGCGATCGAAGCGAGCAGAGAACATCTGCTCCTAGAGATGAATGCAACAACAAAAACAACAATCTAAACTTTATCATCGAGGACCCATAGTTTGAAAATTATAATTAAGGGATTTAAATTCGGTTTTAAGTCTATCCGTATCAAGAGCCACCTCCTTGGTTAATGCATGGATATTTTACAACCAAAATTAAGCCATTGCTCTATGACCCCCGCATATTTAAGAGGGATAATATTCAGATTTTGAGCACCAAATGTAGTCGAAGAGTCTCACGGGCTTATTGAGATATACCTCCCTACACTCAAGAAACGAACATAAAGAAAACAGTCCTAAACGCGACGATGATTTATCCCCCCTAAAGGTTTAGAATTAAAGACGAAGATAAATCACTAAAATAAAATTCATGAATATATACTTATCCAAATATACAAGTATTTACGCCTTAATGAATACCTTAGACCTAACTTATAACATATTTACAACCAAACAAACCTTAACACTCGCCAAACTGGCAATCGGTAACAACGTGAAAGAATAATAAGCTCATCGGACAAAATATTCATTACTTAAGACTGGAATGTACCTAATAGAGTGTAATCCCTCCACGAGCTTTCATAACTTCTGCAATTCAACGTAACCTGGGCTGGGTAAGCTTCTGAATGTAGGATACATCAATGTTAAGCCACTCTTGCTTCAAAGAAATTGTGCAATTCGGCTAGATTACGTGGATGCCTTCCTTGATGTTTGACACGTTGTTCGGGGTACTCCTATAGATGTTCGATGGGGTTCAGATGCGATGATTTTGCGGGCCAATCCAGTTGTGTAATTGTTTCTGATTGTTCATCATGCCACTAAGTCACAGTTCTAGCCAGAGGAACGTCGGAAGTTGTCATCCTGGAAGACAGGAATTCGAATGTTACGTTCCGCGTTAAGATGAAGCGCAAACGGCAGGACCTGTTCGTCTAGCAGAGCTTATGTAGGCATACTGGTCCAAATTGTTTTTTAACTTCAACTAAAGGACCCATTTCCGTATAATTAAAATGGTCCAGTGCATCGGAGACCCTCCTCCAGCTTGAACTTCACTCTGCACGAGTTTTTCTTGAAGGCCTCCTGAGGTCTACGATAAACACGACGCCGGGCATCATTCACATACGGGCAGAAACATGATTCGTATGACCAGATAATGCGTTTTCAGTCCTCCAAGGTCCACTGTTTGTGTCTTCTTTCCCTATGTAGCCTTTGTGTTCAGAAGTGAGCAAACGCACTTTTCGTGTACTCTGTTCCATATGTTCATGCTATTCAGTTTAATGAGAAGTGCCGAAGGACCTACGTTGACCTCTTGCACCAATTCCTGACTTGAAGCGAAGCGATTTTTAGCCACGAGTCGTGAACACTTCGGCGGTCCCGGTCCGTTATGTCGTCTTTCGGCCACAATTCTGGCTGAAATTTCCCGTAGATCTGGATTTTTCCATTGCAAATAGATCCGTATGCCAATACTCGTAGATAAACGTGAAAATTCCATTACATCCTTCACGGGATGGTTTTGTTGCCATTCAGTGGCATCTCTGCTTTGCGCCCCATTTTACACAGTGTGTGAAATAGGCACTACACCGGACCACTTTTGCGAAATCAATGAATCTCGTCATACACTTCCCAAGTAGTAGCCTCCCAATTTTCCTCGTTTACTGATAACTACAGGCCACTGTAGGTTAAACTATTTTAAGCACGCCACGTGACCAATATTTTGTCTTGTGTGCTTATAACGGGAGAACAAAGCACCAAAGTTAGAGAGAAAGAACTACAAATGATAGAACTCTAAGCGAATAAGGCACATAGGTTAGAGTGGATTTCGCACAACATAAGCTCTCCATACATAAGAATGGAGGAGATTTGGTTCTCCAACATTACAAAGGAAAAACAATCAGAGTATAATAATTAAGAATATAGATAAATAAATATAGTCAATAATTATGATTATAAAACAATTGAATTGCATTCTGACTATATGCCTGAAGGTATATTTTACGACATACCATGACAAACAATAAGTGTAAACATGCAAAAATATTAAAAATATTTAATAAATTGGAGAATCAAGAGAAAAGGTGAGAGGAAAAAGCTGAAAAAAAAAACCGAAAGATATTTTGAAGGCGACGTTACTCTTTGTATTCTTCCTGCTTAGGGAATTTCGGAGGACCCAGAAAGCGAGTGTTGGCAACAAGAAATTTCCTAGATATCTGATATTGAAAATGCTTGAAGAGTGAAAAGGTACCATACACCTTACACCCACAAGTAGCAGGAGGGTGCAAACGTGTCCCCACATCGCCACAAGGGTCTGTCTTTTTATGCGGAGGCTGTAAAATCCAACCGAGGCATATACTCAAAAAAGTCATAAAATAGTCAGCAAGAGAAGAAATGCAATTAAACTCGTTGACGATAGAGCGATGTGGCAGGTAGACGAGGAGGGTGGACATACGAAAGTAGGGTAGATACACAAAAGCAAGGTAGGCAGACGAATGAGGGAAAGCGGGAAATCCACAGGCCGAAAATATTTTTCTTACACCTGCGATTATCAATTTTTGTGTTCACTTGCCGCGAGTTGAACCATAAACCCAATACAAATATCACTGATAAGTTCAAACTTAAACTGATTTTTAATGTTTAATATAATAATAAACATTTAAGGCATTTCAGACATGTTTTATAACCACGGGTTCGACAAGAAATAGATAAAGATAAGTGAAGTTAAATTGTCTAAAAACAACTTAAAATGTTAATGACCGTTGAGACACGTAATTCTCACTAATCCGACACTATTGTGCAACAAGGGCGGATCCCCAGGGAAAACATAAATGAAAGTTTGAGATATTTTTTGGACGCCCGGAGCAGTGAAAATACCACTGGTGAAAATTGTGTTTACGAAATACACCAATGATTTTCTTTTTATGTCACCCAATTAATCTATTTCAATGGAACCTCTAATTACAACAATTTCCTTAAGCTTTTTTACTCTTTCATTTGCAATGACAATAATGTAATTATGTATGTATATTCACAAGAATAGGGATCTATATTCTTGTGCTGTTCACACATGAAAATACAGGATGTATACAGTGTTTTGTCCGTTAAATAAAATCCATTCAAGAAAACCAAATTCAATCTTCAGTCTTTACATTCAATGCCTAGTTTACGCATAGCCTTATATAAATCAACCTAATCTCTGTAACCATAGATACCTCATCGTCTACAAAAATGAAATATCAACCGTAGTCATGGAGACGTTATAAATTCCAAAGAATATCTACGTTTATTCATCGACGAAAACTTTATATAATCCTATATTAACGTTGAAGGAATACAAAAAGTTTTGACCACAATATGGGCCACGAGAGGAAATTCATAATTTGTAAAGAATAAACCATATAGGGAACTCCTATTATTTTTATTTTAGGGTTAATTATGCTAGAATATGAATTCGATCAAATTAATTGGGATGAATTGGGAGCCCAATTCAAAATTTGATTGCTTCCAGCGTTCTTTCTGATACCTCAAAAAGATCACTACAGTACATGATGTTTTAGGCCTAATGGGGCTTAGATTTTCCCTATTTCTTATGCTATAAGTATTTTCTGTCAGATTTAATCTTTAAATATTAAGTCACCCTATATAAATAATTGCCATAGCTGAGCGATTTATGTGGCATTATGCATTAATACCTAGAATAATTAAAGCGATGCAATTTAGATATCAAATTTGCATAAAAATATATACGTCGGAGGCTGACTCTGCCATACCCCTCGGACAAAATTCATCCGCGAAGCAATCCAATTTTACCATCTTAAAATACTGGAGTTGTGCGGAAGTGAAGCAGAAACTGACATCATTTTTCTCCTTTTAATAATGTTCAGCGTCAGAGAAAGTTGGAAGAAACTTGTAATAATGACTGCGTAAAAGCTAAAGGTGTGAAGTGTGTCAAACAACTTCCAAACACCTAGGGAGCCAACTTTGGCATAATAGATTCACTATTCATCTTCTTCATGATTAGCAGGAGGTGGATGAC
Source organism: Ceratothoa steindachneri (assembly GCA_963969495.1). Lineage (NCBI taxonomy): Eukaryota > Metazoa > Arthropoda > Malacostraca > Isopoda > Cymothoidae > Ceratothoa > Ceratothoa steindachneri. The sequence goes on from OZ018319.1 coordinate 217,015,591, forward strand.
AGTTCATCAACAGAAATAATTATACATAGAGTGGGATGAAATATGTATTTGTACACCTTCAAAATTAAATTTTAATTAAACTTCATGAAATTTACACAATAGATGTATATTAATGTAAAGTTAAAAGTTATGGACACAAAAAATCATGATACAGAAGTGATATTCATGAAAATTGAAATTAATGAAAACAGGGGTAAAAAAAGTATTCGTACAAATCGATATTTGGTCATTAATACTAAGTTGCTTAACCTTTGTTGGCTTTCACCTCCTTCAATCGTTTCCTGGTGTTCTTCACTAGTACGCTGCAACATTCCCTTGGGTATTTCGGTCAAAGCTTTCTTTGCAAATTACCTCCAATTCTTTGATGTTTTTGGAACCCATCAAATGAATCGTGCTCTTGAATGTTCGCCGCAAGTTCTCTATTGGGTTCAAATCTGGCGACTAACTAGGCCACTCTAGAACGTTTACATTGTCTTCACGGAGTCATTCGCGATTAGTTTTTGCAGCATGGTTTGGAGCATTATCTCGTTGAAAGATCCATCCCTCTCAGAGTCCAAGCGTCTCTAGAGGAACGAACAGATGCTCTTCTAAAATGTGTCTGTAGATTGCCGAATTCATAGTTCCATCTATGATGTGGATATTGCCGGTACCCTTAGATGAGAAACACCCACACACCATGATGCTACCTCCCACAAACTTCACGGTAGGGATGGTGTTCTTAGGGTAATAGGCACTGTCATCTTTCCTCCAGACAGGACAGCCATCGTTATGGCCAAACAATTCTAGTTTTGTCTCGTCTGACCACAGGACATTTATCACAGAACTCGAATGGCTTCTCCAAATGTTCAGGTGCGAACATCAACATTGCAGCTATGTGTCTCTTTACAAGCAGAAGGGTCTTCCTTAGCCTGCGAGACTTAAAATCAAGCCGGCTCAGTTTATTACTGATGGTTCGCTTTGTGACCGACGTGCCTGACGCCATTAGGTCATCTTGAATTGCCTTACAGGTCCTCATAGGGGCAACTATAACCTTCTTGAGTATTACACGAGAAGCTTTGCGGGAAATCTTCCGAGGAGCACCTGAACGTTGAAGGTTGTCGATGGCTCCCACCTTTTTGCACTTCAGAATGACAGGATCAATGGTGCTGAAAGGTATTTTCAGCCGCTCGGATATCTTCCGGTAGCTCAACTAATCAGTATGGAGCTTCAGAATTGCCTTTTTCTGGTCATTGGAGCGTTTTTTTATTCTTCCTCATGATAACGGCTTTGCTGCAGGAGCTTCGACTGCTGAATGGCATTCCAATCTTTCCTGAGCTCTTGTTGACTGCAGTACATATTATTGGAACCCTCTAGAAGCTTCTTTACACCGTCACAACTAATAGTATGTCTCTCATGTCATCTTAAAAAGGAATTTCGTTAGGTTTATGTCTCTGTAAAAAGATTTTTTTCAACCCTGTTTTCATTAATTTCAATTTTACTAAATAACAATTCTATTTCATGCCATTTTGTGCACATAACTTTTAACTTTATATTAATATTCATCTATTGTGTAAACTTCAGGAAGTTTGATAAGTTGGAAGTCGATTATAATTGACTTTTGAAGGTGTACAAATAGTTATTTCACCCCATTCTATATGTATTGGAACGACGCCCTTGTAACAGGGAAGCTCCCCGAAAACACCGCCCATCAACAGAAAGATCTAAGGCCTGCTGATCATCTGAGGAATTTGGTTTGATTGTATGATGAAAATACGGCTTGGCGATATCTTACTCTTTCTTTCTTTGTCTTCATAAGTTCAGATTCAACATTTTATGTTGTAATTTTAAAAGCATTTTCAGAGAACTTGCTCTTATAGCAAAGATCCAAGAATATGGCCTAAGACACATTCCCGTCATTCATGTATTACGTGAAGCGTTGATATTGACAGTTTTAATGCATGATTAGTGCTGCAAAATCATCAAAAAAATGTATCTTAGAATGATCTTAGAAACTAGGCTATACCTTTTGCTCAACCAAATCCTTGTGCTTTGGAATATTTTGAGCAGTAATGAAAGCTTACCTATCAGTTCCCACTCGTTACCATCGAGGGATAGAAGAACCTTTTCATGCTCCCAAAAATTCTGCAATGACCGTTTTTGGTTATAATACTTTCCAACATAAAATCAGTACCCTTCCATCTTGTTGCAACAGTTTGAATTAGCTTATGTTGAGGCAGATCACTGTCTTCCTGGATTTCTGTTCAGCTTGATGGTTACCTTCGTAGAATGTTTGAAATTGTCAAGTATGGTTTGACAGTTAGCAATGATTTCTTTAATCATTTTTTTGTTCAAGAATTCCATCCTTTCCTAATATTTACATTAATTCCTTTTACCATTTTTGCAACAATGTCTCTTAAAATCAATGGATCTTGGAAACTGGAAGGTTAAACTCATGGAAAGTATTTTGAATGATGTTTGTAATGGGTCATTTACACGGGTTTCTAAATGTTAGTTTTAAAACTAATAAAAGAAGAATTAATTGTCCCTTTAACTTTATTCATAACTGATTCATATATCAATGGTATCATTACCTTGCTTGTGAAGTACTTCCTACTAGGGATGTCATAGTTTGGTATCACTCTTTTCATAAACATTATAAAGCCTAAGTCTTCAACTATTGAGAATGGTTGATTATCTTCACCTCTCATCTCCCTAATAGCTTTATGAAGCGCATTAGCCTGTGTCTTGTTACTTCCATTTCTTCTTCAACTCGTGTTTTTGTTTCTAGATTCATCTGTGTTCCTTCACTTCCTTGGGAAGGTTTGAAGATTCTGTGACTTTCTTCCAAATTTGTCAGCTCAAGTTTCTTCAGACCTGCAAATTAAATGGAAATGTTTTAACCTCTGTATCTATAACAAACAGCTATTGAAATACCTAAATATACAAATGGAAGAAATTGCTATAATCCTTTACTGTAACTTTGGAGTAAGTGAGCTGGGAAGGCGTACGAGGCATAAACATATAGAAATGTGGAAAAATATCCAAGACAAATTGGTGCGGTTAAGGTAATGGCAAAATTAGACAACTGCTCTGCTTCAGGTCCAGCAGGTGATCCTATCCTCCTTGAACTGGAAGACAACACTTAGGGATGACCCATCCATCAGCCCAGGGCTGATGGATGGGTCATCCCTAAGTGTTGTCTTCCAGTTCAAGGCGGATAGGATCACCTGCTGGACCTGAAGCAGAGCAGTTGTCTAATTTTGCCATTACCTTAACCGCACCATATAGAAATGTGTATATATCAACTTATCCTTCATAATGGTAATTTTTAGATTGTTATATAATGATTTTAGGAATAATAATAATAAAAAAACAAAGGATAGCTACAAATAATGCCATACCTTAGTTAATAACTACATCATTACTTTATAATTAAATATCTTCTATCATCTATTTCAAACTGATCAACTTAGCAGATGTAGAGGGCATTTGCAGGTTATCATCGTCAGTATCTGTTGCATCTTTAGTTCTTGTGTGTATTTTCTCTGTTATAGATCCAGAGTAGACAGGAATTTCTCTGTATCATCTTTATTTCTTAACTAATTCTTTGTTTATCAGCTATCAACTCTTCATTTGTGAGAGGATTTCAGGTCTTTATTCATGTTTGAAGTGTTTGGAGTTTTATCATCTTGACCACCTCGTGAGTACTTTTTCCCACAGAACATACATTCAACTTTACTTTTATGATCTTGAATCACATTAAAACATTCTAACCATCTTAACTAAAACATTAGTTTATACTGGTATGCCTAACGTTTAGTCGATACCGATACCAGAAAAAGGACAATACCGATGCTCTAGCACATCACTAGTTGGATCACCGCGTAAAAGGTGGGTTAATTATATGAAAGAGTGGAATGGACAATTGTATATATGGTGAGTGTGCATGAAGGTGGAGTGCGTGGGAGCGTGCTTTGAGCCTTCTGCTCGGTAATGAACCATGACTGTACTAAATGCTACAGCACATCGTACCCCTATCACTTTGAAGGAACAATCGGACTCTTGGCAAAATAATGTGCGCTTTCTCTTTAATGGGTCATAAAGAAAATGGAAGAAGGGGGACTTAGTTTTAATGGCGTTGATGCACACCGATCCATTTTGGCAAAAGAGGGGTAGAAATTGAACTTTAATTATTATTATTATTAATTAGCCAGAACTAAGTATTACGGGAAGAGTTAGAAAGAGCCATGGCTTCAACGTTGATCAGTTGATAAGGAGATGAAATATGAGATGTCTGGCAGCAATTGAAGACGCAAGCATGGCCCCCAAAATTGGATAAAAGGATGAAAATGATAATGCTGTAGTAGATTGATTGTAGCGATAGAAAGTTAAGGTGAATATTACGAAGAATGACGAGGAGATTTTGAAAAGGGCCAAAATCGGAATGGTGATGGGGAGTCTATACATATATGGTGAGGATGATGGGGTATATTTTTTAGTTAGGTGTTGGGAGAGAAGAGAAACTGATGTAGCCGAATGAGAAGAGTGTGTGTTACTTGAAATAGTGAATAGGTGGTGAAAGAAGACTTTATTTATCTTAGAAAAAGAGACTTTTAACCCGTTTGAGGAGAGATTCGTTGGGGTTCAATAAAGGAAGTGAAAATGCAACATAGATTCGTAGTCCAAATGACCCGGGGGCATAAGGCCTCCTTGAATTGCGATCCACAATGAAAATTGGTCCCCTTAAATAGGTCCCCTTAAAAAAGATATCCCTTAAATAACCCCTTAAATAGATTCCCCTTAAATAGGTCCCTTTAAATAGAGTCTTCATAAATAGGTCCCCTTAAATAAAGTCGCCTTAAAAAGTCTTCTTAAATAGGTCCCATTAAATAGTCTCTTAAATAGTTCCCTTTAAATAGTCCCCTTAAGTAGGTTCCCTTAAATAGACTCCCCTTAAATAGAGCTCCTTACATAGAGCCCAGTTAAATAGGTCTCCTTAAGTAAAGTTCCCTTAAATAAAGTCCCCTTAAATAGTCCTCTTAAATAGGTCCCCTTAAATATAGTCTCTTAAATAGTTCCCTTTAAATAGTCCCCTTAAGTAGGTTCCATTAAATAGACTTCCCTTAAATAGAGCTCCTTACATAGAGTCTCTTTAAATAGGTCCCCTTAAATAGGTTGCACAAGCACAAAAACAAAAAAGAATAAACAATTAAGTATTGATGTTTAAAAGATGACGAAAGTACTTTAGGAAGATCTATTTCAAATCCCCTCGAAACACATGGAGCAAAATACTTCAAACATTGTAACAAAAGTACCTCTTTGTACTTCCGAAAATGAAAAAGAAAGTATTTGGAAAGAGTAAAAAATAAATTAAATTAAAATAATGATAAATTTAGTACTTAACGCTTGATATCTACTCGAACCACACACATGATGAGTCTATGTACGAATACGTTGGTAGAAAGTCTCAATTCCTGTCGGTGTCTCCCATCTATCCATGTATCTATCTCCTAGGTATCTTCCCTGTATATCCTATGTAAGGTAATGGGGATAAAAAATGGGATTGATAAAGAAAACAACGAAAAAGGCACATAATTACTGAATTCCCTGAAGGCATTTTGTCAAACGGGATATTGAATTTTTCCGAGAAAAATTATGACGTCATCGCAAAAGTATCTCAATGAAACAGCGCCATCTTTCGGCTACGAATATAATGCACGGATTGAGGGCTGATCTACATTGTACCCTATCAGGCTAACAAATGTAGTTTTGGGGGGGCATAAAGATATTACTTTCGAAGAGTTTCAGCAGAGATAGATTCTATTTTGGCGTGAGACGAATGGCGAGAAAACAGATGCTAACTGTGGCATCTCTACCAGAGAAAGGGTTCATGCAGGTGATGAAAATAATAAATATAAAAATGCGTGAAATAGAAACCATAATAAATTATTTGAGATCTTAGTCGGTACGTTCCATAATCACAACACCAAGGGACAAATAGGTATTGATCAAAACGCCATTAGAGACAAAAACTCTACTTTGTTTTCAAAATTGACTCTAACGCGTCTTCGTTTACCACCAAGTGAATTCGGCCAAATAAGACTAAACGTTGGCTTAATATGGCTTGAAGTCGTTTTTGTTTACGCCATTTAACCGATCTCCGGTACCCTCCATGATCAGAACAGCAATAGAGACATATCTATGGATCGAAACACCAATAGAGAGACAAAAACTTTTATTTCGGTTATGTTAAGTGGTACCTCACCTAAATACTTGTTTATATTGCTGATTTGTTCATGGTTGACGATATGAGGAACGTAGCTCGCTCTTTGGCCATGAAGGTTGGTTCCTTGTTGGGAGGGAATTCAGGATCATATTCGGATAAGATTATAGGGCACTCAAACCGGTAATCTTCAATATCCGTACCTAAAAACTTTAGAAATGCCCTCTACCAATTACATTTTCCCCGAATAAACTTTATCTTGTGATGATAATTCAACTTTTCCATTAGTAGAGAAAGCTCTATAGAAATTGGTTATAAATAGGCTCTATCTTCTTATTATATCTTTGGTGTATTTTAGGGGCTTTCTTGAGGATTGTAACCGTCCATTGTTTTGTTTTTTGTTAGATTTATGTCTAATCAATCTGTTATATGGGAAAATACTTTTGATGATGCCTTTATTGAGAAAACAATAACACTGGATCTCTAATTTAGTTTATTTCCTGAATAATTATTGACATTTATTTATATTTTTACCTTTTAAGTCCCTAAAACCCGTTTCAATTTATCTAATTTAGAAAGGGTGACATTCAAACACCTTGAATATTCTCGTTGGTTCATCCTCTTCAAGCAAGTGGACTTGCATTCTCGTTTTCAATTGTGGCAGAACTTGCTACGGGCTTTTAGAACTTATTAAATTGGTGGCAGAATTTAAGACAATTGTGGCAGAACCTATTTCAATGAAGTAATGCCTCGTTGCAATGATGCAAAATCTTGTTAGAATAGTGTGAGAATGAATTGCAATGGCATCATAGCTTGTTACACTAATATAATAATTTATTATATTAAATTAAATATAATAATTGTTACAATAGTGTCAGAACGTGTTACAATGATGTTAGAACTTCTTATACTAGTTGTAAATTTTTTACTTCCGGAAACGAAAGTGGGAATTGTAAATAGACATTCCTTTTAACTTAGTTTACTTTACTTGTTATATTAAAGTACGAGGGGCGGTCAATAAGTTTTGCGATTCGGATATAAGGAAACGAGATATGACGAAAAGTGTTTTATTATTTTTCAATATAACTCCCCTCGACTTCAATGCATTTGCGCCTCTTGTCCCTGAGGCTTCGAATTCCCGACAACCAGAAATCTTCCGACTGCTCTTCAATCCACTCCTGGACGGCGAGCTGGACATCTTCATCGTCTCCAAACCGGCGTCCACGCAGTGCAGCCTTAAGTGGCGGAATAAAAAGTAGTCGCTAGGGGCCAGATCTGGACTGTAGGGGGGATGGTTGAGCTCCTTGAAAAACACACTCGCGCAGGGCAGCTTGTGCAACTCTGGCCTTGTGGACTTTGATGACGTTGAAGTCGATCATGGGGCGTGAGGTTTCTAGGGACCCAACAGGCAGAGACCTTGGTCATGGCCAAATTGTCATGGATGATGTTGATAACACTTCCATGTAATATTCCAAGTTCTCGCTCGATTTCTTCAACCTTCACTGGTCGATTTTCGAGGATCATCCTCTCCACACGGGCCACATTGTCTTCGTTTCTCACGTCTGACGGGCGTCCTAGACGGGGGTCATCTTCAAGGAACTCACGACCATGGCGTAACTCTCTATTCCAGCGAGCAATGGTTGCATAGGAAGGGGCGGTGTCGGTGTACATTGCAACCATGCGTTCATGGATCTCTTTTGCATTCTTGCTTTCCTAGGTCAAATATTTGATCACTGCGCGGTGCTCAACCTTCTCGATTGTTGAAAAATTTGCGACTGACAATCTGCGATCAGCTACTTCTTTTTAAATTGTTGACGAGTCAAGAGCGTACGGCTGCAGGTCCTGACTTGTCATAACTTACCCTAACACACCCACAAACAGCCATTCCCCTTCATCTGTTTTGCCCTACCGATTTGCAAAACTTATTGACTGCCCCTCGTAAGTTGGGAGTAGTAATAATAATAATTTGAGTTAATTAACTTTTAATAAGTGGTCGTCGTTGCGTTTTTCGAAAGTGTATTGTTTCGAGTTGCCACGTAGTTGTGTGCCGAGAAGCAGCTTTTTTCTCTCTGCTACTACAACTCAGTGACAAGACGTGAATACAGATCACGTTAAATATCCACTAAATAATCGGTAAGTTGTCAAGCTTTTGTTCATACGAAGTGCAAAGACGCATCATAATAAATTATCTATTTTGGTTTGTCTCATAAATATTAATGCATAAATAAGCCATTATCTCGCTCCAAGATCAAGAATTAACACCATTTCACAGGCTAAGTATATATTTAGCTATCATTTATTAACAATAGCTACCTATTTGGATCCTTTAGCCATATTATACTTAGACACTGTGAATAGGATATTTGATAACCACCTTATATTAGAGCAAGTAAGTGGAGATTATTATTCTTGTACTAAGTTTATATTACAGCCATTATTTTTAATTTAAAATTTAATTTAACTATTTTTCTCGCAGTTTCTTGTTCAAATTGTTCCCACTGACCAAATTCATAATTGAAAATTGAACAATAAATTCGCAATATGATCCTTCGAACTGGATCTTAGCTTACTTAGATCTTGTAACTTAATAGCAAAATAGCTTAAGATAGACCACAGGGGCGAGATTTATACCAACGTTCATGGTAAGAGAAAAATTATTTCGATAAATTGCTAGTGACTATGGCGGTGGCGGTTGTAAGAAGCAATAATGAAACGTTAATTAAATTTTTAATTTCTTAATAGTCAATAAATTTAAATTAGCATTGCCATGTCAACAATTCCTAAGGTTGTGGGTCATAAATCGTTTTATACCTTGAAAACAAGGGTGTACGATGAAATCCAAAACATTAGTTGTGACTACGCAAAACTCCGAGTATGGAGTCAACAATTACAAAAACAAGTAGATATAGTGACTCGATATTACGACGAGTTAATAGATGCTACAAGTGATGAACAAGGCATGAACGAACTAATAGAGCAACGAGCGGAATATTATGTAGAAATACAAATTACAATAAATGACGTGCAGGATTGTATTTATAAGACACAAACACCATCAATCTCTGCTAACCCGACTCCTGTAAAACTCCCCACTATAAATGTCCCGAATTTCAGTGGAGATGTTGAGGAATGGGCGGGATTCTGGGATCAGTTTAAAAGCTCGGTTGATCGTTCTGACATCAACCCGGTTGACAAATTCAATCATTTAAAAGGTCAATTGTCGGGAAATGCACGGAAATTAATAGAAAGTTTGCCGAGTGAAGAGAGCAGTTGGGATTGTACAAAGGATATTCTTATAAGCAATTACGATAATAAAAAACGCATAGAAGAAGAAATTTGTGATAAAATAGTATACCTAAAGCTGCCTCTTTTAACTTAACGTCTTTAAATGAATTCAGAGCGAACTTGGATATAATATTAGCCAGGTTAAAAAATACTCAATGTGATGTTGACGGTTGCAGGCCAAAGATAGTAGCGGTGTGTGAAGGAATCCCCTTTAAATAATATTATTTCCCAACTCCTAAGAATGTATTTCAGGAGAGAAACCGAGCCGTTCCCCCTCTCCCCCCCTTCCGACCTTTCCCTCGTTTGAGCCGAAGCCAGGTTCCCGTGAAATTCTCACCAAAACTTCCTCCCGGTCGTCTCAACCTCCCCCGCCCCTCGGGATGGGAGACTGCTTTGTAGACTCGTCGAAACCGCGTTTATGGCCCTAACGCTGTGGCTCGTCTGGTTGCTGATGCCAACGGTTGACACTTCCTCGTAAGGAGGCGCTCAGTTCATCGCGCTTGATAACGAAGATAGGCTCAATCTCTCTTTTTGTTTTGAATAGCTCCCGGTATATATACACCCGCTCCAGGCTGACGGACAGATTTGGTTGGACGAGACTTCTTCGAAAGGAGTGCTAAACAACAATCTCTCTTCCAAGAAGTGTGAGTGACGGTCGCAAGCCACGGAAGAGCTGGACATCGCCCCGTGTCTCGGGTCAGGGAGAAGAGTCTCGTGCGGCAACGTCAGCCTTTCTCACCCGCCTTCGGATCAAGGATTGGAGAAGCCGTCCTCCGAAATTCTTCTAGTAACCTCTTACGACAAGAGGCCCATTAGCTCGCTCAAGCCGAGTGTGCAGAAGTCATAACCCCCCCCCCCGCGCGCTTCGAAGTTCGTTCGGAGACCCCCCTGAGGACAGGAGACCCATTAGCTCGCTCAAGCCGAGTGTGGAGAAGTCATTCCCCCCCCTCCCGCTACGAAGTTTGTTCGGTGACCCCTTGAGGACAGGAGGCCCAAATCTGGTTACCTCTTACGACAAGAAGCCCATTAGCTCGCTCAAGCCGAGTGTGGAGAAGTCATCCCCCCCCCTCGCTTCGAAGTTCGTTCGGTGAACCCAGGAGGACAGGAAGACCGCATCTCGCGATTGCGAGTTCGAGAAGAGTAGCCCCCACCCGCTGTGGGTTATGTGACTACCTCCCGTGAGTAATCAAGGTCACCAAGACCTTTCCTTATTTGCCCCACCTTACCCTCGAGTTTCAAAGGAAGTAAAGCATCCATTACCCTCAATCTCCCATTATAACCAGTTCCTAACCACAGTTATCTAAATATTATTTGGAGCTTAAGTCCGTCTTATTTTATGTACCATTTATATATATATATATATATATATATATATATATATATATATATATATATATATATATATATATATATATATATTTATTGCTGTGCCTTTTTAGTTCGTGTGTATTAAAAGTCTATTTTTGTCATTGTGTTTGTTATATTCTTTGGTTACGCAACTGCCGCTATCTATTAAATCGCACTCTTAGAAACAATAACAGTTGTTGCCTTGCTAGGCCTTCCTTAGAGCCTGTGTGCGCATATTCACGTACACTTCGCCATACCTGACATAAATATATTTGGCGTCAGGTTTTTGGGTCTTCCCCACCTGATTTTGAAGCACTAAGTTCAATTGATAGCAGCTGAATTACCAAGAATATTCGAACAACAATATATTACGACAATTTTTTTTTATTATTTAACGTGTAACAACCAATTTTAAGCCCATTCTTGTGTGGTGTGTCCACAGTTTTTCTAGTTCCTCAAAAGAGGATATTAGCTAAACGGTAATACTAACCGTCTTTTTTGTGTTGTGAGACAGATCCCCCGTTAGTTAGTTAGTTATTTTGGGGGGTAAGTTTGCCCGATCTTTGCTAGGAATTTTAATAATTTTTTTTAGTAGAAATTATATTTGTTTGGGTAAAGCTTCAATTGCTCTGGCAGCTTTTTCGTTGTGCAAAGCCGGAAGTTGCTTATCCAGGATGTTTTCATTCGATCGTTTTCATAAACAAGGGCAGATCCTAGGCTTATCTTGGAAAGATTTAATCGCTTACGTCCATGAAAAGGAACGTAGCGAACGTGTGGATAGAAAAGCACAGAGAGAAGCAGAAGAAGAAGCAAGAAGAGCACAGAGAGAAGAAAAAGCAAGAAAAGCAGAAATCGAAGATATAAAAGCACAGAGAGAATCAGAGAAGGAAGCAAGAAGAGCACAGAGAGAAGAAGAAGCAAGAAAAGCAGAAATCGAAGATAGAAAAGCACAGAGAGAAGCAGAGGAAGAAGCAAGAAAAGCAGAAATCGAAGATAGAAAAGCACAGAAAGAAGCAGACGAAAGAGAAAGAATTAGGCATCATGAGAGAGAGATAAGTCGTGACCAATTCGAGATAAGCTCCGTAGGATCTCGAAATGAACAGGCTCAAGCGCCCTCATTAAAACCCCCCGCTTACAAAGATAGAGAAGATTTTTGCTCTTAATTAACGCACTTCGAGAAGATCTTCGAAGTCAACAATTGGGACTTAGAAGCAGATGGCGTCGCCCGGTTACTTCCATTGTTAAATTCCTGTCTTCGCGACATATTCTTCTCGCTTCCTTCCGAGGCTACATTTTATTATTCGACCTAAAGGCAGAACTTCTTTCTGCCATTAACATGAATCCAGAATTTTATAGGGTTATGTTCTGCTTAGCGTGAATACAGCCAGGCCAAACCTACAAGCAATTTGGATTCACGCTTCGGCGTAATTTCCAATTCTGGCTTGATTCCGCCCAAGTAGCAAATGATTATGAGTCGCTAGTTGACTTCATCCTAAGGGATCAACTGATGTCGACCATCCCTCGCGAACTAAGGGCCTTTATAGCGGACAGAAGACCGGCCACTTTCAAGGAGTGGGTGGAAGAAGCCAACCTTCACGCTTTCAGTCACGACCTCTACCCCAAGGAGGTCAAGAAGAATCATCCCCCCTCCCCCAAACACAAGTTTGGGTTTAACCGAAGCCTACCCAAGGGTAACAACGGCTTCATAAAAGTGCAGGCGCCGAGCAAGTTCAGGCCTCGCCCACCGAGAAAACTAAAGGACGTGAAGCCCCCGTTACTTTCCTCCACGCCTAGCAATTACTCCCGTAGGCCAATTGTGTGTTTTATGTTTGGCACTCCTGGGCACCTAAGTTATATGAGTATTTGCCCTAAAAATTCTCAACTGATAACCTTGTCGAGTCACCATGTCCACCAAATCTTTGCTGCCCTCTCGCCTAATCCGCCAGCCGCATCGCCAGCGGCACCTACTCCCTCTCCCCCGGATCAACAGGTAAATTTCCTCTTTAATAAGAGTTCGCCCAGTGGACTCCAGTTTGAAAACGGGGCAGTAACTGGTTGCCGAGTGTCAACCTTGGTTAGAGATACAGGTTGCACCTGTATAGTAGTTTGTGACAAGCTACTACCCCTCGTAAGTCCGCAGCATAACAGATTTGCGTTGGTGCATGACCTTTTAGGTCGTGCCACCAGATTTCCCGTGGTACGGTGCCATATACAGTGCCAGTACTTCACCGGATGGACTGACGTAGTCGCGGCCCCGATAAAATTCTGCTTCGTCCTTATCGGACAAAGCGCACAGCTCTACCAAAACCCAAATGCTCAGCCGGCCGTTACCAGGGCCCAGGCCGAGAAGGATATATCGCTCCCGGTACCTCTATCGTCCTCAGACATCGACCTACTCACCAACGTCCAATTTGCTGAGGCACAGAAGGAATGCCCTGCATTACAACCCCTGTGGGAAAAAGCAAGGAAGAAGGAGACTGAAACGGTACGAGGTAACCGCAAGATCAAATACACCGTGAAGGATGAGTTATTATATCGTTCTTCTGTCAAACCGAGAGCCCTCCACCCCCCGAACAATGCGTTGTGTGTCCCGAGAATGTATATTGAACCCGTTCTAAATATGGGGTAAGATGGCCTAATGGCCGGACACTTTAGCTATAACAAAACGGCACTGCGGGTTTTTAAATATTTCTTTCAACCAGGAGCGGCCAAAGGAATTATCGACTTCTTCAAGCCCTTTGACCTTTGCCAGAAGGTCACCTCCAAAGGGCGTGTAGCCCTCGCCCCCGCTTTAAAAGATCTCGAGAGCGCCCGAGCCCTTCGCCCGGGTCTCAATCGACCTAATAGGCCCAATTCATCCCCCGTTTAGCAATGTAAATATCTACCCCGTTGGACCCATGTTTCTGGCCCATACGGTGCGCGTAGAAGCAGACGATAAGTATCCCCCGCCGTCTCTTCCGTACCCCCAAGCGGAGCCTCACTCTGACGTGAACGTAAACCCCGATCTCGGCCCTATTGAAAGAGCTCAATTCCTTGCCTTATTGGAAGGCTTTCCCATGTCATTAAATCGTTGCTTTGGGCCGAATTTCGCTGCCATAGCCGCGTCCCTTAACGACATGCTTAAAATAACGGCCCCTGTGCCAGTCAATTGGACCCCTTCCGCGGAAGATCGCTTCCACTAGCTAAGGGACAAGTTAATCTCTGCCCCTATCTTGAGATTACCGAATCCCAATAAAACATTCGGTGCTCGTACCAAGGCCTTCCAAGGTGGCCTAGGTTGTGCGCTCGTCAAATGTGATGACGATGGTGTGGGATACCCGGTAGGATATGCTAACAAGAAGATGTCCCATAATGAAAAGGCGTATGCCATCAAAGAGCTTAAAGCGTTAGCCATAGGGTGGTATATATGTAATTTTAGGATGTAAGTTAAAGGCACAAAGAACTGCCTAGCCGATAACTTGGGTAGCAATCCTAAAAAAAACACCCCTCCTCCCAACAATCTGACTGTACAGTAAAATTTCGCGTTTGATTCATTTTTTATGTAATTTTTCTTTTTTTTTGTTTTGCCTTGTTGATGTTGTATGTGCGTTTATATAGATTAAGTTATCTGTGGTTAAACATATGTAAATCTTGTGTAGTATTATGTTTGTTTTTTGTTGGTAAATATTAAATTTTCAACTTTATAAGTTCCCTTCTTAATGAAGTTTTTGTAGACATTTTTTTCGCTCCCGTGTCCTTCGCTGTAAAAAAACCTTTGGATAGGGAGGAGTGTGGAGGAATCCCCTTTGAATAATATTATTTCCTCCCCTCCTAAAACTGTATTTCGGGAGAAAAGGTGATCTGTTACTCCTCACCCCCTTCCGACCTCTCCCTCGTTTGACCCACCGCCAGGTTCCCATGAAATTCTCACCAAAGCTTCATCCCGGTCGTCTCAACCTTTCCCCCACCCTTCGGGTCGGGAGAGTGATTGGTAGACTCGCCGGAACCGCGTTTATGGCCCCAACGCTGTCGCCCGTCGGGCCGCTGATCCCAGTCGTTGACACTTCTTCGCAAGAAGGCGCTTGGTTTATCGCGCCCGATAACAAAGGTTAAGATGGGCTCAATCTCTCTCTCTCTCTGTTTTGAATAGCTCCGGGTATATATACACCCGCTCCAGGCTGACGGACAGATTTGGTTGGACGAGACTTCTTCGAAAGGAGTGCTAAACAACAAGCTCTCTTCCAAGAAGTGTGAGTGACGGTCGCAAGCCACGGAAGAGCTGGACATCATCCCGTGTCTCTGGTCAGGAAGAAGAGTCTCGTGCGGCAACATCAACCTTTCCCACCCGCCTTCGGATCAAGGATTGGAGAAGCCGTCCTCTGAAGTTCTTCTGGTGACCTCTTACGACAAAAGGCCCATTAGCTCACTCAAGCCGAGTGTGGAGAAGTAACCCCCATCCCTCTCCCCGCTTCGAAGTTCGTTCGGTGACCCCCTGAGGGCAGGAGACCCGCATCTCTCAAACACGAGTTCGAGAAGAGTAGCCCCACCTGCTGTGGGTTCTGTGGCAACCTCCCGTGAGTAATCAAGGTCACCAAGCCCTCTTCCTATTTGCCCTACCTTACCCTCGAGTTTCAATGCAAGAAAAGCATTCATTACCCTCAATCTCCCATTATAACCAGTCCCTAGCTACGGTTATCTAATTATTATTTGGAGCTTAAGTCTGTCTCATTTTATGTACCATATATATATATATATATATATATATATATATATATATATATATATATATATATATATATATATATATATATATATATATATATATATATATATATATATATATATTTATTTATTTATTGTTGCCCCCTTTTAGTTCGTGTGTATTAAAAGTCTATTTTTGTAATTGTGTTTGTTATATTTCTTAGGTACGCAGCTGCGGATATCCATTAAATCGCACTCTTAGAGTTGTCACCTTGCTTGGCCTTCCTTAGAGCCTGTGTGTGCATATTCACGTACACTTAGCAATACCTCGACACGGCGGTAAAAAGAAATTACCATTTAAAGCTATAGAATATATCCAAAACAGAATGGATGGAGATTATCTAGAAATAAAACAGTTAAAAGGCCGGTTGGGAAAGGTAGTGAATCAAACTGCTCTCGTTGCCGGCGCTAGTCTACTTTTCCCGCTTGTGTACAGCATTGTGAATTGTGCCCATTTTTCGGATTTTTTCGAAAGTGAATTTTAGTGAAGGTGGATTTGGTCGAATCGTTTAGAGTAGTGAAAATAAAAATTGGTAAAAGTAAATAAGCGCGATTTCGTTCGAAAAGTAGACCAATAGATTTTCGATTTGAGAAAGTGAAGGGTGAAATCTTTGCACCTTTGTTAGTTATAAATTTAACTTCAACTAAGGAAAGTTGAAGGTAAAGTGAGAAACAAATACTTGGACTTTCGCCCCTCATTCTCTCATTCCACTCCCCCCCCCCCTTCTCTTCTCTAAAATTTCCACGGTATATATATATATATATATATATATATATATATATATATATATATATATATATATATATATATATATATATATATATATATATATATATATATATATAGATATATATATATATAGATAGATAGATATATATATATATATACACATTAATTCATACTCATTCCCTCATAACACCACTACCAGGAACCCCTTCTCTCCTTTCACCGCCAGCTATCTCACGATAGGATGCAGGGGAAATGACAGAGACCCTCCGCATCACTCTCCGGGCCCTCTCGAAGGGCCCCAAACCAGACAGGGGTAAGGTATTCGAAAAGGTTTCCGGATCCCTGAGCATTGCATTAGTTCGACTGATCGACATCCAAAATGGTTACTCGGCCATTTGCGTGAGGGAGGCTGACTGTGAAGCCTTGACCTCAAGCAAGGCCGTTGAATGCCTAATGACTATAAACTTAAAACCGACCACACCACCACAATATGATTACACCGTAGCTTAATCTGCAGGCGCCTCGACTCCTGGGTAGGGCGCCACTCGGCAGATGAGATTCAAACTGAAATTGAACGGAATCATCCATAGGCAAAGATAGCTGAAGTTATCAAATTAAAAAATTACACGCACATGTTTAAGGTTGTTTTTTTAGGACACCGCTATGGCTCAAAAAGCAAAGGAAAACAGTCTGCTTCTTTCAACGTAAGTCTGCTCAGAGCAGATGGAACGAGAGGAGTTTGTCTACTTGCAAATGTGCTTTCGGTGCTACAATTACAGCAAACACACTAAGTCCAATTGCCCTTAAAAAGACCTTACTTTGTGCTCTATATGCGCCGGCCGCCTCCATTTTTGTCGTGACTGCAAAAGTAACTCCCCAAATGCTTGAATTTTGAAGGCACCTACCGGACTATGTCTATGGCATGTCCGGTTAAAAAGTAGGAAATTCAAAGACAAACCCAAATAAAACGCGAATCCGAAGAGAAAAAGGCCAACTCAGCCTATGCAAAAGTAGCCAAAGCCGCCATTGCCGAGACTAACAACCAAAAGACATTCCTCCATATAGAATACAAGAATTCAACCAAAACAATATGCGTCATTTACTATGCGCATGTTGCGAACATTACTCGCTCAGATACCTTTGCCACGGAAGTCAACCACATGCTCGTAAAGAACGGAATGCAATAGATGTGGTTTACAGACAACCTACCCTAGGAGGGAGTTATACGAATTAGCGTAGCCCCTCCAGTATCAAGATGTATGCCAGAAAGTTCCCACCCCCCGAAAAACAGCCAATACACGCGATCCGCGTCTAAATAAACCAACATACATGCAAACAACAAAACAGGCGCCAGCTTCACCCAGGAAAACACCATCACTACAAACGACACACAAACACATACACCTAACACTGAAGCAGTGCGTCCCAAGGAGATCAGGTCTTTAAAGTGGAGAAACCCCTTTAAAACCCGCCGCCCAAGGTCAACCTCCTCCTCTTCGCATGGTAGAAAGCACCAGCTCAAATACCATGCGATAGGCATCAACCCGAAAATCTTTGCCCTCCAGTCGGTTCCGTTCCCAAAGGAGCTGGATTCTCGCGAAGTAGCGGAAGGTCTCAAGACCGGAAGGTACAAGTGGGAATGCTCGGATGAGGTTCCAGAGCGGCAGGTCGAAGAGGCTTTCGCTCAAAACATGGTGAAATTGACTACGAACTGCTTCATTATGATCACGGACACGGAATACAAAAAAAAGAAACGGCAAGGAGCGCACACCGCCCAGTACACCACACAGGCTAGAGTAGAACGCGAATAAACGTCTACTTTAATCCTCCCACACGCTAAAGAACCAACACTACACAAAATATCAGACAGACATACGATAATGCATATGAATTTTAATGGGTGGGACGGAAAAAGTTCTATCTATGTCAATATTATGCGACAGAGTGACCCTGATATAATACTTATTTCTGAACACGGAATGACCGCGCAAAAACATTTAAGAAATTTTAAACATGATGTTATTAGCAAAAATCACAGTCAGAAACGGTATGACGGCTGCACAATAGCCGTCAAAAAAGGACTAAAATACACGACCCTGGAAGACTTAGATGAATCCTACCTTGCCATTGAAGTGGGTACTGCTCTAGGGGGACTGGTCGTCGACACGGGGTACCAACCCCTAAGACGCAGCCATGTGCCCATGCACAACCTCTTGCCGGTATTTAGCGACCGGAGCAAGTGAACTGGGAAAATTATAGAAATTACCTCTTAGATTACATCCCTGACCCCTTATATGATACTAACTAAGAAGAAATAGATGAGGAGATGGATAAACTTACTGATTACCTAATCAAAGCCGATCAAAATAGCATTCCTTGTATCAATTATAAAACTCTTCTAGCTCCCCCCTGGACCCCTCCCATGAGATCCTAGCCCAAGAATATAGGGAACTGTCCAATGTAGTAGCGCTGATAGGTCCCAACCACAATGCCTACAGAAGACTAAGACAAATTAGGGACGAACTCCAGACACTAATTACGGACCTGCAAATGCTACTATGGGACAGACTAATATACAGACTCGAAATAGAAAAAGACTCACACACGTTCTGGTAGATGCTTAAACGTCTTAAAGGAAAAACTCCACAAACAAAAATCACAATTACTCACAAAGGCCAAACAATTACTGATACCGAAGATATTGAAGAAAAGTTTAATATTTTCTGGTCTTTAATCTTCAAAATTCCTCCAAGAGAAAATGACAATTACGACCTCGAATTTTAAACTGACGTAATACAACAGTTAAGCGCACAAATACAAAAACCCTCCTCACCACTGTGTGTCGCAGGAAAGATTGATGGAGGGCTATGACAGTAAAATAACTGCCCTAGAACTCTTCGTTATTCTAAAGTCTTTTCGTCCAAGAGCCCCGGATATTACAGGGCTGACCTGCCAGAATTTTCATCAAGGCCCCGCCTAACGTTTGGAGTAGCCTTCTCAACATCATGAATGCCGTTCTGAACACGGGCTATTTCCCCGACCAGTGGAAATTGGCCAAGATGATTTTCATCCCAAAAGCGGGAAAGCCCCTTGACCGTCATGCCAGCTTTCGATCGATATCTCTTAGAATTTGCTGGCAAAGTCTTCGAGAAGATATTGGATAACAAAGTCAACTCGTTTCTCGATGAAGCCAACTTGCATAATGAGCAGCAACACAGCTTCAGAAGGAAAAAAGGGACTGACACGGCACTAGCCGTCTTTAAAGAAAAGCTTGCCCAGATCAAGGCAGAAAAAAGGCATGCCAACCTGGTGCTTCGCGATGTCTAAAAAGCTTTTGACAAGGTTTGGAAGAGAGGCTTACAATTTAAGATACTTCAAGTAGGCCTCAACCCCATTCTTGAGAGGATTTTGTGCGACTACATAATGGAGAGGAGAGCATACATACAAATCAGAAAACATATGAATTCAACCTCGAAGTAGGGGTCCCTCAAGGGGGGCTGTCTTAGTCACATTTATACACATGATCTACCACAACTTCTCTCCGAGGGTTTGTATAGTTCGCTGACGATATATCGCAAATTTGTACCGTCGCTTATGTTCACAGGGAATTTATGGCGAGGAATACGTTTTGCAAGACCTTCAACGATATACGTGTAGACGAGGAGCGAATCTCTTACAGCATGGAAGGGACGGTTCTGTGGCTTAAAGTCACCACCAGAGACTACACAAGTCATATCGAGCGAACAGTCTTGAATAGCAAGAGGGATTTGAGGGAATTTTATATGTTCCGTGCCTTAAATCCCTCAAATAAACTCATATATTCAATGCGTGCATCCGCTCGAGGCTCCTGTACCCTCCGGTGCCGCTGAACGTGAGCGCCGAGACCCCCATTGCGAAACTACAAAAGATCAAGAACAAAGCGATGCTCATCATCACAAACACCCGAAGAAGAGAGTACAGAGGGAGCTCTACGACTCGGTTGGGTTATCTCCCATCGACGTCGCGCTCCACGAGAGGGCTAAGAGGATCTTGCAAATCATTGGCACCTGCCTGTCCCTTGAGTTCTCTCGTACACACCAAGCCATCGAGGTCGCTCGACAAATAAGCCCATTTAAAAGTAGTAAGGCACAGACTGACGGCGACGTGACTCCAAAATACACATGACAAAATCGACAAATCACAACAAACGACTAATGTAATGCTCAGGTTTCTTAAGTATAAATTCACATACCATCACTAAGATTACCTATTTTGACAAAATTTTCCGAAGAAATATCAAAATCTAAAAATCCCTTAGAAAACTTTTTCAAAAACCCACCCTAAATAAAGGATTGAATGCCACTAAGATCATATATAAACTAATTAAATTAACAAGTTTAATATAATTAGTATAAACTATAAATTTTATAGTTTATAAAAAAAACACTCAAAATGAAGGACTTAAAAAACAGATATACCTTTTAACCAGGGACCTAATCATTCTGTCTCCCACACCACCTCTATTCTTTAAACTCACCCAATTTCACCACTTTACTCTCTCACTATCTGTTTCTCTCCCTAAATTTCACCAACTTTTTAAGTCAAAAGTACAAAGTAAATCATTTAGGTTCCCATAAAACGACCGCAACGGATACTAAGTAGCCGTCTGCTACACGAGTAGCTGCTGCTTTTTTCTTTTTTTTCACTTTTTTTACTATTACTTTCACTTCACTATCATTTTTGTTAAAATTTTTAAGTCTATAGTTCACTTATTACACTTTTAGTTTGCTATTTTCGTTTTATTTCTGTTTTACTGTTAACTTTCCCCTTACTATCATTTTTGTTAAACTCTTTAAAGTTCACTTATTACACTTTTAGTTAATTTTGTTCGCATTATTTCTGTTTGCCGTGCACTCCTCAAGTTGTAAAATATCGACCGCGTTGCCAGTGGGGAAATGCTCTATGAAGGCTAAGGGGAAACAATATGCAGTTAAAGTAGTGTATGACCAGGGTTCACAGCGTACCTTTATCAGTTCAAGTCTCGTAGCAAAATTGAATTTACAAATAAAGGAATGGGTAGAGTTAAGAATATTTGGGTTCACCAGAAATGGACAGTCAAAAGTATGGGATAGTAATATTCACTATTAAACATGGGAATAAATTTGTAAGATTGCAAGCGCTAGTGTTGGATAGATTACCCCGAAACATAAAGATTGATGGGTTGAGTAATTGTTTAACACACCTAGTTAAGGGTAGAGTAAAGATGTCTGATCCATATTTGGGAGATTTGATAACAGATGTGGATTTATTGGTAGGAGCGGATCAGTGTAACGAATTGGTAGAGGGCATGGTTAAACTGAAAGGTATGACTTTCCTAAAATGAAGGGGAGGTTTAGTATTGTATGGAAACATTCCTAATAAATACGTGCCTGTTACTAAGGAAGCACAGGTAGCTTTAGTGAATAATATAGGTGTACTACCGTCCAATAATTGTCCTAATCTGTCAAACTTGTCTAGGTTAGATAAAATAGGGATTCAACCTGAAACAATTAGTTATGAAGAACAGGCAGTGATAGATCAATACAAAAAATACAGTACAATTCAAAGAGGGAAAGTATTGGGTTAAACTGCCTTGGAAACCCGACCACCAAAACAAGTACAAATTAGCTGAAAACAGGCTAAAAGCAAGTTTGAAAAACTTGATAATGTTATTAAAGAGCAGGTAGAGAAAGGATTTATAGAAAAGGTGACTAGTGCTGAAGTAACTAAAGACACGCATTACTTACCCCACCTACCCGTAATATGGGAGAGTAAAACTACTCCATTAAGAGTAGTATTCAACTGTAGTGTGAAACTAAAAAATGGTACTAGTCTAAGCGATTGTGTCTATACACCGGACCCACTATAACTGATAAATTAATGGACCTTCTGATTAGATTCCGGACAAATAAATATGCCTATACAACAGGTATAAGAAAGGCCTTCCTTAGAATAGGATTGCAGGAAGAGGCTTGTAATTTTACGAGATTCCTTTGGCCGAGTAATCCTTTAGAAAGAGGTAGACCGATGGATACTTATATATTTAAATCGGTATGGTTCGGAGCTACTAGTTCACCATTTCTACTACAAATGACATTAAGTTATCATTTAAATAATCAAGTGAAAAATAGTAATATAGCTGAGCGCATAAAGTTGGCGCTGTATTGCGACAACCTGTTAGGAACGGAAGAAGATGAAAGACCATTAATTAAATGGTATACTGTTACTAACGAGTTGTTGGAAGAAGCCAATATGCCGTTACAAGGCTGCACAACTAACTCGACACAGTTAAACAATATAATAGGCAATGATGGGGATGGAAATGAAAAAATATTGGGAATAAATTGGAATTATAATAAGGATACTATTTCAGTAAATAACGATAAATGGCATGAGGCTAGAGTTGCACGGATGTTTTTTTTCAAAATGTTTTTTTTTTTAAACCCTGTTTTTTCTGAGATGCAAAAAGCATTTTAGACGATATCTATATAAAGATTAGCATGAATAAACTACCAACTCACCAATTCCTTAGGAAAAAATTTCTCCAATGACCAAATTTAATGAAATCTTGTATAAAGGAATATTCAAATGTCAGTAACCTCCTTTTGTCTTTACACAACTTAATAGTTAGTACTGACTTATTACAAAAAATTGTTGATCTATGATTCAAAAATAATCTGGCTCCCTCTAACTTCAAAGTTAAGGATTTTGAATATGTAATAAAATGTAATACAACTAGAAACTACATATCCAAAATTTGGATCTAATGTTTAATTAGTTGGAGCTCTTTAGGATGATAAATAAACTCATTAATTAAATTTAATGTATATATATATTATTTAAACAATTATTAAACTGTTATTATAATTCTTATTATTGCTTTGACTAGACTTAAAGGAAGAGTAGGTATACAATAAGATAACACCCTTTATCTATATAAATTAATTAATTGCAGTTTACTAACAAGTAAGAAATCCTCCAATAAGCATGTGATAAACTAAAAGTATTTTGTAGGTAATATAAATAAAGGCAATATAACACTTGTCCGTTGACTCTTAATAATTTGAAATATAATTTAATTTCTAAACTAATTATTTTAAAGGATCTTTCAACACACATTGTGAAAGATAACTATCTATTTAAACATTGAAACAAATATAAACATATCATAATCTAATAACATAAAAATAAGCTGTTATACCTTTCCTTTCACTACAGTCTACACTCATTGTTTGAACCTATCTATTTTTAAAGATATTTGCAAGCATATATAATAATTTTGAAAAATATATATATGTTTATATATTTGAAAAAAACTATGTTTATACTTATTACTTATATTATAGAATGAAAAAATAGAGTATCACAAGTTTCCTTTGACTAAAGTCGATGGTCTACATTAGAAAATTGACAATAACTCATTTGAAAGATCTCTGTGAGCACATAATATAATTATAAACCATAACTATATATATATATATATATATATATATATATATATATATATATATATATATATATATATATATATATATATATATATATATATATATATATAAGTTTTAAAAAGATTAAGTTTAACCAATAGAACTAAATTAAATGCATAATCCTAAATAATATCTGTGGACTGTGACTAGCAATATTTTCCTTTGGCAAACCGAATTAATATAAGTACATAGAGTTAATCTAAATCTGTTGAGTGACATGAAGTTAAGACTAGGTAATGATTCTCTAACTTGAGCTACCATCTAACTCGGAGATATTCTCATCGCTACTGTCATGTAGGCTATATGAATCTGATGAATCATTTGAGGATAATTCAACCATTTCATCATCATCTGCTGTTAGGATGAAACTTAAATTTAAATCCATTTGATTCTCGTTTTGATTACTACTGAAACCACTAAAGGATGGTTGTGGTTGTAGAGATTCTGACATTATCTCTTCATTTTTTACATTTTCTCTTTCTTCAAGATCGGCTTGCTTAGAGGATCCTCCACTACTGTTGTTAAACAATTTATAGTTATGTGAAATAAACACTAATTTTTCAGCTCTAACATTTGTTAGACGATTGCGTCGTGTGGAATGAATCCAGACTTGTTTGCTGAAACTTCTTTCTACTGCTGCCCTTGTTGGTGGTAGTACAACTAATTTTGTTGTTAAAGATGAGAGATTTTAAGCAGGAGCCATTGCTCTCCATCAAGTGTGAGGTTTCATTTTGTTCAAAGGTTTCCATAGAAATGGTTTTGAAAAGATAGCCTCTTTAAGCTTATATTCATCTAGATTACATAAAATTGAAGCTTCTTCGATGGTTGGGTCTCTCTCAGCTGCCTTAAAAATCATTTCTGTTGCATCCACCTGTAGAATTATATAATTATGCTTTAAAGGTAAAATTGTGGGTTTAGAAGTTTTTAACACTGTTTTTCAAAATAAAATAGCCTATATGTTCAATGACTTAAAATTACATCAATTAATTTTATTTTGTCTATTAGTTTTTTAAGTGCAAATGTTCAGAAAAAACTGATATTTTTGTAGGGTGGTTTTGGTCTTTAAAAATCAGAAAACCTTATTCCTTCATAAAAAATGAATGCATATTAATGAATGTAAAACCTTTGATAACAATCAAATTATAGGAAAGTATTAAATTTAGTATATAGGTACTCACTTTTTCACTTTCAGTGATGTGACAGCCTTTGTAGCGTGGGTCGAGTAAGTGAGCTGCAAAATGGACTGACTTGAGAACAAAATTTCTTCTCTTATCAAAAGCTGTGATCAATTCTTTTTTAATTTGTTTTCAAACAGCCGTTTCAAGAGAAATTTTTGCGACAGTTTCTTTGAAATCGAAAAAGATCTTTGGTCCTATAGATAGTTCAACTACATTTCCTTCGCACAACAATATTGCATCTTTTATTGGGCACAGTGACTTGAAAAGCTTTTCTACTTTATCCCCAAAAGAGTTGGATTGAATTAAGGACCTCAGATTATTGGTATCAATCAAGTCAGCTGCCTCTCAGCAACTGCGATTCTTTAGAGAGCTGCTTTATTCTGAATTATGCTTTCTAAGCAAGTAACATCTGAAGCCCATCTGAAGATAAATATAAATTAAAATATTTGGGGGGTTTAAATTATAATGCACAATCATGAATCATGATCATTCTTGACCATATTAAATTAAAAATATTTTGCTCTTTTAACAACACTTTTAAAGTTTGAAAATAACTACTAACAAAATATATTTGTCTTTATTATCACTTGTTTCAGTTAAAAGCTAAATATGATTTATCAACTATAACATTGACAATATCTGTATGCTTTAGCTTACCTGGTTTTATCTGGTAGTTTTAGAGAAACTTTATTATTATTTTTTTCTGTGAGATACGCACATAGTCTTTGAGACTATGTAATTGTTTTTACAATTGTTATTGCTGTCTTGAGGGTTTTAGCATTTGTCTCATTTTCTTTGACATCAGAAAATAGTAAGTGCAAAGTATGAGCTAAGCACCCATATGCATGAATGTGAGGGTACCGAATTTTAACTTTTTCCCATGCAGATCTCATGTTTGAAGCATGATCTGTTACTAAAGCTGCTACTATGGTTCGACCTATATCCTCTATCACCTCGAAAATTAACTGGCTTATGTATTCTCCTGTATGTCGTTCTGATCCTGTATAGAAAATACGATAAATATTTTAGATTTTCTATCAAGCTAAAGTCCACTTTGGAATACATATAGTCACAATTTCACAAATCCTAATTATTTCCAAAAATGTATTGCCTTTTGAAAAAAATTCTAAACAGATAGAGATTAATTAATTGGAGAAGAAAAAAGTTTTCATTATATCAAATAGCATATGTACAAACTCCAAAAGAATGATCATGCTTATGTTATGCCTAGGCAGTAGGCAACCTATCACACAATGGAAAGAATGTTCTCATTCTTAGATATCAAAGAGTTAATTTGTGAAAAGTAATAAAACTTTTAAATTTTGTTTATTTTTAAGTGCAAGTACTTACCAGTTTCAATTCCTTTCCAAAACATGAGCTCTGGAGTTGTAACAATGAAATTGATTATCCTTTCATTTTTTGTTAAAAAATAGAGCCCTAATTAATTTTTCTTTTCATAATATATCAGAATCTATTTAAAATAGCATATCAAAATTAATTGGAGAAATGTTTCTTTTAAATACATACCTTACATTGCTCCATCCATCGCAAATCAAGCCAACACTTGATTTGGAACTGATGATCTCTCTTATATCAGATGCATATTCATTATATTGGTTATTTAATAGCTTGTTAGAAATTTTGTTACGGCTTGGAAGTTTGAACTTTGGTCTTAACATTTTGAAGAGTTTTACCCACTCTGGGTGCTCAGTCATCCTGAGGGAACATCCACTAACATATACTGCTTTTGCAATTTGTTTTTCACACTTTTCTTGTAATTGAATTCAAATATTAATCAACTAAAAAAACTAAATAGTTAGGTATATAATATATTCAATAGGGATAATAGGATATTTGCATTTTCAAGTTCAGTATGGTTTTCTCTACTAAAATCATTTTTATTCTGCATTTAATTGAGTATTTTTTATTAAATATATTGAGGTTATTTCAAGAAGGAGTTGTGAAATTGAAATATTACTTTTAATTATATGGTTACCTAAATTTTAAATACTTACGAGGGGCGGTCAATAAGTTTTGAAATTCGGATATAAGGAAACGAGATATGAGGAAAAGTGTTTTATTATTTTTCAATATAACTACCCTCGACTTCAATGCATTTGCGCCACTTGTCCCTGAGGCTTCGAATTCCCAACAACCAGGAATCTCCCGACTGCTGTTCAATCCACTCCTGGACGGCGAGCTGGACATCTTCATCGTCCCCAAACCGGCGTCCACGCAGTGCAGCCTTGAGCTGGCGGAATAAAAAGTAGTCGTTAGGGGCCAGACCTGGACTGTACCCCCTCCGAACTTTAATGACGTTGAAGTCGATCATAGGGCGTGAGGTTTCGTGAGGTTTCTAGGGACCCAACTGGCAGAGACCTTGGTCATGGCCAAATTGTCGCGGATGATGTTGATAGCCCTTTCATGTGATATTCCAAGTTCTCGCTCGATTTCTTTGACCTTCACCCGTCGATATTCGAGGATCCCCCTCTCCACACGGGCTACATTGTCCTCATTGGTCACGTCTGACGGGCGACCTGGACGAGGTTCATCTTCAAGGGACTCACGACCATGGTGGAACTCCCTATTCCAGTGAGCAATGGTTGCATAGGAAGGGGTGGTGTCGGTGTACACTGCAACCATGCGTTCATGGATCTCTTTTGCATTCTTTCCTTCCTTGGTAACCAATTGGATCACTGCGTGGTGCTCAACCTTCTCCATTGTTGAAAAATTTGTGACTGACGATCTGCGATCAGCTACTGCTTCTTATATAGGCGAGGCAGGAGCGTGCGGCTGCAGGTCCTGACTTGTCATAACTTGTCATAACTTGTCCTAACACACCCACAAACAGCCATCCCCCTTCCTCTGTTTTGCCCTACCGTTTCGCAAAACTTATTAACCGCCCCTCGTAAATTATCATTATCATTCATTTGATCTATGAAAGCACTGATTTTTTTTTATTGAAAGCCAATTTTTTTGACACCAGATTTCTTGATTTCTTTGCACAAGGGGTTGAAGAACAACTTGGCTTTAGAAAAATTGGAGTAATCCTTTGTGGGTTTCTATTATGTTCTTCAAAAGTATCAGTTTCAAATGGTAAATTAGAATGTGAATCAAGTGAAGCATCTACGTTATCCTCCACACTAATAGATTCAACATAGTCACCTGCATCAGACATTTTTCCACTTGATAAATATTTTATCTTCACTGATTCATAGCACTTTTTTCATTCCTTGATATGGTTTATCATTCGTGAGCCATTTTTTGGTACTTCTTTAAAACAAAAAATACACTTTGCTCTTGGACCTTTAAATTTATTGTTCATCGAGTCCTTAAATAGCTTATTTATTTTAGATTTTTTGCGGCCTCAGCCTTGAACTTTACCCATATTGAATAAAATTAATACCTATATCTGATAGGAAAATTGTTATATATTAAATGCACAATAAACGGTACACTATTAGTTCAGGTAGGTCTTTATCAAAACATATGTTTTCAGGCAAAAAAACCTATTTAATATAATTAAACCTAATCTAACCTATCCTGAATAATTTTAAAGTTAAACCATTAATTATTACCTTATTTGGCACTCTTTTAGTTTGGATGAGCCCTTCAAAAATAAAGAAAGGAATTTTAATAAAATAATTTTATAATTAACGATTTAACTTTAAAATCATTAAGAATAGGTTAGATTAAGATAGGTTAGGTTAGATTAGTTTAGGTTTGGTTAGATTAAAATATTTTTTTTCTTAAAAACAAACATGTTTTGACGAGGACCTACCCAAACTAATAGTGTATCCAATATAATTATACCCTCAGTTAAATGAAACCTATTAAATTATGTACCTATATGGTATACATAAATATACGTAAACATACAAAAGGAAAAAAATTGGGTAAAAAAATCAATATTTTTTTATTTTAACCCTAATAGCAAAAAATATTAATTTCTTGTGTTTATATTCTTTTATAATGCAAACTTTAGTTCCTTAATGTTAAATTGTTGACTATAATTGCATAATACTCATTGTTTTATTAAAAAATTAAAAGCTTTTTGAGGAAAATATATTGAATTTTTGAAAAAAAAACAAAATTTTGAAAAAAAATGAAAAAAACCTGATTTGAAAAAAAACGGGTTTTTTTCCAACACTACATGCGACCACGAGTAAGAGAACGCTCTTAAGTAATATAAGTAAAGTATTTGATCCCTTGGGGTTGGTTTCCCCGTTAATTACTCCCATGTAACTGCGAGTCCAGGAAACTTGGAGTAGGAAGTTGGAAATTATAAATAAATGGGAGAAACTGAGCTTAGAAGCGAAGGAGTTGGATAATATCGAATATCCAAGGTCGGTATTGCAGAAGGAAGAACCGCATGACATTCACATATGTTGTGATGCTTCGCAAAAGCGTCGGAGCCGTAGCGTATGCTGCAAATTATAGATTCGATCCCATGTTAACAATCTCTAAATCCCGCATCTGACCTATGAAAGAAAAAACTTTACCACAATTAGAATTAACGGCCAGGTATGTGGCGGTGAAATTAAGTAAATATTTTAAAAAAAGTATTGAACGGACATTGAACATATAAAGTGGTGAATATAGTAGTAGAGGGTTTTATTAGGAGAAATAGTGGGGGGAAATGGGGAAATTGGTAGAAAAGTGAAAATGAAAAGTAGGATAAAAAAACAGGTCCCTGGTAATAGGGCATCTCTAGCTTTCTTTGCGTTTTGGAATATTTTTTTGTTATATATATATATAAATATATAAAAAGCATTTACAACTTTGTAGCAGAGGGTGTTAAGATCCATACTCTTTATGGTGAAGACTTTTTATGTTCTCATCTGGGTTGTTTACACTTTGATTTTGAGTTGTTTTGTTTATTTTTTACTTTTTATTGTTTTTGATATTTTTTGTGAGTTAATCTCGATAAAATTTGTGAGGAAAATTAGAAAATTAGCACTTGACTAATTTAGTGTAAAGGGATTTTGTTTGGCTTTGTATTGGTTGGGTATTGTGAAAATCTAAGTGAACTTTGGGTCTACGTCGTCGTCAATGAGTAGTCTGCTGCTTTTAAAAGGTATTGCGTGTCCTATGTCATCAAAGTCCATGTGCTCGAGTACAAACTCGGGAGGGAGGTGCCAGTGTACTTTGTTCCAAATCTTGCTTGTCTCAGGTGAAGCTCCACGTTTATGGGGGTTATCCCCAGTTCACCATGGAGCTCACTTTGTCTTCTCCGCTCTCTCTTTCGGGTTCTCTTTATAATATAGACAAGCCTTATTTTGGACCTTTTGTAGTTTAAGGACTTGGGTCTTGGGAATCGAGTTTATAGGGACCGGTGGATACAGGAGTTTGGATCGCATGCATGCATTATATATCTTGAGTTTGTTTGAAGTGCTCAGGTTTAGGAACTTGAAAAGTTTCCCCAATTCTCTTCTTGCAGTCGATGTAGTTTTAGCTACATGACTCCCATACGGAGTCCAAGAACCGTGCCCTCCGTGCGGTATGGGATTCGTGCACCCCCCACAAAGATGTTTGCGAGGGTCCGTCCAAATAGGGGAATTACACAGAACCTTTGGGCATTGGTAGATATCTTCCATCTTCTCTCGAAAGAGTTGATGTTTTAGATTTCTACCGCCGTGCTCTGTGCCATGTAATTCACATTCCCATAAGGTGTCGTACAGATCATCGTTATATCGTCCGCAAATTGTACGTATAACAAGCCTTCTTTCAGAGGTTGGGGAAGGTCGATGGTGTATATGTTGTGTAGCAAGGGGCTTATGCACCCGCCTTGTGGCACCCCCTCCTCGAGCTCAAACTTGGGTCCATTGAAATTTGTAATGTTTAGAAACGACCTCCTCTCCATTACGTAGTCGCATAGAATCCTTTCAAGTATGGGATTGAGGCCCAGTTGTAAGATTTTGTATTGCAGGCCTCTCCTCTATACTTTGTCAAAGGCCTTTTTGACGTCGCAGAGTACCAGATTTGCGTGACGTCTTTCAGCTTTTACTTTTGCCAACTTCTCGGTGATCAAGGCTAGCGCAGTGTCAGTTCCTCGCTTCCTTCGGAAACCATGTTGTTGGTTGTTGTGAGAATTATTTTTCTCGAGAAACGTATTCACCCTGTTGGCCAATATTTTCTCCAAGACTTTCCCTGCAAATTCTAAGAGAGATATAGGCCTGAAGTTAGCTGGACTGTCCGGTGGCTTACCAGCTTTGTGAATAAATATAATTTTTGCTACCTTCCAGTGGTCAGGGAAGTAACCCACGTTTAAGCACGCATTCATGGTATTCATGCGCCCCAATAAGATGTTAGGCAGCGCTCGAATAAAATTCTCCCTTGTCAGTCATGTACGACATGATGCTTGTTGACAAAAGGATTTTAAGGTTTTTGAGAGTTCTTCGGCAGTAATTCTACCGCCGAGTCCCTCCATGTCCCTTTCCTACGATAGATAATGGTCAGGATGGATTATCTGTATCTGATGTTCAAATCGTTTATTATTCTGTCTTCGAAGTCTAAATCAATGTTATCATTCTCTTCCGGGGATATCTTAAATAAAGATGCCCAGAATAGTCTGAATTCCTCTTCGATTTTTTCCACGCCCGTAACTTCGGTATTGTAACGTATACGTTTTATGGTCTTTTGTGTCTGTCCGTCTTTTAGTCTCGCACTGGGGCTTGAGACTAACTTTAAGAATCTCCTCCGACCGTGGGTTTGGGGGAAATCACATCTTCTTCATTCCATTATTCGTCAGCATTCTATTAAGTTCATCCGCAAAGCACCCCGGATAGGAGAGATTTGCAATGTTAGCATAATATATGTAGCACATCATTTTTTTCGAGTTTTCGCTCTTGACGTGGAAGTATGTTGGATTTTCCTTAGACTCTGCAACAACAGATTTAGCAACCTAGGCGTAGGTACTGTTCGCTTTGTTTTCCTTTTCCTGTTTCTTTTGACTAGATTTTCTCTTCAAAAGTTATTTTTTGACTGGCCAAGCAATGGAAAGCTTCTTATGTTCTCCTGCACAGTTCAGGCACTTCATTGAGGTGCTATTACAGCTTCTCCAAGAATGTGAATCTGTCGAGCAAATAGAGAACAAAAGAACGTTCCCCCTGGGGCAGGTGGTCGTGGTGTGCTCCTCGTACTTATAGCACTTGAAACACATCTGGAGGGCGATAAACTAATCACGTTCGATCTGCTCCGGACAGACACGGACGTTAAAAAGAAGCATACCTCCCTCCGTAGGCTTAACCGTCATTGCCGTATCACAAAATACTATTTTGAATACGTGTGTACTATTAAAATTTTATAATTTCAGCTACCTTCGCCCAGGTGCGTTTTTTTTTCCACCTCCGCATGGATCTCTTCAATGGTGTGTCCCCCAACCATTGGATCGAGGCGGTGAAGGATAATGCTTCTGTGTGTCTTAATGTGCGGTGGTATGTGAAGTTTTAGGTTAAGTGTCTTTAGGTATTCTGCTGCTTTAGGAGAGTTGAGTGCTTCGCAATCACTCTCCTTTGAACAAATAGCCGCGTATCCATTATGAGTATCGATTAGTCTCACGAGCGCAATTCCTAAATCCCCATAAATTTTAGCGAAAACCCTCCCCCGATCAGGCTTAGAGCCATCGGAGAGGGTCTTCAGCGGTATCCGCCGGGTCTTCCTAATTTATCCTTCCATATCCTCATATGTTAGGATTGGAAAAAATAAACTTCAACGGAAAATTCCCCACGGATTAATTGTGTGTGTGTTAATATGTGTGCGTGTGTGTAGTTTGAGAGAGACTTTATCGCCAGGTTTTAGAGGAAAAGAGTTTCCAAGAAAGGTGTCCCAGTCCCCCCAAAATATAGCTTTACCTTCCGTGTAGGGCGCTTTTCGAATACCTACAGGTTGTTGTCCGACCATTGTGACTCGATGAGGAGCTGGGAGGGAGAGGGGGGAAACAAATTCACTCCTTGCCCCGGGCGCACGAAAGCAAGTGAAAAATTTCACAATTTTAAATGCAAAAAATTCGTAAATTAATTTCTTAACAGCACGGCAAAAACTTATCCAAAAGGATTCATTAAACGCGCGGTACTAACGTACAAATCTCAGTGCGATAAAAATTTAGGCACTAACGCAGCCTTCACGAGACCAATGGGAATTTGACGAGCTAAGGCAACCAAAGCAGTCCAGTATTTAACGATATTAAGATACAAAGTAGTTATGCTTGGTCAGACAGCGAAGTGTCTTTGCAGTGGGTAAGAAATAAAAATTGTAAAATAGTTTATGTACAAAACAGGGTAATATATATGGGTCGTACAGATTCCCAATGTGACTATTAATATTTGCCTACAAAGAATAACACAGCGGACATGTTGACGCGAGAAATAAAGTTTGCCAAATTTAAAGACTTCCGATTATGGTTCTGAGGTCCGGAGTGGCTTAATAATAAAGATAGATGGCCTCACCATAAGTATGAGCCAGATGTCGATTCCATGAAATCATTGTTAGCCGTGAAATCCGAGCCAATACAATATATTCTCGATCCCAATTGAATCGGTAGTTGGAATAAATTGATGAGATTAACTAAACTAGTTTTCACGTTTATTAACCAGACCAGTGGCGATAAGTTTACATCTAATCCACAGCATTATTGGTTGGAAAATTTGCAAAAATGTTCATTTGAGGAAATTTGTGATTATTTCAAAAATACCAAATTAAGTTAACCCCCTCATCTAATTAAAGAATTTAATTTATTCCCAAATGAAGGTGTTATACGATGTAGGGGTAAAATCAGTAATGCCGACTTGCCATAACATATAAGATTTCCTGTTCTTCTCCCCCGCCAAACATCATATAACAGATCTACTCATTAATAACGCACACGACAGAGCATACATGCAGGAGTTGAGGAAACTCTATGTAAGTTAAGGGAAATTTTTTTGGATCCCCAAAGGCAGACAAAGGGTCAAAAACGTAATAAGTAAATGTTTTTTTGTGCAGAAGGTTGGAGGGAATATCCTATCCCTATCCTAAATCTCCTCCATTACTGAGAGAACGAGTGGAGGATGCTAAGCCCTTCGAGATAGTAGGAGTAGATTATACGGGTGCTATCTATCTCCGTAAAAGATGAGGGTGGGAAACGAGGTAACAAAGAATCCCGGAAACTTTATATGGTTCTTTTTACTTGTGAAACCACTAGAGCAGTTCATTTGGACTTAGCCATAGACATGACAGTGGAAACATTGTTAAATATATTTGAAAGGTTTGTGGCTAGAAGATCCTGTCCAAAAATTATTTTTAGGGATAATGCCACAAATTTTAAACTGGGGGCAGATCTGTTCAGTATGATATTAGAGGATAGTGCTGTACAGAAAGAACTAGAGGAAAGACAATGCGAATGGAAATTTATTTCCCCGAGAGCACCTTGGTTTGGGAGATTCTATGAAAGGCTTATTGGTGTAGTAAAGGGATGTTTAAGGAAAGTGATATATGGAAAATCCATTAATATGGATGGTCTCCGTACCTTAATAGTTGAGATAGAATGTAGAGTTAATAACAGACCAATTACTTATACGTATAATAACTTAAATGAGCCAGAAAGTCCTGTCCCCTCCCATTTAATATATGGATAGCGCCTTAATTCCCTACCTGCAATAACCACTCACCTCAAATAGAGGATTCTACGTTTATGGAACTGTTCCACTGAGTAGAAGATACTATAAGTTATCTAAAATTTTAAAACAATGGTTTGAACAGTGGAAACATAATTTTTAAACCTCTTTCATATATCGTGTAAATAATAAAGGTGGGGATGATGGTATAAGTAGTGGTATTGAGAAAGGGTATGTAGTGTTGATACATTCGGATAAAAACCGAGAAAACTAGTTGAGGGGTTTAATACAGGAATTATATAAGGGCCAAGATGGTGTGGTAAGAACAGGAAAATTAAAAACTAGATTAGGTAGCGTAATGCGCACCATTAATAAATTGCATCCACTAGAAATTAGGTGTAATGATAAAATAAGAAAAAATGAATTGCTTCATACCAAACCTTTTGAATTAAAAAAATCTTAATACAGAACCCGAAACCTTTAATAAGAAGGGACCAGTAAGTACACTGTCCCAAGAGTCCAGGAAGGACAAAAGGAAGCAGCGATATGCCGCCATGAAGTCGCACCAACAGTGGCAAACACTGAAAGACCTTGGTGACATCTAACTGCTTCTTGCCCTGGAGAATGAATGGACTTTAGAATAATTCTTCCGTGAGTCTGCGAATCGTAAAAGGCGAGGAAATGACAGGGGGGAAGGGGGGAAGGGGGGAAGGGGGTTAGTCAAATATTGAGTTAATAATGTTGTGTTAATATTTAATGGGATCAAAGATTGGATTAATGAAAAAATTAAGAGACACATGATTAATTTATTGCAATAATTTTTATTTTTCTCTTCCGTCGCAGGATGTAAAATTTTACTTCCGGAAATGAAAGTGGGAATTGTAAATAGACATTCCTTTTAATTTAGTTTCCTTTATTTGTTATATTAGAGTAAGTTGGGAGTAGTAATAATAATGATTTGGGTTAATTAACTTTTAATAAGTGGTCGTCGTTGCGTTTTGCGAAAGTGTATTGTTTCGAGTTGCCACCTAGCACAGCTCCGGGTGTACCAAGAAGCAGTTTTTTCCTTTCTGCTACTACGACTCAGTGACAAGACGTAAATACAGACCCCGTTAAACATCTGCTAAAAATTCCGCAAGGTGAAGTTTGGGTTCATACGGTATGCAAAGCCGTATGATAATAACTTAGCTATTTTGGTTTAAGTCTCCTAAATATTAATGGATAAATAAGCCATTATTTCGCTCTAAGATCAAGAATAATCACCATTTTACAGGCTAAGTATATATTTAGCTATCATTTATTAACAATAGCTACCTATTAGTATCCTTTAGGCATATTATACTTAGACACTGTGAATAGGATATTTGATAACCACCTTATATTAGAGCAAGTAAGTGGAGATTA
The DNA here is from genome assembly GCA_963969495.1 of Ceratothoa steindachneri. NCBI lineage: Eukaryota > Metazoa > Arthropoda > Malacostraca > Isopoda > Cymothoidae > Ceratothoa > Ceratothoa steindachneri. The sequence continues at coordinate 217,051,575 of OZ018319.1, forward strand.
TTATTCTTGTACTAAGTTTATTTACAGCCATTATTTTTCATTTAAAATTTAATTTAACTATTTTTCTCGCAGTTTCTTGTTCAAATTGTTCCCAGTGACCAAATTCATAATTGAAAATTAAACAGGAAATTCAATATATGATGACGTCAGAACCTGTTGCAATTGTGTCAGGGCTATTAAAATGGAGTAAGAAGCTACTACATTGGTGTCAGAAGTGGTTAGAATGATGTCAGAAATTGCTACACACGTGGTCTGAACTTGGGGTTACAGTGGTGTCAGAACTTTTGATGGTAATGAAGAGCTTGTTACATTGGTGACAGAATTTTTACAGTATTGGCAGAAATTGTCATATTAATACACAACAAGTTACCTCGATCAACCTCCACCAACAGTTATGGGTAAGGGTATTTGATCACCAGTGTATGTTTGTCTGATTGTTCGTGTAATAGATACCCAAAAATATTATTTATAAATTTTGATGACATTTTCTGGAAGATGGCCTTAAACCAAGGAAATGGTGATTAGATTTAGAGTCGAATCCCAGATCAAGGGGCAAATTCTGCATCACTTATTTCGACATTGTGGGCTAAGACATTCTATGATATTTCTACCCTTATCCTAGAGAATTGGAAAATTGGAAATATCTAGGAATGGGAATTTTATGACGTTATACCAACATACACAAAATGATCCGTATCTCTGATATCAAAATATATATGGGGGGGGGGACTAGTTACAGAATCACTGTACAGTAATGGAGGGCGATAGAAACATACGACTACCACCACTGGATAGTTGAGAGACTGAGGATCTAGAATGCTTCAAACCGATTTTTTTGTTTCCTCTCTGCTAGAGGGAAAAGGTTATATCTGGACGAATACAAGATCCGGATAAGCCATTATAGAAAATAAACCTTTTCTTTTGTTCCTAATTCACAAACTACTAAAGAAAGACACCTTTTCTAATGCCAGGGGTAAGTTTCCAAGGTGAGTTAATTATATGGTGTTATTTAATTCGTTTATGACTGATTCATATTCGAAATCTGGATTTATTTTGCTATTACGGAAAAGTTAAAACTTATGCTAGAGCAATTTGCTATACGTATATACCGTCTCGCCTTTAAATTTAAGCCGTGCACCAACATCGGCTAGCATATCATATTAACCTCGCCAACTAAGGTTGTTTGATTTTTGTGACAATTTAGTTTACGTTTAAGTAGTCGCCGGAACACGCCACGACGCTTTTCACTTACCCGGGTTACAGGATACCCAACCATTCTTCGTTTTAAGATAAAAAAAAATTGGAAGAATTGCTAGGAGAATTCCCCGGCTGATTACGAGGCCCAAAAATCAAAGTATTTCTACGATGATTGTAAGTTTTAACGGCAATGATGTTGGTGTATGTATGCGCCTCCTGAGTGCTTTCTAGTTATATGTACTAGCATCAGGACTTGTTTGAGCTTGTTAAAATAGTGTCAGAACCAGTTAGTGTTAATAGAACGTGTCACAATCGTGTTAGAACTTATTACTGGTGACAAAATACACTTTGCCTCCTTTACCTAATTTGACATCACCCGCAAAAATTTCTATAAGAAACTAATAACTAATTTCCATTTCTATCCGTCAAAATTATCCCGTGCGCCATTCATTCTAGCCTAAGGTGAAATCGAAAATCGTACCTCGCAATACTTTTAGTAAATAAAGCAAGATATTTTTTTATTAATGCTGTAACTACAATAATGTGTGAGTGAGAGAAGTGCCTACTTTAGGATACCCCGTAAGAGGGAATCATGTTTAGCATGAGTAACTATGCTTCAGCTTACCTCGCATCTACTCTTTCTAAACTTTTCTCTGATAAAGTTATTAACCTTCGCGCCGTAATACCCCCATTCGTCTGAACAAGCCCATGCTGTTCTCCCCGACCATACTCCATTGCCGCTTAACGTCCTCACTCGGGCGTTCTCTGAGGAAGTAACTGCCCTGATCTCACGCTCTAACAAATCTCTATCTCTTAAGGATGTCTTTTCACTCAAATTCTTCCACTAAATTCTCCCTGCTGTACTCCCACTGATTCTTCATCTCTTTAGCATGTTTCCTGCCCAGGCGTGGTTACCTCTTCCTTCAAACATGCCTCAATTCGCCTTATCCTTAAAAAAAACACACCTTAACCCCTCTGAACATTCTAACTATCGTCCTATCTCACAGTTTCCATTCCTCTCTAAAATCCTCGAGAGAGTGGTTTTCTCTCGCCTTAATGACCATATTTCTAACTGCAATATCGATGAAATCTACCAATCAGGGTTCAAAGCGAAGCACTCTGCTGAAACCGCTCTTCTTAATGTTTCAGACGCTTTACGTAGAGCAGCTGAGAGGGGTTGTACGACCATTCTAGTCCTCCTAGACCTCTCTTCTGCTCTCGACACCATCGACCACACTGTCCTCCTTGATAGTCTTCACACTTTCCTTGATCTCTCGAGCAATGCACTTGATTGGTTCCGCTCATACCTCTCCTCCCGCACTGAGTCGGTCGTGCTCTAAAACCCTTCCTCCGAGCCCGCACTCATTCATTTTGGGGTACCTCAGGGCTCAGGCCTTGTTCCCCTCCTCTTTCGCATCTACGTACTTCCTCTTGGCTCCCTTTTTCGTGATTTGGGCCTGTCCTCCCACCTCTATGCTGATGACACTCAGATATACCTTTCCTCATCCCCTGTGTCCTTCTCTCAATCAATTACCAAGATACTTTCAGGCTACACCTCCATAAACGAATGGTTGTGTGCCAACTTTCTCAAACTTAACCACGATAAAACTCAAGTTCTCCTTGTTGGTACCGCTTCGATGGTGGAGAAATCTAAAGCTCTCTTTCCCTCTCTTAACCTTGAGGAAACCAATGTCGCCTTCTTTGTTACCGTCAGTAATCTTGGTGTTATTTTCGACGAGCAACTCTCGTTTAAACCGCACATCCATCGTATCTGTAAGTCCTCCCTCGGTTTTCTTTGCAACTTTTCACGTGTTCGATCCCATTTTGATCAAGGAAGCCTTGACACTGCTATTCATGCCTTCGTCACTTCACGCTTAGACTACTGCAATTCTCTTCTAGTGAATCTCCCTTCTTTGTCACTTCGCGCCCTACAACTAGTTCAAAACTATGCTGCCCGGCTCCTCCTTCGCCGCCCCCGGTTCTCTCCTCCGATGCCTCTGTTACAGGAGCTACACTGGTTACCTATTCGCTTCTGTACCCATAATAAACTTCTTCTCATCACCTGCAAGGCCCTAAACTTCGAGGCTCTACCTTATCTCTCGTCTGCCCTTTCCCGTTGTCAAACTCCTCGGGCACTCCGGTCTAACCTCGCTCCCATCCTGAACACTCCTCGTTCTGTCCTCTGCTCGATGAGTGACCGTTACTTCTTAGTTTGTGCTCCTAGACTCTGGAATGCTCTTCCTGTCCAAGTCTGATCCTCTCCCTCCCTTGCTACTTTTAAACGTCTCCTGAAGGCTCATCTCAACCTGCGCTCTGGAAGGGCTAACAGCCTTGAAGGGCGCGTTATAAATACCTATTATTATTACTTAAAGCTAAGAAGCGAAAATAGAGAAAGTATAAATGTGTGGAAGATATATAGCCGCAAATTAACCTGTGGGTGTTGATGGGCAAGAAGAATTGTAATACTCCAGAAGTCAGGTTCATCGTGGTTTTCAATACTACACCTGGTAAATCTTTGCACAGAGATCTGATGATATATAGAAGATTGCAAACCGTTGCAAACCGTCCAAGCTTCAACGCCCACAAGAAAGGCTTAGGTGCTGGTGGTAACTGCCATATGAGGACCCTTTCGCTGGTCCTCATATGCAGCTATTTAACACATACAACTATATTTTCATTTCAACCAGACTTAATCTCCTATATATGTAGTATTAATGACTTAACCATATACTATGTGGAATTCAGTGGTTTTCAAAGACCAGTCTTGTGGAATCCTGAGTGTTAGGGTAAGATTAATGAGATGAATAGTTTGCACCCTAGTATAATCATCCCTAAAGTGCAATCCGGCTGACCACCAGCCTGTGATGGTTCTTTAGTGTCTAAAGTTGTACTGGTTATGGTGGATGGGCTTTACTTTACTGCCTTGTTGTCTGTCAGGCCAACTAAAGGTCTGGGGTCCTACCTCTGGGTTTGTTGGTTGGTATCCAAATGCACATCTTCAGATCTTGGACTTTCTTTTAATGACTACTAAAACTTTGTTATGGGTATCCCTCTGAGTTGGAAAGACACTTATATTACTCATAGAAAGCGGCGGCCTTTAGAGTTTGTTTTGTTGGTGGATAAAATTTATTTGGAAAATCTGTGCCTCTGGTCTGACTAACATCTTTTTGGTTCGAGAGAAGTAACGATGGAGTAGTCCAAATTGCTTGACCATGATAAGTCGAAAGCTATTTTAATGATCGTTTAATGCCATGTGTTTTCTCATGACTTATTTTCTAGCTTTGCAGGATTTAGTCTAAACCACTATATAAGGAAACTTGGTCCCACTTTGGTATCAGTGAATTGAAGTGGAGTAGATTGCCATGGTACACTTCTTTCTGGCGTATTGACTTCCCTTCCACACATCCATCGTGCGGTCCACTGTTCACTTTTTCAGAGGGCGTCTCACTTGATAACAACTGGCCGTAGACGTGCTCACATTAACTCGGTCAGATGCATTGGTCTGTTCCAAAATGAGTCCTCAGCTAGAGTTTTCTTAATATAAAGTGAACCAGATTTTTACTCGCATGCGCTTAGTCGAATGCAACTCTATATCTCACTATGTCGGTCGGTCGGTCCCCGTTTTGCTTTTTTTTTGTTTTGGTAATAACATTGTAACTATTCGGCAGTGTCTAACATAATTTAAAACCCTTATGTTCTTTTACATTCTTTTTCGAATGATATAATTGCCAAGGTCCCCCCAAGGATAGCCCGGGAATTATTTTGTTTTGGCAATAACATCATAATTTTAAACTCTTATGTTGTTTAAATTTTCTTTTGAATGATAAAATTTCCAAAGTCCTCCCATGGTTATCCAGGGAATTGTTTAGCAATAACATCATAACTATTCGGCCGATTCTAACGAAATTTTAAACCCTTATTTTGTTTTGCATTCTTTTTCGAATGATATAATTGTTAATGTCCTCCCAAGTTAGTCTTGGAATTATTGAAAGTTTTGAAGATCGTAAGGTTATAAATCAGAAAAAAGTGCGAGCACGCGACTTTGGCCTCAGATCTTGTTCCATTCCCACGAGACAGCGTGCTAGCTATCTTCATGCCTGCAATGGATATCGGCACGCCGTCCCAAAAGGGAGCTGTCGCTGCTATCTGAAATAAAAAAGTAACTTGGGAGTGGAAGTTCTTCTTCCAGGGAAAATGAGAATCCCAAAAGGTTGATGTGGTGGGAGAGAGAACTTTAGCCAAAATACAAAAGGAGATGGTCCTAGTTACTTGGTAATCCCAAGAGAGATATGATGGCAGGGTGTATTTCTTCAATCCTAACTCAATTTTTAGAGATAAAATGAGGAAGAGATAGGGGCCAAAATGAAGGGAAGTTTGGTCAAAAGAGCCAATGATCCCACAACCTCACCTAAATAAAAAATAGAAGCCCAGAATATATATTGGATCCTCCGAGGCAACTGAGCCGTTGGTTAAGCTGCTGTGAAAGATTTTCGATTTGGCCATCTTGAAAGTTTTATAGTCAGTAGGTTTACTGAAGGAACAAATTGTCTGACGAGAGCATCACCCATCAGTGTAAAGTAGTCTCTATTATGTTTGGACAGAGGTTAAAGTGCTACTTTTCTCCGACAACAATCTTTTGGCCAATGTTGCAGACGCTTCACAGAGTGAAAAATCAATTCATCTGCGTAATTAATGTAGTCCCTTTGCGCTGGCGTCAGTTTTATAACAAGTATTGGACTCCAGAAAATTTGGTTACTCACAGTCCAGCGGGTTGTAAGAAAGTGGGTGAGTATCTGCTAATCTAAGTTCAATGCTCTTCATACCGTTACACATAGATTTTTTTCATTACCAGTGCTTTTGTCATACTCCGAATACTTACTGACCATATAAGTAGCGTGATCGAGAAATTCAATTTTCTTCGCCTGTCCAGAGGCAATGTGTGGTGTGACTGCCGCCTGCACTTCAAAGTGCATAAATTCACTACTTATCGAAGCATTGCGACTCGTATCTATTTGGAAAAGACTTCCAAGTCATTCATACTTTCGACCAGTTTTTGTATAGAGTGGCTGGTTTGAAAGGCCTGTCATAGTTTGTGCAACATGGCTATATTCGGTGTCTTGATATATAAATCGGTAAGGGTAGTTCCCTTTCAAAAATATTAATAAGTTTTTATCTCATTCAAGGAAATTCGTTTGGTATATTGGTATATCGGACCGTTCACTTCTCTTGCATCCTTTTCTTTGCAAGCTTGGCTTCCATTCCTCGGACGTCGGGCCATCTTTACTCCAACCGTTTCCGTGGTTGCCAACCGTGGTTTAGACGGAATTCACTGAAAAGCGAAATGATTTGTCTTCAATTGTTACAAGCACACTTGGTATTATATTATATTGCTTGAATTTTAGCTCGATAAATTTAGTTATGGTAGTACATTTGCTAGGCACCATTCGTCGCGAAATAAGCTGCTATGCAGCAATTATTGTACAGTTGTAGGATATATTTTAATCCTTATTATTGTGCTTGGCGGAGTAATTGGTATACAATGTGCCTTTTCTAGTTCTACCATGGAAAAAGGATCGTTATAGAGACGTGCCCAAAAAGTTAGCAAACAAACAATTTTAAATAAGTTGATACATTAAGGTTGAAATAAAGGCTAGTTGTTAGTATTTTTTAGTTTAATTTACTACAGCACCATTAAGTTTCCCTCTTATTAAAATATAAGAAAACCAATATCAATACTAATAGTTTTAAACCATTCCTGAGCCCTTTTAATTAAGAAATGCGATTTTGCATGGCATGGATTAGAGTTACACATGAGCATTGTATGTAGGTATTTTCGTGTCACACTCGAATTACTGCTTGTTAGTTGAATTTTATTTGTTATATCTTCCTTCTTCATTTATCGCTTTAATATTCCTCATGAATTTTCTATGAGATTCATATATGTTCTTTTTCTGGGCCATGCAAGTGTTGGTAAGCTTTTGCATTCAATAACCTTGTGAGAAACTAACCTTTATGGCAAGTAGCCCTAACCTGTATGAATAGGAAGTACTCTATACCTTCTGTACTTTCTTTTAGTGCTCATTTATATAACTAAGACAGCACCCGTGATTACAGTACTTATTTATATTGTTGTTTTTTTCTACATATTACCATATAATATGTCTAACTGTCCAGTATCATAATCATGAATGATAGTACTCGTATATAGCCTAATTTTGTGGGGTAGAGCATGGCGTCAAAATTATATTGAATTAGATCTAAAAGAAGGAAATAGGGATGCCAAGATGAATCTGGGCGCTGACTCTGCTTTGGTTCAAAGTTTCTCCCCATATTTCATTCCAGATTTAGTACCTTTGGAGAGTTAGGATTCTGGAACCAGTTAAAAAACTATCTCGTCGGCGTAGCGTCAATCCAAAATTTCATCCTAGTAGCATCGTATTTTTCATCATTATTTCTATCTTTTACCAAACATTTACTGTAGAAACCACAGACTAAATCGAAGATGCGGGAATTTTTTACTTGATATAGATATGTGGCGTGACCAAATTAGAAACGGGAATGAGAAAATAAGGGAAACACTGAAGGTAACAGAAGTGATGAAGAAAATACAGAAGCGATTAAAATGTGTATGGGTATGTAATATTATCCCAGGTAGAAAGAAAGATGGAGTGACTAAGTGAAAGATGATTAAGATCAGCTTCTCCTTTCGTTTAGGATTCGACACAGAAAGGTTCCTTAGTAGTAAATGCCTGGATAGAGAGGAATGGAAAAGGATAGTGCAAAACAGAGGTGCTGCTTGAACGCGAGAAAAGCCGCAAAGAAGAAGAAGAAAAAAAGAACCCGCGTTATACAATTGCTGGTTTCCCAAGCATTAAGTGCTCTGTCCCAACCCATGCTTGTTGATAATGATTTTCTTAATTATTTCAATGCCCCATTCTTGCAGAGATTAGTCGGAATTTTACATTGTTTAAGTGTTTCGTAATAATTCAACAAACTAACATTAACTGCGGGTGCATTGAATCGAAAGTCCTTAAGTCTGAATTGTATTTCTTTTTCGCAAGATTTGCTTCCAAGGATTCAAAATGTATATTTTTCCTTTAATCATTTACTTTTTGTACAAAAGAATAAATTAGCCATTGGTAAACGAAATTCTAATTACTCATTCAGATATTTTTGTCAATTTCTTCTATATAATGTCTTTCATATTCTTTCTATTACCCATAAACGAAAGGAGAAGCTGATCCGTTCAATGAACACAGTATATTATGTTTACCTGTGTATTTTAATGTATTTGTTTGTCCGTATTAACTTCAATTTTCAACGACATGGCATGAATATGTATAGGCCAGTAATACAAAGCGTGCTCTACACACTTTTAATAACGAGGAAGTTTTTGTACTTTCTTCCAAAGGTCAGTCATGGGCCGTAGACGAATTTTTTAAAGAATATTATGTGCTATCCCGTGTCTAGAATAGGTTTAATGTTCAGAAAACAATTACGTTTGTACAAATATGAAAACATGGAACGATATTGAGGAAGATGAAGTTAAGACCCAACTCCTAACTTGTTTAAATCCTTGATCGTTATTGTTGATTGGTCGTGCTGTTTTGTTCGGCTCTTACTTCCTATAATTTTACTCTTGCAAACATTTATCGTTGTGCTGCAGCAAGAAAGTCCTTCGAGTGACCACAATCCTATTATTTTGTTGAGGTTTTGGGTTTGTTTTTTTTAGAATTAGAATGTAGGTAATTTCCTTGACAGAAGCGATGGATATTTCACCAAATTTCATTGGACTTTACTCAATTCTACAAACTAACATTAACTGCCGGTGCATAGAAAGAAAGGTGACGTCTATACTAACTTCCGGAGATAGGTTAGTATACCTATCTATATATTTTCCTAAAATACAACCACAAAAGGTATTCATCCATTATTAGAGCTACAAAGTCATCGTTAGTGAAAAAATATATAAATTTTATGCTGTTAATGAATTAATTCTAAATTTAAATGAGATTTATTTTATAATATTTAAAAATCAAATATTTTAAAAGTTACTAGCCATCAAAATTTAATCATCAAAACTCAATAATTGCAAAATACTGGGCATCTTTTGAAATAGTAGGGTCTGAATGAAAGACCAAAAAAAAACAATAGAAGATAATATTTTTTTTAATAGTCGCTGAAAAACTTGTTGGCCCCCAAACTGTATACTATGTTTTTTTAACTTCAGGCACCACTTTCTTAGTTTGATTCGACTAAAAAACTAATGATGGTATTGACTGACTAAGGAGCAAACTGAAGACTTTGCTACAAAAAAAGGCTTGATTTTAGGTTCTATATTAATTATGCGATTAAATGAGACTTTTAATTCAGGACACATAAATTCAAATTATATTTGAAATGGACTTAGTAATTACTTTCACTGATTAAAAATAAGGAAGCGTTTTCGTATAGTTTTTGGCTTAATTAGATTTATTTTGAGTAGAATTGAATCACTATTTCACTGCGTATACAATAGACTATCTAACAGAAACGTAGTGGGAAAATTAAATTGATTGAAAGTTACTTATTTCATCTTTTTCTTTCGTAACTGTAGTTGATCAGAAGAGGATATCAAGCCGTGAATTATCAGATGGAGATATATATATATATATATATATATATATATATATATATATATATATATATATATATATAGCCGGGAAGATGCGTCTTGGAGAAAGCTTGACGAGATTGGAGTTCGTCTCTGTGCCGAGAAAATTTTGCATGTTTGTCCTCGGGATGGCGTTTGCCCAAGTTTTTGTTTCTCCCTAAGTTGGGGGAACTCGACGCATACCCTGCTTGGAGTAACTTGTTTGTATAAAAACTTTATATTAGCTGAAGCGAAAGGAATGGAATTTGCCGCTTGAAACGCTTTCTCGCTGACTCACTCACGCTTGGTAAAGTAATCACGGAAAGCAACACAGCACTTTCCTTCGAAGAGATTTTAGCCCCGGAGGTTTGAAGATTAAATTCGAAGGAATTCACCTGGATTGAAAATTTCACGCTTACGAGAAAGAAGATTTTAAGATAGAAGATCATCTCATCCTCACTTCATCTTCATTCTCACTTTAATTTCATCTATTGTCTCCGACACCTGTTCTCTATTACACGAAAAATCCTCCCATTTTGGAGGTACTAAAAAAAAGAGAGGACACATTTTTAAATTTTTAAATCAGGTGCATCATATTCGTCATGATCGCCTAAGCCCCCACCCCCCACCCCTTGTCTCAATTACACTAGTCAGAAAATTTTAACTTTGTCTCCGCTACTTGAGTAAATGTTGTTGTAAATAACAAACACCATCTTCTTCTTTATAGAAGGCAGCTAAGGCCTCATGGCGTTTACGGAAAGTAGATATTTTTGCACCTTCCTCTAGAAGATTCAATTGCTGTAGTCTGGAGCCCAACAGTTCTGCGTTATCTTTTAACAATGACAAATCCCTCACCAAATCATTTAATATTTCTTGATTTATCAACTAAATCTTTTTTTCCTTAGAATCATCCTCATACATTTTATTGTTAGCGTTATCCTCCTCTTCAGGCGATTAATCATCTTCTTTAACTGCCCTAGCTGATGGAGGAACTGGGATTGGCATCTCTATATTATGGGGGACTGGTTTTATAGCTGATTTACAATCTGGATATACAATCTTTGACTTGTTCTTGTTTGAGAATCCCGCATTATTTGTCATACAAAAGTAGCAATCAAAAACATGATTTGTTGGCTCACGCCATACCTTGATACATCAAAAGGCATACCCTTCCGTTTGCCATTTAACCACTGTGTGATCCCTGTATAACACACAGTACAAGATTTGTGAGGTGTCTAGGGCTTGTCTTGGTCACCAACTTTACAACCAAAATAATAATTGTATACAGTTTTCACTCTTTTAGCTAAATTTTTCCGTTGGTTGCTTGGAGTATATCTTCCACAGATATAGCAAAAGTTGTCTGGGCTATTTATACATCCTCGCTGATTCCTGTTTTTAACTTAGTTTGTATATATCCTGTTATATACTTTTGTACAATCTTATTTCATTTATAAATTAATTAAGAGATAAATCTAAAAAAAAATGCAATTAATAACTGTATGTAAATACCATTTCAACACCACTACTATAATGGCTAAATTTGACAACGTGATAAAGCAGGAGTGTAACGCAGAAACCAAACACACACAACACTCCTCTCACTATGGTGCCTGAAGCAACACTGCCCATATGTGTAACTAAAGAGTATGTGTGTAACTCAGGAATCAGCACACTCGATTTAGTATTAATCACAAGCTAATACCCAAGTAGCAAAATCATTGTTGACTAGTTTTATGCAGTGCACTTGCAATTGCATAATTGGGGGTACGGAAAGAGGAAGGTCTAATGTATAGCCGGCTTCCAGACACCCGTATCAGAGTAGCCCTGATAATGGGATGGGTTGCAACCTTCGCAGCGGAGTTTAAACACTTCGCCTGTGAGGGGCCACCAAAATGCCAGATGCAACCGCGGTTTTAACTCCTTCGAGGAGACGGTACCCCCGGTTAGCGCTGGTTGATTCCACGCTAACCAACAAAGAGTCCGTCACATTTCAACCCTCGAAAGGAAGCCCACCCGGGTCCATCATTTCATCCATCATCAAATCATTCTTGACAGCCGAACTAGTGGATACGGAGCCAGACGAAGGGGGAGGGTCCAAAACATCAAACTAACATGGATAATAATATGGAGTGCAGAAGGCTCCCTTAGAGAGTCGAGCTCAGGTCACAAAATCCCGAAAGAGGTGTGCTTATAAGAGCCTTATACACCGAATTGAAGATCGCCCTAACCAAACTAATAGAGGTCCCCAACGGATACGTGGCCCTATGCCACAAACAAAATGACATAGACCGCCTGGTAGCACCCTACGGACTAAAAGCGCTAAAGAAAATTGGACTGACCCCGAAACTACCACTGCAACTGCTGGCAAACTGCTCCTTCGTCTGCCGCAAGGTAGACCTCTATGTGGGGTCCCACACAAGAGGAACTAAAGGAAGAATTTGAAAGAGAATACCAGCAGCTGAAAATAACAGAAGTCATCAAATTTGGACATCACACGCACGTTTTTAAAGTTATCTGCGCCAGGGCGGAAATGGCGAAGAAGGCTACCACCAACGGGGTCTTTGCCTTTGAATGAGAATTCCTCCCGAAAACATGGAGAAAGAAAAATTCATCAATGTACAGACTTGCTTCCAGTGCCACGTAACAAAAAACTGCCCGAATAAGGACAAAAAGGTATGCTCCGAATGTGGAAGCATTAATCACACCTTCAGAGAATGCACAGAAACCATAAAAAGGTGCGTGAACTGCCAGGGTATACACAGGATTATGGCAGTAAACTGTCCAAAAAGAAAAGAAATCATAAACAAGAAAAAGCAGGAATAAAAGAAAGGAAAAGAATCGAAACTAAACCAAACCTACGTCAGTGTAGCACAATATGCGGTTAAAGAAATAAAGGAGACCCAAGAACCAAAGATCAACATCAATGTGAACGAGGGAACGGGCCTAGACATTCTAGCCTGTATTATGTACGGCCACGTCTAAAATATTGCACAACCGGGGACTTTCTTGAAAACAATCAACCTTCTCCTTTAGAAAAACGGAGTTAGAAAGATGTACTTTCCCCCGAACTCCCCCTCGGCACTAGTATACGGAGTAACGGCGGGCAAAACCGTTCAGGTAAAGGATATGCTAAACATAGGAGCAAAGATGGAAAAAAACGAGGAAACAATCGAAACAGAGGAACCTAATGAAGAGGAAAAAGAAAGGATATGCTGAACATAGGAGCAAAGATGGAAAAAACGAGGAAACAATCGAAACCGACGAACTTAATGAAGAGGAAAGAGAAACGGAAACTTCAGAGAATGAACAAAAATAGGGAAAGAAGAGCCATAAGAAAACCAAAACACCCAATTAAAAAGAACCAAACCGAATGGGACACACAAACCGACACGGAGAGCGAGGAAGGCTGTCGTTACGAAGCAAGAGATTTTAAACTTAAGGTCTTCGTAAACGAGGCCTATCCCCTACCCAAAGGTATTAAATTGAACTATATATATAAAGGTATCAAAAAAGGCGCCTACAAATGGAATTATATAACAGACCATTATGAAAGAATTATCCAAAAACTATTGGAACAAAACAAAATAAGGATTTTCCCCAACGACGTCAAAATTATCAGGAAGGATATCTTTGAGACAATTACAAACGGCAAATGGAAAAACTCCAAAGCAAATAAATAATCAGAAACAAGATAATTTAGACAAAATGGAAAACGAGACAACTGAACTAAAAATACTACACCTGAATACCGACGAGCAAAACCTATCACAAAGGCCTGAAAACAAAGAACAATGACATAACTGCATAAAATAAAGGAATTTAGAACAACCTAACATAAATATGGAAGGAAAGCATAAATGAACAGTAATAATACAGAATTTGAAATCGACTTAGAAGTACGTTACCGAAAAGTACCCCAAGCAACCAAATTAAGATTTTGACATATATAATAAAGAAGACAAAAATAAAAAAACTTAGAAGCAACCATTAAAAAACAATCCTAAAGCAATTAGAAGAGCATAAAAAAGAAACATCAGAATAAAGAGATCAGCCAGTATCCTGGCAAATTTAATTTTCTATACTCTCACACACTCTAACACTCATCCCACCCCCAATAATAATAATTAAAAAAACAACAAAAACTCATGCTATATTCTAACTATCTCTCCCCTCTTCTCTCACCTAAGCGAAAGGAACGATCTGAGAATCTATCGCGGGCATGATTTCGACCTGAGGATTTGACCAAGGCCAAAAGTTGGAAGGAACAGGTAAATGAACCGGAAAAGTCTTCCTGCCAGTGTCGTTCATTTGTGTGGGGCGTAATGGCAGCGACGCCCCTACAAACTGAAGTTTTTGTGACATTAAAGTAAATTAAAGTAGAGTTATGAAACAAGTCTTATGTATTAAAGTATTAGTGAGTTGATTTTAAATTTATGGAAGTATAAGCTAAAGTAATTAATACAGTTAACAAAAAGATTCGGCATTAATAATTTTGAAGTAATCAATCTTTTTCTTATTATGGAAAATATATTATTCGGATCAAAGATTGGATTACATTTTAGTATTTTCCAGCTCTCATAGCCTATTTTGTCCAAGCTTTCAGAACTAGAAACGTGCGATCAAGCACTAGTAGGTTCCAGGACGACTATCCAGTGAAAAAACTTCTTTCTTTTTTTAATCAACCATAAATCTGTTTGCAATAATTAGACCAAGTGTTCTTCATATAATTTCATTGTCACCATACTGAAGATACGTTACTACGTTAATGTTGAAAAATGTTTCACACGAGGCTAGCTTTAGTAGTTCTGCAAACTTATGACGCGGAACTCTTTGAGAAGACAGTTAATTAAGAGGATTAGACTTGTTGATAATAGGTGACTGATTTTTTGCAAAGGGAGGGTAGTATATAGGGGCGTGTTATCAAAGCGACGTATCTAACCTAAATTATTAAAAATGATAATTTCTTTTTAAAAAATCATGACTAATTTTAATCAAAAACTCGTCAACTGTAAAGGTGCATACACACTGCGCTGATGACACGTGTTAACACGCCATATGACGTGTTAACACGTGTTAGCAAAAAATCTGGAACATGCGTTCTCATAATGAAGTTCACACTGGTCTGATATGTCGCGTAACGCGTCAGCTGACGTGTTACGCGACATATCACGTGTTAACACGCATCAGATGAAAATCAAAACTCCCAGATATTCGTCAGAAGGAAATCTGCGTCAGATAGGTGTAGTAGGCACATATTATTGTATAGTGTTTTAATATTATTGTATGTTTTGAAGTATTCTATAGTGTTTCGATATTATTGTATATTTTGAAATTATTCTAGTGTTTCGATTTTATTCAACGGGTACTATTGTATGGTGACAAATTGATAAAATAAAGTAAAAGTGTTTTCGTTATGGAGGAACAGTTAATAGAATATGTTAGAGGATACGATCACTTATTTAATCCACAAAACAAGGATTATAGGGACCTGAAGGCCAGAAGAGAAGCTTGGGAGGAAATCAGCGAACGAATTGGTATTTCAGGTAAATTAACATTATATTTATTTTATTTATTGAATACAATATATAAAGAATACAGTTCGGTAGCAGTTTCAAATAGCTTTTTAAGCAGTAGTATACTAATTTCATTTGCTCGCTTGTTTGTTGAGAATTTTCTATTTTTAAAGGTCACAATAATTCACCGTTGAATTCCTTTCTGGTTAATGTGTATTCCTGCCTTTATGAATAGCGTCCCACTGCCATGGGCATTTTAAAGCTCCTTCTTGTGTGACAAAATGCTTCTTGAAACTTTCTCGTACTGCAGCAGCTTCTCGCACATGATTTCTTCTGACTGATTGTAGATCTCCTAATGCCTGAATTTCTGTCTCGGATGCCTGAATACCTTCTTCGAAATTCGTATTCCTGGAAACACGAAGCATGTTGTGAAGGCAGCAGGAAGCCAGTACAATTGAATCAACTGTTTCTGGTTGAACTTCAAGTGGTTTCAGGAAAACCCTCCACCGCCCAGCAAGAATGCCAAAGGCGTTTTTCACAACTCGCCTTGCTCTCGACAACCTATAATTAAAAATCTTTTCTTCATCTCCATTGATTGAATTTTTAGCGATAGGTCGCATAATGTACGTTTTAAGAGGAAACGCTTCATCTGCTACCATGACAAAGTCACATGGATCACCAGAAGCGTCAAGTTTTTCAGCTTTAGGAAAATTAAGCAGATTTTTGGCACATTTTTTACCAAAATTAGACCTTTCAAATGTTCCACCATCACTATTCCTTCCAAAAGCTCCTACATTAATCATAATAAATTTATAATTGGCATCTACCAACGCCAGCAAGACAATGGAATGATTTCCTTTATAGTTGTGGTAAGAGGATCCCCCATTGTAAGGGCATCGCATTTGAATGTGTTTACCATCCATTGCTCCTAAGCAATGTGGAAACCCCCATATCTCTTTAAAATCTTTCGCAATTTCTTTCCACTTTATTTGTTCTGGCTCTGGAATATGAATAGATTTAAGTGATTCCCAAATAGCTTGGCAACATTCTTTCACTATTTGTCAAGCCGTACTGAAGCCCATTCGAAAGGAGAATCCAAGTGATCTGTATGAATTTCCTGTCGCCAAATACCTGAAAAAGATAAAATAAAAAAATGAAGCTTCCTTTCTTATAACAATAATTATCATAATAATAAAATATGAATATTTTTAATTTCGTTATTAATCATAAAGTTATCTTTTGCAGCTGACGCAAGCAAAGACACATGGACAAAACTTCGGAATGCTTATACAAATGCCAGAAAGAGAAGGAACACAAAATCTGGTCAAGCAGCTAAGAATGTTTCTAAGTGGAAATATGAAGACCAAATGTCATTTTTGATCCCAACATTGGAACCACGAAGGTATGTATGATAAATCATTTAAACACACTAATTTCACGTGAAATTTAATCATTCTTTTAATGTCCTTTGCTGCAGTGGTTGGAGGAAAGCCCCAAAGTTGAAAACAATTTGTGCTTTTACATACTTTTATTAATTGTTTTTTTTATTTTTCTATTGTTTCAGTACCCATGGCAATGTGGAACCACTTTGTCCAAGTGTTGATGATGTGTCTAATGCGGTCATCAATGAAACTACTGAAGAGGACTTAAACAGAAGCCAAGTAGACAAAAATGCAGCATCAGAGAAGGGTGCCGATGATAATGGTAATCAAGAAACTACAATTGAAGATCGTACATTAACTTCCAAACCAAAGTATAGGAAAAGGCAGACGGTGGATTCATCCATGAGTGAAATAGTAAACATCATGAAGAATAACAGCCGTATGCGGGCCCAAACTCTTCAACTTTCAGAAGGCCACAAAACGGATAGAGACGAAACGGAAATGTTCTTTTCAAGTATTGCCAGCTCTGTTAAAAAACTTAGTGCCATTGAACAAGCCAGAATAAAGATGGAAATAAGCAATATGGTGTTCAAGGCCCAGATTCGGGAGATGGAGCAGCAAAACCTTTATCAAAACACTGCATCTAGCCCCTTTCATCCACCCGTAGTACCAATCCCATCACCCTCTCCCACATCCTCCATTACATCCTTTGGTGTATCAAACCCCAATTGCTATTCTACCTCGAGTACAGCACCTTCTACCCCTTTACCCGAAATGGAACATTCTACATGTCCTACAGGAATGGCCACACCATATTTTTCTATGTAATATCTTACATATTTATGTGGTTCATTTACCTAATTAGCTGAAAATAAAATTAAGACATCATTGTGCAAGTTTTACTCACCTCAAGCATACAGCAAGTCTCTCTTCTGCTGGTATACATTTCCTTAGTTGAGTGTTGGATTTTGTGATTGCTGGTTTTATAATGTGTAAAAGGTTGTAGAACTCTTCTTTTGTCATCCTAAAGTACATAACAAAACGATCTTCCTCTGACAGTAGTTGAGGAAATAGGTGATGAAACTCACCTAAACTTTCCCTTTTGGCGTTTATAACATTTGTTTGAGTTTTTTTCCAGAAGTAACAAGCGCTATAGCTATTGCTACTAACTGCTCCTCTTCTTCACGAGTTCATTTAACATATTATGATTCATTTTCGATATCTGCAACACAAAATTAGAGGATAAAAAAGAAGGAACGTGCTCACTCCACAAAAAATCAAATCCTTCTGACGTAACATGCATCAGATAAATGAAAACGTTGTTGTGTTATATGATGCAATCTGTTGCTTTGTGTTAACACGTGTTAACACGTGTCATCAGCGCAGTGTGTATGCACCTTAAAAGTGCTCAGAATTAACCAGAAATATAGATTTCGTGATTAGCAAAGACATAAGAGGCAAGGGACAGTATAATCGCTCTAAGATGCTTATTTTGGTGTGACTTTTATGAAGAACATAATCTTACCTAATGAACGAGATCAATGAAGCTTATTTTAAATATCTTTAAAAATAGCACACATGCATTTTAATTTCCCTTTATGCATGTCAAGGATCTATCTCTCACACGCAATGAGAGAGAGAGAAAGAGAGAGAGAGAGAGAGGAAGAGGAAAGTCTTTCTTTGTCTTTTGTTTCAGCATGGAAGAATTACCCTTCCCGAAACGAAGCTTCCTCTAATTAATTTATAACAAGGTTGAGTTGCTGTTTTTTATGGTTGAATTTAAGTAGGCACCGATTCAATACTGTGAATTTTATACTACAAGTATCATGAATTTACTTTGATAATTCAAAATTTCCAACATTTTCTTGTCAATATCTTTTTTAATTATTATTACTACAACTTCAGATTTGCTTGAATGAGTCTTTACTCCTTTATTGGACCCAAAGCCTTGAGAATCTTTCCCCCTTAAGGATTAAAAAAAAAAAATTGAATATTTATTCCGATATGGAACTGATTCTAAGATCAATACAAAATGACGAATATCGTAAGTGGTAAATTCTAAAGTAAAATTTAAAATAGAAAACCATCCCACGACCCATTGGTCATCGCTAAGGTCTGGAGTTATTAGACATAGAATAAACATCCTGACCATAATTACCACTGCTCTTATTCCTCGCCGGGGTCAAAGAACTCGCCTAACTAAAGACCCAGAAAGACCATGCAATTTCAGACTGAACCTCATTTTCTCGACCCATTTTAGGCTGTTGTGCGTAGATATGACTAAAATGGGTAAAATAATTAATAATTCTTCAGACTATCAAGTCATTAGCGATGTTTTACCACAAGCGGTTCTCTTCTTTCGTTCTCTCAAATCAGGCTACCTCATTACAATAGCTCTCAGACCAAAAGGTTCCATATCCATCTTTCTTGTCACACTTCATAACTGGCACCCAAACACCTAACGATGCCACCCTCATTTGCCACTATCCCTCAATTTACCACACCTTTTCTTGGGAATGAGTCAGCATTGTAAGGTGGGCGGAGCCAAATCGGAATATTTAGCGCATAGTATCGAAAACGAAACCACACTATTCTATTATTCATAGTGATAGTATTTCACTATTATTATTATAAATGTATTAGTAACAGTAGTAGTATTTTTATTATTATAATTAATCTCTTAGTAAGAGTAGTAGTATTTATACTATTATTATTAATATCGTATTAACATAGTAATATTTTTAATATTATTATTATCTTAGTAGCAGTAGTAGTATTTTTAATATTATTATTAATGTATTAGCAATTATTAATGTATTAGCAATCATAGTAATCTTTTATTATTCTCATTAATCTCTTAGTAACAGTAGTAGTATTTTTAAATTATTATTATTATTAATCTCTTAGTAACAGTAGTAGTATTTTCAATATTATTATTATTAATCTCTTAGTAACAGTAGTAGTATTTTTAATATTATTATTATTATTAATCTCTTAGTAACGGTAGTAGTATTTTTAATATTATTATCAATGTATTAGTAACCGTAGTAGTATTTTTATTATTATAATTAATCTCTTAGTAAGAGTAGTAGTATTTTTAATATTATTTTTACTGTATTAGCAATCATAGTAGTCTTTTATTATTCTCATTAATCTCTTAGTAACAGTAGTAGTATTTTTAATATTTTTATTATTATTAATCTCCTAGTAGCGGTAGTAGTATTTTAAATATTAGTATTAATGTCGGTAATCGTAGTCCTATTTTATTATAATTATTATTATTAATGTATTAGTAACCGTAGTAGTATTTTTATTATTATTTGTAATCTTTTAGTAACAGTAGTAGTATTTTTAATATTATTATTAATATTTTAGTAACAGTATTAGTAATTAATAATGTTGTTGAGTGTTTGCTATTACTAATTCGCCAAATATTTTAGATGATTGTTAAAGGGCGAAGGTAATTATTCAATTTTCTTGCCACGTCGAAGTAATCCGGTAATTCGTTACGAATGTAACGGAAGTAACCTTAAAGCCTTAATGTTATTATTTTATCATTATATAACAATATTACCAAAGTTTTTTTTATCTAAAACCACCCAAAAACCTAAAAATATAAAAATCCTCCCCCCCCCAAAAAAAAAAATATTATAAAGGAGCAAAACAAAAATAGAAAACGAAAATTTAACGCGTATTAACGATTAACTGTGGCCATTTCTGTAAATGAGAAATATTTGTATGTTGTCACACATTTATCGGTTCCTTTAATTTTATAAATACATACATGAAATGGTTTGTTTATTTGTGTGTATGGAATTACAAACAACTGTGGTAGGCTCTTAGTTTTGACTAACAGTCGGTTGTAATGGGTACTTTTAAATGCCTGAACTCTTCACCAAATCAATTTGATCCTGGATATTTCGAGTCCACACTTGCGATTAGGAGCATTTAAAGTTGAAGGGGCTCGGGGGGGGGGGGAAGGGTGCTAATCTATTTTATCATTTACGTTAATTTATTTCTCTATTTCTATCACCGCCTCGCTGGAGACGGGCGATATCATCTGTGCGTGCCCTCTCAGCCTCAATGCCCACAGGTGGATGTGGGAATATATTTCTTCCATAAATTTTCACTTTCTTCGATCTTTTTCTTTACAGATCTACCCTTACGAACTTTATTTCGATGCTCTCGTTGTTCTTCACTTTTTAGAATTAACTAATGATGATATAATAGTCCTATCTCATCCTAATAATCGTCATTTATTTATTTAAAAAGGAAAAGAAACTGGTGTATCTCTAGAAGGCTTAAGAGGCTTATAAAGAAAGTGTTGAAGTGAGGGAAAGTAAAAATGCGAAGGCATTCGAGCCGAGTAGCTAAAAAGGGACGACTCCTTGAGTTCTAGTTACCAAAGGGTTTCGAAGCATAAGTACCTGATAGACATTTGTACTTTCAGTAAAATTATCACATTACATCACATTAAGAAGTTGGTAGCACAGGCGCTTTCGTTGCCTTTGTCATTAAAAAATAAATAAATCTGACCTCAAAGACGACATTCCAGAGAGTGCAATGCGGTTAAGGTGATAATAGGCCGCGGAGAATACCAAAGCACAATGCATCCAAATCCTGGCCTCTGCTGGTCACTCTCAACTTCATTTCAGTCGTATTTGTGCTTCCGTAGATGACGGTTGTGCCTTCTGTCTTCTCTTTGGAGCCTTAGCGATTTCCGGCGCGTTTCACTTCCCGCCTCGCGCTCATCCGTCGTTCTCTAATGATATAGCGTGGTGAGTTGTGGATTCCTATGTCCGGAAAGGATCAAATGTAATCCAACGCAATAAAATTTCGTCGAAGGTGGAAACAAGAAAAAGGTAAAAATATTTATAAAGATTCCCCTAAAACGAACACTTAGCCTCAAATATTTGGAAAATAATCCACCAAATCGAATAATTATCCTCAAATATTTAGAAAAAATCCGCCAAAGCGATCATTTATCCTCAAATATTTGTAAAAAATTAACCAAATCAAACATTTATGCTCCAATATTTATCAAAATTCCCCAAATCGAACGTTTATCCTCAAATATTTGGACCCCCTCCCACCCCAAACGAACGTTTATTCTCAAAAAGTTCGAAAAAGAATCTTCCAAATCGAATATTTTTCTTCCAATATTTATAAAAAAATTCACCAAAATGAGAACATTTATCCTAAAATAGTTTGAAAAATCTCCCAAATCGAGCATTTTTAAGCCCCGAACAATAAAAGAACAAACTCAAATTCAACTTGGTTAATCCAAAACCCGAAAAATGAAATTTCCTCTGAAATTTAAACTTAATTTTATGAGAAAACTTTTTTAAAAGTTTAAAAAAAAACCCATAACATCAGGGGAGAGAGTTTGCAAGGAAAAAAAAACTGTATAGAAAGAGATGAGAATATCTGTAAGTTCTATAGCCGCAAATTTTTCTACAGGCTGGGAGTGCACACTATCTTTCAGATGTTAGCTGCAGCTGGTGGAGAAAATGTGTGAATGATGCAATAACCCAGAATGTTCAAAGGATGGAATAGGTATGTAAGAAACATTCTGAGGGTGTGAGATAAGTTGGAAGACCGCGCATAAGATTGATTATATTAGTATGTTTGAGAGGAAATAGACTTACAGAGGACCAAGCGGGTGTATTGGGTATATGTGTGCATGAAATTGATTTTTGAGGGCCGTATTTGGGGCATTTTTCTCCTTTTTAGATACTTGCACGCGACTCTATAAGTTACTATGTCGGTCAGTTGGTCATTCGCCTGGGTTGTTGACCATTTTACTTTTCAATGAGTTTTTTGGCAATAACATCGTAACTATTCGGCCGATTCTAACGAAATTTGAAACTCTTATGTTATTTTATATTCTCTTCCAAATGATATAAATGCTAAGGTCCTGCCAAGGTTAGTACGGGAATTATTAAAATAAAACTAACTATGGGTCGGATTGCCCCACTTTTTGAAAGTTTTGAAGGTCGTAAGGTCATAAGTCAGAATAATTGAAAGCACGCGACTTAGGTCTGTTGACCTTGTTTATTCAAGGTGAGAACCAACGAGAACACCTCACGTAGAAAAGTGGTAAGGAGATATCTGTAAAGAAAATGAGGATGATAAAGTGAAAATGTGTCGAAGATATATAGCCACAAATTCTCCTGCAGGAAGTGGAGTGTGAATGGCATGCAAATTCTTACAGATATTAGCTACATCATGCTGTCCCATGCTACCCCTGATAGTTCCTTACTATCCACAGTTTCCCCTCCACGCAATACCCACCAGACTTCCCATTCACATGATTACTGTGTCAAAATAGTGCCATATTCTTCATTCTCTTCTCAGCTAAAATATAGAACTCTTTTATTCCTCTTTTATTTATTTATTTTAATCCCAACTTTTATTCCGAATATTATGAAGCGCCCCTTCCTCCCCGGCAGCCCTCCTTTAAGAGGCTTTCTATGTTTTCTTATTTTATTATTCTTTGTTTTTTTTCCCCTTTTCACTGAATCTGAGCTTGATTTGGGCATCTCTTGCCCACCTCAGTGTCTCTAGTATAAAAGAAACAACATAAAGGTATGGGAGATGGAGGGTACTTTGTGTGAAAGTGAAACAATTTGTGAGGAGTAACTAAGGAATTGCTTGTAGATGAACAGAAGAACAGAAGATACTTCTTAAAACTACCTGTTCCGTGGAATGATTGCCATGAAAAGGTTCTGTTTGTCTCTTAGTCATAGAGATTGGCATGTAGTTTTTGAAGTCTTTCTTGTCACCTTTTTTGAAAATAAGAATATGTGAAGCGTTTAGTGCATGTCATTGGTAAGTTAGCAACTTGGTATTTAAATATCTTGTAAACAAAATAGGAATTAGTTCTGCCTGTTCTTACCCATCATGTATAAAGTCAATTGTTAATCACCTTTCCCAGGCTTTTACTACTTTTATTGTTCTTAATTACGTGAAAAAAATCTTCCTTCTTGACTGATCGGACTTGGTCCTCATTTATTGAGAAGTTTATCTGGTGTTCGTTTTAATCTGGAAGTTCCGGGCAGAATCCTTATACTGCTTCAATGAGTGAATTTATTCCGATGTTTATCCTCTAGTGTTGTCAGTTGTTGTGTTGCCAGGGGTTGTTTCATATGTTTAAGTAATTTGGTTCCAATCGTTTTTTTCAGCAAATTTGTATTATATTTTATGGTTATTTATTTTTTTTAATAAACTAGTTGAGTGCAGTACTTTCGATTTTTTCCAATTGTTCATAGCCCCAAATTTGGCAATTCATTAATGTTGCAATTTTCTAATGATGATTCCCTCACTTAATCGAAAAATCTGTCACATTTGTTTGCTAGAGTAATTTGGAAAGTATTTATTTGACATTTGGGTAAACTTTCAGTGCGTTTGTTCTTTTTGTCGTAAGTTTGGCTCTTTTTTTATTTTTGGATCCACATATTTTTTAATCTTACTCCTAAGTAATCTTTGGTCGCTCCTTCTCTCGGAAGAACTAATAGATCTGTCCCAAAATAAGTTTTATCCAGTTGAAGACTATTAATGGAGATCATTTTTCTTCAATTAGACCGATTCACGTTAGTTATTTTTCTGTCAATTTGAGGAGGGGTAATTCATGATATAAAGGTTTGATCATTCTGCAAATTCTAGCTTACTATATCCACGTCGATTTCCGTCGCCTACTATAAATGTTCCTACTAATTCACAATCGTTTTTTTGTTCTCCAATCGTTGATTTGAAGTGCGCTATAGTCATCTTAAATTAACGGTTTCCTTGTTCATGTGCATTCATGAGTGCTGCAAGGAAGTCTTCAACTTTGTCATCTGAGCGAGATACATATTGTACATAGGTGCACACGATTGGATTAATTTTAGGGAATGCCTATTCGAATTGTAAACAGCATTCTGATCAAGTAATCGGGTATTCCTATAATATTTGCTATGAAAGCTACCCTGTTACTGTGTAGAAAGAATTCTAACATGGCTAGTATGTGTTTTGTTTCTTTCCCTTCTTACTCAGTCGCTGTACGACCGCATGCAAAAGAGATTTCAGTGCGTCACATCTTGGGAAACCTCCCCACCCAAAAACTTAAGCAAGCAAACAACGAATGTTGCACGATGAGAAAGGGCTCGATAAGTCAGCCATAGTTTATCCGAGTTAATATTTTGTTACCGTATTAACCTGATAGCAAACAATAAGAAAATGGCTCTGATGTTTGGCATGGGTTATTGGTATTAGGCGATTGGGGCAACTTGGCCACTCTAAAGGAGTTATTTTGACGACCTTTAAAGATATTTTTTTCTTTCTCCTCCCTTTATTTTCACGAGAGTGGGGTCGGCCCTCAGCGAAAGGAGAAAAAGGCTTCTTCTAAACAGAACCAAGTTAACCAAAGGGATGTGCCCCAGAAAAGTTGGAGTGTGTGCTCGTGGAAAGAATGCTGATGTTAGGTGTCGCAAGCTCTTATGGTGTTGATGGCGAGTTGGCACCGAGTCTGCCTTGACTTCAAAACCACAAAAAGATGTATTTGCCCTTAGGATGTGACCCCCCTCCCCCCCCACACACATTGACACACCCATGTGGGTGTAGATTCATGCTTGCCTGGGACTGCGTGTTCCGATGTTTTGTTGACCTGAGTCTACATGCTGCAGATCTTTGGTAATATCCACTTCCCTCCTGGGAAACGTTTGGGAGTTTTCGGGATTTCGAGATAGGTGAGGGTTGTATTATGGCGCTCGGAAGTTTCATTCCTCTGCTCTCAGAGGATCTTCGCTGTGGAGATATCCTTAGATTCGAGATTGTTGTGATGTGCATAAGTGAAAGGCGGCCTTTTCGGTGTAATGGAAGACACGATACGAGTATATGACGATTCTTTTGTGAAAGTGAACCTTTTCATGCGAGATTTGCACCCAGTTCCCTTCGAGAAAAACGGGTTCAGGGAAAGTCTCGTCTCCACAGAGTTGTCTTTTTTGATAATACTCCAGTCTCAATCTTTACTTCCATTGCAAGATCAGATACATTAATGATTTAATGATACAAATTTAATAATCAAAATGAAAATTATTCAATGTTTCATTAATTTTAAAACAATAACTCTAATTTGAAATAAGAAAATTAACGGTTTTAGATATTCGGTAGAATTTTGACTAAAATAAAGACTTTAAATCTTTCTAGACTATTTAGCTACCAAAAATTAAAAATTTAAAGGATTCTTCATAAGAATTAGATTACTCCAATATTTTGATTGAAGCCACTGCAACAGATGGTCGTTCATCCTGTCTTGTAACTTCAGCGTAATTTATTTTTTGTGATAAGTAAATTCCTAGAGTATTGTGATCTCTAAGCATTGGCCTCTTTTCATTCTGTTTTATAATCTTTAACACCACGGTGCAACCGGGTGAAAACTCGACTTAAATGGTCTCAAATTATGGTAGCTCTTTATTGTTTGCTTATTTTTACCGCACAAACTTCCATATTTTCATTTAGCAACAGTTCTTGTATATAAAACCAATCCTTTACTCCTCTAAGAACTCCCAATACGATTATGAAGAATCAATTCGATGAATATTCAAAAGAAAATAAATTAAAATATCTTATAAATACTAGAAGGGATTCCACCCAAATTAGCCTTATTCGTTATCGGGCCTACCATGTATAAACTTTTATAGGTCCCTGTAGGTGCAAAAAAATTGTTGATTTGTTTATCATCTTCAATCATAAAAAAATGCCTTTAAAAAATTTCCTCGATTTAAAAATTATATAATTGGTCTAATATTTTTGAACGCAAAATTTAAGAATAGTGTATTGGGATGACGAATTGGAGGAGATTGCTCAGGATACGTACTGGTGGAGATAGTTTATTTCGGACCTTTGCATTCCGTGGGTGCCATAGGAGATTGATATATACATATATATATATATATATATATATATATATATATATATATATATATATATATATATATATATATATATTGTATTGCCTTATATGATTTAGAGACACCTTTAGCCGATATTAATGTATCTAAATAAGAAATTCCCAAATCTATACTAGTTAATAAAATCCTTTATAGGTAGTCACATTTATGGACCAATTGAACTGGAATTTAGCACTGAGGCACATCTCTGTATGGAGATTGTTATGCTACTTTCACCATCCATCATACACTGCACCCCAAAATTAGAGTGGTGTTTTATGATTATAGGAAAGTACATCACATTACTTTCTGTACTAATTTATAACTATTTACTTTAAAAATATGTGCTCAAATTTTAAATAAAGACTCTTTGCACTAAAGTGAATTTATATATTTAGAATAATCGAGTTTCAACGTTTTTTTATCGCAATATTTGTTTTAATTACCCGTTATTTTATGTCTTTCTCTTTATCTATTTATCCATCAGTTCATCACTTTCGTCATTATCTATCGAGTGAATGTGCCCTCGTTGGTTACGCTAATTGCCTTATTAGCATCAAGACACTTACCAAGTTCCGTAGAGTTGCTTTAACTATTCCAAGCGCTCCAAGTAGTCTCTTCCTTATACAACTCACGTTTTCTACCTTCTACCATTATTACTTTGCCTAACTTCACAAATTCGTGCAAAGTGACGGAATCGTAGGCTACAAGCAGTTGATCCTGGTTTGGATATTGATTTGCACCGTTTATTCCCTATCTCAGTGCGGACATACACTGGGATTCGAACCTCGGGTCGCTAAACTTCCGCCGTCTTCGAAGCTGATCCCAGTCGGAATTTCATCCCACCCTGTGTGGATGAAGTGGGAAGGAGGGATGGGGGGCATTCAGCTGCCACTACCCACTGTGGCTTGGCAGGCAACATATCTCGTACCAGTTTTATCAAATTTGAGGGGGAGGAGCTAAAATGTGAATAAAGCTCGCACATCTATTCTTTAGTTATCTGTAATAAGCTTGTAAAAGTGATTGCCAGAGAGAAAGAATTGACATTCAAAGAGTTTGAGGTCATCAACTACTAGGCTAGAGCTTTTCTCCTTCATTTACAAGTGCAATGGTACCTTGTAGATATTTTTCCTAGCACAGAGGTTCACCTGATTATTCGCAACTAAAGCTGTTTTGAATCATGAAAGGCTTTTTTAAAAGAATCCTCAAAGTCAATTTGTACTCAGTATATCGATACAGACAGCCATGTGTAATGTAATCAGTTAATGATCCGTCTGTTCTAGTAGGTTTGTAATACACATGAATGTTTTGGCTAGTCGGAGGATTAGAAGTTACGAGAGTATCCTGTTTGTTGCTAATAGGAGTTACAAGCTTTTTATAGTAATGAATACAAGTAAAATGTTAGGTAATTATACCGTATTATCCATCAGATGGTGAACAAAATTACACGTAAACATATTTTCTCGCGAGAGTTCTCTTGACTATCCACCCCGGTTCCTTTTCTTTCCGCATGTTGTTCCTTTCCTATACATTGCAGATCCTATTTTGCCTCGTGTAACTAGTGCCAGCTGATATAGATGTACAAGATCGATAATTTCCCTAAATAAAAGCGATTTTTTATCTTTATAATGAAGATTTGGGAAACGTAGCTTCGAGGATAAAATTATCACTATATATTGGAATAAGAGATATCGGACAGGTTGGAGTTCTGAAGGAGTATTTGAGAGTAACAAACAACTCTCTTTGCGTCATCCTCTAATTATGTTACTGGAATGGAGAAAGTTATGATATAATGGCGAAATTGGTTCCAATTTTCTACTCGCTATTTGTCTATAAATGAATGTCAAAGCGTCCGTTTTCCTCGTACTTATTTGTATTCGAAAGTAGTAATCATTATTATTGAGAGAGAAAAAATGATCCTGTAAAGAAAACAAGGACAATTAAATTAGGAAAATAAATAACACATAAAATGGTTGTAGAATGCTATTGTTTTCCCTTCCTTTTAAAACCTATACCGAAACACCAGTTCGTTCGTACTTCTGAATCGTGTTGTTCATTAAAAGTTCTTTCATTTGAAAGTTGTAATGGATTTTCCTCAAGAGAAATGTTGAATTCTTTGTACTCACGATAGGCGAAACACTAAACTTATTCGTACTTCTGAATCCCTGTTCGTGTGAGCTACATTTGAAACTTATAAAAGATTTTCCTTAACAAAAAAGGGTATAACGTTTTGGATAATATTTATTACAAAACGTTATTTTGTCCGTACTTTGGAATCGCATATTCGTAATTACGAACGTCTTCCGTTAAAAACTTTAAAATAGTTTCCCTTATAAAAGCTTATGTAGTATTAGAATAACAATAGATGCAAAAAACGTCAATTGATTTGTCCATAATAGGAAATGTAATGTTTGAGCCGAAACTTCAGTTGGTTCGCATATATGAGCATCAAAGATCGTAAGAACGAACGTCGAAATTTTAAAATATTTTTCTTCAAAAATGCGAGTGTGGTGGGCTAATATCACTCGTCACTGACCCTATTTCACTATATCTTCTTTCTGTTCACTCTTTTAACCTAACCTAATTATATATTTTTAATCATTCTTTTAACTCAACTAATTCTAAAACTTTCTATTCTTTCTTTTAACATAGCCTATTTATATACATTCTATTAGTTCTTTTAACCTAACCAATTTATATACTTATTTGTCTTTCTTTTAATCTGGCCTATTTATCTACTTTATATTCGTTCTTTTAACGTAAAATATTTATATACTTTCTATTCGTTCTTTTAAGCTAGCCTATTTATCTACATTATATTCGTTTTTTTAACTTAACAAATTTATCTACTTTATATTCGTTCTTCTAACCTAGCTTATTTATCTACTTTCTATTCGTTCTTTTAACTTAACATATTTATCTATTTTCGATTCGTCCATTACCCTACCCGATTTATCTACATTCCTTTCTATTCGTTCTTTTAATCTAACCTATTTCAATTCTCTGTATTTATTCTTTTAACCCAGCTCTATCTTCCTCGTCGTTTCATCCCCTGCAAATGGTTTGCCTACCCTACATACCTCCCGATTTTTTCGGGTGAGAGAAACCTACCATCGTTACCAAACCAGGATGGTTCAGGAACGTCCGCCCTTTTCACTTCCTCAACTTCATTCCTTTTGTCGGTCGGAAATGACTATCCAATGGTTTATTTTCCCTTAAATAAATGAATGCACAAAGATAATTGATTAAATAAATAAACTTTCCGCTCCAATTATAACATCTATGGTTACTTTATGTTTTTTTATTCAATAGTAATCTTTATTTTTCATTATTTTTCTATCTATTCATTCTATATCCACATTTCTACCTTTCTCTCCACACACAATTAAAATCTCTCATTTTAAATTACGCGATCCTTACCTACTCTTTGACCACAGGGAGGAATTTTAAATCTCTGTGGTGACTTTAACCACAGTTGGAATTGAGAAAGATCTTTAGCCAAAGGGTGAACTCCAAACAGAAAACAAATACACTGTATATGCAGTAAATAACAAATGACATACCAATATACAGAACTATTATGCCGATCATGAATCAATTCCTCGCAAAAACTGCTGCTTCTGACTATCTAAATCTCGCCTGGACTATTCACTTATTGAGCTTTGTAAAGCTTGCTCATGTTAAGATGATGTTCTGGTAACATTTGGTATAATTGGATGATTATATGTCAACGACAAAAGGTCTGGACCTTGAAGGCCTATATCACTATTGGCCGAGTGTACGAATCCCGTTTGGGCAACGTCTGCCTCAAATATATAATGGGACAATACTAGAAAAAAAGCTTTCACTTTTCACTTTCGAGATAGTTTAGCCAATAATTTTTTTTTTAGTGAAAACCAATGAACTATTAGCGATATCTCGTTCAATAACGATATCGATTTCCACGTGACGATCTAAGCACACTGTACTCTAGTCAATGATTGCTATGTAACACACTATGAAATTCATTGAAAGCACGGCCTTGATTTCATATCCATTTAATATTTTCATTATATTAAATCAAATGTATTGAATAAGAAACTGCAAAGTGAACAGAAGACCAAAATATTTGGTTTAATCACTTAACTAGATCTTTTGAAAGGTCAGTTCTAGAGAAATAACTTCGCTCACTTCATACATCTTGATAAATGTAATTCATTACTGTCTGTGCTACATATTTATTCATCTGGAATAGAAGACCTTCTCTTTTTGGATCTCGACGTCATTTCTCTTTAACTGGTAACATAAAGACTGCCTGGCTAAAACGGAGTCTAATCTGATTAACATGATCGCAACGTGAAATGAATACATTGGTCAAAACGAAGCTTCATGTGATTGAACGGCAAAGATGTTGCTAAATATAATTTCCTCCAGCTGGTCAGCAAAGTGATTTGCCTTTCCCGACCCCATTCTTAGTCTGCTGTGCCTTTAGGGCTAATATGGATATGGTCAGTAAAAAAAATGAGGACTTCTCGACATTTTGAGCAGCTTCCCTTCGGGCAAAACTAACTGGATTTGTTCTTCGGTTTTCTCGTCTACTTTTATTAAACGCTGACCAATATGAGCACTAAATCTAATGGGAGTTTTGCGTTCATGGCCACTTAATAGAGCACTTTTGGCTTTCCGAAGAACATACGTGGTCATTAAATTAAAGTTTTATGACCTATTAAAAAAGGCACTTCTTTTATAATTTCAATTAATAATGCGATAGGTTGTATCCAATACGGTGCTCGTAAATTAAGAAAACGATAGCGCTGCCTACTTTAGGCTATTCCCCGTAAAAAAAATATAATTTTTAAGGTAATTTCTAATTGGAGGGCTTCACCCCCATACCCCCACACCCTACTATTTCTAAATAAACTAGTAGTATTCATAAGTCGAAAGCCTATTATTAGATTCGAATTCAAAGAGGATTACCAGATGTCGTTAGGCCTTTTCTTTCTATACGGTGTTTTTCGACTTCCGAAATATAAGCCTCGCCCCCGAATGCCATTTAAATCAATCATATTTTATTTAAAATTGATTAATATAAAATGTCAATATCATATTTTAAGGGGATAGCACATTTGCTCATTAGTCGCTTTTCAAATTCTTTCGTTCCGAATTCGCATTTTTGGGGTTTTGTATATCATTTTATTGCAGATTTGCTGCAATTTTTTTATGGTATAATTATTTTTTTAGCAACATGACTAGAACATAGTGAAAATTAAAATAATGCAAAATTATATACATTCGTGGAAAATCTGCGTAGATTTTTAAAGTTGATTTGTGAACAAAACACAAAACTATACCATGCGATTTTAAATATTTACTAAAAGAAAACGGCACCTGAGAACTAGCTTATATTTTAGCATAATTCAAATATAGATTGAACTAAATTCCAGAATATTCAGAACACCACTACTATTCACCTAACCTTCCCTTTTCCAACTGAGAACAAAACCTATAGTTGACCTTGTCCGAAAAATATATGTTTTAGTCCACCATTAACATAAATATACATGGAACTAAAGAAAGCTGATTTCAAATGATACATAAATCATATGTGTATCGTTTACTCGTAAATTAAGTTCGAATGCTTAATTTTTATTAATTCTATAGCCATTTATATGATATCAAATGTCAAGGGGGTGGAACGCCTTTTATCTCAAAAAAAGCGCCGTAGGTTTTACGACTTTTGCAGGAATAAAAGGACTTTTAATGAGCTCTAAATTCATTTATGATAATCTAACGTAGTAGAAGGATGAAAAAATGAATATGGTATCCCCTTAATCCAGAAAAAAAAATCTATTTAAAATGATATATAATACAATATGATGCAATTACAATTAACAATGTGGCTCCCAAAAGATGACGGCCAATCTGTTTTAAGTCAGAACTTAGAAGAAGTAACAAAGTATCGATAAACTTAATTTAATTACTTAAAACGGATATTCCTATGTAAGTTGATGAGCTGAATAAAATTTCTTCTATAACTTTTATTGATTAGAAGGCTCTAAAACCTTTGGAATGACGGCGCTATCTTCGTCTCATATTACCTTCAATAGATCAATCTTACATAACTAAAGAGAATTGTATCAAGTGGGTATTTTAATCTTTACTTTTGGCGCAGTACAAGGGAGTTATTTAACCTATCCGTCGTTAGGGATCATTTTCATCTACCCGTCGATTGGGATCGTTTTCGCCTACCCGTCGCTTGGGATCGTTTACGTCTACCCGTCGCTTGGGATCGTTTTCATCTAACGTCGCTAGGGATTGTTTTCACCTACCCATCGCTAGGGATCGTTTCCGCCTACCGGTCGCTAGAGATCGTTTTTCCCTGCCCGTCGCTAGGGATTGTTTACACATACCCGTATCTAGGGATAGTTTTCACGTAACCATCGCTTGGGATTGTTTCTACCTACCCATCGCCAGGGATCGTTTCCGCTTACCCGTCGCTATCGAATGTTTTCAACTATCCGTCGCTTGGGGTCGTTTTCACCTACCCGTCGCTTGGGATTGGTTTCACTTATCCGTCACTAGGGATCTTTTTTCACCTACCCGTCGATAGGGATTGTTTTCACCTATCCGTCACTAGGGATCATTTTCATATACCCATTGCTAGGGATCGTTTTCACCTACCCGTCGTTTGGGATCGTTTAAACCTACCCGTCGCTAGGGATTGTTTTCACGTACCCGTCGCTAGGGATCGTTTACACCTACCCGTCGCTAGGGATTGTTTTCACCTACAGGTTGCTTGGGATTGTTTTCACCTAGGCCCTCCGCGTCACTTCAGATCGTTTTGACCTAACCATCGTTTGGAATCGTTTTCACCTAGCCGTCGCTTTGGATCGTTTTCACCTACCCGTTGCTATGGATTATTTTCAGCTACCCGTCCCTTGATATCGTTTTCCCTTACCCGTCGCTTGGGATCGTTTTCATCTACCGTCGATTGGGATTGTTTCCCCCTACCCATCGCTAGGGATTGTTTTCACCTACCCGTCGCTATGGATTATTTTAAGCTACCCGTCGCTTGGGATCGTTTTTCCCTACCCGTCGCTTGGGATTGTTTCCACCTACCCATCGTTAGGGATCGTTTACAATTACCCGTCACTAGGGATTGTTTTCACCTACCCGTCGCTTGGGATTGTTTTCACTTAGGCCCTCCGCGTTGCTTCGGATCGTTTTCACCTACCCATCGTTTGGAATCGTTTTTGCCTAGCCGTTGCATGGGATCGTTTTCACCTACCCATCGCTTCGGATTGTTTTCACCTACCCGTCGCTATGGATTATTCTCAGCTACCCGTCGCTTGGGATCGTTTTCACCTAACCGTCGCTTGAGATTGTTTTCAATTACCCGTCGCTAGGGATCTTTACCCCTACCCGTCGCTAGGGATTGTTTTCACTTATCCGCCGCTAGGGATAGTTTTTATTTACCCGTTGCTAGGGATCGTTTTCACCTACACGTCGTTTGGGATCTTATTCACCTACCCGTGACTATGGATTGTTTTCACCTACCCGTCGCTAGGGATTGTTTTCACCTACCCGTCGCCTAGAATTGTTTTTACTTAGACTCTACCCGTCGCTTGGGATCGTTTTCACCTACCCGTCGCTTGGGATCGTTTTCACCTACCCGTCGCTTGGGATCGTTTTCACCTACCCGTCGCTAGGGATTGTTTTCACCTACCTGTCACTTGGGATCGTTTTCACCTACCCGTCGCTAGGGATTGTTTTCACGTACCCGTCGCTAGGGATCGTTTACACCTACCCGTCGCTAGGGATTGTTTTCACCTACAGGTTGCTTGGGATTGTTTTCACCTAGGCCCTCCGCGTCACTTCAGATCGTTTTGACCTAACTATCGTTTGGAATCGTTTTCGCCTAGCCGTCGCTTCGGATCGTTTTCACCTACCCGTTGCTATGGATTATTTTCAGCTACCCGTCCCTTGATATCGTTTTCCCTCACCCGTCGCTTGGGATCGTTTTCATCTACCGTCGATTGGGATTGTTTTTCCCTACCCATCGCTAGGGATTGTTTTCACCTACCCGTCGCTATGGATTATTTTAAGCTACCCGTCGCTTGGGATCGTTTTTCCCTACCCGTCGCTTGGGATTGTTTCCACCTACCCATCGTTAGGGATCGTTTACACTTACCCGTCACTAGGGATTGTTTTCACCTACCCGTCGCTTGGGATTGTTTTCACTTAGGCCCTCCGCGTTGCTTCGGATCGTTTTCACCTACCCATCGTTTGGAATCGTTTTCGCCTCGCCGTTGCATGGGATCGTTTTCACCTACCCATCGCTTCGGATTGTTTTCACCTACCCGTCGCTATGGATTATTTTCAGCTACCCGTCGCTTGGGATCGTTTTCACCTAACCGTCGCTTGAGATTGTTTTCAATTACCCGTCGCTAGGGATCTTTACCCCTACCCGTCGCTAGGGATTGTTTTCACTTATCCGCCGCTAGGGATAGTTTTTATTTACCCGTTGCTAGGGATCGTTTTCACCTACACGTCGTTTGGGATCTTTTTCACCTACCCGTGACTATGGATTGTTTTCACCTACCCGTCGCTAGGGATTGTTTTCACCTACACGTCGCCTAGAATTGTTTTTACTTAGACTCTACCCGTCGCTTGGGATCGTTTTCACCTACCCGTCGCTTGGGATCGTTTTCACCTACCCGTCGCTTGGATCGTTTTCACCTACCCGTCGCTAGGGATTGTTTTCACCTACCTGTCACTTGGGATCGTTTTCACCTACCCGTCGCTAGGGATTGTTTTCACGTACCCGTCGCTAGGGATCGTTTACACCTACCCGTCGCTAGGGATTGTTTTCACCTACAGGTTGCTTGGGATTGTTTTCACCTAGGCCCTCCTCGTCACTTCAGATCGTTTTGACCTAACCATCGTTTGGAATCGTTTTCGCCTAGCCGTCGCTTCGGATCGTTTTCACCTACCCGTTGCTATGGATTATTTTCAGCTACCCCTCCCTTGGGATCATTTTCCCTTACCCGTCGCTTGAGATCGTTTTCATCTACCGTCGCTTGGGATTGTTTCCCCCTACCCATCGCTAGGGATTGTTTTCACCTACCCGTCGCTATGGATTATTTTAAGTTACCCGTCGCTTGGGATCGTTTTTCCCTACCCGTCGCTTGGGATTGTTCCGTCACTAGGGATTGTTTTCACCTACCCGTCGCTTGGGATTGTTTTCACCTAGGCCCTCCACGTTGCTTCGGATCGTTTTCACCTACCCATCGTTTGGAATCGTTTTCGCCTAGCCGTTGCATGGGATCGTTTTCACCTACCCATCGTTTCGGATTGTTTTCACCTACCCATCGCTATGTATTATTCTCAGCTACCCGTCGCTTGGGATCGTTTTCACCTAACCGTCGCTTGAGATTGTTTTCAATTACCCGTCGCTAGGGATTGTTTTCACTTATCCGCCCCTAGGGATAGTTTTTATCTACCCGTTGCTAGGAATCCTTTTCACCTACACGTCGTTTGGGATCGTTTTCCCCTACCCGTGGCTATGGATTGTTTTTACCTACCCGTCGCTAGGGATTGTTTTCACCTACCCGTCGCCTAGAATTGTTTTCACTTAGGCTCTACCCGTCGCTTGGGATCGTTTTCACCTACCCGTCGCTTGGGATCGTTTTCACCTACCCGTCGCTAGATATCGTTTTTATCTGCCCGTCGATTGGGATCGTTTTCACCTACCCATCTCTAGGGATCGTTTTCACCTCCCCGTCTCTAGGGATTTTTTCACCTACCCGTCGCTAGTTATTGTTTTCACCTACTCGTCGCTTGGGATCGTTTTCCCATACCCGTTGGTAGAGATTGTTTTCACCTTCCCGTCGCTAGGGATTGTTTTTAACTTCCCGTCGCTAGGGGTCGTTTTCGCCTACCCGTCGCTTGGGATTGTTTTCACTTACCCGTTGCTGGGGATTGTGTTCGCCTACCCGTCCCGAGGTATTGTTTTCGCCTACGCATCGCTAGGGATTGTCCCCACCTACCCGTAGAGCCACGATATATCTTACAAAAGTAAAACCTAACCACATTGGACACAGTGATGGTATGTGGTTAGTATAGCAGAGTCACTTCCTTGTCTTGAATGAAGAGCGCCCCCGAGCTACGTCCGATGGGGTATAATGATAACTCCTCGTTGGTAACCCCAGACCATCATCGTTTGCTTTGTAGTTTACCCTTTTGGTTTTATAAATTGTTTCAGTAATTACCATTGGAAAAATATATTCGTAAAGAATTTACTAAATAAAATTCAAAATGGGGAGGACTTGAGAAAACCTGACATCACAAGGGAAGGAATGTGACCTCGATCTTTAAGAACCACTGCACAAAACGTTCAGTAAACCACGACGGTCAGGACTTAGAAATTGTCCTTTATTCCTTCAAAGGATAAGACCAAGAGCTAAAATATGAGAGTGGCTGCCGTTTGTAAATATGTAGGAAAGTTAAATAGTTTAAAATAATAAGAAAGTGGTAAGTCCCTTTTTAGAGTTTCAAAATTGGCTGGCTTGGTTGGGCATGTTTACAAAAGGCTTCATCGAGACTAAAGCTCCATTTAAGAGCAAGGCGAAAAGTCGCCTTTGAGAACCTGAGATACGAAGAGTCGGTTCATTTCATGCCGCTTTCTTTCTTTGTCGGGGAATTCAGGTTTTTATAAAAGTGTATCAATGGGTGGAATCAGTGGAAATGTGTGTAAGTATATTATAGTGAAAACTTCTGCACACCACTCGTGGAGTGTCTCTCTTGGTGATTGTCAATCTGCATTCAAAATGGAACTTTTTCGTGCGCATAGAGAGAGAGAGACATACAGACAGACAGGCAGAAATAGACATAAATAGACAGACAGACAGACAGAGGCTCACAAAAGTGCCAAGAAATTTAAGATGATTATGCCATTATAAAAAATAAAAATATGATTGTAAGTGCTTTTGACTTAATCAAGGTCAAGTAGCTCTTGGAATCCTGTTTTACTTTTGCTTTCAGCTAATTTTCACTGAAAGACTGTTTGGTTATGCGAAAAGAGATCTTGGCATCCGGCTCTTTTAACTGAAAGCAACTATATCAGATATAATGAAGAGAATTTCTAGAATTATTTATAGCCATTCAATGCTGTCAGGTCACTTGTGTATTAAGTAGGCAAATCAAAAGATAATTTAATAGGTAAATTGTTTTTTGGTTTGCTAAGGCAAAGACAACCTTAACCCATTTAGCTTAGTGTTTTAGACGCTAAGAGATATACAGTTCAAATCACGGCACTTCTAGTTGTCTGTCCTGATGTATACTTCCAGAGTGAATGTAGCTAGAGAAGGGTAGTTGTCTTTGCTGATGTATACTTCCAGAGTGAATGTAGCTAGAGAAGGGTAGTTGTCTTTGCTGATGTATACTTCCAGAGTGAATGTAGCTAGAGAAGGGTAGTTGTCTTTGCTGATGTATACTTCCAGAGTGAATGTAGTTAGAGAAGGGTAGTTGTCTTTGCTGATGTATACTTCCAGAGTGAATGTAGCTAGGGAAGGGTAGTTGTCTTTGCTTATGTATACTTCCAGTGTGAATGTAGCTGTAAAGAAGGGTAGTTGTTTTTATTGATGTATACTTCCAGGGTGAATGTAGCTGTAGAGAAGGTTAGCTGTCTTTGCTGATGTATACTTCAATAGTGAATGTAGCTGTAGAGAAGGGAAGTTGTCTTTGCTGATGTATACTTCCAGAGTAAATGTAGCTAGAGAAGGGTAGTTGTCTTTGTTGATGTGTGTTTCAGGTAATGTGGCACTGTTGACACGTCCACGATTGTTCCACTGTTAGCTACGCTACATTTGTTTCCCTTCCCTTGGAAGTGACTTTTGGATTCTTGTTGACAATTCGAACACACGAACGGACATCTCTGTCAGTTAATTTTCTTGGTCGCCCTTTCTGCATACGATTAACAGTAGTCCCATTAGACCTAAATTTTACAATAATATTCATTACAGATGAAATTGGGATATTCAAACTTGCCGAAATTTTTCTATATCCATTTCCTTGGTTGTGTAGCTCAATTATACGCTTCTTATATGCTTCTGAGTCTTCGGATGTCTTCACCATGCTGTTATTTCAAAATTATTGTAGAGATGATTCTTCAGCCCTATCTAATAACATAATGAACACCCTAAAAATTAGCCGTGCAAGTAACCTATTTTCCTGGATTAGTCTAAATTATTCCATCAGTCATTCTTGAACATCCTTTACCACTAATTTTAGTAATTTGATTTGTTAAATTAGTATAGGTAAACGTTACCAATACTTTTGTTTAATATTAATAATTTGTTTTATTATTAGTTATACGCTATAATATATTAATTTTAGGCTAATATAATTAAATATAATATAAATATGCACATTTCTCACTAGTAACGTAAAAAAAATCGTAAATTACGAAATTTGAGATGTGTAACTGTGATCTCTGAATGAGGGGCCCGACGTAATCGAGGCTACTCTCAGCGCACTTGTGAGTTGGGTCTTGGTCTGGGTCCCTGCACCCTGAGGAGCATCGGGGCCAGACGTGCCGATCTTGGCCTGGTCCCTTGCCGAAACGGCAGTGAACCCGTCTGCCCCTGGAGCTCCTGCGGAGTGAGAGGTCCCTTAGTCTTCTTAGTGTTTTGTCATATCTCTTTATTATGGGGAGCGGAGATTGGTGAATGAACCCGCTTCTCTTCACCGCCAGAAGGAGCCCTTAGTCCCGATGGACTGGCCTCAGCAAGATCCTTCTCTGAAATTGACAAGATCTTGCCTATCACAGGAACAAAGGTCGGGGGAGAAGATCCATCCTCTCCTTGTGAGTCCTCGGGGGCCTGACCGTCTAAGGAGAAGCTTCCACAGGGGAAGAACTCGGGTTCTGTGCTCGACTTTAACATCATGGAAGATCGAACGGTCTTAGGCTGGGTCACCTCAGGAACCCTGTCAATCTCAGGGGGCGGGGGGCTCCATGCGTCCCCCCCAGACATCACACATCCCATTTGAGGTACCTTTCGTCTCGTCTAGGGTCGTTGAACCGGCATCCATCGGGAAAGAAAGAGGTGCAGGTACGCTAGGCCCTGTAACCTCAGGATAAATGAGTGCAGCACGTTAGGGGGCACCAACCGTTGGCTCCTGCCATCACTTGCCCACCTAAGGGGGTTGTCCATATCGAGCCGCTTCCACGGGAGCTGTCAATTATGTTCTGCTTGTGTGCTGTCTTGGCAGTGCCCTCTGAATTTAAAGGAGGGACTGTCGCTGGAAACGAGATTTGTATCGCTTAAGGGCACCTCCAGAGAAAGGAGTGAGAGGGGAGTTCACCGCACCCGTAGGCCTAGGAAAGGAGTAAGCTTCTTCTCCGTTAGAAAATGTTTGGTCTGAGAGGTCCAGTGAAAGAGGTTTATTTTTTAAATAATAATCATTGGGCATGGAGACCCTATAATTACTACAAGATACAAATACTAATCACCCCGCGCAGTAGCCCGCTCTGCGAAGGGTGAATACGAGGGCAGCAAAGCCAGCTGCCACTATTTGAGGCCCGGTGGCCAGATAGCGTATCAGCATGGCGGCTCCACCTTAGGCTGGGCGTAAATTTTTTTACCGGTGAAAAGGGAGATAGCGAGAGAGAGAAGGTATGCGAGGAAGGTGAGGATAGCGGTGAGGCAGTTTGTTACCCCCACCCCCCCAAAAAACCGGTGCTCATAAGTAAAGGGGCATTGCATTACTCCCCCCTCCCAGCCCCGATTCTGATGGCTGGGTGAGTGGAAGCTGGTCGATGTCTACCCTACGAAATTAAAGACCGACCAGAGAAATTTGAGGAGAAGTTGTAGGGAAAGTGAGGAAGCAGGATAAGAAGAAAAGATGTCAGAAAGGAGGGTAAGAGGCTAAGCTGAGGTGGGATATGGCGCTGAGTCCCGTCAGCATGACGGCCAGGAAAGCAAAGCACCGTGGCCGTGGCCGTACAGAACTGAAGTTGTCTTGGCTCGTATATGTTTGTAGAGTGAATCTTGGTGTTGAGAAGTGAAGTTTTCTTTGGTGATTTATTTGTAGATTGAATGTTACGATACAGAAGTGAAGTTTTCTCTGCTGATATATATTTGCAGAGTGACGAAATTATCAGTCCAAAATTATGTTTTATTATTCTCAGTACAAATGACTTTCTAATTTATATTTTTACAAATTGCGAGGGGAGGGGGGCGAAATGATGAATGAAAAATAGATGGAAAATTTGGATTAAGAAAGAAAATAAAACAAAGCGTAGATAAGAAACGTGGCGAATATGGATTGTGCGCAAGATGAGGAAATAAATGAATGTAAAGATATGAATCTCGCGAAAGCTAGAAAGGTAGGCCAAATCGATCAGTGAATTTCCGTTTGTGGCGTTGGGAGGGATGGGGGATTTATATTAACTTTTAGTTGCGGAGGCCCTTGTCACTCTACCATCATAAGTGTAGCAGAGCCTCCACTTTAACACCATAAATGAGGCGCTATATCAAAAGACACCTACCTAGATTTGCAGTGAGATTGCCCTTTTATTTAGTCTTTTGCAGATAAAAGGCGCAAAGTCTTCGTTGCCCTGGTTTCATTGCTGGCGGTGGTCTTGCATCGTTGGTAAATGACAATGTGTTTGTAATTTTTGTTTTTCCATAGACTTTTTCAGGAATAAACCTAAGAAACTGTCTCTTAAAGGGGTGAATTGGCAGTTAAAACAGTCTTTGAAAAGAAATAGTGGATTGTAAGGCCAAACATAAGAGCAAAGTGACGGAAAAAGAGATGAGTTTTATATCCTTTGGACAAGGATTATTTTTTCAATTTCGAATTCGCTTGAGTATTGAGTCATTTATTTCATTTTCTCTTATTTCCATTCCACCATCATTTTTCATTTATTATTTGTAGGATTTAAAAATAGGGGAATTTTTGTTCAAAGGATAAGTTATTGGATTATTTATTTTACCTCGTCCATATCCTCGTCGAGCCTACTTCGTCGTGCACCCTACCCTTGGTCACCACACGCCAATCGAGACATAACAAGATGAATGCATTTCTAGAGCTTGTAGCAACCACCGGAAAAGATTAATGCATTTATATAGTTGATAACAACTACCGGTAAAAATAAAAGTATTTCTACAGCTCATAACAGCCCCTAGAAAAGATTAATCCATTTCTATATCTCTTACCAACCACCGTAAAAGATTAATCCATTTCTATATCTCTTAGCAACCACCGTAAAAGATGAATGCATTTCTATAGTTCCTAGCAACCACCATAAAATATGAATGCATTTCTATAGCTCCTAGCAACTACAGGAAAAGATGAATGCATTTTTATAGTTCCTAGCAATCACCGAAAAACCTGAATACATAGGATCTTAGCAATCATCGGAAAATAAGAATGTATTTTGATAACTCATAGCAACACCGTTTTGGGCATATAGTAGCCTTAAATATAAACCGAGAAAGGAAAAGAAATCCGGTCTCAAACTTTTATTCCTGCACCTATCGAGACGTGCTATTTTCCATTAACTCTGGCGAAAAAAAAGCATGAGTTGAATGCATTTCTATCTCTCAGTGATCTCATTTTTGCGCCTATAGAAAACAGACAGATATCCAAAATCTTTAAGAATTTTATATTGTTCCAGTCTGTCCTATTATGCATAAATTAGATTAATTTCGCTGTTCATTGAAATACTATTTTTTTTCTCTTACTTAAGCTCTTAGTTCTGTCTCATATGTCCATTCGAAATCAACTTAATTGTCGTCAATTAATTCACTTTTTTTCTGTTCTCATTACAGAGTTTAGATCAATTGTACAATTCCCCCCGCAATATGTGCTTGGAGTGGAGATTGTACAATTGAGTGTGGTTGTAGTAGATCTTGGCTCGTAATGCTAATTTACTTGTCAAAACAACCAGTTTATAATAAATATATGTGTTGATGAGTGGTAAAAACAAGTTATTCCTTGTGGGCATGTAATAAGTTACAAAGTGAAGAGGATATCAACATTCCTGAATACTAACTCTTCTCGAGCCTATTGTGGTGACCTGTGCAAGGATTCTTTACCTGTGATTAACTGTTAAAACAGCATGGAATTTTAAATCTTAAGGTTGATTGCGCGATTTTCCATCAAAGAATGAACTAGACGAAATATACAGACAAAGAATGGTTATGCATGGAAATGCCAATTGAAAGACTACTCAAAATACAAGTCAACATTGTCAATACGGACCGGATCCTACTTTGAAAAGTCAAATTTGCCATTGCAGACGTGGTTCCACACTATTTATTTTTGTGATGAAAATATTGGCGAAAAGGCTGCATCCAAACAGTTATAAAATATTTTGAAGAAGACCATGGTGCACTTCTACAACTTTTTTCTCTAGGAGCTCCCGGAGTTGTTGTGGAGCTGGACGAGTCTATTTTTTTCTCAAAAGCCAAAGCACCATCGTGGACTGGCCCCTCTTTCCTCGTTGTGGGTTTTAGGCTTAGTTGACACGAATATAACTCCTGCGGTTGGCTGCATGGAGATCGTGGATCGAAGTGATGCGTCTACACATCTACCCATTGTGCAAGCAGTTCTGCGACCTGGGTCTAGATTTACACCGACGAATAGAGATCCTACCGAAATTTGCAAGGTTTTGGGTTCGTTCACAGAACACTCAACGATTTAGTAAACTTTGTAGACTCGGTAAATGGAGTCCATACCCAACATATTGAGTTGTAGTGGAAGACGCACAAGGCTCAAATTAAGAAAATGCGTGGCTGCAGAAAATAATTATTAAATTCTTACATACAAGAATTCATGTGGAGAGACCGTTTTGCCTTAGTTTGAAAATTTGTATCAACTCTTTGCTTTACTTTATCCTATATAATTAAAATTTTCCTCAGGCCTACACTGCTTTCAGTAAATTTCTTCTCAACTATAATTATATAGTTTAATTTGTCTTATTATTTAAACATTATGTATCGGAGTGGAGTTTGTACATTTGATTGTAGTTGGGGTGGAGATTCTACAGTTGATCAGTGTGGGGGAAGGAGATTCTACAATTGATCCAAGACTTTAGATATCTTAATTCTAATTAGGTATCAAGATAAGATAAGAGCAAGTTTCCTCTAATTACTTCTTTGATTATTATTTA
Organism: Ceratothoa steindachneri; assembly: GCA_963969495.1. Lineage (NCBI taxonomy): Eukaryota > Metazoa > Arthropoda > Malacostraca > Isopoda > Cymothoidae > Ceratothoa > Ceratothoa steindachneri. The sequence continues at coordinate 217,095,386 of OZ018319.1, forward strand.
CTAAATGAAAAAGTAATAAATTACGTTGTAGCATAAATTTGTATGTAGATGTAAATTTAGACCTTATCGATTCTTAGTTTCATTACTCTTTCACTAAAAAATATGTAGTGAATAAATCGAAAGCGTTTCTGTCTGACTGAATTAGTCGAGTGTAGTTCTTACCTTATTTCGCTTCTCCATCTCTACACTCCTAAACTTCAGCAAGAGCTTTGTGGCATGTAAATGTAACTTAATTTCTAAATTTAAATCTAGGAATGCCTCTCTTCCTTATCTTTATGGCCTTGTCAAGACTCACAAACCTAATAATCCTTCACGCCCCATCGTCAGTTCTGTAGGCTGTCTCCTATGTTTTGACAAAATGGCTAACGTCTTCTTTTACCCCTCTTGTAGGATGCATTTCGGATTCCCATATAGTTAATAGTTCCTACCTAATAGAAAACTTAATACCATCCCCGACCCTTCAGACTTCACCCTTGTTAGCTTTGATATTTGCTCCCTTTTCACTAAAGTTCCGGTTGATGATCTATTTCAGTCTATTAAAGATAAATTGTGTAACGTTGAATTACCTATACCCCCTAATTTATTCTTAGAATTAATCTCCCTCTGTACCAAAGACTGTGCAATTACTTTCAATGTAAATTCTTTCGCCAAAAATTTGGTTTAGCTATGGTCAATTGTTTATCCTCCCTTTTATCTAACTTATATATGGAATTTTTCGAAACCGTTTTCCTCCCCTCTATTGTATATTTTTCTATAATCTGGTTTCGCTATATTGATAATACGATACGAGTATCCTTTGCTCGTGGCCCAATTCTGAAAATATTTTTCCTTTTTTGAACAAACTTAATTCCCTTGTACCTTCCATCAAATTTACCCTTGAAATTGAACAGAATGGAAGTATTCCTTTCCTTGCCTTATTAATACCCTGAACGCCTTCTTGTTTCAAATTCTCTGTCTATCGGAAACCAACTAATTCTTCTTCTTATATTAACTTTTACTCCTCTCACCATATTAAAGTCAAAACATCTATTTTTATTTCAATGTTTCTCTGTGCACTTCGTCTGGTTAGTCCTAAATTTTTTTACTCTGAAGTTTCCAAAATTTTAGACATCGGCCACAAACTTTGCTATCCTTTTCATTTCCTTGATAAATGCCTTCAGTTAGCTAAAAAGTATTTTGATCGTTTTGAACCTCGCGAGCCTTTTGAGTAACAAGAATACTCTTGTACTTCCTTTTAATCCATCCTCTGCTTCTCTGCCTCATATTTTAAAATCTCTAAGCATTTGTGTAGTATTTAACTATAATAATACTATCTCTAAACTATTAGTCAAGAACGCGCCTTCCCCTATTGGTAATGTATATTGCGTAAAATGTATCGATTGCTCTAAATATTACTTTGGCCAATCAGGTAAATGTTTAAAAAAACGAATTTCTCAGCATAAATATAATGTCCGCCGTGGCGAAAAAAGCAGCTCATTTTATGTTCATGTCATATCTTAATCACAATATTGAATGGAATTCTGATAAAATCATCTGTCATAATAACGATACAATCTCATGAAATACCATTGAATCGACCTTTATTAGTAAATTCCCAAATTTTAATTTAAGTCTTGGCTTATATAAACTCGATGGTTATTTTTTAAATTGTATTCACAATGCACTGTCGAAACTTTAATTTGAGACTAAATATTTATATCAATCTTAATAAACTATTTAATTTTTTTCTGTGTGTGCATCTATATAGCCTTATGTTTATGTCTGTGTATTTATTTTCGTTTGAGTTTTTTTTAGAACATTTGTACTTATTCTACCTTGGTTTTTCAATCCTGACCTCTGATGTTAATCTCTCGCTTAGTGTTTTCTCCCTTCCCAATTGCTTAGGCAGTATTTTAATCCTCTTGTCAACCTTTAGTCTTTTGAATTTACCTGATTTAATGATCTTAGTTTCTATTTATCTTCCTTTTTTCTATTTTTTCTGTCATTCTTTGCTCCTCCTAATGTTTCCATTTCATATTAATTCATTTTGTTGATTGTTCTTTTGCGGGCGTTCCCTCTCCTCTGTGTTAGCCTTATATATATTACAATTTTCAATACTTTTGTTATTCCTTGATAAAGAACTCGAAATAAAGTTCGAAAGTACTCGGAATCCTCGTATTAATTTTCCCTGTGGGCTTTCTTGCATATATATATATATATATATATATATATATATATATATATATATATATATATATATCTCAAAGTAGCGCGAGAGAATGATGAAGATGAATGCAATAAACCACATTGAAAGAGAAAACGGAATAAAAAAAAAATTACAGTAATATTTATTACCTTTTATCGAAAAAATCCGTGCAGAGAAGCGAGGTTGACTGTCAGGTTGACTATGGCGAAGTTCAAACAGATGGAGGGTGTTAAGGTTCTTCCAGACCAACCATTCAGTCCCGATGCTGCTCCAAGTGACTATGGACTATTCCGATCAATGGCACACTTCCTCCGTGACCAGCCATTCAAGACTTTTGATGGAGTGAAGGAAGCTTGTTTACAAGTTTTTATTGACAGCCAGTTTACTGGTATCTGGACAGATTTGGATGCTGGCTGATTGCTGGAAGAAGATGGACTTTATTTTGAAGAATAAATGTTGGTGTTGCTCCTTAAAATTTTGTCTTCCGCTTCCTTCCGGAGCAGCATCAAGACTGAATGGTAGATGTGGAAGAATCTCAACACCGTCCATCTGTTTGAACTACTCCATACTCAACCTGGCAGTGTATGACCTTCCATTGTCTTGCTGAAACAAATCCTGACCTCGATTGATCAAAGCAGGATACTCCTTCTTTATTTTGTCGTACACGCTGTCTAGCTCTTGGCAATACAGTTTTCGCTTCCTAAGTGACTCAGGACTTTTTGGACAACCATATATATAAAATGTGTATCACGCTATATTGCAGGTCAAATTTCTAGCTGATAATTTGAATATTAAACATTATACAAACGTTAAACTCTGTCCACTAAAATATCCTAGGTAGGTACGTACGCAGTTAACATTTCAATCGTATTGATAAGATACATACAAAGTTATGTTGTGTTATGTATTTTGATGTGCTTTCAAGTGTGCCACCTTTTATTGCAGGTGTACGAAAATGCCAATTTAAGGTAATGAAACAAAGTATTATCGTTATATTACCCTTTTAATTTAATAATGAAACACGTTACCGAGGAATAGCAGCAAAAGATATGAAACAAACACAATTAAATTGTTGGTGCTGTACTTTATTTGTATCCGTAACTTCCTTGCTTAGAAATGATATCAGTCTTTTGTCCACAGAAGCTGTTAGCCGACTAGTCTGGGAAGATGTTATGGTACCAGCAACATAACATAACATAACATAATTTCACGGATGACAAAAGCCACAAGGGCCTATCAAAGGTCATCCGCATCCGTCAAAACCCACCCACAAAAAGCACGATCACCAGGGGAAGACAAAATCAAAGTCCCCCACAATATAATATAACAGATGAAAAAAGCCACAAGGGCTCATCATAGGTCATCCGAGTCAAACAGCCTCTTTTTTAAGGCATCCAAACTTCCAGGAAAACTACAAGCAAGGCTTGTCAAGACCTAAATCATGCAGCTATAGATATATACAAACAATAGTAATATATACGAAACTTAGGAACCATCACAACCTTCCCTCCCCATAAACTCATCTAACCTACTCTTAAATACATTTAGATTTGGACTACCTACTACCCACGGCGGCAATTTGTTCCAGAAGTTTACCACTCTATTGGTGAAAAAATATTTTCTTAAATCCAACCTACACCCTTGCTTTTTAATTTTCAAGTGGTGACCTCTAGTCCGATTTCCATCATCTAACTCAAAAAACTTGCTAACATCCAATTTATCTATCCCAGAAAAAATTTTAAACAGCTCAATCATATCCCCTCTCACACACCTCCTTTCGAACGAGAACATATTTAATACCCTCAGTCTATCTATATATTCAAGGTGCCTCAGGGAAAGAATAATCTTTGTTGCCCTCCGTTGCACTGACTCGAGAAGGTTAATATCGTGTCTAAAATGTGGGGACCATGCCTGTATACAGTACTCTAGATGTGGCCCAACATAAGAGTTATAGAGTTTATGAATAACCTCCTTACTTTTGTAACTGACATTTCTCTTAATGAAACTAAGCACTCTATTTGCCCTATTTCTTGCTTCAATACACTGCTTAGAAAACCTTAATGACTTATCTATTACTACTAGATCTTATCTTTCTCATCCTCTACTGAGCTCAGCCAATGCCCATCCATTTCATATTTAAATTCTCTATTATCTTTTCCGATGTTAATAACTTTGCACTTATCAAGGTTGAAAGTCATTTGCCACTTATGTGCCCAGGATAACAATTTATTTAAATCCTCCTGCACTTTAAAATTATCATTAATATCTTTAACTACAGCTGCTAATTTGGTATCATCCGCAAAAATTGACACTTTATTATTAACTGCCTCCCTAAGATCGTTTATATAGATGATAAATAATAATGGACCGAGAACTGATCCGTGAGGATCCCCACTGATAACATCCCTGCACTCTGACTTTACACCATTTAGCACTACCCTTTGCTTCCTGTCTTTCAGCCACTCAGCTATCCAATTTGAAACACCCCCACATATGCCAATCATTTTTAATTTATGAACTAGTCTCCTATGTGGTACCTTATCAAATGCTTTACTAAAATCTAAGTAAATTATATCTACATTTTCTCCCTTATCTGCTTGATCTGTTACAAACTCCAGAAAGTCTAGTAAATTAGTCAAACATGATCTACCTGATCTAAACCCATGCTGAGCATCGCTAATTAACCACTCCCTCTCTAGATGTTGGCAAATGCCTTTTTCAACTATTTTCTCAAGAATTTTACAGACTACAGGAGTAAGGCTAACCGGTCTAAAGTTATTTGGATCCTCTTTACTACCCTTCTTGAAAATGGGGACTACATTCGCTCTCTTCCAATCATCGGGTATTTCTCCATATTCCAGTGACCTAATATACAACTTCTTTAGAGCTATTGAGATTCTTTCTACCCCTTCTCTAAGTATCCTAGAATGAATATTATCAGGGCCGGAGACCTTGGTAGTATCTAACTCACCTATTAGTCCTTTTATCGTCCTCTAATCCACACTAATGGTAGTAAACACCTATTTCCCTGACCCATGAGTACTATACATAAGACTATTTTGTTTCTCCTTTGTAAATACTGATGCAAAATGACCATTTAGTACCTCAACTATTTCCTCGTCAGTTTCTCTCACAACCCATTCATATTTGATAGGCCTTATTTTAACTCTGCCAGACTTATTATTAATTTTATAGTAACTAAAGAACTTTCTAGGATCTTCATTGCTATCCTGAGCTAATTTTTAATTTCTGACACCCTTTTGTTCTTCTTTATAATCTTATTTAACTTATTCCTAGCCATTCTATAATCACTTAAATTTTGAATATTATTTTCTACCTGTAATTTTTTATATGCCCTTTTCTTCTCTGAAATTTTTCTAGCTATCTCCTGATTCCACCATAATGGTTTCCTACTTTTGTTCCTAATGGCCTTCATTTGGATACATTGTTCTTGGACTACATTTATTATATGCTTGAAAGTATCCCACATCTCCTAAGCATTTTTACCTCTGAATTCTACATCCCAGTCTACAAAATTTAGCAAGGTTCGGAGTTTTACATAATCTCCCTTATGAAAATTTGGAACTTTTACAGCATTCTCGGTTATTTTACCCTTCTCAATTCCCAAGTTAAAACGAACTATCTGATGGTCACTATTTTCCAATGCTTCCCCAACAGTCAATTCTTGAACTAAATGATCACTGTTAGAAAGTAGTAAATCTAATATATTGTCCCCCCTCGTTGGCTCATTAACAAATTGATACAAAAAATTATCCTCAAAGCATTCAATGAACCTGCCACTTGTTCTATCCCTACCTATCATATTTTCCCAGTCCTCAGAGTTTAAGTTGAAGTCCCCAATAATAACTGCATCTATTTCACATCCCTTACTTTTTTCCCTTATCATTAGTTCATCCATATCATCAGTCTGCCCCGTTGGCGTGTAAAAAGTTCCGAAATCCACTATTCTATTTTTATTGAACCTAATATCTATCTAAAGTGACTCAACTCCATCCTGCTTTATTGAAGTATTTAAACTTGAAACAATGTTGTTTTTTATATAGATAATTATTCATCCACCAATCCTACCTGTCCTTTGACTAATGTACATATTATAGCCCTGTAAATCAAATTCACTTATAGTGTCACTAAATTCTATTTCATTAACCCATGATTCAGTTACACATAATATATATATATGCGTTCATTTCTAATATAATTAAATAGCTCATCCTTCTTGTTTCTAAGACTACGAGCATTTGTATAGAAACAATTTAACCCCCCTATCCCTGAAGCACCTCTTGAAACCTGAATGACCTCACCTCTATCGCCTTGGAACTTATTTCTGTTATCTGCCAAGTCCATTCTACTTTCAGTACTATAATGTCCTCTCATAATTCCCTGATCACTATTAGTATCTAGTTTCCCGCCCGCAAAGACCTAATAACACGATCATACTCCTCCCACAACACATCTTTCCCCCTTCTACTCAAATGCAGTCCATCCATCGCATACATTTCTTTTATTCCAACAAACCTATCCCACACATCCACAAACATGACGCCTTCCATCTCACACATCCTCCTCACATCATCATTTAGCCCAATCGCACGAGATATCCATTGTACCCCAACATCCATTCTTGGAAGCACACCTGTCACAACACCTTTCATTCTACTTTCTTTCACCTTTTCAATCAACCTCTTGTACATCTCACGTTACTCACACGCACCCACTTTCTTCACATCATTCACTCCTACATGTGTAATCACAACCGCATCCCTTGCACAGCCAGACACCAGCTCCTCATACCTATCAGACAGATCTCTCACTCCAGCACCGGGCAAACACACCCTCAAACCATTCAATCTACTTGCATTCAACTTCCTATCTAAATATCTAACTCGCGAATCACCCATCACAAGCACTTCAGTCAGACTCCTATTCCTAACCCCCACAGACCTAACTCCATCCCCACTCCTATTCTCATTCAAACTACCAGTCACTCGAACTCCACCCCCACCCCCATCAGTCATATCACTTCCAGTTACTTCCTCTCTTAGGGCACTGAATCTATTAGTCAATCTAATAGGTTCTATGTCCCTCTGACTCACACACCTATTCTCCCCCTGGCTAACCATCTCAACAAAGGCAACCCTATTCTCACAGAGGACAGGAGAAGCCTCCCTAGCTACACGTTTCCTAACCACTCTCCACTGTCCCCCATCCTCACTAGGCCTATTTCTAACTAATCTAAGGGGGCTAACTTCACTATCCTTAGAACTATCATATCCTACCTCCTCCACGGGCCCTCTACCTTCACCTGAAACATCTAACTGGCCTACCTCACCACCTAACCCATTCCCAGCTCTAGGCCTAACACTAAGTTCCCTCCTGAGCTCAGCAACTAACCCCTCCAGCCTACATATCCTTTCTGAATCCTGCATTCTCACCCCCTCTAAATCTACAATGCATTCACACAGCCCACATACAACACATGTATACCCCTCACCAAATATACCACAAGCAATGCATACATTCCGACACTCATGCTCACTTTCAGCCCCGAACTCCATCACTTATTCGAACAAAGAAAGGAATTAAGTAGTAATAAGAAAAAAAAGAGCAACTTAGCTTTCGCTGATTCTGTGGTGAAAAAAAAACTGTAGAAAAATCCGAAAAATAAATCAACATACCGAAACGAGATTTAAGGCACAACACAGTCCAAATCAGTCGCTAATTAAACTGTCAACCTAGAAACGTTTTTGATCTTTTCCCACAGGACATGCTTCGATGAAAACTGGATACCTCCGTCATACACTTTCCTCTTCATGATCGACCAGAACTGCTCGATAGGGTTTCGGTCAGGATAACAAAGAAGACAGGTCATAAGTGATTGGCCTGTGATTCCCAAAGTTGCGAGGTACGAAATTGTAGCCGTGGCGAAATGAGAAGGAACATTATCATGCATAAACTTCAATCGCCGTCGACGTGAGAGTGGCAGATCATATAACCATGCTGCAAAATGCTCCTCCAGAAACGCGGTGTAGGAGTTGCTGCTGAGTTTTACACCTTCTGGAACTCGAAAAGGCCCGACAAGTTCATTTCCTATGATTCCCGCCAAAACATGACACCACCACCTCCTTGTTGACGCCGATTGCGATGCGGGCGAGAGGCTTCAAGAGGTACTCAAACTTTGGCCCATCCTTCGAGGCCATCCAGAGTAGCTCTGGCCTCATCCGTGAAGAGGACATCTTGGAAATTGATCTTCATGTACTTCCATGCCCGATCATACGCTTCTCTTTGTGATTCTTGTTCAGGATGGGTCTAGCGATGAACTTAGCACTTCTGGCCGTCTCTCTAAGGATCCTAAACCGGTTGCTTCTGGATAAAGGAGCAACTCCAGCACTTTCAGATATGGCAGCACTTGTGCTACTGAGTCTTTTCTTACTTGTCTACCTATTTTTCGGATGTCACGCTGGGATACACTTCTTCTCGTACCTTTATCTTGCCTTGTTTTGGTGGTGGAGTTTTCCTCATACGACTTCAATGTTCTTGTATTCCTACTAAGCTCTTGGGCTAATTCTCTTCTGCGAGACCTGCAACAATCTGCGTCTTCTCTGTAGCTGTCAGACGTCGTTTCAGGGCATTTTCGTACACCTGCAATAAGGCGTGACACAGTTGAAAGCACATCAAAATACATAACTCAACATAACTTTGTATGTATCTTATTAATACGATTGAAATGTTAACTTCGTACGTACCTACCTAGGATATCTCAGTGGACCAGGTTTCACGTTTGTACAATGTTTAATATTCAAAATATCAGCCTAATATTTGATCTGCAATAAAGCGTGATACACAGTATATATATATATATATATATATATATATATATATATATATATATATATATATATATATATATATATATATATATATATATATTTATATATATAAATATAAACGCTAAGTAAATTATTATTACGTGTACCATTAAAGCTTAAGAGAAAAAAATGGGAGATATATTGACAGAAAAATATGTGCAAACTATTTTAACTGTTATCAGAAAATCATTAAAGGAGTTGGATTTGAACCTGCATCATCAAGCGCTTTTCGCTAAAATGACCACGACGCTCATCGCCAGAGCTACCATCTAACTATGTCGGTCGATCGGTCTCCATTTTTCTTTATTTTTGTTTTGGTAATAACATTGTAACTATTCGGCCAATTCTAACGAAATTTTAAACCTTGTGTTGATTTACAATCTCTTTTGAATGATATAATTTCCAAGGTCCTCCCAAGATTAGCCCGAGATTATTTTGTTTCGGCAATACACCATAACTATTCAGCCTATTCTAACTAAATTTGAAACTCTTATATGGTTTTAGATTCACTTTCAAATGATATAATTGCCAAAGTCTTCCCTAGGTTAGCCGTGGAATTATTTGGTAATAACCTTAAAAATATCCGGCCGATTCTAACGGAATTTGAAACCCTTATGTCGTTTTAAATTATCTTTCGAATGATATAGTTGCCAAGGTCCTCCCAAGGTTATTTCGAGAATTATTGAAAGTTTTGAAGGTCTTAAGGTCATAAATCACAATTAGTGAGAGCACACGACTTTTTTGTCAGCAAACCTTGTTTCTATAAACTATAGTTTCAATGAATTCAATAGTTCGATTAATTGGAGCCCCTTGTTTTTTTTTGTTTTCCTTGTAAACTGAATTACCCTAAATGTATTGTCCACAAATGAGACCCACATTCAAGGACTCATCCCAGCTCTATTAAAACTATTCCTTTCTGATTAACCTTTTTTTTTTGTTCATCGTAGTTAGTTCTCTATCTATTGATCTTCCAATCTCCTTAATCAAGAGCTAGAAGCCAAAATATTAGTGCTTCCTGCATCACTGCCTTTCTTACATTTTTAAGAATGGACGTATTATGGGTGGCAAAGGCCGTGAATTCACCTTAGTAGATGAATGTTCATCACGTTTATAAAACTACGAAAGAGAGGCGAATTCCCACCTCAAAGTCTCCATCTATTTCTTGTATAAGAATTGCACTTAGAAACCTTCTACGACTCACAACGGACACCACAGTTCTAGTGTTATTATTTATTCCCAACAGGGGTGGGTGGGCTGAGGAAGCCAAAATAATCCAAATTATTAAATACCTGTAATTTATATTACCCCCAGGTGGCTTTCATTATTCTTCTCCGCATCTTGATTCCACAACCATCGTTTTTCTTTACGTTCGGCTACCATGTTAAGAAACTTCTCGCGTCAACAATTGGCACTGAACTGGAGAGGTGTGCATCTCTCAAACACTTCAAACTAGTAAGCAAGAGTTTTATTGCTGTCAGAGGGTTGAAAGGACGTGATGAAGTGCCGGTCGTCGCTTACATTCATATCAATCGGATCAATCGTTATGGTCTTCGCTGTGATCAATCTCTCGCCGGTCACTGAGGTAGGTCGCCAAGTGCTCCCTTGGTCATCCTGGGGAAGTGCTATTTCGCTTTATGCTTTATTTACGTGTCTTGAGTATTGACCTGTGTCAGTTTTGTTATTAATATCACAGGGGACAGGGAGAATTTCAGTGGGAGTTTTTATTGAGAAGGGGGAGATTTTGTAAACATGGCCATTATTAAAATTACCTGTTATTTTCTTCTGTTGTTATTCTGAATTTACCCGTAGTCCCTCCTTCCCAGATTCGGCCACATGCAAGGAAGGTTCATAATATGACCTATGCAATTTTACCTTCATAATTTCCTTCATCCTTCTCGTTTTTGAGTGAACTTGCCTTTAGGAAGGGAACCCTGTTCGGAGAATTACGTATCTTTCTGGTTCCTCTCAACCCATGTAGTTTCCGCTTTGGGCTAATTAAGCTACTTCCACTCATTTCCACTTCCTTCATCTCACCACTTCACAGATCCTTTTCTCAAGAACTTTTTTAGAATTTCTTAACTCATTGTTTTTTTCATAACTTAAATCTTCCTATCCTTCACACGAATATCGGCATCTTGCAGACTTATTCACTTCATTCTTCTTCACCATTTTTTAAATATTTCTCATCAACCTTTTGCAAGAGATTACCTAGCTAGTTGTCGCTTTTATTATTTTCTGATCTCCCTAAAAGAGTGCTTAAATTTCTAACAAGATACATTCCAGTTCATCCTTCAAAAATAAATCTCTGAGTTTATTAAATTTACCTCAGAAATCACGAAATATTCCTCCCAGATTGGACCCGTTTTACTTCCTTTCATTTGCTACTATCATTTCTAAATAGATAAATAGATAATTCTCGAAACAGATAATATCTCCATCGCAATCAAGGGCACTTGGAATGCCAAAGAAGGGTGATAGATAAATTAATCATACCAACAACCCCTTAGACCGCTCGGCAACGGTCTAAGGCAAGGGGAGGCAACCATTTTAAGTGAGTGGGCCAAAATTAGCCAAATCTTTGATACAAAATTTTCTCACGTGTCAATACTTGACTAAAACACAATAAATGGATATAAAATTAAAGATGTTCTTTTATTCATTATTAATCCCTTATGATGCATAAAAATTAAAGGGAAAACATAGCTATTTTACCAAAAAAAACATTTATATTAAACAAAATTGAATTTTTACCATTTTAGGCAGAAAAGAACAAATCCAAACTAGAGAAAGAAAAATTGTGGACCTTTTATTTATTTACCATCAATGAGACTTCTGCTGCAGCATCATTGATAACATAATTTATAACAGGTTGTACACCGTGCGGTTGCTATATAATAGAAGTTGGAGATACATTTATTCATTATTTTTAAGTTAAGCATTTGGCATCGCACGCCGGTAAGAGGGTCGTTAGTGCCATTTTTAGCACGCGTGCCAAGGGTTGCCGAGGCCTGGTAAGCGGTTGTTTTAATTGATATCAAAGCGGTCGCTCGCTGCCTCAGTGTTCTTGGATTTTCTTGCCCCAGACTGGAGATTTATCCACTTTAAAGGACAAATGAGCACCTGACTTAGTGAAGTACGTACCTTAATAACTGACTTACAACGAAATACTTATTTACTTATACAACTACAAAGCGAATAGCTTATTGTCCGTAGAACTGAGTCGCTCGCTTAGTCAGATTCTATTAATTTCTTCGTGCTTTTGAGGAATATGAAGGAAAATAACAACCTCAAAAATACAATTCAAGATTTAATTGCGCTATAATGATGCCACACTTCAGCACTTTGGGACATGGACCTCGTCTCTAAAGGCCGATGACGTTGGCTGGTTTTGAATCAAGCTCAATATTAAAAATGAAGAATAAAAACGAATACATTTTAACATATCAGAAAGGTGAAATTACATAGAAGTAAGATATGAAATGACCTTCCACTGACAGCCCCCTTTCTAAGGGAAAATACAGCTCATTTCATTTGGTCTATAGCACGAATCAACAAGTTGGGTCCATGATTTTCAGAACCTTTGCCACGTAAGGGGCGCGGCGATTTGCCATCCTGGCCGCCGTGCTGGCGCTACTCAGCACTCCGTCCGACCCCAGCTAAACCTCTTTTTTTTCCTTCAGAACACTTGTGTTTGCCCCTTATTTCCTCGCTTTTCATACAACCTCTCCCACAACTTTCTCTGGTCAGCCTCTAATTTCACAGGGTAGATGCTGACCTTCTTCTCAAGCCAACTATCCAGGATCGGGGCTGGGGGGTAGGGAACAATGTTCCGTAACCCCTGATCTCCGGTTTGGGATGGTGGGTTTTTAACAACCTGCTTCATCCCCACCCATATCTTCCTCGCATCCCTTTTCCTTCTCTCTTCAAACTCTATCAATTCTACGCCGCTTCCAAGGTGGAGCCGCTATGCTGAGGGACTGCCAGGCCACCACAGGCGGAAGGAGTGGACCGAAATGGCGGCACCTGGCTCTGCCAGGCCTGTACTCACCCTTCGCAGAGCGAGCCACTGCGGGGGGTGATTAGCATTTGCATCCGAATGATGAAAACTTTCGCACAAAATCTCTCCCTATTTCCCCTTTAAGGACGACGGAGCCGCCCTCAGGCAGCTCCACAGAGAAAATGGAGGTTTTCCCCCTTGTGGTTTCCCAGAGGACCCTCAATAACTCTCCAACCCGAGAGGAGGCTTACTCCTCTACAGTGCCTACGGGTGCAGGGGGCTCCCCTTCACTCCCTTCCTTGGAGTCACCACATGACTCCATCTCAAATCTGGCAGTCCCGCCTTTGCTTTCACAGGGGATTCTTAGGAAAGCCATCAGGCAGCCCATAACCGGCCGCTCCCCGTTGAAGCAGCTCGGTAGGGCAAACCCCCTTAGGGAGGAGAGGGAAGAAAGGCCCCATTTGACCCTTCCCTCTAAAGACCTGCTGGCCCAAATATTAAATCTAGCATGGGTGAAGGGTTATGCGCCCCCAAAGAACATGGACGAAACTGACATGACCTGTAATTTGATTGGAGGGTATGGCCAAATGGAGGCCCCCCTGAGATAGACATGCTCCCTGACGCAGCCCAGCCTCAGAAGGTGGGGCCTTCCATGGGAGCAAATTTGGGCTCGGCATCAAACACCGAGACAGATTCTGCTCCTGTGCGGGGCCCTCGCCAGAAGGGTCGGGCTGCTAAGACATCACAAGCAGTGGAGGGATCTCCTCTTCCGGTCGGTGCCCCCACGACTGCTGGGACCTTTACCATCTCGGCAAAGGACTTTGCAGAGGCTGGCTCATCTGGCCTGGCGGCTCCTGCTAGGGGAGGCGAGAAGAGGGTACATTCCCCGCTCTCCTCTTCTAAAAAGAAAAGGACTAATAAAAAAGAGACCAAAAAGTTTCGCGGCTGTTCTCCCTCCACAGGGGCCGCGGTGACGGACGAGGCCGCTAACATCCTTAAACGCGACCAAGCCAAGATCGGCACGTCCGGTTCCGGTGCTCGCCTAGGCGATGAATTCCAAAATAAGACCAAAATGCGCAGAGCGGAGCCTCGATTACGTCGGGATCCCTAATTCAGAGATTACCTGGCGTTTTCGAGCCCGCTGGCTTCAAACTTTCTTAGTTATTCGCTCCATTGATGGCAGCATGTTGGCCAAGAGCAACAGGATCCATCAGAGGAGAGCTTTAGTTAGTGTAATTGGTAGAGAGCCAAAGGTGACCCGTTTCTCGGACGTGAGCCTTCTGGCGAAGGCAGCGGATCCCTCCGAGGCGGCCAAGATAAGTGCTCTTCGGACACTTCATGGCACCCCGGTGAGTGTGACGCTGCACTCTACCACGAACTTTGTGAAAGCAGTAGTTTATGCGAGGGAAATCGTGGACTACTCCATAGAAGATATCACTCTAGAGCTGGCCGACCCCAGGACGGTCAAGGTCGAGCATGTGATAAGAAAACAGGGAGGCCCCTTGAGAACCACTCCTATACTCTTCATCACGTTCGACTGTGACAAGCTCCCTGAGTCAGTGCGTGCCGGTTGGTACCGCTACCGCGTGAACGCATTCGTGCCACTGCCGCAGAGGTGCTATTACTGTCACCGCTTTGGCCATACGAATCGCTCATGTAGACTTGCAAAGTCGGGGTCACCCCAAGTCTGTGTAAATTTCTCCAAGGCCGCACACGATAAGTCCAAATCGTGTGTGACCAAGTGTGTCAATTGTGGAGATCCGCATCCCGCTTTTTCAAAGCAATGTGGTGCATATCTCCTTGAGAAAGAAATCCTGGCCGTCAGGCCCAGTATCGTCTCTCAATCCGAGAGGCTAAAGACTTGGTCCTGGCGCTCCCGGCTCTGCCTGGGGCGTCGTACGCCTCAATGCTTAGAAAGACACCCTCTGCTCCTGGCCCATCTCGGCCAACGAGCACGGTTGTTTCCGCGCCCATTCGTAGCCCTTCTGCGTGCTCTACTCAACCCGGGCACTTCCCTGATAAAACTTGCGGCACAAAGGGTTTCACACCCAGCCCCGGCTAAAACCAGGGCTTCCCCCCCTCTCCCAGCGTGACCGTTTCCCGTAAGGCGAAACGGCCACGCGCCTCCACCGAGTCGTTAGACTCACATGAGGCAACACCCCTGAAGTTGGTCGCCAGGCCATCTTTCGGGGTTCCTAAAGCTGCCCCTCGAAAGGAGGACAGCAACAAAGGAGTTTCGGCTCCTTTGCCCACACCTAGTGGTGGGCTGGTTGGCTTGAAACAGTTGTTTCTCGAAAAGAGGGCCCCTCGCCTCCTAAGCCGCAACACCCGCCTAAGGTTTCGAGGCGAAGGGAGGAAAAGGCTCGCATGGCAAACCCAAGCTCCCCCAATAAGGCTTCGAAGGCAACAGCGCCTTCAGCGAATTGTCCGGCCAACAGCGCCCAGGGTTCTGTCTCCGGGAAGCGTACGGCCATTCCCGTGAAGGTCTTCTCTTCAAAGAGTGCATCCGCTTCTCCATCGAGCTAGACCTGGAGGGCTCTGTCCTCGGCCCTCGGCCCTCGGCCCTCTCATCTTTCGTATCTACTTATTCCTTCTTAGCTCCCTCCTACGTAATCTTGACCTATTCTTCCACCTCTATGCCGATGACTCACAAATCTTTATTTCCTTTTCCTCTTCGACCTTTCTTCACTCACTCTGTGACCTCCTATCTGCCTATTCTTCTATCTTGGAGTGGCTATCGGCTAACTTCCTCAAACTTAACCCCTCCAAAACTGAAGTTCTTCTGGTTGGTACCCCCGCTCTAGTATGCAAAGTTAAATCCCTCTTTCCATCCCCCCTCTGGGTGGAAACTCTGTCGCTTTCTCTAACTCTGTTAGAAATCTGGGCATCTCTGAGCATCTCTCCTTCAAGCCCCAAATCCACAATATTAGTAAATCTTCCCTTTGTTTCCTCCGTAACTTCTCTCGCATTCACTCTCACTTCGATTGCCAAAGTCTTGAGACTGCTGTCCACGTCTTCATTACCTCCCGCCTTGATTACTGTAACTCTCTTCTTGTAAATCTACCATCTTCCTCTCTACGTCCCCTTCAGCTAGTCCAGAACTACGCTGCCTGACTACTCCTCCGTCGCTCTCGCTTCTCCCCTTCTAAACCCCTGCTTCAGGAACTGCACTGGTTTACCTGTCAGATATCGTTCTCATTTCAAGATTCTTCTCTTCACTTTCAAGGTCGTTCACCAAAAGGACCCAACCGACCTTTCCTTACCTTTCCCAACGTTTCGCCCTTTGGGCCCTTCGGTCATCTCATGCTCCTCTCCTGAATAATCATCGCTCGTCCCTCTGCTCAATGGGCGACCGCTCCTACTCAGTCTGTGCCCCCAAGCTTTGGAATGCTCTTATAGCCGAAATTAGATCTGCTGCCTCACTTACCACTTCCAAGCGACTCCTGAAAACGCATCTGTTCAAGATTGCCTACTCACCCACCTGATCTTAGCCCACAGCCGAACGTGTGCTCTGTGAAGGACTCTGGCCTTGAAGAGCGCATTATAAGAAATTTATTATTATTATTTTATTATTATTATTATTATTATTATTATTATTATCATTATTATTATTATTATTATTATTATATTCCTTCAATGGAATTGCGCAGGACTCCAGGCCAACTGAGAGGAGCTGCGGAGGCTCGTCTCGTCCCGGTACCCGTTAGCTATTTTTCTGCAGGAGACCATGCTAGGTGTGTGCCCCCTACCCACCCTCCCGGGGTAAAAGGGTTGTGCGACCCCACCACCACGGGATGGGGGCCGGGCTGGGGGATGCGCGGTGTAGACCAAGCATGATGTCTCCGTTTTTCTTTTTACTTTAGATACCTCCTTTCAGGCAGTAGATGTGCAGCTTCACCTGATTAGGAGGTATACCGTTATTTCTGCGTACATTCCACCGTCAGCTAACTTCGACGCGGTGGACTTCCGCCGCGTCGTGGCACGGTTGCCAACGCTCTTTCTCTTGCTTGGAGATCTGAATGGCAGATATTCTCTCCGGGGAGACTACTCAATAAATCCCGGGAGAAAAGTCCTTGCTGATCTGATCGAAGAGCTTGAAATATCTGTCCTAAATGTGGATAAGTTTAAGCATCACTGCCCGAGAACTGCTTCATTTTCTTTCCTTTATCTATATCTGTGCTCTTTGGATGCACAGCCTGATTTTGATTAGGGAAGTGGTCGATGAGATCCATGGTAATGATCACTTTTCCATTCAAATATTATTTTCTGGGCCGCTGCCGCCCGAGAGCCCGCCCCGGTGGTGCTTGGTGTGGGCGCAGGGGCCTGCATTTCAGGAAATGACTGGATTCTCTAAGTCGAGGAGTTTAGGTCGGTAGATGAGGCCGTTGAGTTCTTCTCCGGCAACCTCATCGCCGCAACCTGACTACTATTCCTAGAACGTCTGACAATTTTGCATGCCGACCACTTCCTTGTGCTCGGCCGAGTGTGAGACGGCCCTCAAACAGAAGCGTTATGCCTAAATGCACTATAAGCGCTGTCCGAACGATTTCACTGTCGGTGAACTTCGTCAGGCTAGGGCTAGGTTCCTGTATATTTCGAAGCACGCCCGCTGTTCTTCTTGGCGGGCATATGTGTCTTCACTTAACGGAAAAACCCCTCTAGCAGAGGTGTGGAAGAGAGTCAAAAGGATTCGGGGCAAGTTCTCGCAGGTCCCCTCTCCCGTTCTTCAGGAGAATGGGACCACAATCTTGGACCCCGCATCCGTGGCAGAATCTTTCGTGACCGCTTTCTCAGCATTCTCTATGCGGGATGATGCTCCGCCAGCATTTAATGCACGTCGTGATGTCGTGGAAGGCCACCGACTGGACTTTACCTCCAGAGGCGGAGAGCCCTTCAACGACAGGTTTACTCTGAGTTAGGCGTTCCGCTCTTGCTTCGTGCGTGGACACCGCCCATGGTCCGGACGGTGTCCCATACGCCATGCTTCGACACCTGGGTAACCAAGGCATGGTCTTTTTGTTAGATTTGTTCATCAGGATTTGGGTAGAGGGTAACCTCCCAGACTGCTGTCGAATCGCTACTGTGCTAGCTTTACGCAAACCGGGGAGAGATCATTCTACCCCGGCCGGTTTCCGCCCAATTTCTCTAAAGTTGATGGAGAAATTGGTGAATGTTAGATTAGCCTTTTTCCTGGACAGCGGATGCCATTTGTGTTCTGCGAGTTGCGGCGTTCGCAAGTTCCATTCTACATCGGATGCTCTGCTTTGACTGGAAAATGCTGTCTGTGAGGCCTTCCTGTGTAGACAGCACTTCATCACCGTGTTTTTCGATCTGGTCAAGGCTTATCATACAGCATGGCGATACGGTATCATGAAGACCCTCCACACGATGGGGGTTAGGGGACGCCTCCCGGTCTTTATATCTGAATTTTTACGAGTTCGCCGATTCCGCGTACGGAGGGGGAACCCTCTCCAGCCTAATGAAACAGGAAGAGGGTGTCCCGCAGGAAAGTGTCCTCAGTGTTACATTCTTTGCCTTAAGCATCAACGGGATTACCTCGGTGCTGCCAGAAGATGTTCTTGCCACGCTCTACGTGGACGACCTTTCGATCTCTTTTGGCGTGGCCCAGATGCCAACTCTGGAGCGTCGACTCCAACAGGCATTGAACCGCGTCTCTTGATATGTTGAAGCGCATAGGTTTCGGTTTTCTTTGGCCAAGACTAAGGTGGTGCACTTCCGCCGCCATCCACGGCTCTACTCCGACCCAGATTTGTTTCTTAATGGAGTGCGCCTGGAAGTGGTTGAATCGCACCCTTTCCTTAGTCTTGTATTTGACCGACGCCTTACCTGGGAGGCTCAAATTCGCAGCCTTAGGGTCTCTCGTACCAGCGCCAGGGATAATCTTTGTTCCGTAACGTTCAGCGCTTGGGGCGCTGATAGGGCTACTGCCCTACTTTTTTATCGATCCTTTGTCCGTTCGAAGCTCGACTATGGATGGGAGTTTTATGCATCCGCAGCCGAACGTCTATTGCGGAAGGTGAACTCGATCCACTACACCGGCCTTTGCCTTGCGACCGGTGCCTTCCGCACTTTCCCCATTGAGAGCCTGTTTGCCGATGCTGGATAGCTTCCAGTAATGTTCAGTGCATTGCTCGCTTGTACGCACGAACGCAGCGTCTCCTTTTGTCGCCAACGGTTCTCAAAGCATCCGTAGCTGATCTTGACGGTGTCAATGCCGCCGAGAGTTGCAAGTCATACACTAAGCCCTTTTGATTTAGGGCTAGGAAACTCCTTCGAGGTCTAGATATAGCTCTCGGGCGGAAAGCACCCCTGGTTCTGCCTAGAACGCCACCCTGGAGGGTACCACCGTTGGCTATTTGTCGACACGCCTCTGCTCCCAAAGCTTGTACAGCGCTAGGAGTATTGCGTTCGACCTCTTTGGAGCACACTTCGTGTCACGCTAGAACCGTGCCAGTGTATACGGATGGCTCCAAGTCCGAATAGGGGGTCGGTTTCCACGCTGTATCTCTTCTGTTTGAAGTCAGCGGGGCTCCACCCAGGCGCTGCGTCTGTCTTCACAGCTGAGTTGGTGGCAATACACCACTCAGTACGGGAGATTACGTGACCTGCCCGTTCGCGCCCTGAGTGCTCTCGAAGCATTGGAATCTCCGCACCCTCTGGTTCGCGATATCCGTGATGCCACGGTTTTAGTGAGCCGGGCGGGTGTCGAGGTTATCTTGTGCTGGGTTCCTGGACATGTAGGAATTGTGGGGAATAAGCGCGCCGATGAGGGCGCCAAAGAGGCCGCGAGGACTCTGCGACCGGACCAGCGTTTCGCTCTTCCTCACACCGACTACATAACAGGAATACGGGCAGCTCTTCGGACTGCTTGGCAAAGAAGATGGGAGACGGTTGAAGGCAACTTAAAGTTCCGTGCTATTGCGCCGCGACTGTTACCATGGACCTATGCCCCAATGCCGCGACGGCTTCAGGTCACTTTCTGTCGTCTCCGAATCGGACACACTCGTGTGATGCATCGCTATTTGATGGAGCGCTCGTCTGCGCCCTATTGTGACGACTGTGTGGTCCCCCAGACTGTTCGGCACATTATTGTCGAATGTTCCAGGCTGGGTGATCTTTGCGCACGTTACCTGTCCCGGTACCGGGATGGGCGGGGTCGCTACTGCCCGTCCCTTGTATTCGGGACGGATTTGTGTACACCGACGTGTGGACTTTTAGAAATTTTGGAGGAGGCCGGCCTTTTTCCCTTTATTTAACTAGTTCGGTGTTTTTTTTTATATATATTAATAGTTCGCACGTTCCTGCTCGTTGTCTTTTTCTTTTTTTTTCTTTTTAGTGCTGGGTTTTTTTGGGGGGGGGAAGTTAAATCTTATTTTAAAGTAGCCTAGTACAAGGGAGTTTTTAATAAGGCGACTAATGCCCAAGTAGGCAGTCGCCAGATAAGCTCTTAAAATTAAAAAAAAAAAAAAATCAGAACCTCCGATCTACCTAACTCTATAATTATGCATAAAGTTGGAGACTGATGGTACATCTTAATATACGGGAATTCTTTCCTGTAATATTTGTTAAGTAGTGAAGTACACGATCGTCGGTTTCTTGAATGAACTTATGTCCATATAGCCATACCGAAAACATTTCGATGGCCATGCAAATCAAAGCATTCACGTCCAATGTTTTAATATCCGGGATCGTGAGAAGGAAGTTTCCGGCTTTCATAATTAACGGATTTTGCCAGCCCTGTAAAGTCTTCCTGCAGAAGCAACGAAGAAGTGTTATGGGGAGAGGGGGGCATTTATTATAAATCTTTCTTATTTATCAATATTATTCTTCATCTTGAGATTTTCTATATTCGAATTCCTTTTTCTTTAAGTTATCTGAGTTAATTCTTGATCTTCGTATCCTTCCTTTCTTGATGTATCTTCCAATTAACTTGTTTTGATGATTTGATGAGTTCTTCTTGCTTCTTGATGAGTTGTTGATTTCTTAGATTCTTGATGAATTAGCCCTTGAAGTCGTTTTCCTTGAGTTCCGTTTTCTTCGTAAAAATTGTGGACTTTGAGAGTTTCGAACGCGGTATCTTTAGTTCTAAAGGCCAATACTCTAGCCATCACGCTATGGCGGAGTCCGTTCTGAGTTGGTAATTGAATGGGCTATTTATATTATCGATTTGGAAGGAATTTTTCTCTGATACATCTTTGCACCCCTACAGTATCACAGCTGGTTCATCAACTAATCCTCTCTTTGAATTTTTAAAAGTTTCTAGGTGGTCTGTGAGGCTGGTGGAAAACGCAGCATAATCAGGAATAAATTTTCGGAAAAAAGAGAGCATTCTAGTAAAGAATCTCATTTGTTCTTTTTCGTGTGTACATGAGGTCGCGTATGGCGTAGGCCTTTCTGGAAAAGGATCGTAGTGTATCTGAACCTACTCGGAAACCAAGATAAGTTTAGGGTGAATAGCCAATATAACATTTATCTTGGCCGACCGTCAAATTGTATCGATAAACGTGTCACAATCCGGCTTCCAGGTGTTCTAGAATTTCAGCTCGTCTGTGAATAAAGTTAAATGTCATCGAAGTAACATAGCACGTTGGAAAGACCATGAAGGACAACTCGCATAAAGCAAACTTATGAGGCGCACGCAGTAGAGGCCAAAAGGTATACCATTAAATTCCATGAAGCCTTTGTGTGTAGCGTAGGCGGTTAGTTTTTGGCTATCGGGATTCAGAAGGAATTGGAAATAAGCCTTGCTTAAATCCACTGAATCAGGAGAGTTCGGCGATGAGTGGCATTGGCTCAGAATCGAATTGGGTTAACTTTATTGATGTTTCTAAAAACGATATAAAAGTGCCACCTATTGTTAGGTTTATGTACCATTAAGACTAGAGACCATTAGGTAGGATGTGATGGTGAAATAATCTTCAGCTCAAGATGTTTTGTTACATCCTTGTCAAATTCTTCTCTAAGATGAAAGGAGATACAGGACACTAATTCCCAATTGACTGCGTGCACGTGAAACAAATATGTTCATACCCTTTTCCCCTTCCCTATTTTTCTGTTACTACCTCCTCAAAGGCAGACATCAAAGATTGGACATCGATTAACTATTTTTCCTTTGGTCGGGGACTAGTTGGGAGTGGACTCACCTCTGCTAAACTAAATACTTCCGCCTCCAACTCAGTACCATGCTCCTCGATAACGCACTTGCACGGCATTTTTTTCTTGCGAGTCTTCCCAGGAGTTTTTAGTAGAAATAGGATAAATTTCGTCCAGCGAAGGGTTTATGTATGGCTTTCAACTATTTAAAAATCTCAACAGTCTGGTAGTTGACTTGTCCAAGGCGAACAAACTTTTAACATTTTTAGGTTGTAGAAGCGAGGTCGGCCTTTGATCTCAATAGCATAGTCCCCAAAGTTTCCTCGATCTAATACCTTAAAGGGCCCTTTCCACTGTATCATCAATATGCTGTGGCTAGTCTGAAGTAGAAAGTGTACTTCGTCCCCGACGTTTAATCTTCGATCACTCGCCTTCTTATCAAAATACTATGTATATAAATTTCCGTTGATATCTGCATGTTGGGTTACTATATTCACTGATTCCTCTAGCCTTTCTCTGAGATCGAAGACATATTTGTTACTTGGTGGGAAGTTCATTATTAAGTTGTCCATTTGATTAAGATTGAGCCGCGTACTTGGCACCCATAGAGAAGTTCGAATGGAGAGAACCTTAGAGAGTCATGCAGCATTCCCCCGCCCCCCTCTCTCTCTCTTCTGCTAATTTTTGATGGCCTAAAGATTGACATGGGTTGTATTTTTAGTAAATGGTAATTTATTCACCTACAGGCATGTTGTAAAACAATACTCTAAAGTCATGTAAGAACATCCGTATAAACCACATTTTTAGTTTTTCCTCCTGAAGCAAGAAAGTATAGGCTTCATGCACTATGTATCAACCCTGGAGCAAGCCACATACAGTTGTCCATTTGAGAAACATGGTTCTTCCAACTAGAGCCCAGCCAAATTCAGAGTTTGACCTTGCGATTTGATGATAGTCATTGCAAAGCATCTCCTCTATGGAAACTGCAGTCGTTTTAAGTCAACTTGGAGATCATTTTGAATAAGAGGAATTCGATGAATAAGCCCTTTCTCTCCTGCTCTACAGCCAATTGAGGTCAATCCCTCGCTCCTCCTTCTCCCCCATCTCCAACACCCTCCTACTCCCCCATCTTCTACGTCCTGCTCCTCTCCCATCTCACACCTTTCTCCTCCTCTCTCCATATCTTCCTTCTCCCTGGGGGTTTAAGAAACCCTAAAAAACCCAGTGGGTGTCTAAGAAACCCAGTCGGATCTAAGAAACTGGCAATGGTTCTAACGAACCCTTATTATATCTAAGAAGCAAGAGGGAGTTTAATAAATCAAAATGTGTGATATACAAATGGAATTTTCGTTTCTATATATAGATGAATCAATATTTCTAAACCGAGCTCCTCCAATAGATCTTTGGTCATTCTATGTCTGTGAAGACAGGCATTATCCTGATAGAAGATTAGATGACACCCCTTTATTTGACTAAGGATGGTCACCTTTGGCCCAAACGACAAACTTGATTACAGTAGAGTTTAGCATTAATTGTTTGATTGTTCTCACGTTTCGCTATGGACAATTACGTCAATATCCCACCATACAATCAAAACAATTATTTGGATGAATTGCTTCTCTCGGTTGTTGAGAAATTCTGATTCCTCGACTGATCCATGAACGGTGGCGTTTAAAGTTATGATAAAGGATCCACTGACCAAAAATGGTGCCTGAAGCTATCGTAAAAGCAATGAATTACAGCGACCAACAAGCTGTTGCAAATTCGCCGTGAACAGTTCGTGCGGGACCCATTTTCCAATCACTGGAACTTTTCCATTTATTTTCAGTTATCGTAGGGCAGTCGTATGGGCTCCGTTAAATTGTTCGACGAGTTGCCAAGAAATTGTAGCAGGATTTGTTGTGACAACAGCTTCCCCCTTTTCGGAATCAAGTTCATTTTGAACGACCTTCTTTGATCCGTCTTGTAAACTGAAACTCCCCTTCAGAAACGGGAAAACCAGCTCCTGCAACTTCTTTCATTTACGGCATCATCCCAACAGGTGTTTTGAAAAGATTTTGCCGCTGTACTTGCATTGACACCTTTAGGAAACTCGTTGAATAAAACATGTCTAATGTTATCTTTAGATGGGACGAACATAGGGGTAGATACCTAAGAAAACTATGAGCAATATTTTTATAATCAGAAAGAAAAAAATATATATTACTCATTAGAGCCTTCCTAAAAGATAACGAGAAGTACTACCTCAATAAATATTATCTAAAACTTTATTCTAGAAAATCGGATATTACTTTCGTTTCAACCTGAAATTTCGGCTTGAATTGATCGGAAAAATGATTTGGGGCAGAAATAGCTCGGCAAACTGAGTTTCAAGCGCTAATAGCTCTCGAAAGAATGCTCTCTGGCGCTAATAGCTGGGAAAAGATCTTTCGGGCGGTATACGGTGGTAAGAGAGTGCTTTCGGGGGACAATTAGTCGGAAAAAGTACTATCATGTGATAATAGTTTAGAACATAGTGCGTTCAGGCGGTAATAGCTCGTAAAAGAGTGATTTTAGGTGTTAATAAGTAAGAAAATAGTCCTTTCAGGAAGCAATATCTCAGGAAATAGTGTCATAATGCTGTAAAAAGATAAATAATACTGATATCAACTGGTATTATCCTGTAAAATAATACTTACCGCAGGTAATTGCTAAAAAATAGTGCTTTCAGGATTTATTTGCGTCAAAAAAAGTGCAGTGCTTTCAGGTGAAAATATGTGGATAAAAGTGATTTTAGGCGTTATTAGCTCTGGTAAGTGTAATAGCTCGGAAGAAAGTGCTTTCGGTTGGTAGTTGCTCGGAAAGGGCTCTAGGGCGATGTAAGCTCGGAAAAGAGTGGTCTCAGGTGATTATAGATCGCAGAGGGGTCTCTCGGGCGCTAATAGCTTAGAAAAAAAGGTGTTTCAGGCGTTACATGGTGAGAAAAGAGTTCTTTTAAGAGATAATTACTCGAAAGAAATATTTTAGGCGATAATAGCTGGGAAAGGTGCTTTCAGTAGGCAATAGCTCGTCAGTGTTTTGGGGGTGTAATAGCAAAGTAACTAGTGATTTCAGGAAGAAATATCTTTAAAATAGTGCTTTCATGCTGTAAACGCTCGAAAGAGACTATTTTCAGGAGGTAATAGCTCGAATAATAGGGTTTACCCGAGTTAATAGCTTAAAATTAGTGCTTTAATGAATTAATTACTTCAATGTGTTTTTAGGTGTTATAAACTTGGACTAGAGGGTTATGGGGAAAATTGCTTGAAAAAGAGTTCTTATAATTGTTAATATGTAGCTTGGAAAAGAGTCCCCTCTGTTGCGATTTGCTTGAAATAATGCTTTTATGCTGTAATAGCTGAAAGAAGTGTTTTCACGCGATAAAAGCTCGATAAATAGGTCTTTTCAATTAGTTAAGGGTCAGAAATGAGTGTTTTCGGGAGATAATTGCTCGAAAAAGTACTTTCAGACCATAATAGCTGGGAAAAAGAGTATTTTTCGCCGGTTATAGCTCGTAAAAGAGTGGTTTTAGATATAATAGCTCGAAAAAGTGATTTTAGGCGGCAATATATTGTAAAATAGTACTTTCATGAAGTAATGGCTCGGAAAAGACTGCTTTCAGGCGGTATAAGCTCGTAAAAGATTACTTTTAGATGGTAAATTCTGGGAAATTTTGCTTTAAATGGTAATAGATCAGGAAAGAGTGCTTTTCTAGCGATAATAGCTGGTAATAGTGATCTGAGGCGGTCATTGCTTTGGAATTAGTTTTCTTTGGCAGTTTTATCTGAAAAGGTGTGCTTTCAGGTAGTAATAGCTAGAAATAAAGTGTTTTCGGGTGGTACTTGCTCGGAAAAGACTGCTTTCGCATGGTAATAGTTCATAAAAGAGTGTTTTCATATAGTAATAACGGAGAAAAGATGCTTTTAGTCAATAGTACTCCTGTAAGAGTGCTTTCAGTCGCTAATAGCTCGGGAAAGCTTACTTTCAGGCGTTATAAGTTCAGAAAATCATTATTTCATATGGTATTTATCTGGGAAAAGAGTGCTTTAATTCGGTATTATCGCGGTAAAGAGAGTTTTCCCGGAGTAATCGTAGAAAAAGAGTAAGTTCGGCTCGTAAATGGGAGTTTTCAGGTGCTAGTATCTCTTAAGAGAAGGATTTCAGTCTGGAATGGCTCGGAAAAGACTGCTTTTGGCTACTATTTGCTCGGAAAAGAATACTTTCCACTAGTATTTGCTCGGACAAGATTCTTTCTAATCACCAATAATATAAGAAAAGAGTGCTTTCACACGGTAATATCTTGGAAAAGTGTTGCCATTCGATAATAGATACGAAATTAATGCTTACTGTAGGTAATAAATAAAAAATGATTTCTTTCAATTGGTAATTGCTTTGAAAAGAGTGCTTTCAGACGCAAAATATATGGAAAAAGTGTTCTCAGGTGATAATAGCGTGGGAAAAAAATGCTTTTGGTTAGTAATTGCTCGGAAAAAGTGCTTTGTGGTGGTAATGGCTTGGGAAAGGGTGCTTTCGATCAATTCTAGCTCTGAACAGAATGGTCTCATGCAGTGACATCGCAAAAGACTGCTTCGAGCACTAATAGCTCGGAAAAAATGTCTTTCAGTGGTGTATAGAGTCGTAATATTGCTTTCGGGGGGTAATTGCTTAGAAAAGTACTTTCAAGCAATATTTTCTGGAGAAACAAATTCTTTCAGGTGGTAATAGCTGGTAAAAAAGGGCTTTTACGATGTAATAGCTGATAAAATAGGGATTTCAGGCGGTAATATCTCGAAAATTAGTGCTTTTATAATGAAATAGCTCGGAAAAGACTGCTTTCAGGTATCAATAGCTAGCAAAATAGTGATTACCCTAGGAAATAGCTAAAATAATGAGTGCTTTCAGAAATTACTTACACAGGGAGAGGTATATCGGAAAATATTGATTTCATGCGGTACTTAGTTAAATAAAAGTGCATTCGGTTGGTAATTGATCGTAAAAGTGATTTCGGGCGGTAATATCTCGAAAAAAAGTAATTTCAAGCGATAATAGCTCGGAAAAGAGTGTTTGCATGCGGTAATGAATAGGAAAAGAGTGCTTCGGCATCTAATAACTCGGAAAAGTGGTCTTTCAGGAGATGCACGCTTTTGTGGGGTAATTATATAAAAGTACTTTAACGCGATAAAATATAGGAAAGGAATGCTTTCATGCAGTAATAGCTCGTGAAAAGTGTTTTTTTGTGGTAATAGATCAGAAAATAATGAGTTCAGTTAGTAATATCTCATAAATAGTGATTTTATGCTGTACTAGCTCAGAAACGACTGCTTTCAGTGGTAATAGCTAAGAAAAAAGTGCTTACTGTAGGTAATAGCTATAAAAAAGAGAAGTTTCATGAGTTAATTGCTTCGTAACAGTGATTTCAGGCGGAAATATATAGAAAAATAGTGATTTCAAGCGTTATTAGCTCGGTCAAGAGTGTTTTGGAATAATAGCTCGAAGAGAGTGCTTTTGGGTGGTAATTAACTATAAAAGAGTGATTTTAGGTGGAAATATCTCAATTAAGAGTGGGTACGTTCGTGAAGCTATAAAATCAGCGTTTGCATGACTTAATTGCTTCAAAAGAGTGCTTTCGGGTGGCTATATAGGGAAAATTAGTGATCTCAGGCGTTAATCGCTCGTGCAAGAGTGCTTCCAGTCGGTAATAGCTTTGAAAAGGGTGTTTTCGTTTAGTCATTGCTCGGAACAGAGGTCTTTTAGTGGATATACCATCGAAAAAGAGTGCTGCCAAGCGGTAATAGCTCGTAAAAGAGTGCTTTTAGATAGTAATAGCCCCCAAAATAGTTATTTCATTCTGCAAAATCTCGGAAAATAATGAATTTATGGTGTATTAGTTCTGAAAAGACTGCTTTCAGGTGGTAATAGCTCGGAAAATAGTACTCACTGTAGGAATTAGCACAAAAATGAATGCTTTTAGGAGTGTTTATACTTAGAAAAGAGTGCTTTCCGGCGGAAATATATAAGGAAATAGTGATTTTGTGCGTTAATAGCTCAGGCAAGATTACTTGAAATCGAGTGCTTTCAAGTGATAATAGCTCGAAAAAAGGTCTTTCAGGTGCTATACGCTCGAAAATGAGTGCTTTCGGTGAGATAATTGCTCGTAAATAGTAATTTCAAGCTAAAACTGCTGGAAAAAGAGTGGCTTCAAACGCTAACAGCTCGTGAAAGAGTGCTTTTAGTTTGTAATAGCTCATAATATTGTGATTTCAGGGGGTAAATAGTCGGAGAATAGTGCTTTCATGCTGTATTAGCTAAAAAAAGGAGCTTTCAATGATAGTAGCTAGAAAAATAGTTCTTACCCTAGGTAGCTAAAAATAGTACCTTAAGTTAATTACTTCTAAACTCTACTTTCAAGCGGCTATATATGGAAAATAGTGATTTCAGGATTTAATAGTTATGGAAAGAGTGCTTTGGGGGTAATAACTGGAAGAGAGTGCTTTGAGATGGTACTAACTGAAAGAGTGCTTTCAGTTAGTAATATCTCCAATAAAAATGCATACCGTTCGTGAGCTAGAAAATGAGTGCTTTAACGAGGTAATTGCTTCGAAAATAGTGCTTTCAGATTGCAATATATAAAATATTGTGCTCTCAGGAGATAATAGGGCGGGCAAGTGTCCTTTCATCCGGTTAAAGCTTTGAAAACATTTCTTTTGGTTGACAATTGCTCATAAAAGAGCTTTTGAGTGGTATTAGCTCCGAAAAGTGTGCTTTCAAGTAATGATGCCTCGGAAAATAGGTCTTTTAAGAAGTATACGTTCGAAAAAGACTGTTTTCTGGTGCAATTGCTCGGGAAAAAACTACTTTTAGGTGATAATAGCAGTGAAAAGAATGCTTTTTGGCAGTAAATGCTGGTAAACGAGTGCATACCGTTCACAACAGCTAGAAAATGAGTGCTCTCGTGAGTCAATTGCTTCGAAAAGAGTGCTTCACGTGGGAATATTTGGGAAAAGAGTACTCTCTTGGCTTGATACTTAGAGTAAGAATGTTTTCAGGTGATAATAGCTCGGAAAAGAGTGCTTTTATTTGGTAATAGCTGATATAATAGTGATTTCAAACAACAGAATCTCGGAAAATAGTGTGTGTATGCTGTTACAGCTGGGAAAAGAGTGCTTTCAGGAGGTATTAACTAGGGAAATATTACTTACCGTAGAAATTAGCTAATGGTTCGGAAAAGAGTGCTTTCAGATAGTAATAGCTAGTAATAGATGGCGTTTGAGTGGTACTTGCTCAGAAAAGATTGCTCTCACGTCAAAATTAGATAGTGCTCCTGGAAGAGTGCTTTCAGTCGCTAGTAGCTCGAGAACGATTATTTTCAGGCATTAAAAGTATGGAGAAGAATGATTTCATATTGTATTAGCTAAGCAAAGAGTGTTTTAATACTGTACTATCGCAGTAAATAGAGCTTTCATTCCATAATAGGTCGAATAAGAGTGAATTCGGCTGGTAATCACTTGTAAATAAATGCTTTTGGCTTGTATTTCCTCGGGATAGAGTGTTTTCCACTAGTATTTGATTGAACAAGAGTTTTTCTAATCACCAATAATATTAAAAGAGAGCGCTTTCAGGCGGTAATATCTCGGAAATGATTGCTCACATGCGATAATAGCTGCGAAAAGAATGTTCACCGTAGATAATAAAAAATTATTGTTTTCAGGTGTTAATTGCTTTAAAAAGAGTGCTTGAAGCGGCAAAATATGGTAAAGTGGTGCTTTCAGGCATTAATTGATCTGTCAAGAGTGCTTTTAGGTGGTAATAAACTGAAAAAGAGAGCTTTCTGCTGGTAAATGTTCCTAAAAGAGTGCTTTCAGATGCTAATTGATACGAAAAGAGTGCTCTCAGGGAGTAATGGTTACGAAAAGAGTTTTTATGGTGGCATGTCCTCGGAAGCGCGTGCTTTCTTGAGGTAATAGCTCAGAAAAGAGTACTTTCGATCGATAATAACTCGGGAATGAGTGGTCTAAGGGGGTAATAGCTCAGGTGGTCATAGATCCAAAAAGGGTATTTCCGAGATGTAAATGCAACAATTGCTGTCGGGAGGCAATTCCTTGGAAAAGAGTGACTGTAGACTTTAAAGGCTAAGAATACGATACTTTAATGTGGTAATGTCGCGGAAAAGACTGCTTTTAGGGTAGAATAGCTCGAAAATAGTGCTTTGAAGCTGTTTTGCTTAAAAAGAGTATTTTACTGCAGTACTAGCTCAGAAACGCCTCTCAATTGGAAATAGCCCATAAAATAGTGATTTCAAGCGGTAATCTTTCTTTAAAAGTGCTTTCAAATTGCAATAACTGTGTAAAGTTCTGACAGGCCCTATTAGTTAAAAAAAAGAGTGATTCTAACTAATAAAGCTAGGAAAGGAATGTTTTCAGCAGGTTATAGCTGAGAAAATAGTTCTTTCAAACAGGAATATTTCTGAAAAGTGTGATTTTAGTTGCCATTATTTCGAAGAATAGTGCTTTCACGCTGTAAAAGCTCGACTAAGAATGCTTCCAGGCGGTATAAGCTCAGATAAGAGTGCTTTAACGAACAATCTTTTGTGAAAAGTCATTTCGTGGGTTAATATTGCAGAAGTGCTTTCTTCTAGGTAGTATTGCTCAGAGAAAAATGCTTTTAGTCAGTAATAATTCTAAAACCTATGTCAGAGATTAGAGAGAGAGAGACAGATACCTGGTCGACCCCTTTTGTCTGCCTTGAAGGAAGCGCGGTGGTGGCCTGAAAGCCCGCCATCGCAGAAAGCCGTGACAAATTTGAGAGCCCAAATGGTCTCATCTGGAGTCGGACAAAGTTTCGCCTCGTTGACTTAGGAACCTTCTCACGATCGTGCTAATAGGGCGAGACTACTCTCGTCTGCCGATGCGTCGGACCGTGGAACCCTCTCTTTCGGACGGAGGAGGGGGGGAGAACCCCATTCCACCCTACTATAAATCTTCCGGCGCCAGAGTTGGAAGGCAGTATCCGCCATCTGCCTGCCCCGTCAGTAGCCTCTGCCCGCCTCCCGTCAGTACCCTTTATTCGCATTCCGTTGGACTCTGCACAACTCTCGCAGAATCTCTCAAGCTCCGGGTATTCTCGATTAATTCTCGTGAGTCTACCCCGTACTTGTTCTACCTGCTCTTCGAAGGCAACGCGCCCAGTCTTGATTCGTGTTCTAACTCGAAAGCAAGATCTAAGTTCATCCCGTAATAGTCATTGTCAAGAGACTTATTATTTGAACTTTGTGCCAAGGCAAGGATTACTCCCTCCGACCAAATCTGCGAGGTAACAGCAACATGCAACTCTCTTGTGCAAGTGCTCTCTCTACTACCCCCCTCCCCCGTGTAAGCCTCAATCGTCGTCTTCGTATGCGCTCAAGGTCATTCGAGCGATCCTGGGTCAATGTTGTTCGTTTGTTTGTACGGCGACCGTCTCCGCCAAGCCTCACCCCACCCTTTTAACTACTGAGACTCGTATACGTCTAATGTGTATATAGCTTGTTTTAAAACTCCTTATTACCTTGTAAAAGAATATTAATTTACATATTAGTAAAGTTATTTTTGTACCCGTTTTCTATTGTCCCGGAACCTCCAAGATAGCTTGGCCTGTTTGGCTAACCTACATTGAGTTAATTTGCACTCTGCTTGTATTGTAAATTTCCCAAGCACATAGCCGTCATCGACCTCGGCTGAGAAACGCAGAAAGTGTTAACTTGACCCTATTCTACGACAACCTAAAACAAATGATTTCAGGAGGTAATAGCTCAGAAAAGAATATTTGCATGCTTGTGTTAGCTATGAAAAGTGGGATTTCAGGTGTTAATTGCTAGAAAAGAGGTTTTTGCTAATAATTGGCAATCAAAGATTACTTTTGGCTAGTATTTGCTCAAAAAATGTCGCTCTCGGTAAAGATTTGTCCAAAACCAAATGCTTTTGATCGATAATAGCTCCTAAAAGTGTGTTTCATGTTGTAATTACTCATAAAATGTGTTTTGCATCAGTAATCTTTGGGAAAATGGTATTTCCATGGATAAATACTTATAAAACGTATCTATCAGACGATAATAGTTCAGAAATAGCTCAGAAAAATGCTTGTATTCGATAATATCTCAGAAAATACTGCTTTACTGCTGTAATCACTAGAACAAAAGTGTCTTCAGGGGGTAGTAGCTCAGAAAAACGTGGCTAATTGTTAAATTAGTGGCGCACGATTTTGTTTAGCGATTTTTGCTACAGTTTTGCTATTTTCGTGGCGTTTTTAAGCTTGCTCACTTTCCAATCTGCGATATCCATCATTCACTCGCATTGAGCCATCATAAACGTTTATTTTTGTTAGGTTTCTTTTGTACTTCTAAAGACAGATATAAACTAGTTTTTTTTATTTTCGATGATTTTTAATCAAACATATTATCGATATCTTCTAAATATACTCCTTTTTATCAGGTTTCTAATATTTGAGTACGCGTGTGACTGTAGAAGTCTAAATAGCACGTACATTAGTGTATGCGGAAATACCCCAACACAAGCTGCGCGTCCCTCCCGTATTCCAAATTCGCCTTTCGCCTTGAATTCCCTCCGCCCCTTTCGGCGCCTTTGAGACAACCAAATTCGCGGCCGGCCACACAGGAAAATGTCTGCCTCAAAGGACACCTGCTAGCCGACGAAGGCCTGAGTTTTCGTGCAGTCGTAAACTGCGACGTGGAGCAAAGGTGTGAAAGATTTACTCTGTCTGGCAGCAGATGAAAAGGTCTTTCACGCAGCGATACGGATTTTATGAGAATTCGGTGCTCTCTCTCTCTCTCTCTCTCTCTCTCTCGATTTTTGCTCGTGAGGCAAATAAAAGGGAAACTTCTCCCTGGAGTCAGGCAGAAGACCTTGGACCTACGTCGAGTGTGAGGAGAGCTCGTCCCACAAAAGAAACAGTTCGCCCGTTGTAAGAAAGAAACTTCGGGTAATGTGTGTGTTACCGTCACGGTACTTGTAGGTGCCAAACTTCTCGCGGTTTCCCCCCCCCCACACACACTTCAGAGTCAGAGGTTACACAGGCCCTCCTTCTACGGATTACCCTAGACGTAGCTAGGTAATCGGTTTTGGCTACCCACTGTCCGAATAATCGGACAGTCCCTTCGAGGAAGAAGTCCGATTTGAGCCGCAGTTTGGCTCACCTTCGTGATCCTGCATAGGATCATTATATCACCGGTCTAGGATTACTTTCTCATTTGGTAACATCAGACGGCCAGACTAAGCGCGATCATCGTCGCCAGAAGAAGTTCTTCCCCGTCATTCTCAAAAATACTTACGAACTCAAAGGTATCCCCTCCCCTAACTTCACCAGTTTATTCGTTAACTAGAATTCCCATCCTGAGCCCATAACCTCGAGTATTAAAAGTGATTAATTCACGCTTAATTCAATAGTATTCTTCCATTTATTCTGTCTGGTGCCATTAATACGCAAGCACCCTAGCGAGTAATTTTCAAGTATAATCCCCACGACATTTTGTAGATTTAATTATTCAGTGCAAAGATTAATTCTATTTATGCCTATATACGCTGATGCAAATTTCTAATTCATGTACATTAAAGATTATTTTTGTAACTGTGTGTTTAACTATTTTGAACGATCCTTTGGCAATTAATAAGCAATCCACTAGGCTTAAATCTCAATATTACACCAGCCCACCCATGACTGGCTTTTACTGATTGGAGACACACTCAGGGGATCATTATCTTAATTTTGATCAAAAGGGAAGCACCGGGGTTGTTCTTATTCACCGGAAGTGGCTACGGTAGGTGTATTGGATACACTTCACCTCCGCTTCACCTTAGTGCGGTAATAAAATATATGTCCAGGAAGTGGAACTGGGATTACCCACTCAAAAAACCTCGACAGTGACGTATGCTTCTTTTTAGTACTTGAGTTTGTAAGTTTGTTTTGTTTATGTTCGTGTTATTTTTCAATATTTATTGTTTTTTTGCTTCTGTCATTTATTTGAATAGTTTTTATTAGCCTTTTTGATTTATTTTTAGATAAAAAGTTCTATAAATTTATTTACTTAAGTTAAACCGCTCTTAGGTGGGACCGCTCTTAGTAGGACCGCTCTTTTATGATCGAGTATTTCGGAAAGTGATATTGTATTATATGTATGTCATTTTGAAGGGAATTTTGAAATGAGGGTCTTCGTTGCCCATACTCCGCTTTAATTGTGTGGTCTTCCCGCCCTCACACACCCTGCTATTTTTTAATCATCTTTTAGTATTCCAAATTCGAAAGACTAGCATTAGATTCGACTTCAAAGGTGATTTCTAGACATTATAGGCAAGCCTACGAAATTTAAAGGAATGGGGGGAAAGTAGCTAGAAAGGTAGGCAACAAATATCACTAAAAAAATTGTGCGCCACTAATCTTAATAATGACCAAAACGTGTTTTCTGGCGGAAATTGCTCAGAATTTTCTGCTTTCAAGCGATAATAGCTCGGAAAAGAGTAGTTTCATGCGGTAATAACTCGTTAAAAAGTGCTTTCAGGTTGTAATATCTCGAAAAATTCTGCTTTAATTTTGTAATAGTTAGTAAAAGAGTAATTTCATGACGTAATACAAACCGCGTATGTTTTGACTTTAATACATAGTTGAGTAAAGATTGCTTCCAGGCGTTAATCACTCGAGGAAGGGTGTTTTCAGGCGGTCATAGCTCGGAAAAGAGTACTTTCGGGCGATAATAGCTCGGGACTGAATACTTTCAAGAGATAAACCAGGAAGAAGAGTGCTTTCAGGTGGTTTTAGTCTGATAATGATTTATCTTATTCATAACAGTATGGAGAAGGTTGCTTTGGGTCCGCAATAGTTAGGAAAAGAGACTTTCAAGTTCTTATAGAAGGGAAAAATATTACTTTTAGACAGTAATAGCTCATAAAAGATTACTTTCATGAGGTAATAGCTTGGAAAAAGGGATATCAAACAATAATAGGTTAAAAAAGAATGTTAACATTCTCAATTAGGTACTAAAAGAGTGATTTCAGTGTATAATAGCTGGGAAATAGTGCTTTCACGTAGTTATAGTTTGCAAAGGAATGCTTACTGACCTGATGAGCTAAGAGAAGTGTGCTTTCAGGCAGTAATAGCTCTGAAAAGATTACTTCCTCTCCTAATAACTGAAGAAGGAGTGCTTTCCGGGAGAAATAACTAGCAGACTGTAAAAGAACAACCTCTGACCTCCTCATGTTATTTGGAGACCACGTGCGATTGTATCCCGCCATGGAAAATGTGACCTCCTGTTCAAGATCATTCGAGAAGTATCAACTGTTGGACGTATTGGGGACAATCCACCAATCCTGTGAATTTGTCCAGAGTCCTCCCCCCTGCGACGACAAATAAAAATAGCCCTTTGTTTTTTCGCGCCTTGCCGCTAAAAGGTGAATTTTCGTCCGCCTCAGGGATTAAGATTTCTGGAGCTCCCTCACCCCCTGCTCCGAATCCCCCTTTCCCCCTTCCGAATCACTCGTACAAATACCCGGTTCTGACTTAAGATCAGTGAGTCCCGCACGTACCTCAAAGTCGTCTTCATCGTCTCGAGTCGAAGTCCCATGAGCCTTCATCAGAAAGCAAGACTTTCTCCGCCGTGATTGTACCCCAGTCAATTAGTAACGTATGTGAACGGCAATCCTTTGATGTTGCGCGACAGTTTGCCTTCGTTTAATCGATCCGAAGAAAATCTCCATCGATTACCTTTGAGGAAAAGAAGTTTGTTCTTCCAGTGGAATTACGAGTAATCACACATTCCCCGTCGAACGTCATCCTTGAAGATTGGCTATCTTAATCGCTATTCCTCAGAAGGTTTGTTCGGATCGTGCCCCTCTTGCCTGATCCGGAATATGTCCCACTTTTTTCATACGGAGCGTGCCTCATTTGCCTCACCCGGATCGTGCCTCATCGGATCGTGCCCCACTCGCCTCATCCCAAGTAGGACCTTTCTCGAAGTCACCGATCTGTAAGATTGAAACCCCCTCAATTATTAGCATTGTTTAGTTCCCCCTTTTTATCTGAGCATAATAACGCTAATTAATTAATTTTACTTGATAATCCACCATTATTATAATTATTAATAGAACATTTAATTTTAAATAATTCCCCTTTACTTATTATTAGTCTCATTTTGATCTGTGTAAATAAAATTATATTTTTATTGTTTTATCTTTAACCAACCGCGAACGATATTCTCGGCCTATTCAAGTAAATCTCGCCAACCACTTTTGAACTCTGCCTGATTTTTTAAGGATTTGAAACCCAACGCCTCGAGTTTGACCTCCTAGTCGGTCGTTATCCCTGCGAACAGTCCTTAAACGGTTCGCATTGCAGTAGGTGATTAAGTCACCCCCCACATAATATAGGAATAGTGTATGGTATAGAGTGGTGTACCACGACACAGACCTTGTGGCTGTGGCCTACGGCTTATCCGGCTCTGCCAATGGGCATTTTGTCTAAAACAAGGTCTGTTGACCAAAATGTCGCGTGCTCACATTTATTCTGATTTATGACCTTACGACTTTGAAAACTTTTAATAAATCCCGGAGAAACCTTTGGAGAACCTTGGCAATTTTATCATTCGAAAGAGAATGTAAAACAACATGAGAGTTTCAAATTTCGTTAAAATCCTTCGAATAGCTAGGATGTTATGGCAGAAACAAAATTATTCCAGGGCTGACCTTGGGAGGACTTTTGTATTTATATTATTCGAAATAGAATGTAAATCAATATGAGGGTTTCAAATTTCGTTAGAATGGGCCAAATAGTTATGATATTATTGCCAAAACAAAATAATTTCCGGGCTAAACTTGGGAGGACATTGTAAATTATATTATTCCAAAAAGAATGTAAAACAAGAAAAGGGTTTCAAATTTTGTCATAATGGAGCTAAAAGTTATGATGTTATGGCCAAAACGAAATAATTCACAGGCTAACCTAGGGAGGACTTTTCAATTATATCTTTCGAAAGAGAATCTAAAACAACATGCGGTTTCAAATTTCGTTAGAATGGGCCAAATAGTTATGATGTTATTGCCGAAACAAAATAATTTCATGGCTAACCTTCAGGGGACTTTGGCGATTATATCATTCGAATATGAAGGTAAAACAAAATAAGGGTTTCAAATTTCGTTAGAATCGGCCGAATAATTAGGATGTTATTGCCAAAACAAAATATGTCCCCGGGTAACATTGGGAGTACTTTGGCAATCACATCATTCGAAAGAGAATGTAAAACAACATAAGGGTTTCAAATTTTGTTAGGATCAGCCCAGTAGTTACAATGTTATTACAAAACAATAAAAAACAAAACGGGGACTGACCGACTTACCGACTGACATAGCAAGATGTATGTAGAGTGGTCCGTGACTAGACTTGCTCGAGACTAAAAATTTAAAAGGTTTCGAGTACTTATCCTCCATAAAAGTATATTTTAGGAATGCAATTTTTTAAGACTTTGAATTCTAATTTGTTGAGTGACCTATGTATATAAGAGGGCTTTTATCAAAGTTTGTACTCAGATTTTCTTTACAGTTCTAAAAACAGAGCGCACGCAGGGTGGTTTTTCTTATATTTAAGCTTTTTTACCAAAGTTCTTTCTAAGAGTTCAGAAAAATAAATAAGATTAACGATGTTTTGGAGGTTTTAAAACAAAACTAATTACCAATCGTGAAGTTCAGAAAATGTATTAAAATTAAGGCATGACGGTATCTTTTTGTATTTTTTTGCATATAAAAGCATATTTAGATGGTATTTTTTCGCTTATAAAAGCAAATTTAGATTGGAAAAAGAGCTCTTAGGATTTTTTCTTTTTCTTATTAGGTTGAGGAATTGGTTCTTGCGTTTTTTTTAATGTTGTGTTGATTTAAGTTTTGTTGACGTGATTTGTGCACATATTAAGAAACAATAATAAATAATGAGAGCAAACTTAGCAAAGGTTAGGCTACGTCTCTTAACAGCGTAGACTATTAAGCTTTTGCTTAGGCTACGTCTTGAAGTTGAGTAATAAGTCATTGAGGTTTATTTAAAAGTTGTTTAATTTAATTTTTGTTCTATCCCCTTAAAATGGAATGTCAAGTAGAAAGAAAGGCTCATTTTCGACACTTGTTGTTATTCATTTTCAATCGAGACAGGAACAATGCAAACGCAGCCAATTCTCGTCGCGATATTTGTGCTGTGTTCGGATAAAATGCTTTATTAGAAAGGACAGCTCAATAGTTGTTTTCACGTTTCAAAAACGGTCATTTCAATCTTAATTACGAAGTACGTTCTGGTCGCGCCATTAAGTTGGATGAAGATCGATTTCACGACCTTCTTCATGAAAATCCTCATTAATCGACTAGAGAATTCGCTGTACAATTGGCTTGTGATCAGAAAACGGTAGTGAATCACCTTGATTCGATGGGGAAAGTTCAAAAACTCGGTTCATGGGTTCCACACGCTTTGAGCGAAAGCAACCTTCAATGCTCCACGATTGCCGCTGGTTTGCTTGCTCGTCACAAGGCTACTCGTGGATGTAAGGACAGATTTCGCCACCGCATCATCATGGGTGACGAAAAGTGGTGTGTAATGTCAACATGAACCATCGAAAATAATGGCTTAGCTCCAATAAAAAACTACTTCCGCGATTCAAGCAAGGATGCCATCCACGAAAGACGATGCTTTATGTGTGTGGTGGGGTTGTGAAGGCATCATTCTTCTTTATGAGCTCCTTGCGAACAACAAGACTGTCAATTCAGAACTCTACGTTCAACAAATGTATCGACTCGCCGAAGCTATTTGTGAAAAGCGACCTCATCGACGTTATGGAGTCCTTTTGCAACACGAGAATGCTCGTCCTCACATTGCCAATATGACAAAAGACGCCATCCAAACGCTTAATTGGGAAATCCTTTCGCATCCTCCATATTCGCCAGACTTGGCTCCCTCGGATTTCCATCTGTTCCGATCGCTCTCCAACAATTTGCGCGGCGTTTCGTTCAATACTGATGTGGAATTAAGAACCTGGTTAGACAAATTCTTCGAGTCAAAATCCAGATATTTTTATTGCATAGGCATCGAAAAACTGGTTGAACGTTGGGAAGAAGTCGTAAAAAACAACGGAGAATACATTATTGATTAAATTCCATATTGTTATCAATTATAAATTCGATAAAACCACAAGAACTTATTCCTCAACCCAATATATCCAAAGAATTTCGAAAAAATTTAGATGGGAAAAAAAGTATTTGTGAGGACTGTTTTTTCCGCATTTCAGAAGAATTCTGATAAAAATGTTTTTTTCTTGCCTTAAGACCTGGAAGAGATGTACTGAAAATCTTTAAAAAAATTAGACCGAAACCCCGTTTCCAGATCTGGGTGAGCCGTAGGCCAACCACAAAGTTCTGCAAGCGAAGCTGCTCCTCTTGTATGGTTATATTTTAATTTGGGAATATTTTCTAACAAAGAGTATTATAAATCGTGAAGTTCAGAAAATATTGAGAAAATTTATTAAAATTAAAAGTATCTATTCGAAAGATTTATTGATTTTTTTTTTAAATAGATTTTCCATTTTAATCTTTTGCCTGATCCCTTACATTATAATTTAAGTGCCGTTAGGTGTAGTTGGATTTTTCAATTTTTTTAACATAATGGAACTTTAGGAAATTCAAAATCTTTATGTAATGTTCTGGAGTCTTTTAAAAGAAAGGAGATTAAAAAAAGGACGAGGTTCATAAGATTTTCATAAATTGTTGAAATTTATAGGAGATATGTACTAGAAACCTTTTAAACCTTTTTTTACACCAAACGTCCGTTGCTAGAGTCTGTTAAGCCGTAGGCCACAGACCGAAAGTCTGCATGCGAAGCGCAAGTTCCTCCTGTAAGGAGTGGCGAAGCCGCTTCTAGTAATATTTATTTTCAAAAATTTTCATTCTCTCTAAAAAAATGAATAATTAATATGAAAATCATAGCCATTCTCATAGTTAAAAATTTTGGGGGGGAGGGAAATTTTCCGAAATTTTTCAGTTACAATATAATGTTATGGGTAATATTTTTTAGATTACAAATTATGGGTTGCTTTGTGCTTAATGGAGCGTAAAAGGATGGGAGGAGTTGCGTAATTTTATTTACGTTGATACACGCCGACATTATCTTGTGGTAAAGAAGTTACATATTTTTTTGTTTATGTTTTTTTGACAGGGTTGGATGAGATTTTCTGGACAGACGGCCAACTTGTTCGGTCGTCGACCGAGCCACAGGTGCAAGTGTTGTAAGTATGATATTCAAATTTTGCTTCTGAACATAAACATTATAGCTAAAATAGACTTCTAAGGTCCTACATGTGACTGACTTTACTGTGTACGTACTCGTTGTGACGATGGATCGTGCACGCCCGCGATAGGGAATGACAGATTTCACTGCAGCTATTCGTCGTCTTGACTTCGATTCCCGTCTATTTACTTCAAGGTTTT
The DNA here is from genome assembly GCA_963969495.1 of Ceratothoa steindachneri. Classification (NCBI taxonomy): domain Eukaryota; kingdom Metazoa; phylum Arthropoda; class Malacostraca; order Isopoda; family Cymothoidae; genus Ceratothoa; species Ceratothoa steindachneri. Next base: position 217,136,081 of record OZ018319.1, read on the forward strand.
TTTTTCTTTCGGCTCTCAGATTTTTCTTCCTTTCGCCTGTTTATTAAACATGGTTTCAGTGTATGTATATAATTCTTGTTCGATATTCTATCTTCCATACATATTTACTTACTCCATCTTTATCACTTTTTTTTACAGATCTTTCTTTACAAACTTTCTGCCAGAGGTGCCTTTCTTGGTTTCGGTTAGTTTTAAGTAACAATAATCATATTTGATGCCTTGAAACATGCTGTGACACTCCTTGATATCCTGAATCTTTTCTTTTGCACTGCAAATATTACTCCATTTTCTATCGCTTCTCCTTATCATTCTTTTTCAACTAATCAGTACACTCCGAGAATTACAGGCTCCTGATCGCAAATGGAAGAGGTGGGAGTATTTGTAATTCAGAATGCCTATGGCATGGTTCAAATTTGGGTCCAAAGGTGTGTAGTACATCCTCGCAACTCTGATGTTCAGATTAAGTTCAAAAGGAGCCTGATTTTGTCTTTTTTTTTTTTTACTCCATCATGCTATTCGTGTTATCTTTGTATGTGTATCCTACGCCATCTGTGATTTATTTGACTAATATCTCTCTACTTTTCATCCATGATCACTCTCATCCCTGTTCCTTATTATTTTCAAACTAAATCATCCTACGAATATAGGCACAAAGTTGCATTATTCCACATCATCCATAATTACTGGGAAACCATTGCAATATGAGGTCGAGTGATCGTTGGCAACTCTCATCCCCGTGCCAGGAATATTCGCTCAGTATCATTAATTTTCAATATAATTTCTCTCGTACCTTGCTCTTTTTTTCGATCGTCTTTCCATTGACTTGAGAGACCAGACTATGCCTGGAAGGTGGCATTAAACCCACTTCCTTTGTATGAAACCACAACCTTGTTTTAGCAATCATTGCTTATTTGATTGAAGAACATCTTTGGTCACCTGAAACTTGAAGCGGATATATGGGGGCTCTTGAAGGTGGTCGCTAATTATGGCGGAACTTTGAAGATAATCGTGAGGACAACCCAAGAGCCTTGAAAGCCGAACGCTGGTTTCCAGTAAGGGTGATAAATTACCGAGTTATCGTGTAATCTTTTGGCAAGGACTCCGGTTTTTATACAGATGCCCTAGTTGGTTTGTATTGCCCTTCCTTACTTCCCACAAGAGTAATTTGTTGATGCTATGGTGTGCCCTAAGCCGAGGGGCGGTCTTACACTAACGACGGGGTCAAATAGCCTAGAGGATGGAGATAGACTACACCAGGATAGAACACCGGAATTTCGGGAGTTAAGTAATCGCGAGGAATTGCGATTAGCAAGGAGAATGCGCAACAGTTGCTTTTTCGATAATAAGGCCTTGGCCTTGAAGCAGGGATATTGAGGAACAGCAGGATATTAAAGTCACCAAAAACAAAAATAGAATTATTATTGAATTTTAACTTATTGCACTTTACAGAAAGTTCTTTATTTAAGTTTTAAGTTCTAAGTTATAACTGAATTAAGTTCGAGGTCAAGTGCCAGCAAATTCTAAAGGAGGCCAGATGAATAGAGTCTTTAAGCGTTACACCTTAATTTCTGCGTTATGTACACGACTTTCAATAAGTTCGCTCGATTTTTAAATGTAAATAAAACAAGTTGTGTGTGATATATGCTCTCAATTTATTTTAAATTTGAAATACATTTTATGGCTTTAAGTGTGGAATATGACGTCGTTCAAATGTCCGCCGTGGCTTCGCTTGGTGGAACGTATTCGTGAGGCCCAATTTTCGATGACTTTATCGCATAAATCTGGCTGAATTTGCTGGATAGCGTTCGTTATGTTAACTTTTAGGACATCAACTGTTTGCGGATTATTCGCATAGACCTGCGATTTAAGGTAGCCCCAAAGAAAGTTATCTAATGGCGTTAAATCGCATGATCTCAGTGGCCAGTTGACGTCGCCGTCGTGCGAGATGACCCTGCCCTGAAATCGCTGGTGCAAAAATGTCTATCGTGGCGTGCGCAGTGTGGCACGTAGCACCGTGCTGTTGGAAGCACATGTCGTCAGTATCCATATCAGGCCCATAATCCAGTTAAGGCCACAATAAGTTGCTTATCATCTATCTGTACGTCTTGCTGTTGACCGTTATGGCAATCCCATCTTCGTTCTCAAAAAAATATGAACCAATGATTCTGTTAGACGAAAGTCCGCACCAAAAGGGGACTTTGTTGAGATGCAATTGGTGCTGGTGTATCTCATGTGGATTGTCTTCGTCTCAAATCCGACAATTTTGCTTGTTCACAAATCCATTCATCCAAAAATCTGCCTCGTTGCTGTGGCGAGGATAGAAATCACGTAATGCGCGGAACGTTTGTCGAACGGAGCATTGATTTTGATAATGACATTTGATGATTTGCACACGCTGTTCAACACTATAACCTTCCATCGTGACTTGCCAAGTACTACTGAACAGTTCATAGTGAGGTTGCCAGATGTCGCTTTAACAACATGGCCACCTCGCCTGACAAAGCTCGAACGTCCTTGTTGAAAGACCCTTTACAAGGATGAATTACGCAAATTCGAGAGATCGGACTGAACGATAGATATAACGCAATATACTGCGATATAAAAATAATAGTAGTCATTTTTACTGTTCTCGCTTCCCACAGTTTTCTACTCAATTTAAGCCACGCCCTACAGGTTCCACGTCCAACTAAGCCACACTTCTTTCTTATGTGCCAGCCTGTTGATTGGTCGGCATCGACATAACTCCCCTCTTGATTGGCTACTGCTAAACATATTGATAAGGGAGACACTCCGACTATTGGGTGAAATCCTCTGTGGGCGGTGGCAGGTTGCCATGGAGACAGCTTTATAATCTCTCTTGTATTTGTTTAATTGTGATAGCTATCTGGTTTATTCTGGATTCTCCTTTGATTACAATGTTTTCCTAAGATTGCCTCGACCAACTCTAACAGAGATAACTGTGCTTCGTTTACTGCCGTGTGATATTCTCGTAAAAGGCGCTAACTTTGCATTTCTCTCTCTCTCTGTACTATATGTCTGTGGCGACTCTCGCGTGTGTCCTATTTTGGACATACACGCAAGTCGCTACAGATGTACCGACTAAACATTTTGGCATTGGTATATAGATGAATTTAACTATTATCTCTATGCTAAAGGAAAACCCGCCAAATGAACTCACTCGATTGGGGAAAAAAGAGGGTCATTTTCTCTTAATTCATTCTCGACAACTTCGTTTTTTCGAGGGGGGGAGGGTAGTTTTATTCAAATAAGAAGTATCCCGATTAACTAAATGGCTCTCTATGCCCACTTCTCTTCTCCCTTCTCCCATAATATGCAGATATGAAAAAGTGATAAACGACCAGGTAGGTTAATAAAAGAGCATACCACTTAAATTTCAGTACGATATTTGAAAAAAATGCTAATTTGCCCGCGTCCGCGATTATGCGCGGACCCTTTCACGTGTTCCTTTGGTCCACATCCGTAAACTCTCAACACACTGCCTGCAAACTTTATGGGAGGGGCCATGGCTTGTCTTGATCACCGAGTTTTACTTTAAAATATGCTAAATATGCTTGTTTGACAAATGCACTGATGTTTGCACTCTGACTTGGAATGGTGAAACTGCCACGAATGTAGCAGAAGGAGTCAGGGTTGTTTAGGAATTTACGACAAGAAGTTACAGGAGCAGACATGATCTGAAACAAAGGGAATATATAGCTATGTAAATAAAACACTAAGATGGAATAGTTACCAGCTTTGAAAGCTAAAGAAAAACAGCATATAACGAAATAGAACGTACAACACACACCTCTCACCGCACTGTCTCAATGGTAACTGCACAAACAAGTTACCACGTAGCTGTAGATGAATTCAATCGTAATCAACAGGCAACTGTTATTACAGCTAAGCAGTGGAATTTTACTTCCCTGGGGGAGTAAGCTGTGGAGAAAAAAATAGACGTGCTAGAAAAAAAGCTGACTACAAATTTGGAATCAGCATGCTAATTTTAGTCTAAGTCAGCACAAAAATTTAACTCAACATAAATTTTTTTTAAATTGTTTCCCGGTGTTATTGATTGTTTAAGGGCTACGCTACTTCATTCAAGGGTTATTGTCGCCCGTGCAGCCAGTAAACTTGCAAGTCTAAGACAGCGCCAGAGCCACATGGCACTGACTTTGTCCAAATATTCTATACTGAAAGCGAGGATACGAAGCGGGGATTTAACAAGTCAGGAATTTAAAAAGCTTTAAAAATATTTTTAATTAAAGAGGAGGGTAGTCCTCTAAGGTAAAATAAGTTTTATTTAAAAAATCCTCAAAATGGTTTAAAATTATTTCTGCCTGAAAAGGATTGCGTTCCACTAGAGTAAAAAGAAGTTTTATATAAAAAACTTTAAAATGGTTAAAAAATTAGACACTTTTGTCCCTTCAAATTTTGTTGCGGAGGTCCGCCTCCTCAACGAACACATAAGTGCTACTTCCGACCACGCACTTCCGATTTCCGAGGATTGATGAGATGTCATATGTATTATTCTCATCTTGATGCTTTCTCAAGTATCTGGCACGGAGTTCCGCCAGATTAGGGCACTCCGTCAGGAGATGATGTATTGTGAGAGGTACGATATAATCATCGCAAAATGGAGGGGGGTCGCACAAAGCCGTCTCCCAGCGACGGCTCATTCTGGCGTATCCGCAGGGCTCGATGCCTGGCTTGATGGCGCGGAGTTTATTCGGGCCAATATTGTTCCACCGTCTCCGCCAGATATCACGGACTTCTTTCTTGGTTGCTCGTCGAAGGTCATCCATGGGCACCGGGGAACAACGCGCGGAGATCTTGGTCGTCGCGGACTTCGCGAGTACGTCAGCTTCTTCATTACCTTTCACTCCGGCGGGTAAAGGGACCCAGCAGAAGCTAATCACTCATCCTCGCCTTTTCAACAGGTACAGCCATTCGAAGATTTCCACCACCAGGAGGTGCTCTGGTCTGATGGAGCTCATGGCTTGAAGTTCGGTGTAGGAATCAGTATAGATGACAAAGTTTTTGTCATCCATGGTAAGTACATAGGTGACAGCATTCAGAATGGCTCGTACTCCGGCAGTAAATGACGAGCACATCTTCAGAATGCCGCAACTAAATTTAAAATTAGCAAAGACGACAGTGCACCCCACACCACTGTTGCCCTTGGACCCATCTGTATAAATTGGGACCGAACTTCTATGTTCGTTGAGGTGGTCCAAGAAAATCGCACGCTGTGCATGCGGGCTCAATCTGTCCTTGTTAGGTATACATTTACATACATCTAGAGGTGGATATATCGAGGGCGGAGTCTTCGATACCTTAAGCTGGCAGACTGGAGTATCGAGGACAGCAATCTCGTCAAGGATAGTCTTGACTCTGTATCCAAAGGGTTTCGGCAAGCTAGGACGGCTAACATGGGTTAGGGATCTTGCGTCCCCCATCGCCATCCGGCTGGCAACCGAGTTAGGCTGCTGTCCCAGTCTGTGCCAGCATTTCAATAGCAAACTCCTTCGTCGAAGGTCTAGGGGAACGGCTCCAGCATCGACGAGAAGACTTGGTATCGGGGAGGTTTTAAACGTACCAGTTGCTAGCCTTATACTAGCATGGTGCACAGCGTCTAGCATTTTATGTCTATTGAGTGTAGCCGAAGAGTACACCTTATATCCGTATTCCAATTTGGATAGACTAAGGGACTCATGAAGTTTGAGCAGGGTGTTACGATCCGCTCCCCAGAATGTATGTGAGTTCACCTTTAAAAGGTTCAAAGCTTGGGTACACGAAACCTAGATGGATCGTAGGTAAGATATCCAAGACAACCTGCTATCAAACAACAGTCCCGGAAATTGTGCCTCCTCTCTACAGGCAATCCGCTCTCCGAAGAGGTACAGGTCAGGGTCTGGGTGGACACCGCGGATTTTACAAAAAGGAATAGCCACGGTTTTCGTTGTTTAGAAGTGAAAACCATAGTTTTTTTCCCACGTGCAAATCTTGTCGATAGCCAGCTGGAGACGGTGCTTCGCCACCGCCATCCGAGAAGCCACGAAGGAGATCGACAAGTCATCTGCGTATAGTGTGCTGAGTATTTCATCTGGTATGACTTTGGTTATACTGTTGATGGCCACTGAGAAGAGGGTTACACTGAGCACGCTGCCTTGCGGGACGCCTCCCGCGAGGGCGTAGTCATGGGACGTTGCTACACCGATTCAGACTCTAATGGATCTCCTTTGTAGGAATTTTTGATGAAACGGGGCATGTGACCCTTCATGCCCAAGTCCTGGAGTGTTCGCAGGATTCCGTCCCTCCATGCTGTATCGTATTCCTTTTCGAGGTCAAAGAATACAGTCACATGATGCTGCTTGGAAGCAAATGCGACGGTGATCGATAACTCTAAGGTGATGAGAGCATTGTAGGTGGAGTGATGTTTCCGGAAACCACACTGCAAAGGTAAGATGCACCTCTGACTTTGCAGGTACCACACGAGCCGATAGTTGAGCATTTTCTCAAAGAGCTTGCAGATGCAAGAAGTCGATGATATTGGCGGGAAGTGTGTGGCTTCCGTGTGGTGTTTCCCAGGTTATAAAATTGGGAGTATGACTGCCATTCATCAGCTAGTCGGAAAAGAGTCCTCCAGCCAGATTATGTTATACAGGTCCAGTAGAAACTTTTGTCCGTGGCTGGGCAACTGGCGGAGCATTGCGTATGGGATGTCGTCAGGCCCAGGAGTAGTGTCGGTTACGGGTCTTTAGTGCTTCGGACATTTCTCGTGAGTCGAATGGGGCATTGTAATGTTATCCATTCCCCGGTGGAAACTCACTGGCCCTGCTCTCCTCACGCAGTCTCCGTCTGGCACTAGTATCATTTATATTTTGTTGAGCGAAGTGATTAGCGACAGTGGTTGGTTCTGCCACTTTCCTTCCTTCGATTCTCAGAATTGGCGGAAAAGGAGGAATGTATTTCCCCTTCATTTTCCTTATGCGTTGCTACACCTGATTTAGTGGTGTTGCGGCATTATAGAGCTTACGTAAGTCCTCCAAGATCTGCGTCGAGTATCCTTCAGGATTTGACGGTATCGTTCTCTAGCCCCGAGGAAAGATATCTTCAGGGATTCTTAGGTTATATCGGCCTTGAATCTGGCTTCTGCACGCCTTGAGGCTCGTCTGGCCGTGGCGCAGTCTTGATTCCACCACGGGATTGGTCTGCGTTAGAACGTACCCGATGTGCGCGGGATATTAACGCAGGCTGCATGATGGAGTCGACCTACGAAGTAGTCGACAGCCTTGTTCACCGTACTAAAGTCACGCTCGTCGTGCTCCAGAGTGCAGGATTGCTGAAAGGTTTTCCAGTCCGCACGATGGAGGCACCATTTTGGTAGGCGTCGCTGCGTCTCCGCCGAGACCATGTTAAGGGTTATAGGGTAGTGATCACTACCCCTTATATTGCAGGGGACCTCCCATGAGAAGTCGAGTGCTATCTCCGGGCTGCAAATAGTCAAGTCTACTGCAGTCAGGGAACCTGTCTGCACATGAAAGTGCGTGGGTTACCCGGAGTTCAAAAGAGAAAGGCGCGAGTCTTCAAACAGTGCATTGAAGATGTCTCCTCGTCGGTCGCGTGTAGTCTCCCCAGACATAGTGCCTTGCATTCATATCTCCGAGGAAAATGAAAAGTCACGGTAGTCGTTCTATGAGACTCTCGATGTTCCATCTTGAAATTTTCATTAGACGGTAAGTATACGGAGCATACCGTGTAGGTCTTCTTTATATACAGCTGACCCGCTGTGTGGTGACATTGATGGGATAAAAGGGCACATATAGTCTGGAAAGGATTGCACTCCCTCCTTGGTACCCGCCATCCGTTGGTAGGAGTGTATGGACGGATTTATATCCCGATGGACAGGGGCATTTCTGTCCTATCATCGTCTCTTGAAGACAAATGAAAATAGGATTGTTTACTTCAACTAGGAGAGCAAGTTCCTTCCAGTTGGCTCTCAGTCCACGAATATTCCACTGGAGAATGTTGATCATTCTTCCTAGTTGATTATCGAATGTGATTCTTGAGCAACACAGGTTTTACCCTGGGAGCTTTCTTTGGTGAAGCCTTTGTCTTTAATGTTGGAGTCGTGATTGGGATCTTAGATCCGGCTCCTTTTTTAGGCTCGGTGTTCACTTTTAGCGCTCTAATCTTGTCACGGGTAAGCGTGACAATGCCACCGGATTTTTTCTTTGGGTCTGCAGAGTCAGGGCTCTGCGGAATGCTTTCTTTAGGCCAGCGAGCAGAGGGGGTGGGTTCCTCTCTCTCTTTTGGTGTTAGTGTCATGTCTTTCTGGTCAGTCTGCAGCAACTCAGTGGGAATGGTTTGCGGGGGTTCACCATCTCCCCCGTCATCCATCCCATTTGTCGGGGTGTTTACCGGCCTATGTATAGGGAGATGGCAGGCTCTAGCTCCCTCTACCTGAGTTGTTGGGGTCGTCTCCGGCCCACTCTCATCCTGTTCCAATGCCACTTTGGTAGGTCTTGATTCACTGTTTAGAGACTCCGAGGAGTCTCTAAACCTTTTGAGGCGCTGTTTATGGGGAGATTTCTTGTGAGTTTCTGGGTGGACCTCAGCCATTACAGTCATGGTTGTTACGTCGGGCTCCGGAGTTAGCACCTCTAAGGCTGGGCCCTTCGCTTTGCTGGAGAGTACAGCGAAACTATTCCCCCTACCCCTGTTAGGCCTTTGCACACCAGATGTATTGGTGGTTTGGGATGGCTTCGGTGCGCCATTAGCTGACCTTTTGACCACCGATGAGAAACTCTTGGGTTTCTCACCCTTGCCCAATCCAGACCGGAGCATGCTTCTGGCTGTTCCCAGGCTGACATGCTGGGAATTTGCCAGGTGGAGTATCTCCTGCTCGAGTTTGTATGTATCACATCGTCGGGAGCTCACTTCGTGTTTTCCACCGACAATGTTAGCACTATGGCTCACTGCTACATTCAGTGGTCGTGTGTTCGATTGAGGAGCACTTTCCACAATGAGGAGGGTTCTGGCATGTTTTCTTGCCATGCCCGAATCCATAGCAAACAAAACACTGAAGCGGTCTTTCGGTGAAAGGCTTCACCGTTAGTGTTTCCGGACCGATTGTGATATGATCGGGAGCAAACTGTTTATTGAAAGTGAAGAGCACCATGTTGTTCCCACCTTTGATTTTAACAACACTCTTTACGGAGGCTGGACACATGGCCAGGATCTCTTCCTCTGTAAAGTCTTGCAGGTCTCTATCAAAGACGCAAACTTTAAAGTTATTAAAGGTCTTATGCGCCTTTATAGATTCGAACATGCTCTCTGGAGGGCAAGGCATGTGGAGCAGCATACGTCCCTGGACGATGTCTTTCGCACGGACTAGCACTCCCTTCCCATACCTTTTTATATTTTCCTGAGGGATTGTGCCAATTTCTCTCTGTAGGTGTTTCGTTGCATGGAAAAAGTTCCCTCTGCCTCCACGGTGGTAGGCGACGAACCACCTCGGGTTCGAGGTTCTTCTTTCCTCAGTCAGGGCATGTTCTGCCTCCTCGAATATATTTGGGCAGTAATCGTCTTCGGACTCTTGGAGATTTCTTGATTGAATAAGGTTGATTGATGATCTGCCGCCTTCCGTTAGCAGAACTTTCGGTGCCTCCAACGCCACCTTCACCGATTTGTTGTCCACAAAGGTGATGTAGCACCTGTTTGAGTCCTAGTCCCCGTCATACAACAGACGTATTCGGAGGACTCTCCCACAGATGTCCTCGCAACCTCATGGATTTTGCCATGAGACATACTTTGGGGCACATTAGTCACCACCAGAGTATCCACAATAGAACCTGTATGAGTGTTGGCGAACTCAGTCGTCGAACACTCTTGAACCGCAGTCAAAAGGCCAGTGTTTGAGGTCTTGCCGGCCTGCTCAACCATCGGATGAGATCTTTTTTATTTAGAATTTTTTTCCATATAATATTAGGTTTTCTAGAAACACGGCTGCTGAGGCATCAGCGAACTCCACCAATAACCAGGGGCGTAAGGGGCCGAGCGCGATCCGCGGTGGCTGGGGGTACCTCTTTTCCTAAAGATTAGAAAGTTCAACGACTGCGGTGCAAAGACCCCCTCCCCCGACGCCCTGGATCCGAGCCCCCAACCCCAACTGTCAACTCGAAGGTGGCCTTAAGGGTGCACCCTTTCGGTGGGCAGAGTCTTGAGCCTGTACTACAAGCGAGTAAGTCATGGAGAGGACGTTAGTCTCACCTCTAGTCATCAGCCTGTCTTGCATGGTTGGACCTACCGACTCTAAAGAGTCACAAGCAGAGCCTAAAGACGTCATAACGAGCACACAAGCCCCCACACCACGTCAAGGTGCCCTTTTGTGAGGGAAGCTTCTTCTGAATTACTTACCTCTTTTGTAAAAAAAAAAAGGAAACGTATGTGATGGTAAATGTTACTAATGCCACCAATTTGTGGTGACTCTTTACACTCTATGGGAAGCGGAGCAGGAACCCTCGAACTGTGGAAATAATAAGAGTTATCTGCAATACTCTATTGATGGTGGAGTTAAACAAAACGATTAACATTTGTGCTTCAGTAAAATGAAAAGGAAATAATAGTGAATAATCATTTGAGAGTTGCACAGAAGCATTTAGCGATTTAGAATAATCACGATTTCAATAGGGAAGATGATATGAAACCTATTTCACTAGTTAGAATAATATTTAAATGGGAAAAATAGTAGTTCCTTTAAATATTTGACAGGTTAAAATAATATTGCTATTTAATACATATTTAACTGGTTGAATTAATATTGCTCTTTTATATCTCGGTCGGTAATTTCGTCGCGTGAACTTGAGATCGTCCTGAGAGAGTTTGTGTATAATCGCCTTACCTAGAAAAAAGGAGAATACTTATAGAGTATCCGAGCGATGATGGAATATGGATGTGCGAGTGAATCGGAGAGAAAAGAGAGATGTATTATCGCGCTCTCAGTGAGGTTGCTGAAGAAGACGCTACAGAAAAACTTCGTGCTAATGAATTGTGAGAAAGATTCCTTCTGGTTAGCTTGTAGACCAAGTTTTGTATTTCCCCAACTTGAGGGATTTAGAAGATTTTCTCTTCTAGGAGACTAGTTTCCGTGGGAATGGAAATTTCCGTTGGAAACAAAAAAATTAGAAGAGTTTGCCTACAGATTTTTCTGTGATCTTGCGCTTCCTGCGGGACTATTATAAGCTTCCCTCTATATATATGCTTGTACCAGGGCAGGCAACGTAAACTGTCCTCTGGCTTGGAATGTCCCACACCGGAAATACCTCGCTGCCTGAGACTCTGCACGCCTCTGCCTACGGAGGTTGGGTGTACGCTTGTCAGTCGCTATGCGTAGCGCACGATGGGAGCGTGACCTCTTACGCACTACTTATACCTCATTTATAATAGGGAGAGAAGAATCAACCAATACAGTCGCTCAGTTTCCTATCAGCATCATAGCAAATATTGAAAAATGTCAAGCAAACAGAAGAGCGCAAAGGTTTCACTGTAATCAGTCACCACACCAGTTCAGTTTCAAAGACAATTACAACACACATCACCATCTGAGACCATTTCAACAAATATTCTAGCGAAGTAATGAAAACGAAATGCAAAATACTTATATAAATGACATTTTTGGAATATGAAGAAAAATAGATTCCCTATTATTACTTTGCTCTCGTCTGTCAGTAAGAAAGATGAATAAAAAGTAGACTGGAATAAAAAATCACGCATCTTCCTAAATTATTAGTATTCTGGGTAGGAAAAGAAGTCAGAGTTAAATGTCGGATACTTTAGCCATCTTTATTTTGCCAAGATTCAATGAAAAACAAAATTATTGGAAGTCAGTTGACGAGTTCCACTCATAAGTACCGAATTCAATGACAGTGGGAGGTGCGCACAAAAAATTCAACTTTCGTAGGGAGTTAGTCGCGTATTTGGCAGCACGCTGAGTATGGTGCGTGGGCTCTGGCAGTTCCATATTCAAACGTCACTGCAAACATAACCAATTACAATACTATGGTCTATTCATCCCTCCTCTCTTGCGCACACAACACATGACTCTTCACTTTTCCGAAGGGATTTCTATATCCACATTTCAATAGTTCCCTAGTGGCAAAACACGTTACACTACTCTTTTTGCACCCATCCTCAACTAAAACTAGCTTATGGTACGCTTGGACTTGCCATCAGTTATCATTCTGATCTTTATGTTAGTTTCATCATCCGTTCGGGGAGCCTAGTCCACGATTTAAAAGGCATGAGTGGTGCAAGGAACTAAAATGATATTCAATCTCAGAGCCTTCCGGAAAATTAATCTAAATCTGAAACTAATGAACAAGAGTTTTAACAAATATACAGGGTGTCCGAAAAGTCACGCCCGATAGTAGCTTTAGGTTTGGTTCTCCTATCGTGCAATTTTTTTTAACACCCTGTATTTACTAGTACGTAAGACAGTTTGACAACACGATAAAAGGTCATTTCAGAAGTACAACATTGAATGTAAGTGTGGTAGAGATGAGCTGAGATACATATTAATTAATAAGATGCCCTAACGCCTAAAACCAAGTAACCAATATGCTTTGCCTGTTCTACCATCGGCTACTAAAACATGTACGTCGATTACAAAAAAAATAGTTGGCGAGGGCATTGAATTTAAATCGCAATAGCAACGAGGCCGTATCACGCATAAAGTTTCTAAAGAGAGATTTATAAGGAAAGTGGTAAGAATGGGTAAAGCGAAAATGAGTGGAAGTATTATAGCCACGGAGCCTCCTTGAGGTACTGGGGCCCGGAGGACAAACTGCGAAAGTTAGGGCCGATAGAGCACACATGAATTTAGATGTCATCAAAAATCTCTTTGCGAGTTTTGAAAAGAATCATAACTCTGAGAAACATAGAACGATCTGTGTTATTAATAAAACTCTAAAACCCAATAAAATAAACGCTTCGATAAGAAAACAAACACTAGTCAGATATATGGAAAGTAAAAAAAAAATAGTTCTGAGTTACAGTTGGTGGAACACATTACCACCAACTGCCAGAGGAAGAACAGAAAGCTTTAATTGGCTACTTTTGCCTGAAGATACCCAAAGTGCAGCATTGCAGTAAGGGAAGACATCCAAATGCGATCAATGGCAGAATTGAACGTTGGGGAATAAGCTATAAAAATATCACTCCTATTTGAGCTTAGTATATATTCTTCTTCCCTGTGTAGTCTTCTTCTTTGTTTTATTTTCCCTAGTGATCGGCATATGTGGGTTAAACGACATTTTTCCTTTTTTCAGTAAATTAAAATATGTGTATTTATTCGAGACAGTAGATTTTCCCATCTGAGATTACCAAAATAATCGCCAAGGATCGACATTAGATGGCAGCATTGTTTGAGATAAGAAAATTATTTTTATAATATTTATGAGAAATGTCATAAGAGTTCTGGATTCGTGAAACAGACTTTTTTTTCGCAAATAAATTCCTGGTCCATTTCTATAATGTGTTCACTATTTTCTTTGTTTTGCTTATTCATTTGGTCATTATATTTCCGTTAAAATATTAATATATATACTGGGTGTCCCCCCAAAATGTATACACACTTTAAATAATTATAATTGTAAATAATTGTAAATTTTTAAAATGAAATATATTAAAAAAAAACACATACTTTACAATTATTTGAAGTGTGTATACATTTTGGGGGTACACCCTATATATATATATATATATATATATATATATATATATATATATATATATATATATATATACAAGGTGTCCACAAAGTCTGGGTACATAGGAATTTTAATATTTTATTTATTTATGTTATTTTTCCTCTCCAGATCTAATGATGGCTCTGTCTAAAGAAGAAAGAATCGAGTTGGTACTCTTAAGTGGACGAGAAGGATGGTCTTATCGCAAAATCGCCGATGAATTCAACCTTCGAAACCCTGATCGGCAACCTATTTATTTTACTGCCGTCGGGAAATTGGTCACGAAGTTTAAAGAAACAGGCAGTGTCTTGGACAAACCCCGTTCCGGGCGACCAAAGATTTCAGACTAAACGAAAGAGGTTGTCATAGCCAAGATTGTTGCTAGCCCAAAGAAATCACTTCGTCGGATATCCATGGAGTTAAGTGTTCCAAGGTCAACTATCCACAAAATCCTGGTAGAGCAGAAGTTCCATCCGTACAAATTACAGATATTGCATCACTTAAATGAAGACGACCCCGATAGACGAATGCAGATATGCGAATGGTTTTCAGATAAATTGGATACAAATATCAATTTTACTAAAGACCTTTTGTTGTTCAGTGATGAAGCTTTGTTTTATGTTAATGGTGAAGTCAACAGACAGAATCTTCGATACTGGTCTCAAGACAATCCACATAGGATGGATCCATCCAAACAGCAAGGCTGCCAAAAGGTGATGGTGTGGTGTGGTTTTTGGAAAGCTCATGTGCTAGGACCCTTCTTCTTTGATGAATATGTAACCGGTGAGACTTATCTGAACATGTTGAGAGACAAATTAATGCCTCAAATTGAGCGCCTAGGCGAGGGACTTCCGGACTGGGTTCAGCAGGATGGAGCCCCTGCCCATTTTGCTACAAATGTTAGAGTTGGGCTGAATGGCACTTTTCCTCACTGGATTGTAAGAAGAAGTCATGTGGAGTGGTCCCCTCGTTCACCAGACCTTTCTCTCCTTGATTTCTTTTTCTGGGGTATGTTAAAAGAGAAAGTTTACTCAATGAAGATTGCAAATCTAAACCACTTGAGAGAACGCATTATCAGTCAGTGTGCTGAAATCGACGGCAATGTACACCTATTCAATCGAGTTCACCAGAATTTAGCAAGGCGCATCGAATTATGCATTGCAAATAATGGAAATCATATTGAAAATATAATTGCTTAACATTATAATTAAATAATATTGTTTTGTTCTAAAGGTATGTATTTATCCCCTATGTACCCAGACTTTGTGGACACCCTGTATATGCGTGCTAGTTTGCGCGCCAACCACACCGGTCGCTTTCGGTCGCTCAAAGAAGGGATATCGGGCTTTTACAACTGTATCTTCTCCGTCCTTACAGACGCGGTTTCATTTGAGCGGTGGTCTTTGGAGATGCGAACGAAAAACTTAAATTGATGAAATGTGTTGTCATGGTTTACGTGTCCTGTTAGCTCAGTTGGTAGAGCACTGGTCTAGATAACTAGAGGTCTGAGGTTCGAGACCTTGTCGGGAAATGTTTTTTTCTCTTTGATCTTTCTCGGGGTCACCTCCATATTATATATATATATATATATATATATATATATATATATATATATATATATATATATATATATATATATATATATATAATATTACTGTTTAGGACTTAATCTGGATAGAAATTTAAGTTTTCTTCATCCCAATCTCTTGACTTGTAACTAATCCTGGAGTCTTTAGGATGTGTTAATCTGCACAGCTAATTCCAAAATAACTTCCAATACAATAATAAAGGGATGCATTTAATGTTAATTTTGTCTTATGGAGCGAGTAGTGCCCATCCCCTAACTTTACTTTTATCCTTAACTTCTCCTCATAGTTTTAAGTAAATAATGACAACCCGTATACTAATATGTTTGTAATTAAAGACGGGATTCATTCTGTTAACCGTCCATATTTTTGCCCAAGAGTTTTTCTTGTGGATCTTTCTGCAAGATGATTGAAGTGTATTGAAAGTCTTCTCTCTCTCAATCTCTCTTTTCTTTCATTTTTTTTCTCTCTCTCTGATATGAAAGACTTTTTTTCTTCTTTCTCTTTGGTAGATCTCTTCTTTATGTTCTATCAGCTATTCTTTTCCCACCGGCGATGATTTTGCATTCAATCTGTCTTTTAAGTCAATTCAATCTTCGAAGTTTCCTTCCGATCTCGAATAATTCCTTAGCTGGAAAGAACTCGTTTAAAACCAATAGCATAATGGCGTTAAGCTTCAAGTTTCGCTAAATAATAATTCTCCCATCTAGTTTTAGTGTTTAAAGTTTTTTATCTTTTTTAATTATGCCATTTGGTAAAGTTTTCCCAAAAATATTTCTCGTCCCCGCCTATTTTTAAATTATGTTGTTTTTCTCTATTCATTCCCTTTATCCTTTATGCCATTCGCTACATTTTCCCTAATGATTAAAATTCCGGATTTAGGAAAATTATATGGGAGACCACCTCGCAGTAGTTAACTAGTGACAGTGAGGTGGCTATTAACCTAATATAATCGGCAGGAAATTTTATTAAAGTTATAAAATCTGCCCAGTTTGACGACGGTGAATTGACCTTAGCGAGTAGTGCTGTGAGATGGTAGCCTTTCCCAGTTGGACTATCTCCACATTCTTTCGCATGACTCTGTTAAGTACCATTTCTTTTAAGTCTGACACACCTTGAACAATTTGAAATACCCTGTAAATTTATTTGCATTCTCTATTCATATTGCAGTGGCGGATCCAGGCTAAAATTTTGGGCGGGGCGACCTGAATTCCTCCCTCTGAGTAGTCTGAGAAAAGGGCATTAAAAAGGGTTATAATAGACAGAATTGATAATAAATAACAGCGTCTCATAAAGGAATGCCCACTAACTCTCTCAGGTCAGTTTTTTTTCCACACCTCAGAAAATTAGGAATTGTAGTTTATGGGAGTCAGCTAAGGTATAATACTGAATTTATTAATTATTTTTTAGATTTACTTGTATTTTATACATGTATTATATAATGTAAGTTCGATCGCAACGGTTTAAAAACTGTTTATCTATATTCTATATTATTACATAACTTTCTGAATAGAAGACACAAGTATAGCTAAAAAATTAAATATAAAAATAAACGGGTCTGAAACTTTTTTTAAAGGGGGCAAGCCACCCCAACCTTCCCTGGATCCGTGCCCTTCATATTGGAAATTGTTTTTTTGCATGTATTAATTTTACTAGTGCTCTCAAAGTGACAGAAGAAAATTATAAGACAAAATAATTGGGACTAATTCAAAGACAAAGACTTTCAGCCTCAGAAAATGAAATATAAAAGAACAATGACTAAGATATCCCATACAAGCAGAAGACACAAACTCAAAAGTGATAATTACGTGAAAAAAATCATGATAAAAAAAACATTAGACGAAGAGACTGCGCCATACGAAAGACTTGAACTTAAGTGACTGGAACAATAAAAATAGACGAAAAGAACGGACTAAGAAAGGATATAGTCACGTACGTATTTCCCTCTCAAACAAATTTTGGTGTCATTTGTCTTAAACTTTGATTCGAATCTCACGAGCCCTATTTCCTTATAGTTTTTCCCCTCTTTTCAGATAATTTGCTGATCACCAACTATGGAATGAGCAAGGATACTGACCAAGAAACATACAAGATGTAAAGTCATTTGAGCAATCATTGAATACTATTAGGATGTATAAGTGGCGATCTTTGAAGGTCTTTGACGTTGACTTCCGACTTAGAGAGGGCAATTTGTCAATGTTAAATGCACTTTCATTTCGTTTAAATCCATGAGACGACTCCAAAAACAAATTTTTCGCTATAGAACGACATCAGGCACTAGTGAAAAGATTCACTCATTTAATACTATACCGTTGCTTCTGGTCCTCGTTTGAATGGAGCGACCAATAAGAATATTGAATTTCTTGTTCATGTGAAATAAATGACATCAGGTATCTAGAGGTTTCCTGTACAAGAAGCAAAATACAAAAACATGAATGAGATTAAATAGTTGAGACAGGTAATAAGAACAAATAGAAATTAATCCGTTAATAGAAATTAAACTGACGATAGATTAAATTCAAACGTGCCGAATGGATGCTTGAGTTCAAGAGCAAGACAAAAAAACACTTGTCGGAAGGTTGAAGTTGGGGATGGGAAGAAAGTCTCGTCTCGGCTATTGATAGGCCGTAGTGATTGTTGTCTCCAAAATCCATGGCAATTTTCACTGCGACAAACGATTCTTCTATTCCTTGTATTTCCTTGTATTTCATGTTCCTTTTGATGGCTATAGCCCCCCCCCCTCCATCCCATCTATCTTGGGGGTGGTTTCATATTTTAATTTAATTATTTCCTGCATTGATGTCATGTGTTGATATTAAGATTATATTGGTATCAAATTCTTTCAATATATTTTCATAGTGAATGCGTTTTCCGATCCATCCATTCTTGTTAATATGTTGATTATATGTATGCTTATGCATGATCAGGTCATTATTTTCATGTGTGCCTTTGTGTTTACAGTAATTTGTTCGTTATTTCCTGTATTTTGATAAGCTACGTTTGTGTACGAGTAATTAGATAACGCTGCAACTCTTTATCTCACTGTTCGGTTGGTCGGTCGGTCTCCGTTTTGATATTTTTTTGTTTTGTTAATAACATTGTAACTATTCTGCCTGCCGATTCTAACGAAATTTGAAACCCTTATGTTGTTTTACATTATCTTTCGAATGATATAATTGTCAAGTTCCTCCTAAGGTTACTCCGAGAATTATTGAAAGTTTCAAAGGTCGAAATAAGTGAGAGCACTCGACTTTGGTCAGCTGACCTTATTTCAGTTCTTCTTGCTTTTTAATTTTAATATTTTCTTTCTCTGGGGGCATGATAGGGTCATTTATCAATGCAAGCACTTTTTTATACTTTTGAGGTGCACTCTTTCCAGTAATGGTCAGATTCACATCATTCTAAACAGATCTTTACGTCTCCTTTCGGGCTTGTTTGGCCTTCCATTTCGTAGCATTTAAACCAAATTTAAATGTTAATGAATATTTCTCTTTCAATTGTACTCCCTTTGATTCTCCTACAATAAAGAAAGAAGTACGTATGTAACTGCTTCGTTTGCCATTTCTGTCGTTTCAAACGCGATCTTAAAGACGTGTGTATCTTGATTAAATTTTAGTATCTCTTTTACCTTAGCTCAGGTTTGTTTGTCTTGGATTTCCTTTTACAGTTCCTTGCTCACATTTTCTCTAATCCACGCTTCCACTCTTTTGTAGATAATGCTGCGGTTTCCTGAGACTTGGGGGTAGTGTTTTGGTTTCGAGTCCTATTTTATTAAATACTTTTGTTATTTCTACCGAGAGAATCTTGCCTACATATTGTAGCTCGGCGCACATTCCGATATATGCAATCATGGTTGGAATAATCTTGATGAGGGCAACTCTTAGTCTAGGTAACACGACTTCACAAAGTTAGTTTCTGTGGTAGGTCAAAGGCGGGAAGTACCTGTGGAATGGTGAGGCCCCACTTGATACCTGAAAAACCTATTTTTCTGCGTGCCTATATGTCCACCTCTGACTGTTTAGTGTAAGCACTCCGTGACTTTCCTACTGACAAAAGACCTGCCCTATAACTTACATAGTTAATAAAAGAGGGAGAGAGAGGGGATAAGTAGTGGACTTCTAGTTGATGTTTAATATCTCACTTGAGATCTTTTATATTTAAATTTCTTAATTCACTAAATGTTTTACGTTAGAGTTTTTTGTTTATAGAGTGTGATTCCACAGGGTTTGGTAGGAAGCTTTTTTCATCTGCCTCTTTCTGCATCTAGATCAAGGCCTGTCGGTATATCTCTAGGGAGATTTACAGAGTTTGTCCCATATATCCTGATTCCTTCTATGCAGAAACATGTTGACTGGTTCTATTCCAGTTTGTGCATGCAAGTTTTGGAACTCTTTACATCTTGTGCCAGTGATGGCCGGAATCCTCTATTCTGCACTGCACCCTTTTTAGCGGTATGGTAGGGTTATAGCAGTTTAGATATGAATAAACCTATGTATACTTTCGTTTTGTTCTTAATTGTTTTCTAAATCTGCGTAGTTTTTCTAGTTCGGTGAGTGCCAATCCAATCATTTTGCCAATATGTCTGTTCATACCAAATCTGGATATACTAAAGCCCAGAACTAACACACTTAGCAAG
This sequence comes from Ceratothoa steindachneri, assembly GCA_963969495.1. Classification (NCBI taxonomy): domain Eukaryota; kingdom Metazoa; phylum Arthropoda; class Malacostraca; order Isopoda; family Cymothoidae; genus Ceratothoa; species Ceratothoa steindachneri. The sequence goes on from OZ018319.1 coordinate 217,156,054, forward strand.
TAGTCGATTTCAAAGTTGTCTATATTGGGGTGGAGCGGTCCGGTGTCGCCTGATTGCGGCTGCCGTAAATTTTGCTACGTTGGTTTAGAACTTCCAACGTTGTTCGAATCTGGAGATCCTTTCGGCTTCGGCGGCTGTGGCCCCAGATATCGTCCTTTCGGAGCTTGTGCGTCGGACCACGACATGGGTGATATCGACCGTGGATTGTATGATTAGTGTTTGGTGTTTTAGCGGCTTTGGGACACAAGTCTCAATCTCGAGAGTAGGTATTTCAGACGCCGTCTAATTGCACCTTTTTGCTAGCCTACTGCATTATGTTGATACATCTGGGCTATGTTCGTCTCCGTTCCTCGTTGCTTACGAAATCCAGTTTTCTCCAGGCTTCGGAATGAAAATCATTTTCGAAGCTTTAGGCCTTCAGGGAAGTATCTGATTGCCAAGGACGCGTTGAATAGGTTCTGCAGTCTGGTTCGAAATCTTTCAGATGTTTCTTTTAGGTGTCTGATGGTAATTTGACTGAGCCTACTTATGGCCGCCCAAAAATGTTTAAGATCCTTATCGTCGTCGAGCTTTTCGATTAGACGATCCCACTTCTCTCAGTTCTCGTGCAGCTTAGAATTGAGTTGTCTTGAGTTGTTAAATAAATCGGAAATCCATGAGATATGTCAACCCCATGTCAAGGATGTGGTTGTAGGTCAGAATGAACTTTTGCTGTAGTGCCACTCTCTTCTGTGTAGGGCGAGATAGAATCAGGATTCTGTGAGAGGTGTCTGGTGTGGCTATTGCGTCTACTGTAGAGATGTATTTGTTGTAGGCAGCTAGTTCCTCTTTTAGGTCTCTGCAATTGCGTCGTTTAGATCTGGTACGATTTTACCCTCCCGTGATATACCCTGAAGTAGAGTGAGTTTCACAGTTCTGAAGGTTACTATTCTCTCCTCCCTCTTCTTGTTGTATTTAAGAATCTGGTCCTCAAAGCCTAGGTTAAAGATTTCCTACTGTTCATCAGAGATTCTAAAAACTTAACTCCGTACTCCTCAGAAGAGCCTTTCTTTCTCTCATTCCAGTTAGCATTCAAGTAGTTCTTCCTCGGTGCGGTAGGAATGGGGATCAGTACAGCTCAAAGGGATATCACCATGGAAATATGATCATCTAGTGTTACCGGCCATGGCCGGATATGTTAGTAATATGGGATGTTTGTATTCGTATGAACGATATCAAGCATTGAGGTTGTTCCTGTATATAAGAATGTAAGGAAGTCTGGCCCAATTTGTTCTACAATGTTCATTCTTTCTAAGAGATCTAAATTATTTCCTCTCTTGTTGACCTGCGCGTAACCAGCTGTTCTGTTCCTCGCGTTCAAATCCCCAACGAAAGGTACTAGGTGTATTTTTCTGAATATGGTGGTCATGTCGCGGATGGGCAAATAATGGCAGCGAGGTAGTTGGCAGCCGCTGCCCATCTCTATGTCACTCAAGAAGCTCTCACTCTGACGGACGGGTATGACTCATCAATGGACTCCTTGCTTTGAACTTCAGATCTTTTTTGACTGCTATCACAGCTTTGTCGTATCTTTCCCGTAACGTTTTTCTGGAAAACGTTATACCCGAACTTCCTCTGTCTGCCGTGGTCATCAAGGCAAGTTTCTGACAGAAGGAGGATATATGGGTAGATGCTGTACAGTTGCTTCTTGTTTGCGCTACAACCTGGCACTTTATGCGTTTTTATTATTATTAATGTTTTTCTAGCGACCATTTTATTTCTTCATCTGATTTATGTGGCTTTTGGTATTGCGGGGGGCTGTATGGTCTGCCCAAACTAAGTTTCTTGTAGAGGGAGGATTCATAGAACTTTAGGGAGCAGTCGTAGAGCTTGATGTTTTTTTCCATCAAAGCTGTCCTGAATAACTCTTTGTCTATGGGCGAATCATAGAATTATTTGACTTGGCCTCTGCGAACTCTAGTGTGATGGTGCGAATTTGTGTGGTGTTTTGTTGTTGGTGATGGATTGATGAGATGGGAGTAGACGTTAGAAAACTGGATTTCTGAATTGTAATATTGTAAATTTTCTATCCAACTAGATGAATCAATTTTGGATGCGACAAGATTTGGAATTGATAGCGTATGTGAAACTTTTTAGCGAGTTACAAAAGTGTTTTATTTATTTTTTTTAGCACAATATCTAAAACTGATGCAAAATTGAGACATTTTATAAATGCCTGAGGCCTACTCAAATGAGCACAACATTTCATTTCGCAATATTACCGCCGTGGGTATGGATGCTATACCTAGGGAAGGTCCTCGAAGTTAATAAATGGGTAACTGTTATGGGGCTCGCGAAATAATAGGGGCACAGAACGTTCTTGTGGTAGGCCCTACAGATTCAAGGACCTTTTTATTCTAGGCGGCGGAGAACGTGGTAAGCTTCGGAGTAGAGAGGAATTCGCTTGACCGAGGTTTGAGATTAGGTAGACTGGGTTTATAGGATCGATATGGATTACCTGTAGCGAGGAAATCACAAACGGGGGAAACTCGGACTCTTTATTAGGGCGTAGATCGCGGGTAGCTTTGGTGTAAGAAGGATTCGAGACGGGTGTGTATTGTGTTCAGGCGGGCCTATTACTCCATGAAGTCTTTCTCTCTCTGACTGGCTGACTGACTTCTGATTTCCTCACTTACTGCCCGAATTACTGACTGAATCACTTTAAGTGTGAGAGTTTGGCAGTATATATATATATATATATATATATATATATATATATATATATATATATATATATATATATATATATATATATTGTGTCGGAAACAATATGCCTGGCCTATTATTATCTAATGATCTTGTTTGGGTGTAGCCTATTCCACTCCCTGAGCCCTGAGATATAGAGATTTGTTTCTGGTCAAAATCCCAAAGACGCGACTTTGAGTATCGCAGTCCTTTGCTAGCAAACAATGGCCGCTGCTATCACGTTTTAGTTCTGCCTCTGCCCTCCAAGCTTGCCCCAAAAGCCGACCTCCCATCGCGGCTATGGGAACCACTTCTGTATGTGTGTGTTTGTACGTGTACATATGTTTGCTGCCGTCTCGAATTCATTCTTATTGCCTCGAGCAAAATACAAATATTTTTTACATTCATGTTTTCTTAACACATCTCCATTTGTACTATAAGTATTTCGCTCTATTCTAGATGGGTTCAATATTACATTGCATATCGTTTCAGTAATTAATGCGTGTGCCCAATTTCAGGATATCATAGGTCCAACAGGGTGCTCATTTGCGAGATTCCTCGCTGGGCCTACTTTACTTTGCAAGTTGGGTGCCACACCCATTCAATAATAGGCAGATACAGAGAATTTATTGCCTATCCTAAAAGATAACTCCCTGCCGTATGAGCTATTCACTCTGCATTACATAGCCAATATTTTCTACTATAACAGCTAAGTGACGAATTGCATGACGCATTAAAAGTGTGCATTAATTCGATCATAATAATTAATGCAAAGCTACTAAACTCACAACTGTTTGCAAAATTATTTGATAACAATGACGATATTTTAAAGGAACTACTTCAGTACATTAAGGTGAGGTTGGGTCTCAGGATGTCATAGCTCGCTAAGGCATATAGATTTATTTAATTCAGTCATAGAATTTCTTACAAACTAGGATCCTTGTTTATGCCAAGCAGTGCAAATTTGCAAAAAATCATCTATTTTACTAAGCGAATTTATATGTTAATTTCATTAAGGTAGTGAACCGATTATACCAAATATATTTTGATAGTCAGGCTCTAACAGTTCTTTCGGCTTCCAAATTAAATTAGACCTGTTTAGGTCTGCCCTAACTCGTAGGAATTTTCAATATTTCGTTAATTTGCATCACCTCCATTGAGAAAGTGATATAAGTATTTCCAATGATGAAGAAATCTTTTTGAACTACTTTGGAATAATAAGTGAAGATTTAAAAATACGGTTTGAAGATTTGAAGAAAAAATGCAGATTCCTGATTGGATTGTAACATCATTTGATATTAGAATCGAAAATATCAATAAAGATTCTGACGTGAAAGATGAATTAATTCAGATGTGAGCAGATCTCAAAGTCAGAGCCTAAGTTTATTTTGGGGCAACAGCAATATCATTGAATCATACTCTGAGCTTTTTGAGAGAATACTACCATATTTGCTTGCATTTTAGAGTTACATGGTAAAGGCTGGCTTCAAACATGCCAATGCACTTTTTATAAAGCAAAGAAATAAGTTAAACGAGAAGCGAGGTCATTTAAGACTCAAGTTCACTAATTTGATATCAAATATTAACGATGATCTTAAGACTCTTCAAACATCTCTCATATTGATAATGTCAAAGCAATTAAAACAAATATGTTTTTAGTGAATATTTGCTTGCAAATATATCAGCCTAGTAGCATTTAAGTATTGTTAGATTTATTAACATGGAGTTTGAGGTCAAAGTAATATTTTACACAGTCGGTGACAATAAGTTTTTCCCGATCCCTGACAAAGAGAAAAATTCATTACGAAATTATACAAACTTTCTATCAACAAACGTTGTAGGCGAAAGAGAACTATTAAACTGTTTGGAGAAAGTCACATGACAACTGAAAAACGCAAATCGGCAAGCCATTGATAAAAAAAAAACATGAAGGGAATATAATTTAGATTTTCAATGAAAGACAACGTTCATTATTTACTTGTCCGAAAACGTGTGAACCAAGACGAAAAGAAGAGAAATCAGTTTCATTTGTTCTAAGATTCCGTTCTTTTATTTTCATCTCTCGAAGCAACAACCAAGAAATTTTCTCTTTAGTCCTAACTCATACTGTAACCGTTCAAGAAAAACTAAGTTCGTATATGTGTAAATATAATTGTCTGTGCCCTTCATACGAACAGATTCCAAAGGGATCTAAATTGCATGTTATTAAAGTGAACGCTCGTAGTATACATGAATTCCCCACCACTGTCTTCGGAGCAAAACGGCCTTGTAAAAGGCTTAGCGTTCGTACTTTTGAAGCACTATATTTCATACGATCTTACCTGGAATACCTCTACCATCATTGCAGGTCGGTAGTGTTTCTATGTTAATAAGTAAATTCCCCGAATCTCGGGCTTCCCTTAAACACCACCAGATGTCTTCCTCGTCAGCTAAATTCTGTGGAAAATATAAATTTCCAAAATAATTTACTTATTTATTCATTCATTTATTTATTAGTTTGTCAAAAAATTCATTTATTTTGAGAAGACATAAAATATGTTTCTTAGAGTTGTTTAATTTTTTTCAAATTTGCTTTAAGAGGTAGAAAGATCGATGTAGTATTAAATGGTGTTTGGCAAGCAGTTCGGAATAGAATTGCTATTGGACGCGAAATGGGTTCGTTATTACAATATTAAGCACGAAAAAAATGGTGTGATGGCAAACAAAAACACATTCTCACTCAGAGGCGCGGTCTCCTACAGCAAAAGACTATGTTTTGTATTTGGTGTGATGTGAAGGGAGTTATTCCTTGAGGTCCTCAATAATAAACAAACACTAACTCCAAATCTATGTAAATGTTTAACAATTGCAACATATAAATGAAGCTCTTGAACAAAAACATCCTTCAGTGGTCAACCAAAATGGTGTGGCCCTTCTTCGTGACAAAGCACACCTACGCAATTCACGTTTGACCCAAGAAAAATCAGGTTGGGACATTTTTCCTCATCTTCCACATTCACCGGGCTTTAACCCCATCTGATTACCATTTATTTAGGTCATTAAAACGCCTAAATGGCAATTTTTACTCTAATATGAAAGAAGTGAAAAAGGAACTCAAATCATTTATTTCATCAAAACCGAATTAATTCTTTGGGAAAGGAGGTCTTCCCTGCTTGGTTAACGATAGGAGAGGACTTCCAATAGTGATGAAAACTGCTGAATAAATGTAGTATTTGTTATTTAAAAATGATTTTATTTTCCTTTAAAAAGGTATTCATTTCTTCACGACTTAATATTTAATTACTTAAGGTGCAAAAGCTGGCAACAGCTGGGACATAGAATATTGAAAACTAAGTTTGCAATATAGGTAGAACCGTGGAAAGTGAAAATGTGTAGAAGGAACATAGAACGAGTAGAAGAAGGAAAAGCCTAACTCGAATCCTCGGGACGATCTGGCCTCGCAACTCTCCCTGCTCCCTCCCCTTAATGGGCTTTGAATAAAGACGGGTCAGGTACTCTTAAAAGTATAATCAACCATGTTGCTGGCATCTAACCAATTCTGAGAGCCAAGAGTAGTCTCCTCTTTAATTTAATCGGGCTATATCCCTCAACACATCTTCACTTCTACCTTTTTTTATACTTTATTTGCGACTCTTTCCCAAAAGTATTTCTAGAGGCGATGCCCTTGTTGGTCAGACCACCCCGACCCCTGTAGCTTACCCTCCCGGCCCCAATGCTTGGAGGAGGATATGCAACCACATATATGCCCTCTACACATATTCACTTCTTCCATCCTCATCATTTTCTTCATAAATCTCTCCTTACAAAATTTCGAAGGAAATGTCTTCACTGCTATTGCGCTTTAAAATCAAGGGAACTAAGCCTTTGTTGGCTTTCGCTTTATAGTTTTATTTTGGTAACCACCCTGTTATTCGAAATTTCGAACTTCAAGGTAAACCTCGAGAAAACAGCAATAATAATTTCCAAGCAAACGTCAACTCCTAAGATTCATATATATATATATATATATATATATATATATATATATATATATATATATATATATATATATATATATATATATATATCGTGGAATTGCCAGACTCTCACTATATATATACGTAGGTACTTTTGGAGCTTTGGGCCGAAGTTGGTTGAAGACCGTTAGTGAATGGGGAAATTGTTATGACTTCAGTGGGGATGGTTTATTTTCAAATTTGCGGGGTCCTTTTAAAACAAATATTTCATAGTGCAGGATGGCCAATGATTAACAGGTAGCTGGTACACGTTGGGGTTGCAAAAGAAAGACAATGACAAACATATATCTTTACTAGCAGCAAAAATAATATTTAAATATACACAGATATTGGGTTTAAAGGGAATGGGTGCACAGACGAAGTTAAATGTATACACGGACACAGGCGGATTAATTAAGGGATTAAAGTGGTCGGGTTCAGGTCGGTGATTATAAGGGGATTTTAAACTGGGCACGCACACAAAGAATGTTTCGATTGAGTAAGCCAGACTGTAGAACAATCTTCAGGCTGCAACGGTTACAATTTCTTACGTGTTCGTTGCAATGAAGGGTTAGTTGGGATACGATGATTACGATGAGGGAAGTCGGGTTACCTCAAGCTTCAGATGAGGGAGCACAAGTAGTTGGCCTTCGGAGATGGTAATCCTCGTCCAATACTCGCCGATTGACTATGGTATAGTCCACGGATGTCGATTTAGCCTTCGTCTTCGTGTCGAAATCGTCATTGTCTGCGATCGTGGGGTGAGAGCGTTCGTCAGCTCGTACGCAGCGTTAAGCGGGAAGTGTATTAGTGCTCCTTACTAAACAGAGTCGAAGGATTATATAGACTTTCGGTGAGGTAGCTTTAGATGGCTTGGTTGCTTCTCCACACACACACATGAGATTTGGGAGAAAAGTCGGTGACTCCTTCGGGGAGGAATTGAGATAACGTTGGCGTAGAATGTTCGACGAACTTCAATATATGACGGAAGGCAGGAATACAGGCTGAAAGGCGGCCGTGGGAGACGATGAAATCTGTCCCTAAGCAAATAAAGCTGGGGTGTGATAAACGGCGTGGGCTGTAGCCATGGTTCAGTCGTGCTTTCAAAGCTCCATGCGGTGCTCTCGGTACTACGTGGGTACAGAAGGGCACGTGGTCGTCCTTCGACCTTATTCTTCTACAATATATATATATATATATATATATATATATATATATATATATATATATGTGTGTGTGTGTGTGTGTGTGTGTGTGTGTGATTTTGGGCAGTATATTTTCATTATAGCAGGTTTTATTGAAAGCAACCGCGAGTGGCGTGTTAATAATTTTCTTTTCAATCTTCTCGATCTGTCTTAGGTTCGTCTTTTCTTCATTGTTCAACCCGTGAATAAGCCTGCCGCAGTTCATTATAAACTGATATTTATTAATCGCACAAAGGTAGAAAGAAATTAATGCACCTCAGCACTTTTTTTTATTTTACTGATGCGTTTCGGTACAACAAGTACCATCTTCAGAGTTAGAATAGGAAATTGATACAAGTATTCCAGTTTATATATTATAAAAATGTGAGGAGCAGGTAATGACTGGTCGAGAGAATTGTGAGTGGCCGGAGAGGGGGGCGGGTTAAGCTGCTTGCCAAAGGTGATTAGAGGGTTGAGGCAGCTATCCTAAATATTCCTGTCCCTCTATTTCCTCTTCTTACACTGGAGAAGATTCAATTGGAGTTAGATTGTATATTTAGACTTGGTTCGTTTTCTTGAATATAAATTGCTTTAAGTAGGAGTAATTGGCGTCTGTTGGGAGCATAGTCTAAAATTATGATGGAAGAAAATACCAAAATTGTATATATATTATATAATCATTACCATTATATATATATATATATATATATATATATATATATATATATATATATATATATATATATATATATATATATATTATGGAAGATATCACATTGACGTGATGTATATCAGTGATAGATAAAGGTAAACCACAATATTTGAATCAAGATTTTATCTATAACTATCAGACTAGTTTCGGCAAGATGCCATTTTCAACTAATAATGAAGAAGCTAGGCAAGGAGCACAGGAAATATAAAAGGTAAGAAACATCCTAAACAAAATGAAACAGCAGAAACAATCTGGAAAAAAATATATACTCGAGTAAATCTGGCGTGAATGACAAGCTAAATAAAATGAAATGGAACCGGAAACAATCTGAAGAGTTGCTAATCCCCAAAACGCATTGCGTCCGGGGGCTTATAGATAAGATTGGCGACTCTATTCGTTATATATTTGTTAAATTTATATCGCCCTTCAGATAATTGAAATTATCAACTTTGTTGATGATGATGGATTCCGCAATTCTCCTCTCAATATAATTGTTTGATTTATAAATGATTTTTGCATTGTTAAAATCAATTCTATGGTCATGCGTTTGCATGTGAGTAAATAGACTTGAAGAATTCATACACCTTCTGATATCAGCTAAATGTTCTTTTTTCCTCTTATTAAAGTGGCCTGACTCTCCGATATATGGTAATTTGCAATTATAGAGTATGGTATACTGTAAACTCCTGCATCGAAATTTATTGTGCGCAGTCTAGTCAAGAATTTTCGAATGGTATTGGAATATTTAAATGAAATATTTATGTTATTTCCGTTCGCATATGATTTTAGAGAAGCCAAGGCTGGAGTATATGGAAAACTAATACTTTTTTTTTAAAATCATCTCTGTGATGTGGGGGTGGCATAGTTTTTTCGTGCTTTGGAATGGCATCTATTTATGAGGTGAATTGGATATTTTAGGTTCAATGAAATTGCACATAAGGTGGTTAATTTCATCGTGAAGGAAGATTGGGTCGCGCGTTCTATAGGCTCGGAGAAAGAGGGAAGATATAACAGATATCTTAACGGATTTATCATGTAGTGAGAAAAGATATATGTAAGCATTTGAATTTGTAGGCTTTCGATAGACTGAGCACTGATTATATTTATTTAAACGGTGGATATTTACGTCTAAAAACGGTAGAGACTTATTATGTTCCTATTCTACTTTGAATTTTATCGATGGGTCTAACGAATTCAAGTTGTTGAAAAATTCATTGAAATTGTTGTTGTCTATGGGAAATGCCGACAGGATGTCGTCTACATATCGGTACCAGATAAGAGGTTGGAAATGGATCCTAGGAACGAGGGTCATTTCATAGTTTTCCATAAATAGATTGCATAGGATGGGGGAAAGGGGGTTATCCATACTTAGGCCATATTTTTAGCGAAAAAACTCATCTTCAGGTTCATTTGTTTAGGATGTGTCTTACCTTACATATATATTCTGTGCCCCTTGCCTAGCTTCTTCATTATTAGTTGAAAATGGCATCTTGCCGAAACTAGTCCCATCGTTATAAATAAAATCTTGATTCAAATATTGTGGTTTACCATTATCTTCCATAAATATGTATATATATATATATATATATATATATATATATATATATATATATATATATATATATATATAGTAACAGCAAAAGCTTTTGAGACCTCAAAAAAAATCAATTGGCAAAAATTCTTGAGACTATAATAAATAAAGCTTTTCAGCGTAGCCTTTATGAAAATTTGCCCCTATTTCAAAGTGAATTTGTTGGGCCGATATCTGGCAACTATAAATTCTAAAGGTTTCAGGTTAGCACGGATTTAAGATTGTTATAGTAGCATCGAATCTTTCATAGTGGAAGGACATATATCAAAGAAATATTCACCAGCAATTTTGAATAATATTTAATTGAAATACCTATCATTATGGTTGGAAAAAAAATCTAAACAAGAAAAGGCACGCATTTTAGCCTTAAGAGAAATAAATGTGCCAATTAAAGAGATTTGTCTACGGCTGAAGCGATCCAAGGCAACCATCATGAGGCACTTTGCTCGCACTAAAGGGAGTCATGCAGGGTACGTTCCAAGCCATAAACCTACGAAGAGGAGGCCTAAAAAGACTTCCCAGGCAAGTGATAATCTATTAAAAAGAGAGATTACAAATCATCCTACAATTTCATCTAGAGAATTGAAAGGATTACACCCACAATTATTAAGAAATGTATCGTTACGAACTATTCGTCACCGGTTGCACAACGACTTGAAACCTCCATCCACGAGAGCAGCGAAGAAACCCTTTCTTACTGAGCGAATGAAACAAAAAGACTTGAATTTGCTCATAAATATAAAGATTGGACCAAAATAATGTGGAATTCAGTGATGTTCTCAGCTGAATCAACATTTAAATTGAATCAGATCGGCCTCTAATATGGTAAGACGTCCAGAAAGATCCAACAGGTACCATCCAAAGTACACAGTAAAAACAGTAGAACATCCAGATTCAGTAATGATGTAGGGTGCCTATAGTGGCAACATGGGCAGAGCAGGCATGTACTTCCTTCCTAAAAGGTTTAAAATGAATGGGAGCGCTCTATGGAAGGTTTAGAACAGCATTTACTTAACGTGTTTGCTTTACATGAGTGCCAACTTTTTATGCAAGATGGAGACCCTCCCACAAGTTGAAAAGAGTCATTAAGTGGCTCAATGAGAATAACATCGCTGTTTTGGATCGGTATGGGAACTTCCTGATCGAAATCCCATAGAAAATTGCTGGAACCACATAAAAAACAAGCTTCCTGAGAAGAATACCAGATCAGTCTCCAAGCTTATCATTAAGCTAAAATTAATTGGGTTCCATTGGAACTTGTTTATTTCAAATGGATCTGAAAGCATGCCCGAAAAACTCAGAAAAGTCATTCAGAACAAGGGCAAAATGACTAAATATTATTTTATTATCATTTCTTCAATAAAGTGACTTACATGAAACTTTATTTTATTTTTTCCTCAAACTTTGATAGGTCACAAGAGTTTTTGCCGACACAGTGTATATATATATATATATATATATATATATATATATATATATATATATATATATATATGAATATGTACCACGGAAGGAAACTGAATAAAAGGCCGATGAAGTGGTACATATTCATATTTATAGCTATCACGCACTAACTTTTGTGATATTTCCCATATATATATATATATATATATATATATATATATATATATATATATATATATATATATATATATATATATATATATATATATATATATATATATACATATATATACATATATATATATATATATATATATATATATATATATATATATATATATATATATATATATATATATATATATTCTAACGAATTTCTGCATTCCTTTAACCTTTGGACAAAACTTTGAAAATAAGGGAATGAATGTTGTAAATTGCTCTCGTCTATGGTTGCTATTTCATTATCACCATATTTTATCCATTTTTGTCTCCCTTTTCCCATTATGCGTATCTTGTTTCATCTGTCTCCTTCGCCGGAGTCCATTTCAGGTGTGTTGGCAACCACTGCGGAGAGAAATCTATTTTCGAAAGGTAATTAAATGGAACTTTTTCAAAAAGATTATTATTTTATCTCGCAACATTCCAGTCAAAGTCAGAATTTCATAATAATCTCCGTAAATCATAGTTTGTGGGGAAATGACCCCTCACCCCCGGTACGGAAGAAACTGAAAGGAATAGATAAAAAGTAGATAAAACCATGCGAAAGAACGTTTTTTTTTAAATTAAAAAAAGACGGTAGGTGTAGCAATGAATACAACCTTCATCTTGCAAGTGGCCCACCTGGAGGTGGGCGATCTTTATCGAGGCCAAGAAAGTGACTATCCAAAAGATAAATCTAACAGACCTAAAGAGTAATTGTACCATTTGGATATTTTAATCTTCACTTTTGCTGTCGCAGTACAAAGGATAGTTTTCAAACACCCGGAGCTCGGGATCGTTTTGATCCACTCTTCGTACGGGAACGTATTCAACCAGACCTAGTACGAGATCCTTTTTACCCTCCCGTCGCACGTGATCGTTTTCAACAACCCGTTCACGGAATTGTTTTCACCCAACCGTCGCACGGGATCGTTTTAATCCAACCGTCGCACGGGATCGTTTTAATCCAACCGTCGCACGGGATCGTTTTAATCCAACCGTCGCACGGGATCGTTTTCACACACCTGTTTCACGGGATTGTATTCAACCACCCGTTGCACAGAATCGTTTCCATCCAACCATCGCATGGGATCGTTTTTACCCACCCGTTGCATGGAATCGTTTTACCCACCCGTTGCAGAGTCGCTTTCATCCACCCGTCGCACGAGATCGTTTATACCCACCCATCGCACGAGATCGTTTTTGCCTACTCGCTCACAGAATCGTTTTCACCCACCCGTCGCACGGAATCCTTTACACCCACCCGTTCCACTTAATCGATTTCCCCCACCCAACGCACGAGAACGTTTTCATCCGCCGTCGCACGAAATCGCTTTCACCCATGCTTCGCACACAATCCTTTTCACGCACCCGTCGCACGGGATCATTTGTCCCCACCATTTCACACGGGATCGTTTTCACCCCTTCCCCCCTCATCCCGTAGCAGCACGCTATAGCTTACAATAGTAAGTTTACCTTACAAATAAACCTCCCAACTTGTTTGAACATAAATCGAACAAAATTTACGGAAACTTACTAATTTATTGCATTGAACTTTGCACTATTTATATGTAGTTCTTTATGGTTCATTTAGCGGTAAAAGAGTTCTTTATGGTTCATTTAGCGGTAAAAGAACACCTCAATGATAAACCAAAAATGGACTGGCTGTAGAGGTGATTGGAGAGGCATCGCTAGGAAGGGGCACAATTGTCTCGAACGAAGGATGAGTGGCTTCGATCTTCATTGGGTGAGAGAGGGTTAGTATTGGGGAGGCGGGGGGCGGGGGGTATTGAAATGCGAGCCGAACTCCCTCGGTGAGAAAAAATATTATAGTTGATGGTTAAAATTTAGGTTCTTTTATAAGGAAGGGTAAATATGTGGGGGGGTGGGGGGGTGAGAGTAATCCCATAATGTAATCATCCTTTCTAGATGTCCAAAATCATCCTTATAAAAGGATCTACCTTTGTTTGGACTTGTGGTTTGCCTGGGAGAGTTGCCTGACCAGTATTTAAAGCCATAAGTCACCTCTTCTAGTTATATGGACCCAATACTTTCCATAATTTATGTTCACATCCCCTAACTTCACATTTTATGCAAATCCTTTTCAGCATTTTGCTATTAATTCCCTCGTTGATTTAAGATAAAAAACACGTGTTTTTTCCGTGTTTATAAAGAAACAAAATATGGGATCATTAGCCTTAATTGTTTTTTGGTTCAATTTTACCTTCGAATTAAACAGTTTCTATAGTGATCAATAGTTTGATACGGTGCACCCAATTCGTGAGGTCTGACCCCAAGTAGGGCGCCTAGACAAGATAAGAAAAGTGAGGGCTGAAACATGATCCCTTAACCCTTGAGTACCAACTGACAAGGAATAGTTGTTGGCCCTTGTTCTTACCTATGCTTATCCTTGATTTCGTAAGCGCGTATCCTCTTTTGGTTCCTGCCAAATAAGATCTTGAAATTAGAAAATATAATCCTGAATTCGTAAGGTACACTTCGTCCTCCAAATTGTGTAAACAACATAAATGTTCGAAAGATAATTCATTTCACTATTATCCCTTTTTTGCACATACCAACAACGTATACACTATTTGAAGTCAACCTCCCATTGTATTTTGTCCAAAGAGAAAGTTTCTGGCATTTGTGTGTCAATGCTCCTTCGTTTATTTGAATTGTATTTTTGCAAAATCATCTTGCAACTAATTTAGCAACTTTACCTTTCGCCATTATCTTCATCCTACAACAAATAACGGCTAAACTACAATTTATAATCATGAAAGGATTACGTTAAAATCTCAAACTTTCTTCAATTTCTGATTCCACGATTTAAGTTTATTTGTTTACAATTCTCCCCCCAAAAATGTAAGATTCGTATCATTTCGAGTATTGGATGTGCAAAGCAAGCTTGCTAAATGTATTTTCAAACTTCTTACTATAGTAAAAATTATTATTATATGAACAAGAATAAAAATACGAATAATAATGAGAATAGGAAGAACTACTACATAACTAAAATAACAAAAGACCCTTGGATCCACTCAACGCCAACCCGAGAAGCAAGAAGTTGAAAGTTTAGCGAAAAAATATATATCAGAGACTACTAGATTCTTACTAATTACATAGCCCCGAAGATGATGTTTACTATAATGTAAAAACAAGAAGGCTGATACACACTTATCTACATGTGAATCATTTAAAATCCATTTTTTTTACTATATCTAGATTACGGTATACACCTTTTTACATGTTTACCTCTCGGGGTTATGTGGGGGGTTCTACTATAGCTCAAAACAAACGCTCAATCATAAAAAAGGAGAAAAGGTCAGATCTTTTCCCGCAGAGCCTCACCGACTAGTGTTAACGTAATATAGACAACAAAGTCAGATAAGAATACGGAAAATGCATTTACGCGCATTTTTCAGGGGAAAATCGCTAGCATCATTTAAATTCTGTTAAGCCTTTCCTAATCTTTCATTGCACGTTTTAATCTGTGCTTCTTACTAGAATTATTTACATTCACAAAATACTCGTCAAGTCGATTTTTAAGCTAATTAACTGACGTGCTTTCCACCACGCGGTTAGGATAGCTATTCCACGTTTGTCTGATTTGATAACTAAAATAATTTTAAGCTATTGACGTGATGAAGAGCTTGATTTCTAATTTGAATTCCTTTTTACGAATATTTGGCCTATCATTCACTTCGAACAGTAATCGGTAATTAATATTAGTGAATCATTTGAAAATTATTAATACTTCGATCAGTTGTCCACGTAATCGCCGACTTGCAAGGGGAAATGAGTTGAAGGCGCATGGCTTTTCTTCCTACGGTTGATTTCTAAGCTCATGAATTAGCTCATTGGCCTGCGTTGCCCTCTCTCAAACAGCGTTTGGTATTAGTTAAGGTAAGGAGACCAAAATTGCACTGCATACTACAGATGAGTCCGATGAGCGATCTATATATAGGTAAAATTTTATCTTTCCACTTAGAAGGGAAGTTCCTAGTAATGTAGCCCAGCTTTCTGTTTGTTTTCTTAATTGCTTCGACGCATGGATTTGACACTTTGAGTTCGTCCGGAACTAAAACCCTCAGGTCCCTCTCTAAGTTAACGGATTCTAGAATTGGGCCGTTCATTTGGTACTCTGCTTTTAAATTTCTACAGCCTAATTGCATAACCTTGCATTTAAGTATGTGTTGAGGTATAGCCGATATATATATATATATATATATATATATATATATATATATATATATATATATATATATATATATATATATATATAGAGAGAGAGAGAGAGAGAGAGGGGTATTTGATTAGCCGAGTGGTGAGGAATAGAGCGAAAGGACGCCCAAGAGACCTGACCTCGGCTGCGTTACCAGATGATAGGGAAAGATAATGAGGGGGAATAAATGGAGGGAAACTGTTCTCCGAGTACGCAGGCAAATAACAAAAAGCGAGTTCAGATTGGCGTTAATTACTAGCTATGGCCAAATGCCGTTCTCAGTTATTTAAAAAAGAAGTAGAAAAAATAATATTTAAAAACACAACAAAAAATAAATATTTACATAAATAAAATGTAATTGGATCATCTAGGACTTTGGAGGTTCGATAATCGGGCAAAAGGGACAAACTAATGAGCTTAAGGTGGGTAAATGACCAAACTTGGATTAAGTCTTCAAAAGCTGCGCTGAGCCAAAATACAAATAAATATTTAGGGAATG
Organism: Ceratothoa steindachneri; assembly: GCA_963969495.1. NCBI lineage: Eukaryota > Metazoa > Arthropoda > Malacostraca > Isopoda > Cymothoidae > Ceratothoa > Ceratothoa steindachneri. The sequence continues at coordinate 217,172,586 of OZ018319.1, forward strand.
ACCGGATTAAAGGGGTTCGCACGCGTCGACGTCTTGCAGAAGTTAATACTTGGACGACGAAGGAAAAGGGGCAATTCGAGGAGGAGAATTGCAGAAGGTTGAGATTTACCTCGGAATACCTTGACGGGGGAGTATTTGCGCTGGTGAATGAGAACAGCCGTTACTGGTTAATCGCCAATTGACTGTGGGGGAATTTTGACGGAAGAGCTTCTTGCTTTTGCGCTCGTGGGGAAGAAGCGGAGCCAAATCGAGTAGAGACGTGTCTCATGCCGGATTGCGAACCTGTACTGCCTTGATCTGGCTGAGTTTGACGTTGAATACCGGCTGACCCTGGAGTAAAATCGCCTCTGTCCACGGAGGGGATTCTCCCAAGGTAAACACAGAGCTAGGGGATAGACTTCTTCGAGCAGGACTTTGTGATAACGGATGTCTTCCCTCAGTCTCGCATGCTTCAAGATGGTAGGCCGGAGGCAACATTTCCTCAAGGCTTGGGGGAAAATCTCCATAAGTAAATACATCTGTGTTTTGAAGACTCTTCGAGTGATTTTAAGGCCCGTTCTCTCGTCCTTTGACCTCGTGTGTGATAGCCACGTGGGATTTTAGGGTCCACGTGGTGCTTCCTTGACTCTATTCTTTCACAGTATGTTAAAGTTAATCTGCCATTTGTCGGCAAAATGAAAAATTTAATTAAGTCTCGCTGCAGTTCCGCAACATTGCATCTAATAACTGATGTTTCCTAGCTTCAGGTCATCTGCAAATTTCGAGATTTTACTAAGCAACACATTATCAAGCTCATTATTATGTACAATGAACAACATCAGGGCCATTACTGACCTCTAGTGATTGGAACCCAGCCCTATCTAGGCTCATTTATAAAAACCCTCAGGGTACGATTTGAGAGCCACTTCTCAGTCCACTTAAGATTTTTTTCTCTTATGCCGTGCATTTTAAGTTCAGCAAGAACCTCTTATGTGGAACAGTATCAAAGGTACTTTAGAAGTCAAGGTAAATTATATCCACTTAATTGTTGTGATGGTAAATGAAAATCATTTTATGAAAAAAGTCCAGAAGATTTGTTAAACATGAGTTTCCTCACCGAAATCTGTCTATTTGACTCGAACTGACCCATCATTCTATCTCTAATAATTATCGTCATAAGAGTTTACAAATTATCGACATTAAACTAATAGGATAGTTATTACTAGGATCCATTTTCTCTTACTTCTTGAAGATCAGCAAACTATTTGCTCTTTTGAACTCTACAGGGACCAACTCGCCCATGAAAGGTCGATTAAAGATGGTACACAGAGGTCTTACTGATTCGTTCTTTAACTCTAAGTGAGTTGAGTAACAGTCAGGCCCGGGTACCTTCGATCGTTTCATCCTGTTTATATGTATATATAATAATTTTCTCCACATTTATTCCTGTATAGGAGAAAATGTGATGTGCCTCCAAATCGATTCTTTTTTTAGTGTGGATAGATATGACAAGGCCTTAAAGGTTGATACACTTACGAATTTCTCTTTTAATAACAACAATTTGTTCGGGGTTGTGGGTGCTAAGTCCCTCTATAGTTTGAATCGAAAAATAAGAAAAATCGCATCTGTCGTAAAATACGCCCCCTCTCAATACACACAGTCATGGCCAAAAGTTTTAACCTTAGTAGATTTTTACATATAAGAAAATTAATAGAACTAATCAAATTTGCATTTTATTTTAGTATAAGTATGTAATTTTGAAGATGAAATATAAAAAAAAATAGAGCCCAAACCCATTATATTAAGAAATACAGTCAATTGATAAGCGCATTCAATATTTATAATGAGGTGCCTCTTGAAAAGAAATTTGTGATATTACTGATAATACTTTAATTTTGCTCAATAAGCACCCGCAAATGCTTACAATTGGATCGCTTCTGTTTAAAAACCGCCAGTTTGATTATCATCCACAAATTCTCTATTGGTTTCAAATCTAGCAATTTCCGGGCTAAAGTCTCAAAATTACAATGTTATTTTCAGATAAGAACTTTGTTATTGCCTTTGTTTTGTGACAAGGTACGCTGACATGCTGAAAAATATAGTTATCATCCCCAAATTGGTCCTGAACTGTTGGGAAAAGGTGTTGATGAAGCATGTTTTGGTACCATTCTGGGTTCATGGAATTGTTCTTGGCCAAAATTGTTAGCGCTTCATTTTTCTTAAAAGAAAATCTGAGAAGCAACCCCAGATATGGATTATGTCCGGATTGTTCCCCGTGGAGACGGAACAGGAATACTGACAGCGCTCCCCTTTTCCCCTCCTAGTGAGGGATCTTCCACAATATCAAAACAAGTGGAATAGAGCTTTATCAGAGAATATCACTTTGCCTCAGTCATCAACAGTGTAGTTTTTATATTTCTTACAAAAGTAGAGCTTATCCGTAAGGTTCTTTTTGGTGAGATGAGGCTTCTTCGCAGCCCTTATCGACTCGAGACATTTGTTGAAAAGTATCCCCCTTACTGTGCGTGCTGAAGCCATCACACCTGTTTCTTTACACTCGTGAGCAAACTTGGCCCTAGAGGCGAACCGATCCTTGAGCTAGGACCTTACCAGAAGGCGATCTTGGATTTCATTTGAAGCTCTTGGGCGTCAAAAAGACTTCTTCAGGGGAGTGTAACCAATCTTTTAAAGTCTTTACTGGTCCTACAGATGCAATACCCTTATTATCTATCTCCTTCCATTTCAGGCCACTTTGGTAGAGAATAACAATTTGGAAAGAACCATTTTTGGAATTGAAAAAGATTCAAACATTTATTTTTCAAACAAATATTACGCTATAGACTATAATTACAAAAAATCATTTATTTAATCCACATTTGTCATCATTTTACACTTTTGATCGAATAAAAACGCTCCAGGGACTGAAACTTTCCCCTACAGCAACAGGACCAGACCGAGATTTTTGATTCAGCGTAGAATGCACAAAAGTCCTGTTAGACTCGCTACGACGCTCTCAACAAAGGATACAATGATAGTTTTGATGCAGCTAAACACGTTTTTTTTATTGTTTTAACATATAAATATGTTTAAATTGTAATATAAATCAATGCATACGCTCCAAGCTAGAACGTGAAGGCCGCGGCTACGTTGCAGACGAAGTCTTTCGTCAGGCTGGCCCACACATGGTTGACAGAGGACTTCACCTCCTCGACGATGCTGTGGCTGACTTTACAGACCTTTCCCTAGACATGCGCCCACAAGCTGTAGTCGAGGGGATTGAGTCTAGTGACTGCGGCGGCTAAAAGTCCTTACACCAGAAATTCATGTTCGACCCCAATCACTCTTACACGATCTTGGCTGGGTTTTTGGTCGTGGACACGTAATGGACCTCAGAGACGTCTTGACTGAAGTTTACTACGCTGTCATTCGGCTTGTCGATGACCGCATAAACCGTGAAAGTTATTCCAGCAGAAAAAATAAGAATTCGATTGTCATGACTCTTCAAGTCGTTGAGAAGGTGATGACAGCGCTTCCGACATTGTTTTCGCATATGGTCAGTGAGCGAGTGCTTTTCTACCCCTCAAGCTCTTGCCGCCCTCCTCCTTGACGTCTCTAGACACCGCGGCCACCGAGATGTACCTCTTCTTCGCGAGCGTTGTCATGTTGAGCTTCGAAGCACTTTCAAAGGCCGTTCTCACAGCCAACTGTTTGATAATTTGAGGTCTGCCTGAACGAGGTCGATCTATGAGGTCTTCCCCGTTCTCGAGCCTCTCCGCGACTATATGGACCGTCTTCGGCTGACTTTAAGCCGCTTGGCGATGTCGGACTTGTTATGACCCGCACACAGTTGAGCAGAAATCTCGATTCTTTTCAATTCCATTTTGACACATAATGAAAAAGACATTTTGATGACACGTGCTGGAAAAGTAAACCTTTAAGTTTGATTAACGGAAGTTTTTCTCTCAAGATAAAAACCCGAGTGTAACATAACGTTTGCAAAACCCGGTACTTTAAATATTAAAATAATTATTTCTATCACGTAAATTAAAAAAAAAACGAATAAAAAAACTATATATAATATTCAAAAAACCTTTGGCAATGAATGTATATTCGTAGAGGATTGAATATGTGTTTTTTACCTAATGTGTGAGTGGTTAGCACGAGAATGCACACAAATGCGCGTGTGAGTGGATAGTGTCAGAAAGCTTAAGAACATAAATGTATAAATCATTAGCGTAAGATTAAATATGTCGATATTTATGTGAGCAATTAGCGTAGGAGTTTATACATAGAAGATTGTGTATGTGGCTAGTTTTCTAATTCATACATATGTGCATAGTCCGTGAATAGTTAGCACGAGAGGATATCTACATGATCGTAGAAGTGGTTAGCTTGAGAGTACATATGCATAAATTAAGCGACTGTTTAGCATGGGAGCACATATGTACATAATTGTGTTTATGTTTAGAAAGAGTATGTACGTACATATAATGTGTAAGTAGTTAGCGTAAATATATATATATACGTACAAAATTGTGTTATTGGTTAGCGTAAGAGGTCATATGGGCATAATCGTGTGAGTAATTAACATAAGATTACATATATATGTAATTGTGTATGTTGTTAGCGTGTTAATACATATGTATGTATAAAATTGTGGGAGTGGTTTCGTGAGAATACGTATGTACATGTTCCAGTGAGTGGTTACCGTGAGATTACTAAATACATGATTGTGTGAGGGGTTAATGTGGGAATAATATATATATATATATATATATATATATATATATATATATATATATATATATATATATATATGCACATAGTTGTGTAAGTGATTATCGCGACAGTATATACGCACACGATTTATGTGGTTACCGTGATAGTACATATGCATGATTGAGTCAGTAGTCAACGTGTGTGTATATGTACATTATTGTATCAGTGGTTAGCGTGAAATTAAATATGCACATGCTTGTTTGATTAGTTAGAGTGAACGTATACGTACATATGATTGAGTGTAGACTTATTGTAAGAGTAAAGGATATACATGATTTCGTGAGTAGTTCATGTAAGAGTAAATACTTGCATAATTGTATACGTACATATTTGTGTGAGACCTTAGCTTGTACATGTATACCTATGAGTGTGTGTGTATTTGTGGTCAGCGCGCTATTACATATGTTTATGATCGTGTGAGCAGTTAGGGTCAAAGTACATGTGTACTTAATTTTGTGAGTATTTAGAGTGAGAGTACATACATATATGTATAATTGTATGAGGGCTTAGCATTTGAGTATGTGCGTACAGAATTGTGTGTGTGATGAGAGTGGTAGTATATGGAAGAATGGTTGTGTGAGTGCTTAGCGTGAGAGTGCATTTATACATACTTAATGAGTGTTAAACGTGAAAGTAAATACGCAATTGATTGTTTAATTACCGTGAGACTACATGTGTACATGTGTGAGTGTATACTTGTAAACCTTTGTGTGAGTGGTAGGAAGTGCCGGTTTAACCTGGTAGCACATGTAGCACTTGCTACGGGCTCCACGCTTCAGGCGGCCCCGCGGGGATGTAAGAAATTAGTAATAATTAAGTTTTTGCCCTTAGGCACAGAAGGCCGAGACAAAAGAATTATTCATTTTCCTGATTTTTTATATTATTATTATATATGATATTACCAAATATAAGAAAAATATAGAAAACTTCCCTAGAGCAGACTTTTATAGTATGTTATGGTAGTACAGGGTGATGTCCTTTAAAAAGGAATAAAAAGTACAAAATAAAACCCTCCTCTTTCAGTTGAGTCCTCACAGCCATACGAGCAGTTCTTTGGAATTCCTCGGATAATTTTTGCCCTCTCTGCAGAGGAAAATAGGGGGTGGGGGTGATATATATATATATATATATATATATATATATATATATATATATATATATATATATATATATATATATACGGGTAGGGGCCCCCGTTGTTCTTTGTGCTATGGGCCCCGCAACTATTTAAAGCGACTCTGGTGGTAGGCATGGAAGATAAAGGTTTCTTAGGTCTGTCTTGCGCGGAAATATATCCTTTTTGTGAGACTAGTTAACGTGGGAGTACCTATGCACTCATACCATCATGCCTATATGTAAGAGTACAGAGTACTATTAAATATAGGCATGATGGTATGAGTGGTTAGCGCAAGAATAAATAAGTACAGGATGTTGTGTGCAGTGAGTGTGTTGACACAAATGTGCAATATTATGTTAGTGAGTGCAGTTAGTGTACTAATATAAATATGCAGGATTGCGTTAGTGCGTGCAGTTAGCATCCTAAAACAATGTGCAAAAAATCGTTAGTGTGTGCAGTTAGCGCGCTAATACACATGTGCAAGATTTCGTTAGTGTGTGCAGTTAGCACGCTAAAACAGTTGTGCAAAATTGCGTTAGTGTGTGCAGTTAGCGCGCTAATACACATGTGCAAGATTTCGTTAGTGTGTGCAGTTAGCACGCTAAAACAGTTGTGCAAAATTGCGTTAGTGTGTGCAGTTAGCATGCTAAAACAGTTGGGCAAAATTGCGTTAGTGTGTGCAGTTAGCATGCTAAAACAGTTGTGCAAAATTGCGTTAGTGTGTGCAGTTAGCGTGCTAATACACATGTGCAAAATTGCGTTAGTGTTTGCAGTTAGCATGCTAAAACAGTTGTGCAAAATTGTGTTAGTGTGTGCAGTTAGCATACTAAAACAGTTGTGCAAAATTGCGTTAGTGTGTGCAGTTAGCGTGCTAATACACATGTGCAAGATTGCATTAGTGTGTGCAGTTAGCATGCTGAAACAATTGTGCAAAATTGTGTTAGTGTGTGCAGTTAGCATGTTGAAACAGTTGTGCAAAAATGCGTTAGCGTGTGCAGTTAGCATGCTAAAACAGTTGTGCAAAATTGCGTTAGTGTGTGCAGTGAGCGTGCTAATACACATGTGCAAGATTGCGTTAGTGTGTGCAGTTAGCATGCTAAAACAATTGTGCAAAATTGCGTTAGTGTGTGCGGTTAGCATGCTAAAACAGTTGTGCAAAATTGCGTTAGTGTGTGAAGTTAGCATGCTAAAACAGTTGTGCAAAATTGCGTTAGTGTGTGCAGTTAGCATGCTAAAACAATTGTGTAAAATTGCGTTAGTGTGTGCAGTTAGCATGCTAAAACAATTGTGCAAAATTGCGTTAGTATGTGCAGTTAACATGCTAAAACAGTTGTGCAAAATTGCGTTAGTGTGTGCAGTTAGCATGCTAAAACAGTTCTGCAAAATTGCGTTAGTGTGTGCAGTTAGCGTGCTAATACACATGTGCAAGATTGCGTTAGTGTGTGCAGTTAGCATGCTAAAACAATTGTGCAAAATTGCAAAGGTGTGTGCAGCTAGCGTGCTAATACACATGTGTAAAATTGCGTTAGTGTGTGCAGTTAGCTTGCTAAAAAAATGTGAATGATTGCGCTCGAGGTTAAAGAGAAATTGCATATAAAGTTACAGAATTAGGAACGAGCAAAGACCCTAAGATCCACTCTAGGTTAGTTAAAAAAATAATTGATGTTGTGCCCTTCAGAGGTGAAACACAGGCAAAAGGAAAAAAGGATAAGAATAAAGAATTAGTTTAAAGAGTCTTAGTAGAACTTGTGTAGATTTGATCGGGAACCACCGATTTGAACATTCTAATTTTAACATAGAAGCTAATTTTACTTCCGGTTATGTTATTATTTGAAACTTCATCAAAATTTATTACATCTTGATTCTGAAGAGTTATTTTTATCTTAGAATTTTAAAAGGTTCGCAAAATGTTCATTTGATATTTTAACCTTGTCTGGATCGTTATTTGAACACCTTCGCCATTCTGAAGAGGCCCAATGCATTCCCTAATTGTCTTATGATTATGTTTACAGTTATTAAATTACTTTGGCTCACGCTTGACAACGACGTTGCTAAATTCATTTCTGCTTTTTTTTTATTTCGCATTTGTCAAGACCAGACTATTTCTGGTTTTCGAAATTTTATACAATCGGTTAAGTTTTTTTACACTCATTAATCTTAATATTTATTCCCGCCACCTAATTTGAGCTATTAAAAGCTCAAAGATTATACTAACTATTTCCTGATTTATACTGAAAAATCGCGCCTGAAATCCATTATACATTTTTCCGGAGTCTTTAAAGTTTAAGATATTACCCCAATTTAAAAATTTTAAGTGGTCACGAAAAAGATCAAAATTGCAACTTAATGTCCCGTACTAAATGAGAGATCTCGTGAACATGATCAAATTCTCCCACAACATTAATTTCAATTTAAGTGAGGGTCTTTTTAGATTAGATAATTGGATCATGGATAATATTTGTTTACAATATAAATTTAATTTGTTGAATTGATTTGTATATTGTAGTTCCGTGGATGGGTTATTCATTTGTGCGTCAGTTGTTTTTTTTCCTAAACGATTGTCTTTGTTCGTCGGTACGTTTGAATGACGTCACATTTTTCTGTTTATTAACTGTTTCTATATTTCATTGTTCTTCTGCACCTGATAATGTAAACACGAAAGCGCTTGAGTTTATTCGGTGTATTATTTTCCTTTGGGATATTTCAAGCATCTTAGATCATGTGTTTTTTGGTGATTATTTTTGCATATATATATAATATATATATATATATATATATATATATATATATATATATATATATATATATATATATATATATATATATATATATATATATATATATATATATATATATATATATATATATATATATATATATATATATATATATATATATATATATATATATATATATATAGAAAAAAATTAGGTAAAATGCCATGATGTATGCGGGTTCTATTGAAATACACAGCTGTGACAGCGTTATTAATTTTAACTTGTATTTTGTTAATATTTCTTACAAGTTTTTTAACGGGGTCTTCGAGGCGAGAAAAAACATCCGCGAATGACATTCTAAATTTCTAGACGTCTTTCGACCATGTCAGGTCATCTTCAGAAAATGAACAGAAATGGAATTATTCAAAGTTCAAAGTTAATGAAAGTGATGAAGTGTGTCGTAGGTTTTCATAGGTGTGAAAATGTTTACTAGTTTGCCCTGGTGTTAGGGCATCACTAGCATGCTTTCTTCTTGTTCGTCTAAAAAATTTTTTCCTCCGTCAATAATGTTGCTGGTCGTCGATGACGGTCAGGTTCTTCCATTGTTATATATATATATATATATATATATATATATATATATATATATATATATATATATATATATATATATATTTATTTGATTCGATTAATATGTTCCTCCGTCGTGACTTTCAAGCCTTTCAATTGACTTTTGGTTTGCTAATTACCTCTTGTTTCATATGGGCAGGTTTGCCTCTTTTATTCGTACTTAGTTATTTATTACTTCGTTGTTTCATTTTATTTAAATTATAGTTACCTTGTTGTTATTGTATTTAGTTATTCATTTATTATTTTCAGTTTAAGTCTTAGTTTAGGCACTTCGCCTCTTTTTGTTCGTGTTAATCTATCTTCTTTTTCTTATTATTATTTGGTTAATTTTGTTGATTATTTATTCTTCTTCACTTCTTTTTGTTTCAGTCAAATTTGAATTTGGGCACTTCGCCTCTTTTTGTTAAAGTTTATTGTTTTTTATATTTCTTCTCTTCTTTTGCGTTAGTTAGATTTTGATTTGAATTTGGCCACTTCGTCTCTTTTTATTAAAGTTAATTGCCCTTTGTATATAGTTAGGTGTAAATAGGTCTTATATTCTCTCTCACACAGGTTCTTCCGCTGGGGAATAGAGATGTCCTTTCTACTATGCGTATTCGGTGTTCCAGGGTGTCTAAATTGTTGTTAATAGTTGGCAGTATTTCTTGGTCTACTTTGTCCCAAATCTTTCTCCCTAGCCTTTGAATCTCCATATTGATCGGTTTTAGTCCGATTCTATCTTGTAGAACCGATTGACGAATATGGTCGATCCTTTTCGAGCCAGTTATAAGCAGTGTGGCTTTATTCTGTACCCTCTGCATCGTCATGAGAGAGGTACAGCTTGCCATCTGCGTGATCACAGCCGGGTACACCAGGACGGAGAGTACCAGGTCCATAAATAGTTTTTTTCTTATTTAGCACGTTGAGGACTCGGAAACGGTTCAGTTTCTTCAGCTCTCTTTTGGCTAGGGAGACTCTATTTTTTACGTGGGCCTTGTATCCTGATTTAAAAAGCCGTAAGCCCAGGACCCTTCCCTCGTTAGAGTACGGATATATTTCGTTGTCGACGAGGACATCGTTTAATTTCCGGCGGTTCATTGGAATTATAGTGAACTTGTGGTGGTTGATCTTTATTTTCCACTTTTTTTCATAAAGATTGATGTCATCAATCTCGGCAGCTGTCGCCCTTGCTTCACTTCCAGTAATCCTTAATGGACTTGGTACGATTTGCGTGATGTCATCCACATATTGCAGATAAATCGAATCGTACCTCACTGGAGCAGGGAGGTCAATCGTATACAGGAGGTACAACAAAGGACTCAGACAGCTGCTTTGTGGAACTCCCGCCTCGAGTTCGAATTCGGGTCCTTTGTAGCCCTCGATCGCGATTTGGGCTCTCCTATCTGTGACATAGTTACAAAGGACCCTTTTCAGGATTGGGTTTAGGTGGAGGTTGAGGATCTTAAATTGTAGCCCTCTCAGCCAGACCTTATCGAAGGCTTTCTTTACATCTCGCAGCACCACGTCTACATATTTTCTCTCAGATTTGCTGCATGCGAGTTTTTCCGTTAGGAGGGCGAGGTAGGTTACCGTTCCACGTCCCCTGCGGAACCCGTGCTGCTGAGGATTGTGAACTCCTAGCTCGGCTAGTTGTTCTTGAAGCCTGTCAGCCAGGAGCTTTTCGTAGACTTTGGCAACGAATTCCAGCAGACTCATTTGCCTGTAATTGACCAGTTGATCAGGGGGTTTACCTCCCTTGGGTATGAAGATTATTTTAGCAATCTTAAAAACACTCAAGGAAGTAACCCGTATTCAGGGAAGCGTTTTAAACGTTTGTAATTCCCTGAATGATCTGCTGTGGGGCATTTACCAAGTTGTTTCTGATGATCCCGTCCAGCCTGGTGCCCTTTGTTCAAAGGTTCTTACAGTGACCATGACCTCCTCTGCTGTTATAGGACGGCCATGGTCTGCCATCACACTGCCTTCGTCTATTTAAGCTGATTTAGATTTTCGATCAGTTGGCCTTCGAATTCCTGGTCAAACCTTTCGTTGTCTTCTGGGGTGACCCTGAATACGTTTTTCCAAAAATTCCTGAATCTGTCTTCTAGAACCACCGGGTCCTCTATATAATATCCGTTCTCTTTTATTCGAGCCTTAGTTCTTCCGGTTAGTCCTTTTAGATTCTTGACTTGACGCCAGAATCTAGCCGGGTTGAGCTCGCTATCGACTTTGGCTATCAGGTTGTTCCATATTTCCTCTTGTTGGAGGTTGATAGTCTCTTTTAGCTCAGTGCTTAGGCGCCGAAGGAGCGAGCTTCTTTCCCGGTTAGAACCTTCCCGTCTTATCTCTTCGTAGACTTCCCTGTGAACACGAGCAATTTCTCTCATCTCTTCTGTCCATCTGGGCTGAGGAAGTGTTTTATACCCAATCTTGGATATGCACTCGCAGTCCGCTTCTAGTATGGACGTAGTTACACTCTCCAGTTCCTCGTCTACCTCCTCCAAGGTTGCGTCGCTTAGGTAACCTGGGGCGTATTGACTGAGTCGTCTCTTGTAACGTTCCCAATTGGCCAAGGCGTAGTTTTTCGGAGAGAGGTTGGGAGCTGGATCGGAGCAAGAGAAACTTTGGTGAAGATCGCTATGTGATCACTTGGGACTGTTGGGCCCGGGTCACTATGGTAGTTAAATGGGAAGCCTACACTTGTTAAGATTATGTCAGGCTTTTTTGCTGATATGGAAGTGATATAGGTAGGAAAATCCGGCCCTATTCTTTAGATGTTTTTTCTTCCCATAATCAGTTCCAAGTTTTGGCCTCTTTCGTTGGTACTAACATAGCCCGCCGAACTGCATCTGGCATTGAGGTCGCCCCCTAAGATTGCCATTCCGCGGTGCCCAAATAGTGTGTAGAAGTTATTTAATGGGAGATAGGCTCGACGAGGGGGTTGATAGGCTGCAGCTATCACGAGGTGTCCTACCAATGTGTGGAGTTCAACCGCCACAAAGGATTCATCCATTTCTGGTAGATGTTTAAACAAGATGTTTTCCTTGATAGCTATTGCAGCACCATCATACCTTTCCTGAGAATGATTCTTAATGACCACTTTTTAGCCTGGTATTTTAATTTGACCAGATGTAGTGTCAATGCTGTGCTCCGTTATAAGAATAATGTCGGGGTCAAGGACTCGGAATATGTTTCCATATGCCGTAGCTTTTCCCTCCCATCCGTTTACGTTGAGTGTCAGAATCATCATTCTCTGTCTTACCTTTTCCATGTCGTCTCTTTAATGTTTCTGGGTTACATTCTTCTTCCTCCCGCTTCTCTTCTTCCTGAACTCGGCGTTAGAAATCTGCTCGCAGGTGTTGTGATGTACGGTCACATTCTGGCAGAGCAGAGTTTCTTCTACCGTTTCAGCGTCGACTTCAAAGTCGTATTCCCATGGAATATTCTCCTGGGTTCTATTTCTTCCGGAAAGGGAAACTGGTCGCATGCGTTAATTTTAAGATTGATATTATCCGCACGCAATCTTTTGTTTTTTCCGTTTCTTCCCCTTGGCCTTCTTTGTTTGCGGGGCTTCGGTGTCCGATGAGTCTGAGGACTCCGAGGAACCATTAGTATCAGACCTAGTATTTTACCTCTTTTCGCTGATTTCTTGTTTCTGTTTAGGGGCAGAAGTTTTCACTTCGACTGCTTGTTTCTTCTCTTTCTTGTTTCCAATTTTGGAGGTCTTGTCCGTTTATTTGTTGGTTTGGGACTATCTGCAATTGCAGGACATCCCCAGAGGCGGGGTTGTCCGGGAACCACATTTGGTCCATACCGTTTTTGGCTAGCATTTGGTTCAGCTCTTTAGTGAACGTGCCAGGGCGCGTGAGATTCATGACGTGCGCGTGAAGGATGCACGTCATAATCTTCGTCGAATTCGCATTCTGCAGCTTAAAGTATGTTTTCTTTGTGTCCACTTCTGACACGGCCACTTTTACTGCTTGAGCGTAGGATGTGTTTGCTTTACGCGTTTCCTCTTGCTTTTTCGGTTCATGTTTCCTTTTTATAATATCTTTTTGGACTTGTATCCCTGTCCAGAGTTAACACACTTATCGTAATTATTAGTGCATGTCCTCCAATTGTGTTCCTTTTCGCTGCATTTGTAGCATGCTTCCAGTGGCTCCTTGCAGTCCTTAATCGCGTGTTCTTCCATTTTATAACACCTAAAACAGAACTGAACTGGAATGAATTCTCCTTTCTCGATCTGGTCCCCACTAACTTTGGTATTGAACATGAGTAGACCATGTTCTTTTGCCTTTTGTTCCATAGTGGTTTCAGCAAAGACTACCTTAAACACGTGAGTGTAGTCGCTGTTGTACCTCCTGTTCTTAAATTTGATCACTTCGGCTACCTTGGCTCAGGTTTGCTGAAGATGGATTTCCTCCTTGATCATTTATTCCGGGTGTTGCCCGATCCATAGGTCGAGTCGCCGGCATACCACGCTCCTGTGGGCCAGGATCTGTGGTGGTATGGCGGGCTGCAGCCCAATTCCCCTAGGGACCTCATCTGCCTTTTCTTTGGTGATAGCCTAGATGTCCTTTTCTTTTTCACAGATTGCGACATATCCCGAGGCTACCTCTAGCAGTCTCACCATGGCAATGCCCAATTTGCCATACATAACTTCGAATACTTTTTCTCTGCTAGGCTTGGGCTGTCCGTCGATTGCCCACAGAGGTAGTCTGGTTGTGTTTTCTTAGGTCATATCTTCGAGAGAGTGGCCCCTCTATATTGTAATCTTCTTCTGCTCTCTAATCTTTCGGTTTTGGCGACTTGATCCGAGAGTAAATAGTTCGTGCTCCCTTTCTTCTTGCGATGGTGTTCTTTATTCGTTTGTGGTGACTCCCTCTACTTCGTAACTCAGCTTCCATGAACGTGAGCTGCCACTTGGGGAGATGAATGATGAAGGGTGAACCCGGGAAGGCCCTCAGACGGGTGAAATGTGGCGGACTTAATGATGGGTGGTGATCGAATCAACTACCACCACTCGGGGGTGCCACCTTGTCTGGGGGTTGGTTATAAATGCTGCTCCCAACTTACACAGGGACGGTTGCATGCCCCCCTGTGGTTCTGGCCGGAAACTACCCTTAGGGACTAAAGCGAACTCTTCCCCAAAGCTTTCAGCATCGCCTCGTAAACGGGAGGTATCTTCCGTAGAGTTCTACAGTGGGCTAATCCTCAAACCTGCTTTCCTTTACGTACCTAATTACGTCTATCTAAGTGGACCAACATAGTTGGAGCGAGACTAGATGAATGGCAGTTCAGTTCATTTCAGCTTTGTAACTCTGTCGAGGGAGTGGGGCGATAAGTCGACATGAAGTCGCCTAGGAGCAGATTCCCAATGTCTTCTGGAGAATCCCCGTGGAGAAAGTGAAGAGAATGTTCACGTTTTTCAGGCAGTCTTACCCTTTTCTTTTCCTCCTTTATCGGGTAAGAGATGTGTAGATTAGCGTAGTTTAATCAAAGAATTCTTCAACCGTTTGGAATTATTCAGAAATGAAATGAAATAAAATGAAAAGAAAGGTGGGAGACAAAGAACAGCTCCCTTTCCCCCTTAGCGCTCATGGAGCGGCCGGGAGGACTGAAGGCTCGGTACTTCTTCATAGACCCCTTAGTGATATGAAATGAAATGAAAAGAAAGTTGGGAGACAAAGAACAGCTCTTTCGATCCTCCCCATCACCTTGGCACTCATGGAGCGGCGAAGGAGGGAGGACTGGAGGCCCTGTACTCCTTTATAGACCCCTTAGTCACACTGTCTAGAGCCAAAGTAGGCTCTAAGCACTGTGAGTACGGCGGTTAGGAGTGAGACGGAGAGAAGGAATAAGGTTTTAGCATAGGACAGCGAAGAGAATAGTACGAGACAAAAGTTGACTTAGTTAGTCATGGGACCTACAGCTTAAAGTGGAATCCGAACCACGTTGTGTCGCTTGTCTCTAACTATAACTATAACAGTTTATCGTGAGCCCTTTCCCACGTATCACTGTGAGTCCTGTGTGCGAATGTGATAGTAAAAAACAAATCGATGCAGAAGGCTGAAGGAAGTAAGAAGTTTGCAATGAGATGCCAATTGCCTGGAGGTCAGGTTTCTCTCTGTCCATTTTAGGTAGTATAGCTAGCGTGATAAAGTTAGAAAGTAGTATTGGTATTTATGAGGTGTTCAAACCGTTATTAGTAAATATTCTTACTAAAACTGGTGAAGGTTTCTATCTCTTTATCTATTCTTTCCTATTCCTATCCTCATTATAATTGACTATATGCTATTCTCTGGTTTGCTTTGGTTAATTAATTACTCTTAGTCGTCGTCAAGTATTAATCTCTTTCTCTAGGTGTAGATATCTTCTTCGTCCTCTTCTCCTCCTTCTACTATCCTTGGGGCACTTGGGAATAATCTGTGTCATCTCCACCCTTATCTCTGGGCAATTTGGTTGGTTAATTCAACTCCTACTTCATTCTGTGTCTTTTCTAAGACTTTCCTTATACTTTTTGCAATTATTCTGTTAAGTGGCTTTATCCTTGCCTCCCTGTGCTGGTCTCGTAGTCTTTTTCTTTCTCCTCTTCTGGTGTTTGTAATTAAGTAAATAGCTTTGTTTGGAACTTTTTGGAGTCTTAATAGGTTACTTCTCGAGATCATGTACATCGCTATGGTTGGATAAATAATCGCAGACTGCACTATGGCTTGAAAATTTTTCTCTTGATTTTCATGCTTAGGTTAACCAACTTGTACAGTAATGGCAGGCCGCTCTTCCCTCGATTTACCCTCTCAGTTACGTGCTTTTTATGACCTGATTTCGCAATGGTTAGTCCGAGCAATTTATATTCTTTGTCGTATCTGTAGCGTTCTCCCTTTACATATACATCTGAGATGTTCCTCCTGTGCACGGGTACCATTATAAATTTATCCTTGTTGGTTTTAATTTTCCATTTCTCTTCGTATCTATTAATGCTTCTTATCTCCTCTACAGTCATCCTATCTTGCAGTGAGCCGTTCCTGTAGGGGCAAACAATGATTTGAGTGACGTCGTCGTCAAATTGGATGTTCAAGCAGCCTTCATTTCTTGGTGGTGGTATATCTGCTGTGTAGATTGAATAGAGAGACGAACTCAGACATCAGCCTTGGGGCAAACCCGCAGTGAGCTTGAATATTTCACCCTGATGTCGTCCTATTTCCGCATAAGCACACCTCTCCATTACATAATCACATAAAATCCGTTCGATCTTTTTGTTCATTCCTAATCTGGGTATCTTGAGTTGTATACCACTCTGCCATACTTTGTCGAATGCCTTGGACACGTCCCGGCATACGATATCTACGCTCATTTTTTCTCTCTTTGCTTTCGCTATATTTTCAAGGATGAGTCCAAGGGCTTAATTATTGGACATTGGACATATAAAAGTGAAGACTATAGTAGTAGAGGGTTTTAGTAGGGAAAAATAGTGGGGAAAATGGGGAAAATTATAGTAAAGCGAAATGAAAAGTAGGATGAAAGACAAGTCCCTGGTGATAGGGCATCTCTGGATTTCTTTGCGTTTTGATATATAATTTATGATATATATATATATATATATATATATATATATATATATATATATATATATATATATGTAGAAGGCATTCAAGCCTTTGTAGCAGAGGGGTTTTTTGCTCTCTACTGGTTTTGTGAAGACTTGTATCTTCTTATATGGGTAGTTAACATCCAGAATTTGAGTTTTTTATTACTTTGTTTATTTTGTAGTTTTATTATTTATATTGCTTTTTTTAAATTTTGGGTGAGTTTATGCGCTAAAATTTTGAGGAAGTTTAGAAAATTAACACTTTTCTAATTTAGTGAAATGATATCGTATGACTTTGTTTCTGTTTAGTATTGTGAAAAAATCTAAGTGAACCTTGGGTCTACGTCATCGTCAATGAGTAGTCTGCTGCTTTTAAAAGGTATTGAGCGCCCTATGTCATCAAAGTCCATATGTTCAAGCACAAATTCGGGAGGGAGGTGCCGGTGTACTTTGTCCCAGATCTTAATTGCTCTCAGGTGAAGCTCCACGTTTATGGGGGTCATCCCCAGTTCACCATGGAGCTCACTCTGCCTTCTCCGCTTTCTCCTTCGGGTTCCTTTTATGATAAAGACTGCCTTATTTTGGATCTTTTGCAGTTTAAGGACTTGGGTCTTGGGAATCTCGTTTTTAAGGACCGGCGGATACAGGAGTTTTGATCGAATGCATGCATTATAGATCTTGAGTTTGTTGGAGGTACTCAGGTTTAGGAACTTGAAAAGTTTCACCAATTCCCTCCGTGCGTTCGATGTAGTTTTTGCTACATGATTCCCATACCCACAAGTCGTAATACGGAGTCCCAGAACCGTGCCCTCCGTGCGGTATAGGTTGCGTGCACCTCTCACACGGATGTCTGCGAGGGACGTCGAAATAGTGGAATTACATGGAACTTTTGGGCATTGGTAGATATCTTTCATCTTCTCTCGAAATAGTTGATGTTTTCGATTTCTACCGCTGTACTCTGTGCCATGTAATTCGCATTCCGATAAGGTGTTGTACATATCATTGATTTATCGCCTGCAAATTGGAAGTACAAAGAACCTTCGAAGTCAGAGGTCGGGAAAGGTCGATGGTGGATATATTATAGAGCAGGGGACATATACACCCGCCTTGAGGCACCTCCGCCTCGAGCTCGAAATCGGGCCCATTGAAATCCTTGATGTTCAAAAACGCCCTCCTCTCCATTACGTAATCGCATAGGATCCTTTCAAGTATGGAAATGAGGCCCAGTTGTAGGATTTTATATTGCAGGCCTCTCCTCCATACTTTATCAAAGGCCTTTTTGACGTCGCGGAGTACCAGATTTACGTGGCGGCATTCAACTTTTTCTTTTGCCAACTTCTCGGTGATCACGGCTAGTGCCGTGTCCGTTCCTCGCTTCCTTCCGAAGCCATGTTGCTGGTTATTGTGAGAATTGTTATCATCGAGGAACGAATTCATTTTCAATCGAATTGGCGTTAGACACTGATGAGCACGACTGCAATTGAAGAAATGCATCATTTTCGTCGAGATTTCTACTTTTTATTCACTGCTTTTTGGTGCTTTGGAATGAATAGTTTAAAGGATGTTCTGATTTTCTTAGCAATAATATACAGTCATTAGAGTTTTATGATTTTTATCTAGATATTTCAACGCCGTGTTAGAATTAAGAAAACTAATAACCTATTTGTATACGGAAAAGGAAGCAAAGTTAGCTTTGCAGTCATCAGCTTGCATCTGGCAACTTTGCCGACTTGCCAGAATCTAGGAAAAGGCAACAAAATGATAAGAGACATTGACTTAACTATTATTATACTCTGAAGCTTAAAAAAAATTTTAGGTTGTATTTAATAACTGGTTCTGAGAAAGAAAACAGCTAAATAGCAAAAGCTCTAGTATGGTTAAGCTCCATTTTGTGAATATTTCTGTGATTCTGGCTGGCCTACCATAGTGACCCTTCATATCTTTGAGATCAGTAGTACTGAGGCAAGGCTTAGATAAGTGCGACGTATTGTTTATTCATTTTTTTTAAGTGATAACCCCTTTTTAAATAAAATGGATGCAAATGAAGTGGGGAGAAAATACGATTGCATTATTGAAAAAATATTAAAAAAGAAGTTCAGTGCCATGATTTATAATTAAAGAGAAACTATTATTTAAACAGGTAGGCCTACGCCAACACTAGATCTGTCATCCTAAACAGTGTGACACTCGCAGATATAATGCAGGCCAATATGATAGAACATCTTGGCTAGCTGCTTGTGCATACTTAGAGAAGCTATTTTAAAATTTAAATAAAGTTTTTAAAAAATAACATTTTAAAAAAATAACGGTAATACTTCAGTTTAAGGGCGCTCGAGACGGGGCACTATTTCTGGGCTACACTTTTTGGGATACAATTTAGGACTTATGACGTCAAATGGTAACTTTGGATGTGGCCAATCACGGTGTTGCATTTGTTTTGGGGTTTCTCTATTATTTAGTAAGTGCCTGCACTTCTACTCGATTTTATTAATTAGTATTGTAATGAATTTTCCTATGCTTCGTTTTGTGGTTTAAAGATAAAATTGCCCAGCTTCTCTTAATGTTAAAATAAGCTATTATTTTAACACACTGGCAACCTTAATTCGACTTTATTTTAAACATTGGCAACCCTGGAGCCAAGCAGTTAAAAGGGCGCGATTCTTGTGCATTTTGTTTTTTCAACTTTAATAAGACTATTGTCAATACCTCGGTGAATTTAATAGACTTTTCTATAGATCTTGGCCTCATTTTAAAATGGAAGATTTGCAACAGGTGTGGAAAAGAAGTGCGGCTCGATCATAATAGTGAAAGATGGAGATAGTTTATCTTTTATTATTAGATAATTTATATTATTAGATAATTTATATTATTAGATAATTTAAGACGACGATATCACTGTCGACATTTAGCAATCGCCTTTTACATTCAAAGCTAACGTTAGCTTTTCGAATTAGAAATATTACGAGTTTTTTTAAGTTGCGGGTGTGTGTGAGAGGTGCACCCCCTTTCCCCCCCTCCCCTTATTTCGAAAGTAACTAAAAGTGATAGGGGGCGCTGTTTCTGGGCTACAATTTAGGCGTTATGAGGTCAGGCATCATAAGGCCTAAATTGTAACCCAGAAAGAGCACCTCTAAACAGTGAAGTATTACCAAAATAATATATAAATAAAACGAGTAGCTTACAATTTTATAGTTATTTTTAATGAATAGCATATTTACTTCAATCAACTTTTTTTTATCAAACTTAAATTGCTTCCTCATCTTCAAAGGTCACGCCACTGATATATATATATATATATATATATATATATATATATATATATATATATATATATATATATATATATATTAATTCTTCTAATACTGTAAGCAAAAGATAAAAGAGGACGGATGGTGATCTTTGTAGGCATAGATAGAGAAGTAAACATACATACATACCAAGTATGATAGAAATATAACAAACTAGATACATTACCACAAATTAACATTTCAAGTAAAAACAAAAAAGGTAAGATTTCTATGTTCAATGGGAATGTTACACATATCACATAAAAAATATACATTGGTACAACTTAAAAAAATGTATAAAAAAAACAGCAATGTTAAAAGGAGTTGAACATTGAATTACATTTGTTGTTCCATTTCAAGTTGGTCACTGTATAACATCCAACAGTAATCTACAAGCGTTCATTCGTTCCAGAAACCTTGGCATCGATGTTTCATAACACGAATATTTTGAGGGAAGCGAAAGCGCGCTCCTTTTTAGTCAGACTCTGATCCCAACTTCTCTTTAATGACGTTCAAATATGAATGCAGGAAATTAACTTTTAGATATTCTACATCCCATAGCAACATAAGATGTTAGAAGTTTTTAATGCCATTTTCAAAATTTGGTAACCTCTTATTTCACAAGAAATTTTCACAAAGCGACCCAAATGATGTCCAGGTCTTCAGTTCCTGACCATCTAGACGTGCTAACGTTTTGATCCTCTGGGAGTTCCTTAATATGTGGCCTGATGAAAAGTCCTTCCTTCAGCTTTGCTTCAGTGATCTTCGAAAATTTAGTTACGCCCTACTCAAATGCTTTCGAATTTCCCTGCCCTAGTTTTGTTAAGAATTGCTTTCCTACGCACAGATTTATATGAAGATAATGGAGCCAAACATTTTGTGAAACGATCAGAAGTTTATTTTCGACGCTTGAAATTCTTGATTCGTATCTTTGTCCCAAAAGTCACCTCTTCTCGACGTAATCTGTGTTAGTTGCTCGACTGTTCCAGAATCATAGAAAACAGCAGTGTTCTATGAAACCTGACTATATTGTCATCGACAATGTATGTCATCTTCGGCAACCCGAAGATATCCGCGTTGGTCAAAAGACTTCTGGGATAAATAAACATTAGAACTCTCTTGTCTCTTGAATTCCCTTTTTCCCACTGAGAGAAAGGTCTTCAGAAAATTAATGCAACTTAAGTAATTTTATAACTACTTTTTATTTACTTGTAATTTGTCGCATAATTAATTTTCCATAATTACTTTATAATTCTATTTGTGAAGCTAGCTGGTGGGCGTGTGAGAAGGGAAGCGGCACGCACGGAAAATTTATTCAAGCCCTAATTAGGCCTAATTCCTGATAAGAATTTCTCGAATTTGGGTGCACTAGCATGCACACTAAACTCATCTGCACCCACATGAAATACGTACATGTCCATATTCACGCATTTAACTGGTCCCACCACTAATGATAGCACGTTGCTTTTCTCATCGTATAAGTACCGAATTAAAACCAAGCGAAAGCGGACACAAATCCGCGCACTTATCTCAACGAGGATAGGTTGATCTTCCGTCCTCACAGCACAACATACTCACACTCTTTTCTTCTGTTCTAATCAATCCTCCCTATATGTAGTTATATCCAAATATCTACACGCAGAACGGGTTCCCCTGATCGCTGGTCATATAAAAAAACTTCCCAGCATCCCTCTTCCTTCAAACGAGCTCCATCCAGCTTCTGGTGCTCTCGGGCTCCCCAGCAGTGGCCATTTTGATCTCTATGTTGTTGTTTTTTATCCGGTCGGAGGTTGGTCCTTGCCCAGACATGAATGGCATTAATTTCTTAACTACTATTGTTTCATCCTATATTTTTTTCCTGCTGTTTTCCTGTGGTTCATTTTGTGACCGTTTATTCGAGGTGAAGCAGCCACATGGTAGCCTCGCACAGGGATTTGCTATTTCTGTATCAGTTAAGTTTTTCCAAAATTAATTTGTAGCATAACTACAAATTTAATCTTTTCTAAAGTTATGTAGGTGGTTAGAGATCAAGTAAAGAGGGATTAGTATTATATATTTATTAAAGAGGTTTTGGGGATCATTTGAACACCCGCTCCCGCCTCGCCACGCGAGTTTTATGGAAGATGTAAATAGGCCACTCTAAGAGGTTAGAGTTAAAGTTTAAAGTGTTAAGGAAAAAGTATATTTTGCTTAGTTTAGGTTAGTTTAAGTCAGTTTGGGTTATGCTAAGTTAGGTTGGGTTGGGTTAGGTTAGGTTAAGTTAGGTTTGGTTAGGGTTGGTTGGCGTAGATTAGGTTGGTTTGGCTTGGGTTAGGTTAGGTTAGGTTAAGTTAAGTTAGGTTAGGTTAGTTTCGATATTAAATCAAAGTGTTTTCTAAATATTTGTTTTTAAACTCGTCGCAAATTACGATTCATTCTATAATTTATTTTATAATCAGATATCCTTGAAACTACATGGGAAGGATAGTTAATTGCCTAAACTTTGAGATAAGAATGTTCATTAGCAAAAAATATTTCGACGAAGAGCGGTAAAGTCCATTTGGGTAGGATTTTCTAACTATCTGATTTTTGCTACCCTGTATAATTTTAAGTTTAACGAAAGTAAAATTAAACTCCGCCGAAAATTTCTAATTACACGTTGAGATTTTATTAATATTATTATTTTAGAAGGTGGGATGAGCTCGGGGCTTAATTTATGTAGTAAGAAAAATTCTGTTAATGTAACTCAAAGATTTCGGGCGGGTGCCGGCGATAGGTACAAATTCCGGGCTTTTCACAGGCTGTTATTATTATTAAATATATTTACATCATTGCTAGCAATGATCTGTTCATGTGTGCATATTATTTTAACCTCATTTTTTTTTACTGATTTTGCTTTATCCTCTCTCTTGCTGAGGCTTAGCTTTCTCTTCCTATTCACTTGAAAAGTTTCAGTTTCTAACCGGTTATGCTAATTACTACTTGTTTTTTTTTATAGTGGATGACCATAACTCACGCTATATTATCTGACCAAATGCGTTGTCTTTCGGTGTGCTTTAGGCCACTGGATCTTGTTTTGTGCGCTCTATTGTTGTTCCCAATTCTCAACCGGTTGCTTTCGGGTGTCTAATCTGGGTCAAAGTTAAAGAGTAGCCTCCAGTTCTATCCTCTACTTCTAATATCATTAATACTATTTTTAGTTGCAACAAAGATTTAGAAATTTACCTATTTTTTACGTAATGTTAACTATTTTATTTTTGTTTGAACATTAATTATTTCGACCAATATTCGTGTATGCTTTCCTCGTACTTTAGCTCAAGGTTAACCTTATTTAGAATGAAACTTTCCCTTTTCAATTTAGAATCAGGATTTGTATCGATAGTTGTGTTGTAGCGACGCCCGAATTGCAAGGTGAAGTAGGCTCAACGAGGAATCTCATAAATGAGCACCCTGTTGGACCTATGAAATCCTGAAAGTGGGCACACGTATTAATTACAGAAATAACATGCCATGTAGTAGCAATAAACCAATGTAGAATAGAGCGAAATACTTAGAGTACAAGTGTACATGCATTAACAAAAACATAAGTGTAAATAAAGCAAGCGAATATTTTGGAGGCTCCACGCGAAAACACAAACACACACGAAGAAACTGTTGCGATACGAGTTAAAATTGACGTGAACCTGCGATACGATCAGGCGATAAAATGCAATACACACATGACCACAATGAACACGTACACACTCTTTTAACTAGGCCCAGCAGTCTTAACAAAGTACACACGAATATACTTCTCACACCGTAAGCTCCGCCCTGTATCCAGATTAGAAAAAAATGAAGTCACGCCCCCTTATTTGGGAGGAATATAAATGGAGCGGTTGAAACATTCTACAAAAACAGAGACTCAGGATTATTTATTTGCCATCTCTCTCACTATGATTTGTTTTATTCATTAACGTCACGAGTTCGTTCCTCATCCCTAAGTCCTGTCGTCCTAGCCCCAACTATCTAACGTTAGAAAAGGTTTATAACAAAGCTGTGTAAGACCCTACTATCTCGATTGCCCCAATTAAGGGAGACCTAAGCTAAGAATAAAGCCTACAAAACTCCATTTTCCTTACGAGTCCTTCCTTTAACCGAGTGATAACCAAGTTACCTTGTGAACCCAGCCTATAAACGGATTCCCCGCAAGAACTTTGGGAGTCATAGCAAACTTGACAGGAAGACTTCAAACGCCTTCGTCCGACACTCCCTTTACGGGTAACCCCGCCTCAAGAATAATAACCCTATATAATTTGGTAACTCTCCCTAAACTGGTGACTACCTATAAATCCCTAAGTCTATAGTGTGACAACTATAGACAACTATACTGAAATGCAACAGAAATTTTATTTTTTAAAGAAAAAGCACAGTAAAGGGCTTAGAAAAAGGTAAAGGTAGTAATGTTTAACATTAAAAAGTTAGATAAATCAGGACTGTAGGTCTTTTTGCAGAGTTCAGACTATTTAAAAGAAACGATATGGGTAAAAAATTATGACCGATCTGAAAGATATTCGAGAATTCAAGTTCCATATATTTAGAACTGACAAGCCGTAAAGCACGTAAGAACATGGAAGAAAAAAATAGCTTCTAACTTTATAACTATGCGCAGAATTGGACCACAAATTCTCGATTTAGTTCAAATCTTACGAAACCTAGGCCAAGCTCCCAAAAGTTCAATGTTATTTTGAGCCAAGAATATAGTTATTTCTTTTTCTTTGTGACAAGGTGCACCATCATGCTGAAATTAGGTGCTGATGAACCACGTGTTGGTACCATTCTGAGTTCATGGCAGTGTTCTTGGCTAAAAGCGTTAGTACTGCAGTCCATTTAGATGAGAATCAGACCCTGACATGGAGACTCTCCGGATCCTTCCAGAAGTTCCAAACAAGAGGAGGGGGATTCATCAGAGAATATCACTTTAACAGTGCCTTATATATATTTCCTATAAAAGTAGAGCCTATCCTTAAGGTTAGTTTTGTTGAGATGAGGCTTCTTCGCAGCCCATGTCGACTTGAGACCTTTGTCGAAATGTCCCCGCCTCACTGTGCACACTTAAAAGTTTACACGTGCTTCTTTTTAGCCATGAGTAAACTTTGTACTAGAGGTAACCAGATCCATGAGCTGGGACCTTACCGAGAGGTGATCTTGGCGTTCATTTAAGTTCTTTGACGTCCAGAAAACTTCTTCATAGGAGTGTAACCAGTCATTTTAACGTCATTTCTGATCTTTAAAATGTTGTTCCTTAAAGAAATATCCTTATAGATTATTTGCCTTGGTTTCAGGCCACTTTGGCCGAGAGTAACAATGGTTGTACGCATTTTTTTAAAGAACCATTTCTGGGATTGAAAAAGATTCAAACATTAAAATATTATTATAATTACAGATTTGTCATCATTATACCATTTTGATTGAATGGCAAGGCTCCAGGAACTGAAAATCAATTCCTATGGGAACAGGACAAGAGCAGGATTTTGGATTCAGCAAACGAATGCGTTATTTTTTTCTTGCTATTTTTTAAATGCTGAACTTTTAATAATAAACCTGCAATTATTTAATTATTAGAATAATTATTCATATCAGGCAAATTTTAAAAACGAATGAAAAAATAAAAATATATAGTCACAAAACTTTTGTCGATTACATCTATTGAATTGAGCTACAAACAAATAGTGCCATTAATGTACCTGTACCAAACAAAGCAAGAGTCTAGTAAAGTATGAAGGAGTAGTGTTTCCATAAATGGCAACCAAGATCGTCTAGAATGACTACCGGCATGTAGCAGGAAGACATCTTTTAAAGTCTATGCTATGGAAGAGCATACTACCACCAATTGTCTCAAACAAGACATGATTATATGTTCAGAATGCACAATACAAGGCCATTCTTGGAAGAGCTGAAAGAGTAAGACTAAGAAATGTATAAACTGCTCAGATGGTCACAGAACAATAGCCATGCCATGACTAAAGAGAAAGGGTTTAATTAAAAGGAAAGGATAAGAATTTTAAATTAATTCTTTCTCTTTCCTTTTTATTATACTCTTTCTATTCAGTCATGGCATGGCTATTGTTCTGTGACCATCTGAGCAGTTTATACATTTCTTAGTCTGACTCTGTCAGCTCTTCCAAGAATGGCCTTGTATTGTGCATTCTGAACATATAATCATGTCGCAAAATCTTGAGTTTAAACCCAAGCAACCCAAATGAATATAGACGGATCTCTTAACGTGAAAATTCTTACACTCGCATGAAATAAACAGCAAATCCAAGTTTATACTTAACCAACTTTAACAGTATGTTGAAAGAAAATGAGCTGGAACCAATGAAGTTCCCTAATATCGACTCCTCCCCTATTTTTAACGTAAAGATCTTCGGTAATAAAATCAAAGCAGTATCTCAACAGATACAAAAGAACAAAGTCAAGTAGAGGAACTACAACAGCAGGAAACAGAAAGCGACGAAAGTGAAACACAAGACAGTACAGAGGTCTCGAACGAGGAAATTACAGGAACGACTAGGACAAAAATCCAGAAGAGGAAAAATCAAAAACCAGGAGAAAACTCTCTCCCTCTCTCTCTCTCACACAAACACACACACACTCTTTCTCTCTCTCTCTCTCTCACACACACACACACACACACACTCTCTCTCTCTCTCTCTCTCTCTCTTTCTCTCTCTCTCTCTCTCTCTCTCTCTCTCTCTCTCTATATATATATATATATATCTTTCTCTCAATGAATAGAGGAATAGCAGTAACTAAAAAACGGAAGACAGTAAGCAAACATAAAAAATGTTAGCGAATGCCGCCAAGAGAAGACCTATCTTAAGTAAAGAATAAATCATGGAAAATAAGGAAATAAGAATATTACAACTCAACACAAATGGATGAAAGGAAATACAGATGACCTGCGGAAATATCTTCAAAGAAATATATCCTGACGAAATATGTATATCTGGACAGGTAGGAAATCTAAACATGAAAAATTAAAATATGGAACTATAATATGATATTCACTAACCAAAATGAAGAAGGATTCGACGGGGATGCAATAACCATAAAAAGGAATCTAGTCTACAGATCCAAACAATGACCAACATAAGCTTACCTTGCAAGAAAAATAAAGGTGAAATAAAGGGGGAATGTAATAATTGGAACCAAATACCAACTTTAACCTAAAATTATACGTATAAACGAAGAAATATGAGTAACAGTAGAAAGGATAAGACGAATTAGAACAACAAGGGAACAATACAACAGATTAAGGAGAAAGAAGAGAAAACTACAGTCTCTTATCACGGAAAAACAAAAGAAAAAATATGGGAAAAAATATATACAAAAAGTCGATACGGAAACAAAGCCCAAAAAATTATGAACAAAAATAATCAAATGAATGATAGACCGCTAAAATCAAAGACGGAAGAGATAACTTTATTGAATACAGCAGAAATCAAGACTTTCACGAACATTGGGAAAAAAGGGTTTATGATAAGTAAAAAAGAAAACGAAAAATACGAAACAAAATTTTAAAACCGAATCAAAGAACTAAATCAAGAAATATAAAAAAGAACTACCACTTTGTCGAAGGAATAAGAGATCCCAGCGAGGAAATTAACGCAGTTATTACGACAGATGAATTGAGAGAAATGAGTTTAAGTTTTAAACTTAAAATCACCAAATAACATCCTTGATGGGCTAAAGAATATATTTAATGCAAGCTTTAATACAGGATATTTCCCAGATGAACTGAAAGTGACCAAAATGATCTTTGTACCGAGACCAGGAAAAACACTCACGTAGGTGGAAAAATACAGACTATTATCCCTGCTGGATTTCTTCGGCAAAGGATATGAAAAGATAATCAATCGTAGACTAGTGGAATTCCCAAATGAAAACAATTGTTTAAACACCTGACAATTTGGATCCCGCAAACATAGAAGTCTGGAGATGTCGCTAGGTGTAATAATGCACAAAATAGCAAAAACCATAGGAGTAAAGCGAGTATAGACATAGTATGTAAACACATATCTAAAGTTTTCGATAAAGTTTGGCAAAGAGGAATTTAATATAAAATTCTCAGACTGGAAATCAACAATAAGATTGAACTAATCCTATGTGACGATGTAATGGAAAGATATGCCTACCTAGAACTGGACAATCATTAAGGAAGCTTATTTAAGCTAGAAGTTCGACTACCGCAAGGTCTATACTACGAATATCCCCCCACCTAGAAACGAATATTGCCTCAATATACAATTCGCGAACGATTTGACACAAGTAATACTCGGCTCCTTTAGGAATGAGCCAATAGAGGCAAGAATGACATTAAGCGAATTAACATCAATAAATAATTACGAACAAAAGTGGGAAATAAGGACCAACAAAATCAAAGTTAGAATTGTACCCGTATAAAGAGAAAATATCGGAAATCTATGTAGAAGGAAAAGATACAGATACAACAACGAATGCAGAGTATTACGATTAACAATGGAGAAAACAGGTTACAAAAAAATGTAACTGAAATAGACAATAAAGGAAAGATTGAACTCACCCTACTCTTCAGATTAAGAACTCTCAGCGCAAAGAAACGACAAAAATATACTAAGAAATAATTCAATCTGCATCCGTGTATCCAACTGTAGAAATATGCAATGTCCCCAAAGAGCAGCCTACAAAAGGTACAGAGGATCTAGAATAAAGCAATTAACGTAATAACAATTAGAAGAAAGAGAGTACAGAAGCCAACGAGAGTTTCATAGAGACGGAAAATTGAATCCCCTTAAAAATATAGAAAATCGAGCGAAGTAAACGATAGAAAAACCCAAGAGGAGTTGGGAGAAGAACTTCCTAACCAGTTAGAGCACTTAGAAGGCGGACTACCACACCGACTATTTCCAAGTAATTCAAGATTGATGGAGAGAGAAAAATTCACATAAAAAGAAATATAGAACAATGGAAAAAAATAAAAACCAAACTTAAACTCAGAAGGAGAAAATCAACAAGAATAAAAGGACAGATTCAGGTAAAGATGATATTCCAAGGTATATTTCTAGATAAATTAAAAGTAAATAACAAATATATTAGTAGTTACGAAAGAATTTAAGTCATACAAAAGAGAGCACACCAAACAGTAGCAATTTACAAATGTTAAAAACAGTTTGAACGCCAGAACAAATAACCACTTGAATAGAACACGAAAACGAAAAGTATAAAAGTAATAAAAAACATTTAAGCTTATATTCATTCACATAAATTCTCAATCATTCCATTGCTAAAGGAGTAAAAGACAATGAAAACGAAACATCACCACCGTCTTAAGAACAAAGAAGACTTCCTTATGAAGATGCCTGGAGCAATCCATATTCTCACGGGCAAATTAATTATCATTTTTCAACTAAGTCCAAATATAATGGATCTTCCTATACTGATTTTCAAACGTTCTCAAATGAAAAAAGTAAAGTTAAAATACAATCTGATCTTCACTAAAACATGTGATAGAAGAGAAATTGCTACCTGGTGAAGAACATCCAGACCCGAGAGAGAGTGCAGACGAGAGCAGCAAAGCTGGTACCAGGCCTCGTCCAGCTGCCATATGATTTACGCTGCCAGCACTTTGGTATGCAGACATTGCAAGAAAGAAGAGTTAGGGGGACATCATTGAGACATTCAAACTCTTGCACGGTTACGAAGACATTTCCTATACTACTTTCTTTCAGCTTAGCACTAACCAGCTGCGGGGCCACTCCTTTAAACTGTGTAAACCTGACCACTGGCGCACCACAATGAAATGGAATTGGTTTGCCCTTAGGGTTATTGACCCTAGGAATGCACTTCCAGAAAGTGTAATAACTTCACCTACAATACCCACATTTAATTCAAGGTATGACAGGCACATAGGACTAGGGCATGTGGCTGACAGGTCATTGAGGTGGGGATCACCACAAGAAGAAACTTCTTAATTCCCCATTATCTTTTCATAGGTAAGCATAGTATATATACTGGGTGTTTTAAAATGAGATGGCATAACTTCGAGGTTATGTTCCCTATTTTTAAATAATACAACAAGGGCCTATGATGCTTGGTTTCCGAGTTATATGCTATTAAAACATTCTAATCAGAATTCTTTTATATCCCGCAGGTGGCGTCTTTCAGCACAGGATTCCGTTGAACTCGATCAAGTATGTCTGGGTTTGTCTGGATAGTGGTGCATCGTGAGTGAACATGTACTCAAATCAAGAGAGAGCAGATATGCACTTCGTGTATGGTTTGGCGAACAGTAATGCTATGGAAGCTGGTCGTATGTACCAGGAAAGGTTCACAAACAGAAGATGTCCCAATAGAAAAACATTTGTGAATATCCATCGCCAACTTTATGAATATGGGACCTTCGAACCTCGTGTTGGCGACAGAGGACGACCAAGGTCTGCGACACCTGAGGAAGAAGAGGAGATACTGGATATTGCGAATGATACTCCTGAAATCGGCACACGACAGTTGGCAAAGCAAGTGGCTATTTCTCATTCGAATGTCTGGAGTATTACGAGAACAACAGCTGTATCCATATCATCTGCAACGTGTACAGGTGTTGTCACCAACACCTTGGTTCTTGGAGCACCTTGGTTCTTTTCCATTTTCGTTTTCTTCACTAATGAAGAACAGTTCACACGAAGTAGAATAGTCAACTTCTACAATCAGCATATATGAGCAGACGAAAATCCACATGCAATTGTATCATCACGTCACCAACAGCGGTTCTCAATTAACATATGGGCCAGTGTTGTTGGTGATACGTTATTTGGGCCCCATTCACTTCCGAACAGGCACACGAGTGAGGCATACAAGCGCTTTCTGGAAGCCAGATGCGTGGTTACTTGGGCGACGTTCCACCTATCACTCGTCGTCAACTTCATCTCATGCATGATGGTACTCCCGCACACTTAAAGTCTCGTAGTCTGCAGGTACCTTGATAGAAGTTTCCCCCGTCGGTGGATAGAAAGAGCTTGACCAACTACATGGCCTCCATACTCACCTGATCTGAATCCCTTGGATTTCTACCTGTGCGGCCATTTAGAATCACTTCTGTACTCATCTCCGGTAGAGGATGAGGACACTCTCCGCAACCGAATTGTAGCAGGATGCGAGACAATACGAAACACGCCAGGAATTTTGGAGCGAGTTCGTGACTCCATGAGACGTCGATGTGAGGCCTGCATTACGGCAGGGGGTGCACATTTTGAACAGTTTCTCTAGGGTACTCAAAAACATTGTGTATTTGCCACCTGTGGGAAATAAAGGAATTCTGATTAGCATGTGTTTTAATAGCCGGAAACCAATATTTCCGGACATATGTTTATGGGAACTATTTTTAGTATTTAGCCTATTGGCCACTATATACAAACCCCTCTTTCCTCGATTATTGACAACTAATTTTAAGCGACTCTTTTCTCGATTAATGACCACTATTTTCAAACGAATTTTTCTTCGTTTATTGACAAATATTTTCAAATGATTCTTTCCTCGATTATTGACCACCATTTTGAAACGACTCTTTTTCTCTACAATTAGCCACTATTTTCAAACGAATTTTTCCTAACTTTTGTAGGCGCCACTGTTTCATCTCTGTGCTTTGAGATTAGAGAGATAATCCAATGATGATGTTTAAAACGAGTCTAGTTCTGTCAGTTTATTTGTTGATGGTTCCACTGGATTCAATGGAAGAAGCAGGAGAAAGCTGCAGTGATCTGGAAAAGTGACACTCTGCTAGATTTCCAGGCCAGACGCAAATGGACAGTGGTTTGAGCCCCTTTTTTTCCTTTGGACCCTAACGCGGTCTTGCCTTCTCTCATTTGTCTTCAATAGATCAAAGTGGCCAAAACTAAACTTCTTATCCATCAAACCACCTCTCTCACAATTACGAGATGACACGAGTAATAACTCCTCCAAAGCTGCCGACTTGTCAAAGCAGAAGTGTTAAGGAAACTATTTGAAATAAAAATAAATATAAAACTACCCGAAGAAAAATCTCAAAAAATCCCGTCTGCCCTTGTTGAATTTTAGGCCATACGACAAGAAACGAAATTAGACCTGGGATAAGATAAGAGCTATAAGTGATCAGACTGATATTTTAAGATCCTACGAAAGATGAATGACGTACATAATGATCATTTTGTAACAATGTTTACAAATGACAAGTGGCGAAACATTATGAAATTTTCAGAATCAATGAATGCACTTGGAGAATCTTGAATTTCCAGATTCTCTTGAACAAAAAAAAATGAAAGAACGGGGTTTTTTTTTAGCGAGATACTGTTAAACAAATCTATGGGAACGGTCATGATGTATCCAGTTCATTTGAAGAGGAATGTAAGAATTTAATTTCAAGCTTCAAACGAGTTATTTTTTTTAAAATAAACCTCTAACTAAGGATTTTCATCCTCTCTCTACAATAGTAAATGTGATGGCAATATTAAAACGAGGGATAGATATTCCCATGAGTATACGTAGATGACCTTGACCTTCCTAATCACCCTACAGAGACCCATTTTTGTTGCCGAATGTGGTCAAGTTCAGGAGAATTGCGTGCCTTCCAGACCACTTGGACTATGCATCATCTCCCCATTCCCCCCCTCTTAACTTTTCCTTCTTTACAGCTTGTGGCATCAAAAACCGGATCCAGTCTCGCTTAATCGGTGGCGAAACGACTGGATTTAGCGAATTCCCGTGGGTCGCGGCGTTGCTCTATAAAGGCCATTACTTTTGTGCTGGAACTCTCATCAACGAGAAATATATACTCACGGCCGCCCACTGCATCAAAGGGTGAGTTATTATCTGCTTATATGTACAATTACTTTAATCTCCTTTAATTAATATTGCTCGCATTTTACCCCCTCTTTGGTTGTCACTAATATAGCAAGTTAATTTCCGCATATCGTTTCCTTCTGTAGGGTAAATATCACGAATTTGAAGGCCCTTCTGGGTGAACACGTGAGAAGCTTCCCAATCGAGACCAACATCCGGTACTATGACGTCATTTACTCTGTCTATCACCATCAGTTTGACAGCGAAACCTTCAATAATGATATTGGGCTCATAAAGTTGGCCGTTAAGGTACCTTACAAATGGTATTCAAGACCAGCGTGTTTACCTACCCCGGGTAAGTAGTATTTAACTAAAATCAAAAGAGATTTTCTTTACCTAAGTTCAGTATGGGTATTCTTCCTGTCCTACATACAGGAGTATATGGGACAAGAAGAATACCCATACTGAAATTTGGCTCCTCGTAAAATGCGACTAAACCCTGATAGGGAGCCATTAGCCTGGTAAGCTGCACCCCTGAATGGCGGCAATGGGTGGATCATTGACGACCACGTCCAGTCAGTCAGGCTAATCCAGGACAAATTGGAACAGCGTTGATTTGTTTAATATGAGGGGTACTCGTATATGCGATGGGGAATGAGAATGGGATGGTGGGTAAGAAAGATAGAAAGAAAAGGAAAATCAGAACTGAATGATTAATGAATCAGAGATAAAAGATAGAGTATGGTAGAATGCTCGAGAGTAAACGAAAAAGAGTAAGTGCGAGCATGAAGTTACAGCAAATGCGGAAAACTTTAGTGCTACTAGGTAGTGCAAGGGCTCCGAGTGGGTGCATCATAACTGGAAAGTAGAAGCAAAAAATGGAATGGTAGGATGAAGATTTGAAGCGGGTAGTGGAAAACAATAAAGAGGAATTCTTGAAAATGCTTAATAGTGCAGATGAGGATATCAGGGAGATGAGGTTAAATGCATTCAAGGAGATGAAAATGAAAGGGATTAAACAGAGTAAAAAGGGAGAAAATGAAGAATATGGAGGAAACATGAATGGACAATCCGGATGGGAACAGAAAGCTATCCTGGATGGAACTGAGATGGTTGAAGAACCAGAAAAGGGAAAGAGTGGTAAGGTAAAATTGAAAAGAGTGATTAAGGAGTGTAGGATAGCACCAAATGAAGAAAGTGGTCATTATATAAATAAAGATCCGGATGGGAACAGGAAACACTTTAGAAGGAAGTGAGATGGGTGAGGAACCCTAAGAACAAAGGTTGTGTAAACATGAAACTATTCTGGAAGGAAGCGAGATGGGTAAGTAACCCTAAGAACAATAGCTGTGTGAACAGAAAACTATTCTGGAAGGAAGTGAGGTGGATGAGAAACCCTAAGAACAATAGCTGTGTGAACAGGAAACTATTCTGGAAGGAAGTGAGGTAGGTGAGGAACCCCAAGAAGAATAGCTGTGTGAACAGGAAACTATTCTGGAAGGAAGTCAGGTGGGTGAGGAACCCTAAGGAGAATAGCTGTGTAAACAGGAAACTATTCTGAAAGGAAGTGAGGTGGATGAGGAACCGTAAGAAGAATAGGTGAGTGAACAGGAAACTATTCTGGAAGAAAGTAAGGTGGATAAGGAACCCTAAGAAAAATAGGTGTGTGAACAGGAAACTATTCTGGAAGGAAGTGAGGTGGGTGAGGAACCCTAAGAAAAATATCTGTGTAAACAGGAACCTATTCTGGAAGGAAGTCAGGTGGGTAAGGAACCCTAAGAAGAATAGGTGTGTGAACAGGAAACTATTCTAGAAGGAAGTGAGGTGGGTGAGGAGCCCTAAAAAGAATAGCTGTATGAACAGGAAACTATTCTTGAAGGAGGTGAGGTGGGTGAGGAACCCTAAGAAGAATAGGTGTGTGAAAAGGAAACTATTCTGGAAGGAAGTGTGGTGTATGAGGAACCCTAAGAAGAATAGTAGTGTGAACAGGAAACTATTCTAGAAGGAAGTGAGGTAGGTAAGGAGCCCTAAGAAGAATAGCTGTGTGAACAGAAAACTATTCTGGAAGAAAGTGAGGTGGATGAGGAACCCTAAGAAGAATAGTTGTGTGAACAGGAAACTATTCTGGAAGGAAGTGAGGTGGATGAGGAACCCTAAGAAGAATAGCTGTGTAAACAGGAAACAATTCTGGAAGGAGGTGAGGTGGTTGAGGAACCCTAAGAAGAATAGGTGTGTGAAAAGGAAACTATTCTGGAAGGAAGTGTGGTGTATGAGGAACCCTAAGAAGAATAGTAGTGTGAACAGGAAACTATTCTAGAAGAAAGTGAGGTGGGTAAGGAGCCCTAAGAAGAATAGCTGTGTGAACAGAAAACTATTCTGGAAGAAAGTGAGGTGGATGAGGAACCCTAAGAAGAATAGTTGTGTGAACAGGAAACTATTCTGGAAGGAAGTGAGGTGAATAAGGAACCCTAAGAAGTATAGCTGTGTGAACACAAAACTATTCTAGAAGGAGATGAGGTAAAGGAGGAACCCTAAAAAGAATAGATGTGTGAACAGAAAACTATTCTGGAAGGAAGTAAGGTGGGTGAAGAACCCTAAGAAGAACATCCGTGTGAACATGAAACTATCCTGGAAGAAGGTGAGGTGGGTGAGGAACCCTAAGATGAATAGCAGGGTGAACATGAAACTATTCTGGAAGGAAGTCAGGTGGGTGAGGAGCCCTAAGAAGAATAGCTGTGCGAACAGGAAACTATTCTGGAAGGAAGTCAGGTGGGTGAGGAACCCTAAGAAGAATAGGTGTGTGAACAGGAAACTATTCTGGAAAGAAGTGAGGTGGGTGAGGCACCCTAAGAAGAATAGGTATGTGAACAGGAACTATTCTGGAAGGAAGTGAGGTGGGTAAGGAACCCTAAGAAGAACATCCGTGTGAACATGAAACTATCCTGGAAGAAGGTGAGGTGGGTGAGGAACCCTAAGATGAATAGCAGGGTGAACAGGAAACTATTCTGGAAGAAAGTGAGGTGGATGAGGAACCCTAAGAAGAATAGCTGTGTAAACAGGAAACTATCCTGGAAGAAGGTGAGGTGGGTGAGGAACCGTAAGATGAATAGCAGGGTGAACAGGAAACTATTCTGGAAGAAAGTGAGGTGGATGAGGAACCCTAAGAAGAATAGTTGTGTGAACAGGAAACTATTCTGGAAGGAAGTGAGGTGGATGAGGAACCCTAAGAAGAATAGCTGTGTAAACAGGAAACTATTCTGGAAGGAGGTGAGGTGGGTGAGGAACCCTAATAAGAATAGCTGTGTGAACAGGAAACTATTCTGGAAGGAAGTGTGGTGTATGAGGAACCCTAAGAAGAATAGTTGTGTGAACAGGAAACTATTCTAGAAGGAAGTGAGGTGGGTAAGGAGCCCTAAGAAGAATAGCTGTGTGAACAGAAAACTATTCTGGAAGAAAGTGAGGTGGATGAGGAACCCTAAGAAGAATAGTTGTGTGAACAGGAAACTATTCTGGAAGGAAGTGAGGTGAATAAGGAACCCTAAGAAGTATAGCTGTGTGAACACAAAACTATTCTAGAAGGAGATGAGGTAAAGGAGAAACCCTAAGAAGAATAGATGTGTGAACAGGAAACGATTCTGAAAGGAGGTAAGGTGGGTGAAGAACCCTAAGAAGAACATCCGTGTGAACATGAAACTATCCTGGAAGAAGGTGTGGTGTATGAGGAACCCTAAGAAGAATAGTAGTGTGAACAGGAAACTATTCTAGAAGGAAGTGAGGTGGGTAAGTAGCCCTAAGAAGAATAGCTCTGTGAACAGAAAACTATTCTGGAAGAAAGTGAGGTGGATGAGGAACCCTAAGAAAAAGAGCTGTGTAAACAGGAAACTTTTCTGGAAGGAAGTGAGGTGGGTGAGGAACCCTGAGAAGAATAGGTGTGTGAACAGAAAACTATTCTAGAAGGAAGTAAGGTGAATAAGGAACCCTAAGAAGTATAGATGTGTGAACAGGAAACTATTCTGGAAAGAAGTAAGGTGAGTAAGGAACCCTAAAAAAGAATAGCTGTGGGAACAGAAAACTATTCTGGAAGAAAGTGAGCTAAAGGAGGAACCCTAAGAAGAATAGATGTGTGAACAGGAAACTATTCTAGAAGGAAGTAAGGTGGGTGAAGAACCCTAAGAAGAACATCCGTGTGAACATGTAACTATCCTGGAAGAAGGTGAGGTGGGTGAGGAACCCTAATATGAATAGCAGGGTGAACAGGAAACTATTCTGGAAGGAAGTCAGGTGGGTGAGGAACCCTAAGAAGAATAGGTGTGTGAACAGGAAACTATTCTGGAAGAAAGTGAGGTGGGTGAGGAACCCTAAGAAGAATAGGTATGTGAACAGGAACTATTCTGGAAGGAAGTGAGGTGGGTAAGGAACCCTAAGAAGAATAGGTGTGTGAACAGGAAACTATTCTAAGAAGGAAGTGAGGTAGGTGAGGAACCCTAAAAAGAATAGCTGAGTGAACAGGAAACTATTCTGGAAGGAAGTGAGGTGGGTGAGGAACCCTAAGAAGAATAGCTGTGTGAACAGGAAACTATTCTAGAAGGAAGTGAAGTGTGTAAGGAGCCCTAAAAAGAATTGGTGTGTGAACAGGAAACTATTCTGAAAGAAGGTGAGGTGGGTGAGATCGCCCTAAGAAGTATAGCTCTGTGAACAGAAAACTATTCTAGAAGGAAGTGAGGTGGGTGAGGAACCCTAAGAAGAATAGCTGTGTGAACAGAAAACTGTTCTGGAAGAAAGTGAGGTGGGTGAAGAACCCTAAAACGAATAGGTGTGTGAAAAGGAAACTATTCTGGAAGGAAGTGGGGTGGGTGAGGAACCCTATGAAGAATAGGTGTGTGAACAGGAAACTAATCTAGAAGAAATTCAGGTGGGTAACGAGCCCTAAGAAAAATAGCTGTGTGAACAGGAAACTATTCTGGAAGGAAGTGAAGTGGGTGAGGAACCCTAAGAAGAATAGCTGTGTGAACAGGAAAGTATTCTAGAAGGAAGTGAGGTGGGTGAGGAACCCTAAGAAGAATAGCTGTGTGAACAGAAAACTATTCTGGAAGGAAGTGAGGTGGGTGAGGAACCCTAAGAAGAATAACTGTGTGAACAGGAAACTATTCTAGAAGGAAGTGAGGTGGGTGAGGAACCCTAAGAAGAATAGCTGTGTGAACAGGAAACTGTTCTGGAAGAAAGTGAGGTGGGTGAAGAACCCTAAAACGAATAGGTGTGTGAAAAGGAAACTATTCTGGAAGGAAGTGGGGTGGGTGAGGAACCCTATGAAGAATAGGTGTGTGAACAGGAAACTAATCTAGAAGAAATTCAGGTGGGTAACGAGCCCTAAGAAAAATAGCTGTGTGAACAGGAAACTATTCTGGAAGGAAGTGAAGTGGGTGAGGAACCCTAAGAAGAATAGCTGTGTGAACAGGAAAGTATTCTAGAAGGAAGTGAGGTGGGTGAGGAACCCTAAGAAGAATAGCTGTGTGAACAGAAAACTATTCTGGAAGGAAGTGAGGTGGGTGAGGAACCCTAAGAAGAATAACTGTGTGAACAGGAAACTATTCTGGAAGGAAGTGAGGTGGGTGAGGAACCCTAAGAAGAATAGCTGTGTGAACAGGAAACTATTCTGGAAGTAAGTGAGGTGGGTGAGGAACCCTAAGAAGAATAGCTGTGTGAACAGGAACCTATTCTGGAAGGAAGTGAGGTGGGTGAGGAACCCTAAGAAGAAAATCTGTGTGAACAGGAAACTATTCTAAAAGGAAGTGAGATGGGTGAGGAGCCCTAAGAAGAATAGTTGTATAAACAGGAAACTATTCTGGAAGGAGGTGAGGTGGGTGAGGAACCCTAAGAAGAATAGCTGTGTGAACACAAAACTATTCTAGAAGGAGATGAGGTAAAGGAGGAACCCTAAGAAGAATAGATGTGTGAACAGGAAACTATTCTGGAAGGATGTGAGGTGGGTGAGGAACTCTAAGGACAATAGCTGTGTGAACAGGAAACTATTCTGGAAGGAAGTGAGGGGGGTGAGGAACCCTAAGAAGAAAAGCTGTTTAAACAGAGAACTATTCTGGAAGGAAGTCAGGTGAGTGAGGAACCCTAAGAAGAATAGCTGTGTGAACAGAAAACTGTTCTGGAAGAAAGTGAGGTGGGTGAAGAACCCTAAAAAGAATAGGTGTGTGAACAGGAAACTATTCTAGAAGGAAGTGAGGGGGGTAAGGAGCCCTAAGAAGAATAGCTGTGTGAACAGAAAACTATTGTGGAAGAAAGTGAGGTGGATGAGGAACCCTAAGAAAAATAGTTCTGTGAACAGGAAACTATTCTGGAAGGAAGTGAGGTGAATAAGGAACCCTAAGAATTAGAGCTGTGTGAACAGGAACCTATTCTGGAAGGAAGTGAGGTGGGTGAGGAACCATAAGAAGCATAGCTGTGTGAACAGGAAACTATTCTAGAAGGAAGTGAGATGGGTGAGGAGCCCTAAGAAGAATAGCTGTATAAACAGGAAACTATTCTGGAAGGAGGTGAGGTGGGTGAGGAACCCTAAGAAGAATAGCTGTGTGAACACAAAACTATTCTAGAAGGAGATGAGGTAAAGGAGGAACCCTAAGAAGAATAGATGTGTGAACAGGAAACTATTCTGGAAGGAAGTGAGGGGGGTGAGGAACCCTAAGAAGAAAAGCTGTTTAAACAGAGAACTATTCTGGAAGGAAGTCAGGTGAGTGAGGAACCCTAAGAAGAATAGCTGTGTGAACAGAAATCTGTTCTGGAAGAAAGTGAGGTGGGTGAAGAACCCTAAAAAGAATACGTGTGTGAACAGGAAACTATTCTAGAAGGAAGTGAGGGGGGTAAGGAGCCCTAAGAAGAATAGCTGTGTGAACAGAAAACTATTCTGGAAGAAAGTGAGGTGGATGAGGAACCCTAAGAAGAATAGTTGTGTGAACAGGAAACTATTCTGGAAGGAAGTGAGGTGAATAAGGAACCCTAAGAAGAATAGCTGTGTGAACAGGAACCTATTCTGGAAGGAAGTGAGGTGGGTGAGGAACCATAAGAAGAATAGCTGTGTGAACAGGAAACTATTCTAGAAGGAAGGTAGATGGGTGAGGAGCCCTAAGAAGAATAGCTGTATAAACAGGAAACTATTCTGGAAGGAGGTGAGGTGGGTGAGGAACCCTAAGAAGAATAGCTGTGTGAACACAAAACTATTCTAGAAGGAGATAAGGTAAAGGAGGAACCCTAAGAAGAATAGATGTGTGAACAGGAAACTATTCTGGAAGGAAGTGAAGTGGGTGAGGAACCCTAAGAAGAATAGGTGTCTGAACAGGAAACTATTCTAAGGAGGAAGTGAGGTAGGTGAGGAACCCTAAGAAGAATAGCTGTGTGAACAGGAAACAATTCTGTAAGGAAGTGAGGTGGCTGAGGAACCCTGAGAAGAATAGCTGTGTGAACACGAAACTATTCTAGAAGGAAGTGAGGTGGGTGAGGAACCCTAAGGGGAATAGCTGTGTGAACAGAAAACTATTCTGGAAGGAAGTGAGGTGGTTGAGGAACCCTAGGAAGAATAAGTGTGTGAACAGGAAACTTTTCCGGAAGGAAGTGAGGTGGGTGAGAAGCCCTAAGAAGAATAGGTGTCTGAACAGGAAACTATTCTAAGAAGGAAGTGAGGTAGGTGAGGAACCCTAAGAAGAATAGCTGTGTGAACAGGAAACTATTCTAGAAGGAAGTGAGGTGTGTGAGGAACCCTAAGAAGAATAGATGTGTGAACAGGAAACAATTCTGTAAGGAAGTGAGGTGGCTGAGGAACCCTGAGAAGAATAGCTTTTTGAACAAGAAACTATTCTAGAAGGAAGTGAGGTGGGTGAGGAACCCTAAGGGGAATAGCTGTGTGAACAGGAAACTATTCTGGAAGGAAGTGAGGTGGTTGAGGAACCCTAGGAAGAATAAGTGTGTGAACAGGAAACTATTCTGGAAGAAAGTGAGGTGAGTGAGGAGCCCTGAGATCTATAGCTGTGTGAACAGGAAACTATTCTGGAAGGAAGTGAAGTGGGTGAGGAACCCTAAGAAGAATAGGTTTGTGAACAGGAAACTATTCTGGAAGGAAGTCAGGTGGGTGAGGAACCCTAAGAAGAATAGCTGTGTGAACAGGAAACTATTCTGGAAGAAAGTGAGGTGGGTGAGGAGCCCTACGATCTATAGCTGTGTGAACAGAAAACTATTATGGAAGGAAGTGAGGTGGGTGAGGAGCCCTAAGAACAATAGCTGTGTGAACAGGAAACTATTCTGGAAGGAAGTGAGGTGGGTGAAGAACCCTTAGAAGAATAGCTGTGTGAACAGGAAACTATTCTAGAAGGAAGGGAGCTGGGTGAGGAACCCTAAGAAGAATAGGTTTGTGAACAGGAAACTATTCTGGAAGGAAGTCAGGTGGGTGAGGAACCCTAAGAAGAATAGCTGTGTGAACAGGAAACTATTCTGGAAGGAAGTGAGGTGGGTGAGGAGCCCTACGATCTATAGCTGTGTGAACAGAAAACTGTTATGGAAGGAAGTGAGGTGGGTGAGGAGCCCTAAGAACAATAGCTGTGTGAACAGGAAACTATTCTGGAAGGAAGTGAGGTGGGTGAGGAACCCTTAGAAGAATAGCTGTGTGAACAGGAAACTATTCTGGAAGGAAGTGAGGTGGGTGAGGAGCCCTAAGAACAATAGCTGTGTGAACAGGAAACTATTCTGGAAGGAAGTGAGGTGGGTGAGGAACCGTAAGAAGAATAGGTTTGTGAACAGGAAACTATTCTGGAAGGAAGTGAGGTGGGTGAGGAACCCTTAGAAGAATAGCTGTGTGAACAGGAAACTATTCTGAAAGGAAGTGAGGTGGGTGAGGAGCCCTAAGAAGAATAGCTGTGTGAACAGGAAACTATTCTAGAAGGAAGTGAGGTGGGTGAGGAGCCCTAAGAAGAATAGCTGTGTGAACTGGAAACTATTCTAGAAGGAAGTGAGGTGGGTGAGGAACCCTAAGAAGAATAGGTTTGTGAACAGGAAACTATTCTGGAAGGAAGTGAGTTGGGTGAGGAACCCTAAGAAGAATAGCTGTGTGAACAGGAAACTATTCTGGAAGGAAGTGAGGTGGGTGAGGAGCCCTAAGAACAATAGCTGTGGGAACAGGAAACTATTCTGGAAGGAAGTGAGGTGGGTGAGGAACCCTTAGAAGAATAGCTGTGTGAACAGGAAACTATTCTAGAAGGAAGTGAGTTGGGTAAGGAACCCTAAGAAGAATAGGTTTTTTAACAGGAAACTATTCTGCAAGGAAGTGAGGTGGGAGAGGAACCCTAAGAAGAATAGCTGTGTGAACAGGAAACTATTCTGGAAGGAAGTGAGGTGGGTGAGGAACCCTAAGAAGAATAGCTGTGTGAACAGGAAACTATTCTTGAAGGAAGTGAGGTGGGTGAGGAACCGTAAGAAGAATAGCTGTTTGAACAGGAAACTATTCTAGAAGGAAGTGAGGTGGGTAAGGAACCCTTAGAAGAATAGCTGTGTGAACAGGAAACTATTCTAGAAGGAAGTGAGGTGGGTGAGGAACCCTAAGAAGAATAGGTTTGTGAACAGAAAACTATTCTGGAAGGAAGTCAGGTGGGTGAGGAACCCTAAGAAGAATAGCTGTCTGAACAGGAAACTATTCTGGAAGGAAGTGAGGTGGGTGAGGAGCCCTACGATCTATAGCTGTGTGAACAGAAAACTATTATGGAAGGAAGTGAGGTGGGTGAGGAGCCCTAAGAACAATAGCTGTGTGAACAGGAAACTATTCTGGAAGGAAGTGAGGTGGGTGAGGAACCGTAAGAAGAATAGCTGTGTGAACAGAAAACTATTCTAGAAGGAAGTGAGGTGGGTGAGGAACCGTAAGAAGAATAGGTTTGTGAACAGGAAACTATTCTGGAAGGAAGTCAGGTGGGTGAGGAACCCTAAGAAGAATAGCTGTGTGGACAGGAAACTATTTTTTGGAAGGAAGTGAGGTAAGGCAGGGACCCTACGAAGAATAGCTGTGTGAACAGGAAACTATTCTGAAAGGAAGTGAGGTGGGTGAGGAACCGTAAGAAGAATAGCTGTGTGAACAGGAAACTATTCTAGAAGGAAGTGAGGTGGGTGAGGAACCTTAAGAAGAATAGCTGTGTGAACAGGAAACTATTCTGGAAGGAAGTGAAGTGGGTGAGGAACCTTAAGAAGAATAGCTGTGTGAACAGGAAACTATTCTGGAAGGAAGTGAGGTAAGGGAGGGACCCTAGGAAGAATAGCTGTGTGAACAGGAAACTATTCTGGAAGGAAGTGAGGTGGGTGAGGAACCCTAAGAAGAATAGCTGTGTGAACAGGAAACTATTCTGGAAGGAAGTGAGGTGGGGGAGGAGCCCTAAGATCTAAAGCTGTGTGAACAGGAAACTATTCTGGAAGGAAGTGAGGTGGGTGAGGAACCGTATGAAGAATAGGTTTGTGAACAGGAAACTATTCTGGAAGGAAGTGAGTTGGGTGAGGAACACTAAGAAGAATAGCTGTGTGAACAGGAAACTAATCTGGAAGGAAGTGAGGTGGGTGAGGAGCCCTAAGAACAATAGCTGTGGGAACAGGAAACTATTCTGGAAGGAAGTGAGGTGGGTGAGGAACCCTTAGAAGAATAGCTGTGTGAACAGGAAACTATTCTAGAAGGAAGTGAGTTGGGTAAGGAACCCTAAGAAGAATAGGTTTTTGAACAGGAAACTATTCTGCAAGGAAGTGAGGTGGGAGAGGAACCCTAAGAAGAATAGCTGTGTGAACAGGAAACTATTCTGGAAGGAAGTGAGGTGGGTGAGGAACCCTAAGAAGAATAGCTGTGTGAACAGGAAACTATTCTTGAAGGAAGTGAGGTGGGTGAGGAACCGTAAGAAGAATAGCTGTTTGAACAGGAAACTATTCTAGAAGGAAGTGAGGTGGGTGAGGAACCCTTAGAAGAATAGCTGTGTGAACAGGAAACTATTCTAGAAGGAAGTGAGGTGGGTGAGGAACCCTAAGAAGAATAGGTTTGTGAACAGAAAACTATTCTGGAAGGAAGTCAGGTGGGTGAGGAACCCTAAGAAGAATAGCTGTCTGAACAGGAAACTATTCTGGAAGGAAGTGATGTGGGTGAGGAGCCCTACGATCTATAGCTGTGTGAACAGAAAACTATTATGGAAGGAAGTGAGGTGGGTGAGGAGCCCTAAGAACAATAGCTGTGTGAACAGGAAACTATTCTGGAAGGAAGTGAGGTGGGTGAGGAACCGTAAGAAGAATAGCTGTGTGAACAGAAAACTATTCTAGAAGGAAGTGAGGTGGGTGAGGAACCGTAAGAAGAATAGGTTTGTGAACAGGAAACTATTCTGGAAGGAAGTCAGGTGGGTGAGGAACCCTAAGAAGAATAGCTGTGTGGACAGGAAACTATTTTTTGGAAGGAAGTGAGGTAAGGGAGGGACCCTACGAAGAATAGCTGTGTGAACAGGAAACTATTCTGAAAGGAAGTGAGGTGGGTGAGGAACCGTAAGAAGAAT
The DNA here is from genome assembly GCA_963969495.1 of Ceratothoa steindachneri. NCBI lineage: Eukaryota > Metazoa > Arthropoda > Malacostraca > Isopoda > Cymothoidae > Ceratothoa > Ceratothoa steindachneri. Next base: position 217,217,033 of record OZ018319.1, read on the forward strand.
AGCTGTGTGAACAGGAAACTATTCTAGAAGGAAGTGAGGTGGGTGAGGAACCTTAAGAAGAATAGCTGTGTGAACAGGAAACTATTCTGGAAGGAAGTGAAGTGGGTGAGGAACCGTAAGAAGAATAGCTGTGTGAACAGGAAACTATTCTGGAAGGAAGTGAGGTAAGGGAGGGACCCTAGGAAGAATAGCTGTGTGAACAGGAAACTATTCTGGAAGGAAGTGAGGTTGGTGAGGAACCCTAAGAAGAATAGCTGTGTGAACAGGAAACTATTCTGGAAGGAAGTGAGGTGGGGGAGGAGCCCTAAGATCTAAAGCTGTGTGAACAGGAAACTATTCTGGAAGGAAGTGAGGTGGGTGAGGAACCGTATGAAGAATAGGTTTGTGAACAGGAAACTATTCTGGAAGGAAGTGAGGTGGGTGAGGAACCCTTAGAAGAATAGCTGTGTGAACTGGAAACTATTCTGGAAGGAAGTGAGGTGGGTGAGGAACCCTAAGAAGAATAGCTGTGTGAACAGGAAACTATTCTGGAAGGAAGTGAGGTGGGGGAGGAGCCCTAAGATCTAAAGCTGTGTGAACAGGAAACTATTCTGGAAGGAAGTGAGGTGGGTGAGGAACCGTATGAAGAATAGGTTTGTGAACAGGAAACTATTCTGGAAGGAAGTCAGGTGGGTGAGGAACCCTTAGAAGAATAGCTGTGTGAACAGGAAACTATTCTGGAAGGAAGTGAGGTGGGTGAGGAACCCTAAGAAGAATAGCTGTGTGAACAGGAAACTATTCTGGAAGTAAGTGAGGTGGGTGAGGAACCGTAAGAAGAATAGCTGTGTGAACAGGAAACTATTCTAGAAGGAAGTGAGGTGGGTGAGGAACCCTAAGAAGAATAGCTGTGTGAACAGGAAACTATTCTGGAAGGAAGTGAGGTGGGTGAGGAACCGTAAGAAGAATAGGTTTCTGAACAGGAAACTATTCTGGAAGGAAGTGAGGTGGGTGAGGAAGCCTTAGAAGAATAGCTGTGTGAACAGGAAACTATTCTGGAAGGAAGTGAGGTGGGTGAAGAACCCTAAGAAGAATAGCTGTGTGAACAGAAAACTATTCTAGAAGCAAGTGAGGTGGGTAAGGAACCGTAAGAAGAATAGCTGTGTGAACAGGAAACTATTCTAGAAGGAAGTGAGGTGGGTGAAGAACCCTAAGAAGAATAGCTGTGTGAACAGGAAACTATTCTGAAAGGAAGTGAGGTGGGTGAGGAACCGTAAGAAGAATAGGTTTGTGAACAGGAAACTATTCTGGAAGGAAGTGAGGTGGGTGAGGAGCCCTACGATCTATAGCTGTGTAAACAGAAAACTATTATGGAAGGAAGTGAGGTGGGTGAGGAGCCCTAAGAACAATAGCTGTGTGAACAGGAAACTATTCTGAAGGAAGTGAGGTGGGTGAGGAACCGTAAGAAGAATAGCTGTGTGAACAGAAAACTATTCTAGAAGGAAGTGAGGTGGGTGAGGGACCGTAAGAAGAATAGCTGTGTGAACAGGAAACTATTCTAGAAGGAAGTGAGGTGGGTGAGGAACCCTAAGAAGAATAGCTGTGTGAACAGGAAACTATTCTGGAAGGAAGTGAGGTAAGGGAGGGACCCTACGAAGAATAGCTGTGTGAACAGGAAACTATTCTGGAAGGAAGTGAGGTGGGTGAGGAACCCTAAGAAGAATAGCTGTGTGAACAGGAAACTATTCTGGAAGGAAGTGAGGTGGGTGAGGAACCGTAAGAAGAATAGCTTTGTGAACAGAAAACTATTCTAGAAGGAAGTGAGGTGGGTGAGGAACCCTTAGAAGAATAGCTGTGTGAACAGGAAACTATTCTGGAAGGAAGTGAGGTGGGTGAGGAGCCCTACGATCTATAGCTGTGTGAACAGAAAACTATTATGGAAGGAAGTGAGGTGGGTGAGGAGCCCTAAGAACAATAGCTGTGTGAACAGGAAACTATTTTGGAAGGAAGTGAGGTGGGTGAGGAACCGTAAGAAGTATAGCTGTGTGAACAGGAAACTATTCTAGAAGGAAGTGAGGTGGGTGAGGAACCGTAAGAAGAATAGGTTTGTGAACAGGAAACTATTCTGGAAGGAAGTCAGGTGGGTGAGGAACCGTAAGAAGAATAGCTGTGTGAACAGGAAACTATTCTGGAAGGAAGTGAGGTAAGGGAGGGACCCTACGAAGAATAGCTGTGTGAACAGGAAACTATTCTGGAAGAAAGTGAGGTAAGGGAGGGACCCTACGAAGAATTGGTGTGTGAACAGGAAACTATTCTGGAAGGAAGTGAGGTGGGTGAGGAACCGTAAGAAGAATAGCTGTGTGAACAGGAAACTATTCTAGAAGGAAGTGAGGTGGGTGAGGAACCTTAAGAAGAATAGTTGTGTGAACAGGAAACTATTCTGGAAGGAAGTGAAGTGGGTGAGGAACCTTAAGAAGAATAGCTGTGTGAACAGGAAACTATTCTGGAAGGAAGTGAGGTAAGGGAGGGACCCTAGGAAGAATAGCTGTGTGAACAGGAAACTATTCTGGAAGGAAGTGAGGTTGGTGAGGAACCCTAAGAAGAATAGCTGTGTGAACAGGAAACTATTCTGGAAGGAAGTGAGGTGGGGGAGGAGCCCTAAGATCTAAAGCTGTGTGAACAGGAAACTATTCTGGAAGGAAGTGAGGTGGGTGAGGAACCGTATGAAGAATAGGTTTGTGAACAGGAAACTATTCTGGAAGGAAGTGAGGTGGGTGAGGAACCCTTAGAAGAATAGCTGTGTGAACTGGAAACTATTCTGGAAGGAAGTGAGGTGGGTGAGGAACCCTAAGAAGAATAGCTGTGTGAACAGGAAACTATTCTGGAAGGAAGTGAGGTGGGGGAGGAGCCCTAAGATCTAAAGCTGTGTGAACAGGAAACTATTCTGGAAGGAAGTGAGGTGGGTGAGGAACCGTATGAAGAATAGGTTTGTGAACAGGAAACTATTCTGGAAGGAAGTCAGGTGGGTGAGGAACCCTTAGAAGAATAGCTGTGTGAACAGGAAACTATTCTGGAAGGAAGTGAGGTGGGTGAGGAACCCTAAGAAGAATAGCTGTGTGAACAGGAAACTATTCTGGAAGTAAGTGAGGTGGGTGAGGAACCGTAAGAAGAATAGCTGTGTGAACAGGAAACTATTCTAGAAGGAAGTGAGTTGGGTAAGGAACCCTAAGAAGAATAGGTTTTTGAACAGGAAACTATTCTGGAAGGAAGTCAGGTGGGTGAGGAACCCTTAGAAGAATAGCTGTGTGAACAGGAAACTATTCTGGAAGGAAGTGAGGTGGGTGAGGAACCCTAAGAAGAATAGCTGTGTGAACAGGAAACTATTCTGGAAGTAAGTGAGTGGGTGAGGAACCGTTAGAAGAATAGCTGTGTGAACAGGAAACTATTCTAGAAGGAAGTGAGGTGGGTGAGGAACCCTAAGAAGAATAGCTGTGTGAACAGGAAACTATTCTGGAAGGAAGTGAGGTGGGTGAGGAACCGTAAGAAGAATAGGTTTCTGAACAGGAAACTATTCTGAAAGGAAGTGAGGTGGGTGAGGAAGCCTTAGAAGAATAGCTGTGTGAACAGGAAACTATTCTGGAAGGAAGTGAGGTGGGTGAAGAACCCTAAGAAGAATAGCTGTGTGAACAGGAAACTATTCTAGAAGCAAGTTAGGTGGGTAAGGAACCGTAAGAAGAATAGCTGTGTGAACAGGAAACTATTCTAGAAGGAAGTGAGGTGGGTGAAGAACCCTAAGAAGAATAGCTGTGTGAACAGGAAACTATTCTGAAAGGAAGTGAGGTGGGTGAGGAACCGTAAGAAGAATAGGTTTGTGAACAGGAAACTATTCTGGAAGAAAGTGAGGTGGGTGAGGAGCCCTACGATCTATAGCTGTGTAAACAGAAAACTATTATGGAAGGAAGTGAGGTGGGTGAGGAGCCCTAAGAACAATAGCTGTGTGAACAGGAAACTATTCTGAAGGAAGTGAGGTGGGTGAGGAACCGTAAGAAGAATAGCTGTGTGAACAGAAAACTATTCTAGAAGGAAGTGAGGTGGGTGAGGGACCGTAAGAAGAATAGCTGTGTGAACAGGAAACTATTCTAGAAGGAAGTGAGGTGGGTGAGGAACCCTAAGAAGAATAGCTGTGTGAACAGGAAACTATTCTGGAAGGAAGTGAGGTAAGGGAGGGACCCTACGAAGAATAGCTGTGTGAACAGGAAACTATTCTGGAAGGAAGTGAGGTGGGTGAGGAACCCTAAGAAGAATAGCTGTGTGAACAGGAAACTATTCTGGAAGGAAGTGAGGTGGGTGAGGAACCGTAAGAAGAATAGCTTTGTGAACAGAAAACTATTCTAGAAGGAAGTGAGGTGGGTGAGGAACCCTTAGAAGAATAGCTGTGTGAACAGGAAACTATTCTAGAAGGAAGTGACGTGGGTGAGGAACCCTAAGAAGAATAGGTTTGTGAACAGGAAACTATTCTGGAAGGAAGTCAGGTGGGTGAGGAAACCTAAGAAGAATAGCTGTGTGAACAGGAAACTATTCTGGAAGGAAGTGAGGTGGGTGAGGAGCCCTACGATCTATAGCTGTGTGAACAGAAAACTATTATGGAAGGAAGTGAGGTGGGTGAGGAGCCCTAAGAACAATAGCTGTGTGAACAGGAAACTATTTTGGAAGGAAGTGAGGTGGGTGAGGAACCGTAAGAAGTATAGCTGTGTGAACAGGAAACTATTCTAGAAGGAAGTGAGGTGGGTGAGGAACCGTAAGAAGAATAGGTTTGTGAACAGGAAACTATTCTGGAAGGAAGTCAGGTGGGTGAGGAACCGTAAGAAGAATAGCTGTGTGAACAGGAAACTATTCTGGAAGGAAGTGAGGTAAGGGAGGGACCCTACGAAGAATAGCTGTGTGAACAGGAAACTATTCTGGAAGAAAGTGAGGTAAGGGAGGGACCCTACGAAGAATTGGTGTGTGAACAGGAAACTATTCTGGAAGGAAGTGAGGTGGGTGAGTAACTCTAAGAAGAATAGCTGTGTGAACAGGAAACTATTCTGGAAGGAAGTGAGGTGGGTGAGGAACCCTAAGAAGAATAGCTGTGTGAACAGAAAACTATTCTGGAAGTAAGTGAGGTGGGTGAGGAGCCCTAAGAACAATAGCTGTGTGAACAGGAAACTATTCTGGAAGGAAGTGAGGTGTGTGAGGAACCCTTAGAAGAATAGCTGTGTGAACAGGAAACTATTCTGGAAGGAAGTGAGGTGGGTGAGGAACCCTAAGAAGAATAGCTGTGTGAACAGGAAACTATTCTGGAAGTTTAGTTGAGGTGGGTAAGGAACCGTAAGAAGAATAGCTGTGTGAACAGGAAACTATTCTAGAAGGAAGTGAGGTGGGTGAGGAACCCTAAGAAGAATAGCTGTGTGGACAGGAAACTATTTTTTGGAAGGAAGTGAGGTAAGGGAGGGACCCTACGAAGAATAGCTGTGTGAACAGGAAACTATTCTGAAAGGAAGTGAGGTGGGTGAGGAACCGTAAGAAGAATAGCTGTGTGAACAGGAAACTATTCTAGAAGGAAGTGAGGTGGGTGAGGAACCTTAAGAAGAATAGCTGTGTGAACAGGAAACTATTCTGGAAGGAAGTGAAGTGGGTGAGGAACCTTAAGAAGAATAGCTGTGTGAACAGGAAACTATTCTGGAAGGAAGTGAGGTAAGGGAGGGACCCTAGGAAGAATAGCTGTGTGAACAGGAAACTATTCTGGAAGGAAGTGAGGTGGGTGAGGAACCCTAAGAAGAATAGCTGTGTGAACAGGAAACTATTCTGGAAGGAAGTGAGGTGGGGGAGGAGCCCTAAGATCTAAAGCTGTGTGAACAGGAAACTATTCTGGAAGGAAGTGAGGTGGGTGAGGAACCGTATGAAGAATAGGTTTGTGAACAGGAAACTATTCTGGAAGGAAGTGAGGTGGGTGAGGAACCCTTAGAAGAATAGCTGTGTGAACTGGAAACTATTCTGGAAGGAAGTGAGGTGGGTGAGGAACCCTAAGAAGAATAGCTGTGTGAACAGGAAACTATTCTGGAAGGAAGTGAGGTGGGGGAGGAGCCCTAAGATCTAAAGCTGTGTGAACAGGAAACTATTCTGGAAGGAAGTGAGGTGGGTGAGGAACCGTATGAAGAATAGGTTTGTGAACAGGAAACTATTCTGGAAGGAAGTCAGGTGGGTGAGGAACCCTTAGAAGAATAGCTGTGTGAACAGGAAACTATTCTGGAAGGAAGTGAGGTGGGTGAGGAACCCTAAGAAGAATAGCTGTGTGAACAGGAAACTATTCTGGAAGTAAGTGAGGTGGGTGAGGAACCCTAAGAAGAATAGCTGTGTGAACAGGAAACTATTCTGGAAGGAAGTGAGGTGGGTGAGGAACCGTAAGAAGAATAGGTTTCTGAACAGGAAACTATTCTGGAAGGAAGTGAGGTGGGTGAGGAAGCCTTAGAAGAATAGCTGTGTGAACAGGAAACTATTCTGGAAGGAAGTGAGGTGGGTGAAGAACCCTAAGAAGAATAGCTGTGTGAACAGGAAACTATTCTAGAAGGAAGTGAGGTGGGTAAGGAACCGTAAGAAGAATAGCTGTGTGAACAGGAAACTATTCTAGAAGGAAGTGAGGTGGGTGAAGAACCCTAAGAAGAATAGCTGTGTGAACAGGAAACTATTCTGAAAGGAAGTGAGGTGGGTGAGGAACCGTAAGAAGAATAGGTTTGTGAACAGGAAACTATTCTGGAAGGAAGTGAGGTGGGTGAGGAGCCCTACGATCTATAGCTGTGTAAACAGAAAACTATTATGGAAGGAAGTGAGGTGGGTGAGGAGCCCTAAGAACAATAGCTGTGTGAACAGGAAACTATTCTGAAGGAAGTGAGGTGGGTGAGGAACCGTAAGAAGAATAGCTGTGTGAACAGAAAACTATTCTAGAAGGAAGTGAGGTGGGTGAGGAACCCTAAGAAGAATAGCTGTGTGAACAGGAAACTATTCTGGAAGGAAGTGAGGTAAGGGAGGGACCCTACGAAGAATAGCTGTGTGAACAGGAAACTATTCTGGAAGGAAGTGAGGTGGGTGAGGAACCCTAAGAAGAATAGCTGTGTGAACAGGAAACTATTATGGAAGGAAGTGAGGTGGGTGAGGAACCGTAAGAAGAATAGCTTTGTGAACAGAAAACTATTCTAGAAGGAAGTGAGGTGGGTGAGGAACCCTTAGAAGAATAGCTGTGTGAACAGGAAACTATTCTAGAAGGAAGTGACGTGGGTGAGGAACCCTAAGAAGAATAGGTTTGTGAACAGGAAGCTATTCTGGAAGGAAGTCAGGTGGGTGAGGAACCCTAAGAAGAATAGCTGTGTGAACAGGAAACTATTCTGGAAGGAAGTGAGGTGGGTGAGGAGCCCTACGATCTATAGCTGTGTGAACAGAAAACTATTATGGAAGGAAGTGAGGTGGGTGAGGAGCCCTAAGAACAATAGCTGTGTGAACAGGAAACTATTTTGGAAGGAAGTGAGGTGGGTGAGGAACCGTAAGAAGTATAGCTGTGTGAACAGGAAACTATTCTAGAAGGAAGTGAGGTGGGTGAGGAACCCTAAGAAGAATAGCTGTGTGAACAGGAAACTATTCTGGAAGGAAGTCAGGTGGGTGAGGAACCGTAAGAAGAATAGCTGTGTGAACAGGAAACTATTCTGGAAGGAAGTGAGGTAAGGGAGGGACCCTACGAAGAATAGCTGTGTGAACAGGAAACTATTCTGGAAGAAAGTGAGGTAAGGGAGGGACCCTACGAAGAATTGGTGTGTGAACAGGAAACTATTCTGGAAGGAAGTGAGGTGGGTGAGTAACTCTAAGAAGAATAGCTGTGTGAACAGGAAACTATTCTGGAAGGAAGTGAGGTGGGTGAGGAACCCTAAGAAGAATAGCTGTGTGAACAGAAAACTATTCTGGAAGTAAGTGAGGTGGGTGAGGAGCCCTAGGAAGAATAGGTTTGTGAACAGGAAACTATTCTGGAAGGAAGTGAGGTGTGTGAGGAACCCTTAGAAGAATAGCTGTGTGAACAGGAACCTATTCTGGAAGGAAGTGAGGTGGGTGAGGAACCCTAAGAAGAATAGCTGTGTGAACAGGAAACTATTCTGGAAGTAAGTGAGGTGGGTGAGGAACCGTAAGAAGAATAGCTGTGTGAACAGGAAACTATTCTAGAAGGAAGTGAGGTGGGTGAGGAACCCTAAGAAGAATAGCTGTGTGAACAGGAAACTATTCTGGAAGGAAGTGAGGTGGGTGAGGAACCGTAAGAAGAATAGGTTTCTGAACAGGAAACTATTCTGGAAGGAAGTGAGGTGGGTGAGGAAGCCTTAGAAGAATAGCTGTGTGAACAGGAAACTATTCTGGAAGGAAGTGAGGTGGGTGAAGAACCCTAAGAAGAATAGCTGTGTGAACAGGAAACTATTCTAGAAGGAAGTGAGGTGGGTGAGGAACCGTAAGAAGAATAGCTGTGTGAACAGGAAACTATTCTAGAAGGAAGTGAGGTGGGTGAAGAACCCTAAGAAGAATAGCTGTGTGAACAGGAAACTATTCTGAAAGGAAGTGAGGTGGGTGAGGAACCGTAAGAAGAATAGGTTTGTGAACAGGAAACTATTCTGGAAGGAAGTGAGGTGGGTGAGGAGCCCTACGATCTATAGCTGTGTAAACAGAAAACTATTATGGAAGGAAGTGAGGTGGGTGAGGAGCCCTAAGAACAATAGCTGTGTGAACAGGAAACTATTCTGAAGGAAGTGAGGTGGGTGAGGAACCGTAAGAAGAATAGCTGTGTGAACAGAAAACTATTCTAGAAGGAAGTGAGGTGGGTGAGGGACCGTAAGAAGAATAGCTGTGTGAACAGGAAACTATTCTAGAAGGAAGTGAGGTGGGTGAGGAACCCTAAGAAGAATAGCTGTGTGAACAGAAAACTATTCTGGAAGGAAGTGAGGTAAGGGAGGGACCCTACGAAGAATAGCTGTGTGAACAGGAAACTATTCTGGAAGGAAGTGAGGTGGGTGAAGAACCCTAAGAAGAATAGCTGTGTGAACAGGAAACTATTCTAGAAGGAAGTGAGGTGGGTAAGGAACCGTAAGAAGAATAGCTGTGTGAACAGGAAACTATTCTAGAAGGAAGTGAGGTGGGTGAAGAACCCTAAGAAGAATAGCTGTGTGAACAGGAAACTATTCTGAAAGGAAGTGAGGTGGGTGAGGAACCGTAAGAAGAATAGCTGTGTGAACAGGAAACTATTCTAGAAGGAAGTGAGGTGGGTGAGGAACCCTAAGAAGAATAGCTGTGTGAACAGGAAACTATTCTGGAAGTAAGTGAGGTGGGTGAGGAACCGTAAGAAGAATAGCTGTGTGAACAGGAAACTATTCTAGAAGGAAGTGAGTTGGGTAAGGAACCCTAAGAAGAATAGGTTTTTGAACAGGAAACTATTCTGGAAGGAAGTCAGGTGGGTGAGGAACCCTTAGAAGAATAGCTGTGTGAACAGGAAACTATTCTGGAAGGAAGTGAGGTGGGTGAGGAACCCTAAGAAGAATAGCTGTGTGAACAGGAAACTATTCTGGAAGTAAGTGAGTGGGTGAGGAACCGTTAGAAGAATAGCTGTGTGAACAGGAAACTATTCTAGAAGGAAGTGAGGTGGGTGAGGAACCCTAAGAAGAATAGCTGTGTGAACAGGAAACTATTCTGGAAGGAAGTGAGGTGGGTGAGGAACCGTAAGAAGAATAGGTTTCTGAACAGGAAACTATTCTGAAAGGAAGTGAGGTGGGTGAGGAAGCCTTAGAAGAATAGCTGTGTGAACAGGAAACTATTCTGGAAGGAAGTGAGGTGGGTGAAGAACCCTAAGAAGAATAGCTGTGTGAACAGGAAACTATTCTAGAAGCAAGTTAGGTGGGTAAGGAACCGTAAGAAGAATAGCTGTGTGAACAGCAAACTATTCTAGAAGGAAGTGAGGTGGGTGAAGAACCCTAAGAAGAATAGCTGTGTGAACAGGAAACTATTCTGAAAGGAAGTGAGGTGGGTGAGGAACCGTAAGAAGAATAGGTTTGTGAACAGGAAACTATTCTGGAAGGAAGTGAGGTGGGTGAGGAGCCCTACGATCTATAGCTGTGTAAACAGAAAACTATTATGGAAGGAAGTGAGGTGGGTGAGGAGCCCTAAGAACAATAGCTGTGTGAACAGGAAACTATTCTGAAGGAAGTGAGGTGGGTGAGGAACCGTAAGAAGAATAGCTGTGTGAACAGAAAACTATTCTAGAAGGAAGTGAGGTGGGTGAGGGACCGTAAGAAGAATAGCTGTGTGAACAGGAAACTATTCTAGAAGGAAGTGAGGTGGGTGAGGAACCCTAAGAAGAATAGCTGTGTGAACAGGAAACTATTCTGGAAGGAAGTGAGGTAAGGGAGGGACCCTACGAAGAATAGCTGTGTGAACAGGAAACTATTCTGGAAGGAAGTGAGGTGGGTGAGGAACCCTAAGAAGAATAGCTGTGTGAACAGGAAACTATTCTGGAAGGAAGTGAGGTGGGTGAGGAACCGTAAGAAGAATAGCTTTGTGAACAGAAAACTATTCTAGAAGGAAGTGAGGTGGGTGAGGAACCCTTAGAAGAATAGCTGTGTGAACAGGAAACTATTCTAGAAGGAAGTGACGTGGGTGAGGAACCCTAAGAAGAATAGGTTTGTGAACAGGAAACTATTCTGGAAGGAAGTCAGGTGGGTGAGGAACCCTAAGAAGAATAGCTGTGTGAACAGGAAACTATTCTGGAAGGAAGTGAGGTGGGTGAGGAGCCCTACGATCTATAGCTGTGTGAACAGAAAACTATTATGGAAGGAAGTGAGGTGGGTGAGGAGCCCTAAGAACAATAGCTGTGTGAACAGGAAACTATTTTGGAAGGAAGTGAGGTGGGTGAGGAACCGTAAGAAGTATAGCTGTGTGAACAGGAAACTATTCTAGAAGGAAGTGAGGTGGGTGAGGAACCGTAAGAAGAATAGGTTTGTGAACAGGAAACTATTCTGGAAGGAAGTCAGGTGGGTGAGGAACCGTAAGAAGAATAGCTGTGTGAACAGGAAACTATTCTGGAAGGAAGTGAGGTAAGGGAGGGACCCTACGAAGAATAGCTGTGTGAACAGGAAACTATTCTGGAAGAAAGTGAGGTAAGGGAGGGACCCTACGAAGAATTGGTGTGTGAACAGGAAACTATTCTGGAAGGAAGTGAGGTGGGTGAGTAACTCTAAGAAGAATAGCTGTGTGAACAGGAAACTATTCTGGAAGGAAGTGAGGTGGGTGAGGAACCCTAAGAAGAATAGCTGTGTGAACAGAAAACTATTCTGGAAGTAAGTGAGGTGGGTGAGGAGCCCTAAGAACAATAGCTGTGTGAACAGGAAACTATTCTGGAAGGAAGTGAGGTGTGTGAGGAACCCTTAGAAGAATAGCTGTGTGAACAGGAAACTATTCTGGAAGGAAGTGAGGTGGGTGAGGAACCCTAAGAAGAATAGCTGTGTGAACAGGAAACTATTCTGGAAGTTTAGTTGAGGTGGGTAAGGAACCGTAAGAAGAATAGCTGTGTGAACAGGAAACTATTCTAGAAGGAAGTGAGGTGGGTGAGGAACCCTAAGAAGAATAGCTGTGTGGACAGGAAACTATTTTTTGGAAGGAAGTGAGGTAAGGGAGGGACCCTACGAAGAATAGCTGTGTGAACAGGAAACTATTCTGAAAGGAAGTGAGGTGGGTGAGGAACCGTAAGAAGAATAGCTGTGTGAACAGGAAACTATTCTAGAAGGAAGTGAGGTGGGTGAGGAACCTTAAGAAGAATAGCTGTGTGAACAGGAAACTATTCTGGAAGGAAGTGAAGTGGGTGAGGAACCTTAAGAAGAATAGCTGTGTGAACAGGAAACTATTCTGGAAGGAAGTGAGGTAAGGGAGGGACCCTAGGAAGAATAGCTGTGTGAACAGGAAACTATTCTGGAAGGAAGTGAGGTGGGTGAGGAACCCTAAGAAGAATAGCTGTGTGAACAGGAAACTATTCTGGAAGGAAGTGAGGTGGGGGAGGAGCCCTAAGATCTAAAGCTGTGTGAACAGGAAACTATTCTGGAAGGAAGTGAGGTGGGTGAGGAACCGTATGAAGAATAGGTTTGTGAACAGGAAACTATTCTGGAAGGAAGTGAGGTGGGTGAGGAACCCTTAGAAGAATAGCTGTGTGAACTGGAAACTATTCTGGAAGGAAGTGAGGTGGGTGAGGAACCCTAAGAAGAATAGCTGTGTGAACAGGAAACTATTCTGGAAGGAAGTGAGGTGGGGGAGGAGCCCTAAGATCTAAAGCTGTGTGAACAGGAAACTATTCTGGAAGGAAGTGAGGTGGGTGAGGAACCGTATGAAGAATAGGTTTGTGAACAGGAAACTATTCTGGAAGGAAGTCAGGTGGGTGAGGAACCCTTAGAAGAATAGCTGTGTGAACAGGAAACTATTCTGGAAGGAAGTGAGGTGGGTGAGGAACCCTAAGAAGAATAGCTGTGTGAACAGGAAACTATTCTGGAAGTAAGTGAGGTGGGTGAGGAACCCTAAGAAGAATAGCTGTGTGAACAGGAAACTATTCTGGAAGGAAGTGAGGTGGGTGAGGAACCGTAAGAAGAATAGGTTTCTGAACAGGAAACTATTCTGGAAGGAAGTGAGGTGGGTGAGGAAGCCTTAGAAGAATAGCTGTGTGAACAGGAAACTATTCTGGAAGGAAGTGAGGTGGGTGAAGAACCCTAAGAAGAATAGCTGTGTGAACAGGAAACTATTCTAGAAGGAAGTGAGGTGGGTAAGGAACCGTAAGAAGAATAGCTGTGTGAACAGGAAACTATTCTAGAAGGAAGTGAGGTGGGTGAAGAACCCTAAGAAGAATAGCTGTGTGAACAGGAAACTATTCTGAAAGGAAGTGAGGTGGGTGAGGAACCGTAAGAAGAATAGGTTTGTGAACAGGAAACTATTCTGGAAGGAAGTGAGGTGGGTGAGGAGCCCTACGATCTATAGCTGTGTAAACAGAAAACTATTATGGAAGGAAGTGAGGTGGGTGAGGAGCCCTAAGAACAATAGCTGTGTGAACAGGAAACTATTCTGAAGGAAGTGAGGTGGGTGAGGAACCTTAAGAAGAATAGCTGTGTGAACAGAAAACTATTCTAGAAGGAAGTGAGGTGGGTGAGGAACCCTAAGAAGAATAGCTGTGTGAACAGGAAACTATTCTGGAAGGAAGTGAGGTAAGGGAGGGACCCTACGAAGAATAGCTGTGTGAACAGGAAACTATTCTGGAAGGAAGTGAGGTGGGTGAGGAACCCTAAGAAGAATAGCTGTGTGAACAGGAAACTATTATGGAAGGAAGTGAGGTGGGTGAGGAACCGTAAGAAGAATAGCTTTGTGAACAGAAAACTATTCTAGAAGGAAGTGAGGTGGGTGAGGAACCCTTAGAAGAATAGCTGTGTGAACAGGAAACTATTCTAGAAGGAAGTGACGTGGGTGAGGAACCCTAAGAAGAATAGGTTTGTGAACAGGAAGCTATTCTGGAAGGAAGTCAGGTGGGTGAGGAACCCTAAGAAGAATAGCTGTGTGAACAGGAAACTATTCTGGAAGGAAGTGAGGTGGGTGAGGAGCCCTACGATCTATAGCTGTGTGAACAGAAAACTATTATGGAAGGAAGTGAGGTGGGTGAGGAGCCCTAAGAACAATAGCTGTGTGAACAGGAAACTATTTTGGAAGGAAGTGAGGTGGGTGAGGAACCGTAAGAAGTATAGCTGTGTGAACAGGAAACTATTCTAGAAGGAAGTGAGGTGGGTGAGGAACCGTAAGAAGAATAGGTTTGTGAACAGGAAACTATTCTGGAAGGAAGTCAGGTGGGTGAGGAACCGTAAGAAGAATAGCTGTGTGAACAGGAAACTATTCTGGAAGGAAGTGAGGTAAGGGAGGGACCCTACGAAGAATAGCTGTGTGAACAGGAAACTATTCTGGAAGAAAGTGAGGTAAGGGAGGGACCCTACGAAGAATTGGTGTGTGAACAGGAAACTATTCTGGAAGGAAGTGAGGTGGGTGAGTAACTCTAAGAAGAATAGCTGTGTGAACAGGAAACTATTCTGGAAGGAAGTGAGGTGGGTGAGGAACCCTAAGAAGAATAGCTGTGTGAACAGAAAACTATTCTGGAAGTAAGTGAGGTGGGTGAGGAGCCCTAGGAAGAATAGGTTTGTGAACAGGAAACTATTCTGGAAGGAAGTGAGGTGTGTGAGGAACCCTTAGAAGAATAGCTGTGTGAACAGGAACCTATTCTGGAAGGAAGTGAGGTGGGTGAGGAACCCTAAGAAGAATAGCTGTGTGAACAGGAAACTATTCTGGAAGTAAGTGAGGTGGGTGAGGAACCGTAAGAAGAATAGCTGTGTGAACAGGAAACTATTCTAGAAGGAAGTGAGGTGGGTGAGGAACCCTAAGAAGAATAGCTGTGTGAACAGGAAACTATTCTGGAAGGAAGTGAGGTGGGTGAGGAACCGTAAGAAGAATAGGTTTCTGAACAGGAAACTATTCTGGAAGGAAGTGAGGTGGGTGAGGAAGCCTTAGAAGAATAGCTGTGTGAACAGGAAACTATTCTGGAAGGAAGTGAGGTGGGTGAAGAACCCTAAGAAGAATAGCTGTGTGAACAGGAAACTATTCTAGAAGGAAGTGAGGTGGGTGAGGAACCGTAAGAAGAATAGCTGTGTGAACAGGAAACTATTCTAGAAGGAAGTGAGGTGGGTGAAGAACCCTAAGAAGAATAGCTGTGTGAACAGGAAACTATTCTGAAAGGAAGTGAGGTGGGTGAGGAACCGTAAGAAGAATAGGTTTGTGAACAGGAAACTATTCTGGAAGGAAGTGAGGTGGGTGAGGAGCCCTACGATCTATAGCTGTGTAAACAGAAAACTATTATGGAAGGAAGTGAGGTGGGTGAGGAGCCCTAAGAACAATAGCTGTGTGAACAGGAAACTATTCTGAAGGAAGTGAGGTGGGTGAGGAACCGTAAGAAGAATAGCTGTGTACAGAAAACTATTCTAGAAGGAAGTGAGGTGGGTGAGGGACCGTAAGAAGAATAGCTGTGTGAACAGGAAACTATTCTAGAAGGAAGTGAGGTGGGTGAGGAACCCTAAGAAGAATAGCTGTGTGAACAGAAAACTATTCTGGAAGGAAGTGAGGTAAGGGAGGGACCCTACGAAGAATAGCTGTGTGAACAGGAAACTATTCTGGAAGGAAGTGAGGTGGGTGAAGAACCCTAAGAAGAATAGCTGTGTGAACAGGAAACTATTCTAGAAGGAAGTGAGGTGGGTAAGGAACCGTAAGAAGAATAGCTGTGTGAACAGGAAACTATTCTAGAAGGAAGTGAGGTGGGTGAAGAACCCTAAGAAGAATAGCTGTGTGAACAGGAAACTATTCTGAAAGGAAGTGAGGTGGGTGAGGAACCGTAAGAAGAATAGCTGTGTGAACAGGAAACTATTCTAGAAGGAAGTGAGGTGGGTGAGGAACCCTAAGAAGAATAGCTGTGTGAACAGGAAACTATTCTGGAAGGAAGTGAGGTGGGGGAGGAGCCCTAAGATCTAAAGCTGTGTGAACAGGAAACTATTCTGGAAGGAAGTGAGGTGGGTGAGGAACCGTATGAAGAATAGGTTTGTGAACAGGAAACTATTCTGGAAGGAAGTCAGGTGGGTGAGGAACCCTTAGAAGAATAGCTGTGTGAACAGGAAACTATTCTGGAAGGAAGTGAGGTGGGTGAGGAACCCTAAGAAGAATAGCTGTGTGTACAGGAAACTATTCTGGAAGTAAGTGAGGTGGGTGAGGAACCGTAAGAAGAATAGCTGTGTGAACAGGAAACTATTCTAGAAGGAAGTGAGGTGGGTGAGGAACCCTAAGAAGAATAGCTGTGTGAACAGGAAACTATTCTGGAAGGAAGTGAGGTGGGTGAGGAACCGTAAGAAGAATAGGTTTCTGAACAGGAAACTATTCTGGAAGGAAGTGAGGTGGGTGAGGAAGCCTTAGGAAGAATAGCTGTGTGAACAGGAAACTATTCTGGAAGGAAGTGAGGTGGGTGAAGAACCCTAAGAAGAATAGCTGTGTGAACAGGAAACTATTCTAGAAGCAAGTGAGGTGGGTAAGGAACCGTAAGAAGAATAGCTGTGTGAACAGGAAACTATTCTAGAAGGAAGTGAGGTGGGTGAAGAACCCTAAGAAGAATAGCTGTGTGAACAGGAAACTATTCTGAAAGGAAGTGAGGTGGGTGAGGAACCGTAAGAAGAATAGGTTTGTGAACAGGAAACTATTCTGGAAGGAAGTGAGGTGGGTGAGGAGCCCTACGATCTTTAGCTGTGTAAACAGAAAACTATTATGGAAGGAAGTGAGGTGGGTGAGGAGCCCTAAGAACAATAGCTGTGTGAACAGGAAACTATTCTGAAGGAAGTGAGGTGGGTGAGGAACCGTAAGAAGAATAGCTGTGTGAACGGAAAACTATTCTAGAAGGAAGTGAGGTGGGTGAGGGACCGTAAGAAGAATAGCTGTGTGAACAGGAAACTATTCTAGAAGGAAGTGAGGTGGGTGAGGAACCCTAAGAAGAATAGCTGTGTGAACAGGAAACTATTCTGGAAGGAAGTGAGGTAAGGGAGGGACCCTACGAAGAATAGCTGTGTGAACAGGAAACTATTCTGGAAGGAAGTGAGGTGGGTGAGGAACCCTAAGAAGAATAGCTGTGTGAACAGGAAACTATTCTGGAAGGAAGTGAGGTGGGTGAGGAACCGTAAGAAGAATAGCTTTGTGAACAGAAAACTATTCTAGAAGGAAGTGAGGTGGGTGAGGAACCCTTAGAAGAATAGCTGTGTGAACAGGAAACTATTCTAGAAGGAAGTGACGTGGGTGAGGAACCCTAAGAAGAATAAATTTGTGAACAGGAAACTATTCTGGAAGGAAGTCAGGTGGGTGAGGAACCCTAAGAAGAATAGCTGTGTGAACAGGAAACTATTCTGGAAGGAAGTGAGGTGGGTGAGGAGCCCTACGATCTATAGCTGTGTGAACAGGAAACTATTCTGGAAGGAAGTGAAGTGGGTGAGGAACCTTAAGAAGAATAGCTGTGTGAACAGGAAACTATTCTGGAAGGAAGTGAGGTAAGGGAGGGACCCTAGGAAGAATAGCTGTGTGAACAGGAAACTATTCTGGAAGGAAGTGAGGTGGGTGAGGAACCCTAAGAAGAATAGCTGTGTGAACAGGAAACTATTCTGGAAGGAAGTGAGGTGGGGGAGGAGCCCTAAGATCTAAAGCTGTGTGAACAGGAAACTATTCTGGAAGGAAGTGAGGTGGGTGAGGAACCGTATGAAGAATAGGTTTGTGAACAGGAAACTATTCTGGAAGGAAGTGAGGTGGGTGAGGAACCCTTAGAAGAATAGCTGTGTGAACTGGAAACTATTCTGGAAGGAAGTGAGGTGGGTGAGGAACCCTAAGAAGAATAGCTGTGTGAACAGGAAACTATTCTGGAAGGAAGTGAGGTGGGGGAGGAGCCCTAAGATCTAAAGCTGTGTGAACAGGAAACTATTCTGGAAGGAAGTGAGGTGGGTGAGGAACCGTATGAAGAATAGGTTTGTGAACAGGAAACTATTCTGGAAGGAAGTCAGGTGGGTGAGGAACCCTTAGAAGAATAGCTGTGTGAACAGGAAACTATTCTGGAAGGAAGTGAGGTGGGTGAGGAACCCTAAGAAGAATAGCTGTGTGAACAGGAAACTATTCTGGAAGTAAGTGAGGTGGGTGAGGAACCCTAAGAAGAATAGCTGTGTGAACAGGAAACTATTCTGGAAGGAAGTGAGGTGGGTGAGGAACCGTAAGAAGAATAGGTTTCTGAACAGGAAACTATTCTGGAAGGAAGTGAGGTGGGTGAGGAAGCCTTAGAAGAATAGCTGTGTGAACAGGAAACTATTCTGGAAGGAAGTGAGGTGGGTGAAGAACCCTAAGAAGAATAGCTGTGTGAACAGGAAACTATTCTAGAAGGAAGTGAGGTGGGTAAGGAACCGTAAGAAGAATAGCTGTGTGAACAGGAAACTATTCTAGAAGGAAGTGAGGTGGGTGAAGAACCCTAAGAAGAATAGCTGTGTGAACAGGAAACTATTCTGAAAGGAAGTGAGGTGGGTGAGGAACCGTAAGAAGAATAGGTTTGTGAACAGGAAACTATTCTGGAAGGAAGTGAGGTGGGTGAGGAGCCCTACGATCTATAGCTGTGTAAACAGAAAACTATTATGGAAGGAAGTGAGGTGGGTGAGGAGCCCTAAGAACAATAGCTGTGTGAACAGGAAACTATTCTGAAGGAAGTGAGGTGGGTGAGGAACCTTAAGAAGAATAGCTGTGTGAACAGAAAACTATTCTAGAAGGAAGTGAGGTGGGTGAGGAACCCTAAGAAGAATAGCTGTGTGAACAGGAAACTATTCTGGAAGGAAGTGAGGTAAGGGAGGGACCCTACGAAGAATAGCTGTGTGAACAGGAAACTATTCTGGAAGGAAGTGAGGTGGGTGAGGAACCCTAAGAAGAATAGCTGTGTGAACAGGAAACTATTATGGAAGGAAGTGAGGTGGGTGAGGAACCGTAAGAAGAATAGCTTTGTGAACAGAAAACTATTCTAGAAGGAAGTGAGGTGGGTGAGGAACCCTTAGAAGAATAGCTGTGTGAACAGGAAACTATTCTAGAAGGAAGTGACGTGGGTGAGGAACCCTAAGAAGAATAGGTTTGTGAACAGGAAGCTATTCTGGAAGGAAGTCAGGTGGGTGAGGAACCCTAAGAAGAATAGCTGTGTGAACAGGAAACTATTCTGGAAGGAAGTGAGGTGGGTGAGGAGCCCTACGATCTATAGCTGTGTGAACAGAAAACTATTATGGAAGGAAGTGAGGTGGGTGAGGAGCCCTAAGAACAATAGCTGTGTGAACAGGAAACTATTTTGGAAGGAAGTGAGGTGGGTGAGGAACCGTAAGAAGTATAGCTGTGTGAACAGGAAACTATTCTAGAAGGAAGTGAGGTGGGTGAGGAACCGTAAGAAGAATAGGTTTGTGAACAGGAAACTATTCTGGAAGGAAGTCAGGTGGGTGAGGAACCGTAAGAAGAATAGCTGTGTGAACAGGAAACTATTCTGGAAGGAAGTGAGGTAAGGGAGGGACCCTACGAAGAATAGCTGTGTGAACAGGAAACTATTCTGGAAGAAAGTGAGGTAAGGGAGGGACCCTACGAAGAATTGGTGTGTGAACAGGAAACTATTCTGGAAGGAAGTGAGGTGGGTGAGTAACTCTAAGAAGAATAGCTGTGTGAACAGGAAACTATTCTGGAAGGAAGTGAGGTGGGTGAGGAACCCTAAGAAGAATAGCTGTGTGAACAGAAAACTATTCTGGAAGTAAGTGAGGTGGGTGAGGAGCCCTAGGAAGAATAGGTTTGTGAACAGGAAACTATTCTGGAAGGAAGTGAGGTGTGTGAGGAACCCTTAGAAGAATAGCTGTGTGAACAGGAACCTATTCTGGAAGGAAGTGAGGTGGGTGAGGAACCCTAAGAAGAATAGCTGTGTGAACAGGAAACTATTCTGGAAGTAAGTGAGGTGGGTGAGGAACCGTAAGAAGAATAGCTGTGTGAACAGGAAACTATTCTAGAAGGAAGTGAGGTGGGTGAGGAACCCTAAGAAGAATAGCTGTGTGAACAGGAAACTATTCTGGAAGGAAGTGAGGTGGGTGAGGAACCGTAAGAAGAATAGGTTTCTGAACAGGAAACTATTCTGGAAGGAAGTGAGGTGGGTGAGGAAGCCTTAGAAGAATAGCTGTGTGAACAGGAAACTATTCTGGAAGGAAGTGAGGTGGGTGAAGAACCCTAAGAAGAATAGCTGTGTGAACAGGAAACTATTCTAGAAGGAAGTGAGGTGGGTGAGGAACCGTAAGAAGAATAGCTGTGTGAACAGGAAACTATTCTAGAAGGAAGTGAGGTGGGTGAAGAACCCTAAGAAGAATAGCTGTGTGAACAGGAAACTATTCTGAAAGGAAGTGAGGTGGGTGAGGAACCGTAAGAAGAATAGGTTTGTGAACAGGAAACTATTCTGGAAGGAAGTGAGGTGGGTGAGGAGCCCTACGATCTATAGCTGTGTAAACAGAAAACTATTATGGAAGGAAGTGAGGTGGGTGAGGAGCCCTAAGAACAATAGCTGTGTGAACAGGAAACTATTCTGAAGGAAGTGAGGTGGGTGAGGAACCGTAAGAAGAATAGCTGTGTACAGAAAACTATTCTAGAAGGAAGTGAGGTGGGTGAGGGACCGTAAGAAGAATAGCTGTGTGAACAGGAAACTATTCTAGAAGGAAGTGAGGTGGGTGAGGAACCCTAAGAAGAATAGCTGTGTGAACAGAAAACTATTCTGGAAGGAAGTGAGGTAAGGGAGGGACCCTACGAAGAATAGCTGTGTGAACAGGAAACTATTCTGGAAGGAAGTGAGGTGGGTGAAGAACCCTAAGAAGAATAGCTGTGTGAACAGGAAACTATTCTAGAAGGAAGTGAGGTGGGTAAGGAACCGTAAGAAGAATAGCTGTGTGAACAGGAAACTATTCTAGAAGGAAGTGAGGTGGGTGAAGAACCCTAAGAAGAATAGCTGTGTGAACAGGAAACTATTCTGAAAGGAAGTGAGGTGGGTGAGGAACCGTAAGAAGAATAGCTGTGTGAACAGGAAACTATTCTAGAAGGAAGTGAGGTGGGTGAGGAACCCTAAGAAGAATAGCTGTGTGAACAGGAAACTATTCTGGAAGGAAGTGAGGTGGGGGAGGAGCCCTAAGATCTAAAGCTGTGTGAACAGGAAACTATTCTGGAAGGAAGTGAGGTGGGTGAGGAACCGTATGAAGAATAGGTTTGTGAACAGGAAACTATTCTGGAAGGAAGTCAGGTGGGTGAGGAACCCTTAGAAGAATAGCTGTGTGAACAGGAAACTATTCTGGAAGGAAGTGAGGTGGGTGAGGAACCCTAAGAAGAATAGCTGTGTGTACAGGAAACTATTCTGGAAGTAAGTGAGGTGGGTGAGGAACCGTAAGAAGAATAGCTGTGTGAACAGGAAACTATTCTAGAAGGAAGTGAGGTGGGTGAGGAACCCTAAGAAGAATAGCTGTGTGAACAGGAAACTATTCTGGAAGGAAGTGAGGTGGGTGAGGAACCGTAAGAAGAATAGGTTTCTGAACAGGAAACTATTCTGGAAGGAAGTGAGGTGGGTGAGGAAGCCTTAGGAAGAATAGCTGTGTGAACAGGAAACTATTCTGGAAGGAAGTGAGGTGGGTGAAGAACCCTAAGAAGAATAGCTGTGTGAACAGGAAACTATTCTAGAAGCAAGTGAGGTGGGTAAGGAACCGTAAGAAGAATAGCTGTGTGAACAGGAAACTATTCTAGAAGGAAGTGAGGTGGGTGAAGAACCCTAAGAAGAATAGCTGTGTGAACAGGAAACTATTCTGAAAGGAAGTGAGGTGGGTGAGGAACCGTAAGAAGAATAGGTTTGTGAACAGGAAACTATTCTGGAAGGAAGTGAGGTGGGTGAGGAGCCCTACGATCTTTAGCTGTGTAAACAGAAAACTATTATGGAAGGAAGTGAGGTGGGTGAGGAGCCCTAAGAACAATAGCTGTGTGAACAGGAAACTATTCTGAAGGAAGTGAGGTGGGTGAGGAACCGTAAGAAGAATAGCTGTGTGAACGGAAAACTATTCTAGAAGGAAGTGAGGTGGGTGAGGGACCGTAAGAAGAATAGCTGTGTGAACAGGAAACTATTCTAGAAGGAAGTGAGGTGGGTGAGGAACCCTAAGAAGAATAGCTGTGTGAACAGGAAACTATTCTGGAAGGAAGTGAGGTAAGGGAGGGACCCTACGAAGAATAGCTGTGTGAACAGGAAACTATTCTGGAAGGAAGTGAGGTGGGTGAGGAACCCTAAGAAGAATAGCTGTGTGAACAGGAAACTATTCTGGAAGGAAGTGAGGTGGGTGAGGAACCGTAAGAAGAATAGCTTTGTGAACAGAAAACTATTCTAGAAGGAAGTGAGGTGGGTGAGGAACCCTTAGAAGAATAGCTGTGTGAACAGGAAACTATTCTAGAAGGAAGTGACGTGGGTGAGGAACCCTAAGAAGAATAAATTTGTGAACAGGAAACTATTCTGGAAGGAAGTCAGGTGGGTGAGGAACCCTAAGAAGAATAGCTGTGTGAACAGGAAACTATTCTGGAAGGAAGTGAGGTGGGTGAGGAGCCCTACGATCTATAGCTGTGTGAACAGAAAACTATTATGGAAGGAAGTGAGGTGGGTGAGGAGCCCTAAGAACAATAGCTGTGTGAACAGGAAACTATTTTGGAAGGAAGTGAGGTGGGTGAGGAACCGTAAGAAGTATAGCTGTGTGAACAGGAAACTATTCTAGAAGGAAGTGAGGTGGGTGAGGAACCGTAAGAAGAATAGGTTTGTGAACAGGAAACTATTCTGGAAGGAAGTCAGGTGGGTGAGGAACCGTAAGAAGAATAGCTGTGTGAACAGGAAACTATTCTGGAAGGAAGTGAGGTAAGGGAGGGACCCTACGAAGAATAGCTGTGTGAACAGGAAACTATTCTGGAAGAAAGTGAGGTAAGGGAGGGACCCTACGAAGAATTGGTGTGTGAACAGGAAACTATTCTGGAAGGAAGTGAGGTGGGTGAGTAACTCTAAGAAGAATAGCTGTGTGAACAGGAAACTATTCTGGAAGGAAGTGAGGTGGGTGAGGAACCCTAAGAAGAATAGCTGTGTGAACAGAAAACTATTCTGGAAGTAAGTGAGGTGGGTGAGGAACCCTAAGAACAATAGCTGTGTGAACAGGAAACTATTCTGGAAGGAAGTGAGGTGTGTGAGGAACCCTTAGAAGAATAGCTGTGTGAACAGGAAACTATTCTGGAAGGAAGTGAGGTGGGTGAGGAACCCTAAGAAGAATAGCTGTGTGAACAGGAAACTATTCTGGAAGTTTAGTTGAGGTGGGTGAGGAACCGTAAGAAGAATAGCTGTGTGAACAGTAAACTATTCTAGAAGGAAGTGAGGTGGGTGAGGAACCCTAAGAAGAATAGCTGTGTGGACAGGAAACTATTTTTTGGAAGGAAGTGAGGTAAGGGAGGGACCCTACGAAGAATAGCTGTGTGAACAGGAAACTATTCTGAAAGGAAGTGAGGTGGGTGAGGAACCGTAAGAAGAATAGCTGTGTGAACAGGAAACTATTCTAGAAGGAAGTGAGGTGGGTGAGGAACCTTAAGAAGAATAGCTGTGTGAACAGGAAACTATTCTGGAAGGAAGTGAAGTGGGTGAGGAACCTTAAGAAGAATAGCTGTGTGAACAGGAAACTATTCTGGAAGGAAGTGAGGTAAGGGAGGGACCCTAGGAAGAATAGCTGTGTGAACAGGAAACTATTCTGGAAGGAAGTGAGGTGGGTGAGGAACCCTAAGAAGAATAGCTGTGTGAACAGGAAACTATTCTGGAAGGAAGTGAGGTGGGGGAGGAGCCCTAAGATCTAAAGCTGTGTGAACAGGAAACTATTCTGGAAGGAAGTGAGGTGGGTGAGGAACCGTATGAAGAATAGGTTTGTGAACAGGAAACTATTCTGGAAGGAAGTGAGGTGGGTGAGGAACCCTTAGAAGAATAGCTGTGTGAACTGGAAACTATTCTGGAAGGAAGTGAGGTGGGTGAGGAACCCTAAGAAGAATAGCTGTGTGAACAGGAAACTATTCTGGAAGGAAGTGAGGTGGGGGAGGAGCCCTAAGATCTAAAGCTGTGTGAACAGGAAACTATTCTGGAAGGAAGTGAGGTGGGTGAGGAACCGTATGAAGAATAGGTTTGTGAACAGGAAACTATTCTGGAAGGAAGTCAGGTGGGTGAGGAACCCTTAGAAGAATAGCTGTGTGAACAGGAAACTATTCTGGAAGGAAGTGAGGTGGGTGAGGAACCCTAAGAAGAATAGCTGTGTGAACAGGAAACTATTCTGGAAGTAAGTGAGGTGGGTGAGGAACCCTAAGAAGAATAGCTGTGTGAACAGGAAACTATTCTGGAAGGAAGTGAGGTGGGTGAGGAACCGTAAGAAGAATAGGTTTCTGAACAGGAAACTATTCTGGAAGGAAGTGAGGTGGGTGAGGAAGCCTTAGAAGAATAGCTGTGTGAACAGGAAACTATTCTGGAAGGAAGTGAGGTGGGTGAAGAACCCTAAGAAGAATAGCTGTGTGAACAGGAAACTATTCTAGAAGGAAGTGAGGTGGGTAAGGAACCGTAAGAAGAATATCTGTGTGAACAGGAAACTATTCTAGAAGGAAGTGAGGTGGGTGAAGAACCCTAAGAAGAATAGCTGTGTGAACAGGAAACTATTCTGAAAGGAAGTGAGGTGGGTGAGGAACCGTAAGAAGAATAGGTTTGTGAACAGGAAACTATTCTGGAAGGAAGTGAGGTGGGTGAGGAGCCCTACGATCTATAGCTGTGTAAACAGAAAACTATTATGGAAGGAAGTGAGGTGGGTGAGGAGCCCTAAGAACAATAGCTGTGTGAACAGGAAACTATTCTGAAGGAAGTGAGGTGGGTGAGGAACCGTAAGAAGAATAGCTGTGTGAACAGAAAACTATTCTAGAAGGAAGTGAGGTGGGTGAGGAACCCTAAGAAGAATAGCTGTGTGAACAGGAAACTATTCTGGAAGGAAGTGAGGTAAGGGAGGGACCCTACGAAGAATAGCTGTGTGAACAGGAAACTATTCTGGAAGGAAGTGAGGTGGGTGAGGAACCCTAAGAAGAATAGCTGTGTGAACAGGAAACTATTCTGGAAGGAAGTGAGGTGGGTGAGGAACCGTAAGAAGAATAGCTTTGTGAACAGAAAACTATTCTAGAAGGAAGTGAGGTGGGTGAGGAACCCTTAGAAGAATAGCTGTGTGAACAGGAAACTATTCTAGAAGGAAGTGACGTGGGTGAGGAACCCTAAGAAGAATAGGTTTGTGAACAGGAAGCTATTCTGGAAGGAAGTCAGGTGGGTGAGGAACCCTAAGAAGAATAGCTGTGTGAACAGGAAACTATTCTGGAAGGAAGTGAGGTGGGTGAGGAGCCCTACGATCTATAGCTGTGTGAACAGAAAACTATTATGGAAGGAAGTGAGGTGGGTGAGGAGCCCTAAGAACAATAGCTGTGTGAACAGGAAACTATTTTGGAAGGAAGTGAGGTGGGTGAGGAACCGTAAGAAGTATAGCTGTGTGAACAGGAAACTATTCTAGAAGGAAGTGAGGTGGGTGAGCAACCGTAAGAAGAATAGGTTTGTGAACAGGAAACTATTCTGGAAGGAAGTCAGGTGGGTGAGGAACCGTAAGAAGAATAGCTGTGTGAACAGGAAACTATTCTGGAAGGAAGTGAGGTAAGGGAGGGACCCTACGAAGAATAGCTGTATGAACAGGAAACTATTCTGGAAGAAAGTGAGGTAAGGGAGGGACCCTACGAAGAATTGGTGTGTGAACAGGAAACTATTCTGGAAGGAAGTGAGGTGGGTGAGTAACTCTAAGAAGAATAGCTGTGTGAACAGGAAACTATTCTGGAAGGAAGTGAGGTGGGTGAGGAACCCTAAGAAGAATAGCTGTGTGAACAGAAAACTATTCTGGAAGTAAGTGAGGTGGGTGAGGAGCCCTAGGAAGAATAGGTTTGTGAACAGGAAACTATTCTGGAAGAAAGTGAGGTGTGTGAGGAACCCTTAGAAGAATAGCTGTGTGAACAGGAACCTATTCTGGAAGGAAGTGAGGTGGGTGAGGAACCCTAAGAAGAATAGCTGTGTGAACAGGAAACTATTCTGGAAGTAAGTGAGGTGGGTGAGGAACCGTAAGAAGAATAGCTGTGTGAACAGGAAACTATTCTAGAAGGAAGTGAGGTGGGTGAGGAACCCTAAGAAGAATAGCTGTGTGAACAGGAAACTATTCTGGAAGGAAGTGAGGTGGGTGAGGAACCGTAAGAAGAATAGTTTTCTGAACAGGAAACTATTCTGGAAGGAAGTGAGGTGGGTGAGGAAGCCTTAGAAGAATAGCTGTGTGAACAGGAAACTATTCTGGAAGGATGTGAGGTGGGTGAAGAACCCTAAGAAGAATAGCTGTGTGAACAGGAAACTATTCTAGAAGGAAGTGAGGTGGGTGAGGAACCGTAAGAAGAATAGCTGTGTGAACAGGAAACTATTCTAGAAGGAAGTGAGGTGGGTGAAGAACCCTAAGAAGAATAGCTGTGTGAACAGGAAACTATTCTGAAAGGAAGTGAGGTGGGTGAGGAACCGTAAGAAGAATAGGTTTGTGAACAGGAAACTATTCTGGAAGGAAGTGAGGTGGGTGAGGAGCCCTACGATCTATAGCTGTGTAAACAGAAAACTATTATGGAAGGAAGTGAGGTGGGTGAGGAGCCCTAAGAACAATAGCTGTGTGAACAGGAAACTATTCTGAAGGAAGTGAGGTGGGTGAGGAACCGTAAGAAGAATAGCTGTGTGAACAGAAAACTATTCTAGAAGGAAGTGAGGTGGGTGAGGGACCGTAAGAAGAATAGCTGTGTGAACAGGAAACTATTCTAGAAGGAAGTGAGGTGGGTGAGGAACCCTAAGAAGAATAGCTGTGTGAACAGAAAACTATTCTGGAAGGAAGTGAGGTAAGGGAGGGACCCTACGAAGAATAGCTGTGTGAACAGGAAACTATTCTGGAAGGAAGTGAGGTGGGTGAAGAACCCTAAGAAGAATAGCTGTGTGAACAGGAAACTATTCTAGAAGGAAGTGAGGTGGGTAAGGAACCGTAAGAAGAATAGCTGTGTGAACAGGAAACTATTCTAGAAGGAAGTGAGGTGGGTGAAGAACCCTAAGAAGAATAGCTGTGTGAACAGGAAACTATTCTGAAAGGAAGTGAGGTGGGTGAGGAACCGTAAGAAGAATAGGTTTGTGAACAGGAAACTATTCTGGAAGGAAGTGAGGTGGGTGAGGAGCCCTACGATCTATAGCTGTGTAAACAGAAAACTATTATGGAAGGAAGTGAGGTGGGTGAGGAGCCCTAAGAACAATAGCTGTGTGAACAGGAAACTATTCTGAAGGAAGTGAGGTGGGTGAGGAACCGTAAGAAGAATAGCTGTGTGAACAGAAAACTATTCTAGAAGGAAGTGAGGTGGGTGAGGGACCGTAAGAAGAATAGCTGTGTGAACAGGAAACTATTCTAGAAGGAAGTGAGGTGGGTGAGGAACCCTAAGAAGAATAGCTGTGTGAACAGGAAACTATTCTGGAAGGAAGTGAGGTAAGGGAGGGACCCTACGAAGAATAGCTGTGTGAACAGGAAACTATTCTGGAAGGAAGTGAGGTGGGTGAGGAACCCTAAGAAGAATAGCTGTGTGAACAGGAAACTATTCTGGAAGGAAGTGAGGTGGGTGAGGAACCGTAAGAAGAATAGCTTTGTGAACAGAAAACTATTCTAGAAGGAAGTGAGGTGGGTGAGGAACCCTTAGAAGAATAGCTGTGTGAACAGGAAACTATTCTAGAAGGAAGTGACGTGGGTGAGGAACCCTAAGAAGAATAGGTTTGTGAACAGGAAGCTATTCTGGAAGGAAGTCAGGTGGGTGAGGAACCCTAAGAAGAATAGCTGTGTGAACAGGAAACTATTCTGGAAGGAAGTGAGGTGGGTGAGGAGCCCTACGATCTATAGCTGTGTGAACAGAAAACTATTATGGAAGGAAGTGAGGTGGGTGAGGAGCCCTAAGAACAATAGCTGTGTGAACAGGAAACTATTTTGGAAGGAAGTGAGGTGGGTGAGGAACCGTAAGAAGTATAGCTGTGTGAATAGGAAACTATTCTAGAAGGAAGTGAGGTAGGTGAGGAACCGTAAGAAGAATAGGTTTGTGAACAGGAAACTATTCTGGAAGGAAGTCAGGTGGGTGAGGAACCGTAAGAAGAATAGCTGTGTGAACAGGAAACTATTCTGGAAGGAAGTGAGGTAAGGGAGGGACCCTACGAAGAATAGCTGTGTGAACAGGAAACTATTCTGGAAGAAAGTGAGGTAAGGGAGGGACCCTACGAAGAATTGGTGTGTGAACAGGAAACTATTCTGGAAGGAAGTGAGGTGGGTGAGTAACTCTAAGAAGAATAGCTGTGTGAACAGGAAACTATTCTGGAAGGAAGTGAGGTGGGTGAGGAACCCTAAGAAGAATAGCTGTGTGAACAGAAAACTATTCTGGAAGTAAGTGAGGTGGGTGAGGAGCCCTAGGAAGAATAGGTTTGTGAACAGGAAACTATTCTGGAAGGAAGTGAGGTGTGTGAGGAACCCTTAGAAGAATAGCTGTGTGAACAGGAACCTATTCTGGAAGGAAGTGAGGTGGGTGAGGAACCCTAAGAAGAATAGCTGTGTGAACAGGAAACTATTCTGGAAGTAAGTGAGGTGGGTGAGGAACCGTAAGAAGAATAGCTGTGTGAACAGGAAACTATTCTAGAAGGAAGTGAGGTGGGTGAGGAACCCTAAGAAGAATAGCTGTGTGAACAAGAAACTATTCTGGAAGGAAGTGAGGTGGGTGAGGAACCGTAAGAAGAATAGGTTTCTGAACAGGAAACTATTCTGGAAGGAAGTGAGGTGGGTGAGGAAGCCTTAGAAGAATAGCTGTGTGAACAGGAAACTATTCTGGAAGGAAGTGAGGTGGGTGAAGAACCCTAAGAAGAATAGCTGTGTGAACAGGAAACTATTCTAGAAGGAAGTGAGGTGGGTGAGGAACCGTAAGAAGAATAGCTGTGTGAACAGGAAACTATTCTAGAAGGAAGTGAGGTGGGTGAAGAACCCTAAGAAGAATAGCTGTGTGAACAGGAAACTATTCTGAAAGGAAGTGAGGTGGGTGAGGAACCGTAAGAAGAATAGGTTTGTGAACAGGAAACTATTCTGGAAGGAAGTGAGGTGGGTGAGGAGCCCTACGATCTATAGCTGTGTAAACAGAAAACTATTATGGAAGGAAGTGAGGTGGGTGAGGAGCCCTAAGAACAATAGCTGTGTGAACAGGAAACTATTCTGAAGGAAGTGAGGTGGGTGAGGAACCGTAAGAAGAATAGCTGTGTGAACAGAAAACTATTCTAGAAGGAAGTGAGGTGGGTGAGGGACCGTAAGAAGAATAGCTGTGTGAACAGGAAACTATTCTATAAGGAAGTGAGGTGGGTGAGGAACCCTAAGAAGAATAGCTGTGTGAACAGAAAACTATTCTGGAAGGAAGTGAGGTAAGGGAGGGACCCTACGAAGAATAGCTGTGTGAACAGGAAACTATTCTGGAAGGAAGTGAGGTGGGTGAGGAACCCTAAGAAGAATAGCTGTGTGAACAGGAAACTATTCTGGAAGGAAGTCAGGTGGGTGAGGAACCGTAAGAAGAATAGCTGTGTGAACAGAAAACTATTCTAGAAGGAAGTGAGGTGGGTGAGGAACCCTTAGAAGAATAGCTGTGTGAACAGGAAACTATTCTAGAAGGAAGTGACGTGGGTGAGGAACCCTAAGAAGAATAGGTTTGTGAACAGGAAACTATTCTGGAAGGAAGTCAGGTGGGTGAGGAACCCTAAGAAGAATAGCTGTGTGAACAGGAAACTATTCTGGAAGGAAGTGAGGTGGGTGAGGAGCCCTACGATCTATAGCTGTGTGAACAGAAAACTATTATGGAAGGAAGTGAGGTGGGTGAGGAGCCCTAAGAACAATAGCTGTGTGAACAGGAAACTATTCTGGAAGGAAGTGAGGTGGGTGAGGAACCGTAAGAAGTATAGCTGTGTGAACAGGAAACTATTCTAGAAGGAAGTGAGGTGGGTGAGGAACCGTAAGAAGAATAGGTTTGTGAACAGGAAACTATTCTGGAAGGAAGTCAGGTGGGTGAGGAACCGTAAGAAGAATAGCTGTGTGAACAGGAAACTATTCTGGAAGGAAGTGAGGTAAGGGAGGGACCCTACGAAGAATAGCTGTGTGAACAGGAAACTATTCTGGAAGAAAGTGAGGTAAGGGAGGGACCCTACGAAGAATTAGTGTGTGAACAGGAAACTATTCTGGAAGGAAGTGAGGTGGGTGAGTAACTCTAAGAAGAATAGCTGTGTGAACAGGAAACTATTCTGGAAGGAAGTGAGGTGGGTGAGGAACCCTAAGAAGAATAGCTGTGTGAACAGGAAACTATTCTGGAAGGAAGTGAGGTGGGTGAGGAACCCTAAGATGAATAGCTGTGTGAACAGGAAACTATTCTGGAAGGAAGTGAGGTGGGTGAGGAACCCTAAGAAGAATAGCTGTGTGAACAGAAAACTATTCTGGAAGTAAGTGAGGTGGGTGAGGAGCCCTAAGAAGAATAGGTTTGTGAACAGGAAACTATTCTGGAAGGAAGTGAGGTGTGTGAGGAACCCTTAGAAGAATAGCTGTGTGAACAGGAAACTATTCTGGAAGGAAGTGAGGTGGGTGAGGAACCCTAAGAAGAATAGCTGTGTGAACAGGAAACTATTCTGGAAGGAAGTGAGGTGGGTGAGGAGCCCTAAGATCTATAGCTGTGTGAACAGGAAACTATTCTGGAAGGAAGTGAGGTGGGTGAGGAACCGTAAGAAGAATAGGTTTGTGAACAGGAAACTATTCTGGAAGGAAGTGAGGTGGGTGAGGAACCCTTAGAAGAATAGCAGTGTGACCTGGAAACTATTCTGGAAGGAAGTGATGTGGGTGAGGAACCCTAAGAAGAATAGCTGTGTGAACAGGAAACTATTCTAGAAGGAAGTGAGGTGGGTGAGGAACCGTAAGAAGAATAGCTGTGTGAACAGAAAACTATTCTAGAAGGAAGTGAGGTGGGTGAGGAACCCTAAGAAGAATAGCTGTGTGAACAGGAAACTATTCTGGAAGAAGGTGAGGTGGGTGAGGAACCGTAAGAAGAATAGGTTTGTGAACAGGAAACTATTCTGGAAGGAAGTGAGGTGGGTGAGGAGCCCTAAGATCTATAGCTGTGTGAACAGGAAACTATTCTGGAAGGAAGTGAGGTGGGTGAGGAACCGTAAGAAGAATAGGTTTGTGAACAGGAAACTATTCTTGAAGGAAGTGAGGTGGGTGAGGAACCCTTAGAAGAATAGCAGTGTGACCTGGAAACTATTCTGGAAGGAAGTGATGTGGGTGAGGAACCCTAAGAAGAATAGCTGTGTGAACAGGAAACTATTCTAGAAGGAAGTGAGGTGGGTGAGGAACCGTAAGAAGAATAGCTGTGTGAACAGGAAACTATTCTAGAAGGAAGTGAGGTGGGTGAGGAACCCTAAGAAGAATAGCTGTGTAAACAGGAAACTATTCTGGAAGGAAGTGAGGTGGGTGAGGAACCGTAAGAAGAATAGGTTTGTGAACAGGAAACTATTCTGGAAGGAAGTGAGGTGGGTGAGGAGCCCTACGATCTATAGCTGTGTGAACAGAAAACTATTATGGAAGGAAGTGAGGTTGGTGAGGAGCCCTAAGAACAATAGCTGTGTGAACAGGAAACTATTCTGGAAGGACGTGAGGTGGGTGAGGAACCGTAAGAAGAATAGCTGTGTGAACAGGAAACTATTCTAGAAGGAAGTGAGGTGGGTGAGGAACCGCAAGAAGAATAGCTGTGTGAACAGGAAACTATTCTAGAAGGAAGTGAGGTGTGTGAGGAACCCTAAGAAGAATAGCTGCGTGAACAGGAAACTATTCTGGAAGGAAGTGAGGTAAGGGAGGGACCCTACGAAGAATAGCTGTGTGAACAGGAAACTATTCTGGAAAGAAGTGAGGTAAGGGAGGGACCCTACGAAGAATAGCTGTGTGAACAGGAAACTATTCTGGAAGGAAGTGAGGTGGGTGAGGAACCCTAAGAAGAATAGCTGTGTGAACAGGAAACTATTCTGGAAGGAAGTGAGGTGGGGAGGATATGTAAGAAGAATAGCTGTGTGAACAGGAAACTATTATGGAAGGAAGTGAGGTGGGTGAGGAACCCTTAGAACAATAGATGTGTGAACAGAAAACTATTCTGGAAGGAAGTGAGGTGGGTGAGGAACCCTAAGAAGAATAGCTGTGTGAACAGGAAACTATTCTGGAAGGAAGTGAGGTGGGTGAGGAGCCTTAAGATCTATAGCTGTGTGAACAGGAAACTATTCTGGAAGGAAGTGAGGTGGGTGAGGAACCGTAAGAAGAATAGGTTTGTGAACAGGAAACTATTCTGGAAGGAAGTGAGGTGGGTGAGGAACCCTTAGAAGAATAGCTGTGTGACCAGGAAACTATTCTGGAAGGAAGTGAGGTGGGTGAGGAACCCTAAGAAGAATAGCTGTGTGAACAGGAAACTATTCTAGAAGGAAGTGAGGTGGGTGAGGAGCCCTAAGATCTATAGCTGTGTGAACAGGAAACTATTCTGGAAGGAAGTGAGGTGGGTGAGGAACCGTAAGAATAATAGCTGTGTGAACAGGAAACTATTCTAGAAGGAAGTGAGGTGGGTGAGGAACCCTAAGAAGAATAGGTTTGTGAACAGGAAACTATTCTGGAAGGAAGTCAGGTGGGTGAGGAACCCTAAGAAGAATAGCTGTGTGAACAGGAAACTATTCTGGAAGGAAGTGAGGTAAGGGAGGGACCCTACGAAGAATAGCTGTGTGAACAGGAAACTATTTTAGAAGGAAGTGAGGTAAGGGAGGGACCCTACGAAGAATAGCTGTGTGAACAGGAAACTATTCTGGAAGGAAGTGAGGTGGTCGAGGAACCCTAAGAAGAATAGCTGTGTGAACAGGAAACTATTCTGGAAGGAAGTGAGGTGGGTGAGGAGCCCTAAGAACAATAGCTGTGGGAACAGGAAACTATTCTGGAAGGAAGTGAGGTGGGTGAAGAACCCTAAGAAGAATAGCTGTGTGAACAGGAAACTATTCTAGAAGGAAGTGAGGTGGGTGAGGAACCCTAAGAAGAATAGGTTTGTTTACAGGAAACTATTCTGGAAGGAAGTCAGGTGGGTGAGGAACCCTAAGAAGAATAGCTGTGTGAACAGGAAACTATTCTGGAAGGAAGTGAGGTAAGGTAGGGACCCTACGAAGAATAGCTGTGTGAACAGGAAACTATTCTGGAAGGAAGTTTTATGGGTGAGGAACCCTAAGAAGAATAGCTGTGTGAACATTAAGGAGAAGAACGCCAAAGTACTTATGGTCATTAAAGAAGTCGGAAATCTATGGCGAGAATACTTTGATGACGTATAATATGGGTATGTAATATGATGCAAATGTCAATATAAGTGGTTTTATGGATGTAAATTGGTTGATGTAAGAGGCGATGGAAGAGATAAGCATGCAAGAGTTTTTGAGTGTGTTGAGGGGTCTGAAAAATGGGAAAGCAGCTGGAGTAGATGATAGTCGCTGCTAAAAAAAGGCAGTGGTCGTGTTATGGATTAGGTTTGTTGGTTTTTTTGTAATGGATTTGAATGTAAGAGTAAATGGGATAAAGGTGAATGCAAGAACTATATATGATAAGTCTGTTGAGTATTTCAATTGAACTGTAAGGGTGAAAATTTGTTGGTTGTATAAGAAATATGATTGAGAAATTAATTGATGTGGAACAAGGAGGATTTAGAGCAGGGGAGGATCAAATATGTGCATTGAGACATTTACAATAGAAAACAATGGGATAAGAGGTTTAAAGTGTATGGTGGGTTGATGAATCTTGAAATTTATGATCTTGTATTGTAAATAGTGAAGTATTATGGCAGATGCTAAGAAAGTGTAAGTGAGCGTTAAACATTTGTATGGTGTTAAAATTACTTATGTTGGAGGTAAGGCGTGCGGTCGGATAAAAGATAGCCAAAAGGAGTGATTTAACATACCTGGAGATGTAAGGCAAGGTTGTGCGATGCGTCCATAGCTATTTTTTTATCTTTACAGAGTTTGTGCTGAGAGATGTACGTGTGAGAATGAGGAAAAAGTGTGTGGTGTTGATGAGGAATGGTCAAGGATGGGTTTGGCATATGTTGGTATGACGATGACCTTGTGTTGGTGGCTGAGAGCGAGATAGATTTGGAAATGTTGATGAAAGCTTTTTCCAGAATGTGTGAGAGAATTGGCATAACAACTGTTAATGGCGGTGTTAATATGGTGGGTTGTGATATCCGAGTCTGGAGTCTTTTTTTCGATCAAGTGCAAACGTGTAGGTATCTTGGATGCATTGTGTGATAGTCATAAAGATGAAGTTGATTGCCTCTACAAGATTTTTAAAGGTAATAAAGACTTTGGGGTTATTAGGGTGTCAGGAAGTTGTAAGAGTTGGAGTGTGGAATATGCGAGTAAACTGCATGAGAGTATGATGGTCCCAACATCGATGTGAGTGAGACCGGTTTGAAAGGATAATGGAAGCTTAGTTAGAGGAGTGTAAATGGACAACTTGGAAGAAAGAAAGAAAGAAAGGAGATGGTTGTTTGTTGTTTGAAAGATGGATAAAATGAGAGCGAGTGGATAAAAGATGTTTATGCTGCAAGGAAGGGTTTGAATGAGGGGAGTAGAAGTGTTGTGAGGTGGAATGGGTGTATAAGGAGAATGGGTGGGAATAGCCCTGTAAACAGAATATACGAGAGTGAATGTCAGGATGTGAGAAAGGATGGAATACTGGGTAAAAGGTGGGATGAATGTGTGAATGGGAGGCTTAGAGTGAAATGACTGACCTAAGAAGAAGTGAATGATATTGTGTGTGGTGGTGTGCATGGAAGAAGTTTGTAAAGGCGCTTGCTGGGCGTCTTCTGCCCAGGGATGAACCCTCACTAGACTGGCTTCCAGCATATAGCACCCCATCACCCTAAGGGAGGGCCTTCGGCGAGGACAAATAGGGAGGGGTGGGTCTTTTATGGGCATTGGAGATTACCGACCTCACTATTTGATGAAATTGGTTAATCATGATTAGGATGATGGCAACCTCCACGAACTCCACCGACTAAGGGGGAAGGGGAGGTACCAGTAATCCATCCGTAGATTTGTAGGTTTTGTCTCTGGGCATTTTGGGTATCATTAAAAATACCATACCCCGAGACGGGTGGTATTTATTGGTTTTGGTGTCTACCTGATGGTAAAAACGATAATGGTACTATTGATTGCTAAAAATATTCAATAATTAAATATCTCAGTTACACCTCTGATACCCGGTGGTAAACGTCTTTTCAAAGTGTGTGGTTGTATGAATGAAGTGGATGCGTGGGGGTTCTGGTCTTTTAACCATAAAAGAGTGTTTAAATTGGATATTTTGGGATGAAATACCGTATGTTGATTAGTAGAGTTACCCCATTTGAGACATGAGTTGGGTAGGGTAATACTTTTTTTTACCCCGATGGTATTCCATCTGAGACGGCATTTCACTTTGACGTGTTGTGAAAGAGATCTTTAATCTTCCCACTCTTTATCTAGATATCCCCTTGTTTCAAATTCATTCGCTTCACATTTATTCTCATCCGCCATCTGCCCGTAGTGGGTATAAGATACGGGTGGTGACTTCAAATTTCCCTTATCTTTCGAAAATATCGAACCAATTCCAACCGCTTAATTACATCGTCCAATTTTGGGGGACGTATGAAACTCGAAAACATGATTTATACATTAAAAATGGCTTATAATTCCTCTCTAAACCGATAAATATGGCCATTTTTTCTGTTCCGAATTGCATGAGCTGTCAATAAAAAATTAGGTCTCACTGCATTGCAAATCACCTCCAGCAAAACAAAAAACGAGCAACATTCTGGTACGCGTTGCAGCGAACAGCCCCCTCCACTTTATTTTTCCTCGTTTTCTTGCCCTACAGATACGGATTATGTAGGTGAACTGGGGACAGTAGCTGGCTGGGGAAAATCTGAGGAAGATGGGGGTATCTCGGACAGCCTGCAGAAGATTATTGTGCCAATTTTCTCCAACGACGTATGCCAAAGTCGCCTCTTATTCGAGCCGGATGAGATCAACGCAAATATGATTTGCGCTGGGTACATCAGTGGACAGAAGGACTCTTGCTACGTGAGTCATACACACCTTTTGAGGCAATTCATACGTACAAGCCTACATTTCTTTTGACCTGCTTCAACTCTTGAGCCTGAAAACTAAGGAGCACGTCTTAATTTTCAAGAACAGGACTACAACTAGACATTTCAAGGATTCGTTAACTTCTTTTGTTATCATCTTAGGGTTCCTAAAGCTCCATTGAAGATCCATCGAGTACAAAGTGATAACATATCTCGGGGTACAGAATTTTCATCTCTAAAACAGTTTTTAATGGATTTCCAGCTTTTTTTTTGTTCCCTTAATATGATGTAACCGGGGTGAGAACAGACAGAACAAGATAAAATCGAAGTATCATAGAGTTGTGAGCAACCCTAAATGCTGGGACAGGAATTGTACATTGAAAGTTTCAGTAACAAGTTCTTATAAAGAGTACACGTACTCATGAGTACAAATCTTCCCAGTGTGAGGTTAGGGTTAAAAGATAAATAAACACTAAGTTTCGTAAATTCATTAAGCTAAATTCAAGGTCAAGATGGTAATAATACGTCTACTTTTCTATTCTAGGGCGACAGTGGTGGTGGTCTTCTATGGGAAGGTGCTGATACCAAGATGGACGTAATCGGTGAGTAGGTGATGTCTTCAGTTCGGAGATAACCTAGCACTTCCTTCAACAAAAGTCTAGGGGATTTATGTCACAACATATTTACTACTCTTGCTTATCTATTCATATATCTATCATATAAACCTAGAGTCTTCCTTCTTATACTGGGTGTCCACTAGTGCTTCATGATTAGATCAGCCATCATTAAATTTGTTGAATAAATAAACATAATCTTCTTTATAATGATATATCTATTTTTCAGTACGGTTAAATAATTATAAAGTATTGAATTTTCCTTGACGCCTTCACATTTAGTGAATACCCTATGTATCCTTATCCGATTTAGTGAGGTATTATATTCACTCTCTTTTATGGCCC
The DNA here is from genome assembly GCA_963969495.1 of Ceratothoa steindachneri. Lineage (NCBI taxonomy): Eukaryota > Metazoa > Arthropoda > Malacostraca > Isopoda > Cymothoidae > Ceratothoa > Ceratothoa steindachneri. The sequence goes on from OZ018319.1 coordinate 217,254,001, forward strand.
TTAGTTATAAATTATTCTGTTTATCTGGGTCGGACCACCTGATCTTAATAAGTCGCCCTGGGGAACTATTAAATAGGAGATGTAAATTCAGATCGCGATTAAAGTTAGCTCTTTGCTCTTAAACGAAGATGAACGGCCCCATTCACAAGAGCATGTATGGGAACATTAAGATAAAAGAGCACTAGATGATATATGGCGGCGAGTAATCAGATAAGAGCGAAACATTACACAGAATTTGAGATATCGTCAGTCTAGAAAACATACATGTAAATTATCTTATTTGCTACGAGGGACAGTTGTGTTCCTTGTCAGAGATTAAGCAGGCTTGTAATTTGAATACATGGGGTCTCTTTTATGGATGTTTGTGTGCAAAATGTAGAAATGGGATTTCGGAGAAAATCTAATTTGGGGGTTAAAAAGATAGGATTAAAAAAAAATCTGGGCGATTACTGAATAGGGGCATATATGTGACTTGTGATTTAAGAATTCTCTTTACTAATCATGGTTGACCTTTTTCTTGCTCATTGTTGTAAGAGGGAACCTAGGTTTTATCCTTAAGAGATGAAGAAAATTGACAAGGATGAAACTTTGTTTACATGCGTTTACTGAAGAGAGATTCTATCAAAAGAGCAAATCTTGTAAAATATTCAATTTGATCGTAGAAGGTTAAAAGAGTCTGAACATTGCCCAGAAACCTTTTTTATTTGTTTTTATTTTACACTAAAATCAGGGAAAAGTTTCTCACTCTAACCTCCTACCTTTTCTAATTATACCGAATGAAAATTCTATATTAATCATTATTATTATTATACAAAATGGAAAAATTATTTAATCTTATTTACCCCAGTGAGGAGTTAGTATGGTCTTCGCCCGCGCTCAAAGATTAATCATTGTTTACACAAGCGTAAATAGTGTTTGTTTATTATTATTGACGCAAACATCATGTACACCAAAGACATATACGTGTGTATATCTTCATGCTCTGCTCTGAACGAGTATGTATACCCACGCTAAGCAAGAGCAAGAGGCGATACTACTGTGCGCCTCCGTGTAAAGATTGTATAGAAAGGACTCTTTTGGATTGAGTCAAAAAACGAAAGCTAAAGGAGGTAAGGAACAAGCCTTTTTTACTCAAGAACTAAGACAGAAGGATCGACCCATAGGGAACGACCCAGAGGAAGATGATAGAAAAAGGGGAATAAAGAAAAGGATTAAGGTCTACAGACTCCAACACCAATTCCAACCGCAAATAGTGGTGTTGGGTTGTGCATTATGACCTACCTGAACAAACTGATACAACGACACCGCGGACTTACACATAATCCCTCCTTTTCTTTTCCAGGTGTGGTGTCCTGGGGCCACGGGTGCGGCAGAAAGAAGCTTCCGGGCATTTACACAAGAGTTTCACGCTACCTACCCTGGATCGCCTACCACACGAGAGACACCTGCTACTGCGCCAGTAGGCAACGCGGAGGATGATGTGGATGAAAGTGCCCCTTCCCCCGGGAAAAATGATGCTGAATAAACTTATTTTTGAAATATTTAAAAATTTTCATACGACTCTTTAAAACGTCATTAAAATCCAGAATTGTGCTCAATCTCTCTGTTTCTCTGTCTCTCGGTCAACCTATCTGCCTTTCTCTCTCTCTCTCTCTCTCTCTCTCTCTCTCTATATATATATATATATATATATATATATATATATATATATATATATATATATATATATATATATTTATTAAATGAGATCGACGGAGATAATTTCAATTTAATAATGAATAGGATGGCCAGAAATGAGAAGATCGACTTCAATTTATTCCAAATAATATGTTGGCCAGAAAGAAGGTCCTGACTCGCATAGAAAGCGGAAAGTAAACAACGAAATTTTATGGAGCAACACTAGGATTTCTTCTTCCAAATAAAGTCCACCATTCTTTAAGATCTTCTTCCAGCCAGCATCCAAATCTGTCCCAGATACCAGGTTGATGATCAGCCGGAACGTGTTGAAGGAGCAACAAACAACAGCAGCGTACGGAGGCTGGTAGTCGATTGAGTAAGGTTAACCTAATCTAATATTGGTGTTGCTCCATAAAATGTTGTTGTTTTCTTTTCGCTTTCTATGCGAGTCAGGACCTTCTGGCCAACCATAAATTTGGGTGGTTTTACCAATGAATGAGTGGTGAATTTGGAGACGTAACAATCTTTTTAAGATTGCAATAAAACTAATATGAAAGACAAGTGAAATTATTAGTTTACAACGTTTAGTTTTATGTCAGTTTATTTATTGTTAAGGGTGGGTTTTAGTTTAAATATATACAGGGATTCAAGAATAGTTAAATCACTTTCGGAACTAACCGTGCGTGAAACTTTTACATTGTCACCCTGAATGTAGGTTAGACAAATTTGAGTATGGTTGTAGATGAGTGAAGGATCGCGTTTACTTCAAGAAAATACATACGAGATGACACCGACGCGTGTTGTGAGAAATGACTATGCAATTATACAGTATATTATTAAAATTTAAGATATAATTAATAAATTAATGCTTAGACTTAAAGCTTTGAACATTGTGTCATTAAATATATATAATCAACTGTTTGAACCTGTTCGTCTCATGGCATAAACCTAACTTACCTCTACGCCTACCCCTCTCTGGATACAACACTCCTTCATATTCTTTGGTAAAATATTTATTCCCCGTTCTTTCTTCATTTTGCGTTAAAGTATACATTTAAAAACACCCATTCATTCATATAGGAATTAATTCGCTTCAACAATGCAGACAACCTCTATATGGTTAGTTTAGATGTCAAAACTCTCTTCACCAATATTCCTTTAAAATTCTATTAATATTTGCTTAAATGTACTTTTCCGAGACTCTGATTGCTTTTTAGGCTTTACAAAATACCGATTTAAAATCTTTTTATAGTTATCTGTTTGTGGCTTATTTGTTATATTTAATAATTGATTGTATAGGTAAACTTATGTGTGAGTATGGGTCGTCCTTTGAGGCCAATCCATGTTAATATTTTCATGTCATTTTGAGAACCAATATCTTGAGGAATGAAATAATGATTTTATACTTGTATTCTACCGCAAATATGTCGATGAGACGTTAGTCATATTTAATTATAAGAATGGGTCTAGTAAATTCGTAGACTATTTCAATTAGTGTCATTCTAATATAAAATATACGATAGAACATGAGAAGGATAATTCTATTTCATTTTTGGACGTAAATGTTAAAAGATTAAGTCATAAATCTGTATGTAACCGTTTATGCTCCCATTTATTCAAAGTAAACACTATTTCCACATTATTGAATCGTGTTTATAAGTTATGTTCTAATTACGACTTAATTTATTTACCTTAAGCAATATGATTTTGAATATTATTATCCACCTCAGTTGTTTTTTAAATGGCTAAATATATTTCTTAACAGAAATTACAATATATCCCACCCAGTATATAACGTTCCTAAAGAAGAATTATTCATAAATTTTCCCTATTTTGGCTATAAAAGTATTTCTGATGAAATCGGAACTTCAAAATTTCATAAATGTTAATTTTCCCTAATTGTTAGAATTACTTTGTTAAATCCATTTAAAATAGGGGTCATTGTTCTATTTTAAGGATTGCTATCCTAAAGAGTTGATTTTCAGGTATGAAAATGTAACTAAACGTCCACTGCATAGTCGTTTCTCTCAGCACGCGGGCTTGTCGTCTCGCATTGGTTTTCCTTTAAGTAAAAGTGGTCCTCCACCTATCTACGACCAAACTCGAACCTGTCTAACTCCCATTCATGGTGACAATTTTAAAGTTTTACATAATGTTAGTTCTGAAAGTGATTTAACTATTCTTCAAAACCTTTCTATATACTTAAACTAAAACCCACCCTTAACAATAATCAGACCTCCATCAAACTAAATGCTATTTCATAATAATTTTACTTATCTTTAATTTTAGTTTCATTGCAACTTTAAAAGAATATGTCTCCTAATTCACTACTTATTCATTTTAGAAACCACTGAAGATGAGATTTGTTATCTCGAAGTATTTACATAGAATAAATTAAACTCAATTTTATCTCTATTGCCATAATTTTGGGGCTAACTGAGCAATTTACTTCATGGATATGAAAATAAAGAAAATATAAAAAAATCAGAAACTGAATTGTCATTATGACAGTCAAAACTTTGTTATTATTTAGTCATGAAATCTGTGTCAGAACTCAATTGTGTATTGTTAACATCTATTCACGAAAGATTGCTAGTATTTTTATAACCTACGTCAATAAATGAAAACACAGTTTAAACAATGGAATTTATTCCACAAAATAGCTTATGTCCGTTTCAGAGCTTTTTTCCTACAAAGTTTATCTACAGGTTTTGAATATAACTTCTTTGTCTTTGAAGTAGGGAAATTATTGAAGATTCTTCGAGTGCGTTCTTATTAAAGAATATTTCATCACAAATCTGAACATCTCAATAGAAAAACAGGTGACTTATACACCGCATAACTGAGAAGAGTTAAAGTTGGACTTATTCGAAAGTAACCAGGGTTGGTCATCCGCAAGGGAGTTTTGTTTCTCTAGACCAGGGGTCGCCAAGCTTTTTTCACAGCGAGCCACATCCTGAGAGAATGACGAGCGCGGGCCGCATAACCATTTTGTTCAATACAATATTGTGAATACGCAAAAAATAAAGACAACCAACATATTTATTTACAATACACAAAAATAAAGACAACCAACATATTTATTTACCCATACACAAAAAATAAAGATAACTAACAAATTTATTTACCAATACACAAAAAATAAAGACAACGAACATTTTTATTTACCAAAAAGTTATTAAAGAAGTCGTCGTTAGCAATAAAATAGTATTATCACAGCCAGTGCGCACATGTCCGAGTCTCACAAACTAAGCAGCAAAAAAGGTTGGTGAGATTTGTGAAACTGGCGTTTAGCTTTTAAGATATCATCAATATTTACTTTGCAATTGTTGCATCCAATCAAGAGAATTACTTTCAAATGTTCAGTTGTGGCACAGTGAAGCGGTGGACAGGATAAACTGACCTCGCGGGTCCGATCTGGCCTGTGGGCCGTAGTTTGGAGACCCCTGCTCTAGAAAATGCACACTCACACATCGCACGTAAATTCCGAATACAGTATAAAAGATGAGAACTATTGCCTTATTTACTATACTCTCCTAGTATATCTCTTTTCACTACCATCTTTTTGTGGGTCTTTAGAGAATCAGATTCGAATTGGAAGATTCTTTGATAAGGGTGAACTCGAAAGGAGACTTATGCCGCAAAGCCTAAGGAGTTTTACTTAAGAGGTATAAATAAACTTTTCTTTGGAGGAGATGGGGGTGAGGGATGAAACTGATGGAAACTACTATATTGAATAAATTCTATTGTTTGACCTGTGTTTTCATTTATCGACGCATAATAAATAAACGAGCAAACATTCCTCGACACCTAATAGCTTAAAGAAGGCTTTGATAAAAAAAACCCGCATGGAGTCGGACTTTTTTTTTCCTACTGATAATTTCCAATTTCTATGAAAAGTCAATGTACATTTTAATTTAAGTCTGCCCATCAATTTTAAAAGAAATAATAAATCAATCACAATATAAGAGAATTTACATCGCCTGAAGAAAAGCTACATCAATATCACTCCTAAGGAAGTCTGACCCCAACTTTTCTCACCTGAAGAAGGCTGACCCCAACTTTTCTCACCCGAAGAAGGGCGAGCCCAACTTTTCTGATGAGGATAAAAAAAACCCCTAATTTTCCTCACACGATGATAAACGACCGCAAGAAAGAAAGGGCTGAAAGGATACCGAAGCAAAGCTAGGTTAGGGTAGGTTTGTTCCTTATCCAAATGGTTAAGGGAAGTGAATCATCTGTTAAGAGGGGATCACAATGTTTCCATGCCCACCACGAGACATTATGGGGTCTTTAATGCAATGCTTTATCTTCATCACCATCACCAACTGCTTAAATTCTTGCTTTATAATCGCAGATGACTTGTTTTTCGCACATAAAGAATCACAAAGACAATGGCCGCTTATTTTATCATCCTGAAGAAAAGCGACCCTCGTATTTCATATCTGAAGATAAGTGACACTATTTTTTCACTCCAGAAGAAGAGTGGCTACAATATTTCTCATCTAAAGAGGTGACCCTAATTTTTTACTACTGAAGAATCTCTACCCTAACATTACTCATCTGTACATAAGCGACCCTAATATTTCGCTACTCAAGAACTTCGTCCCCAAATTTACTCATCTGAAGATAAGTGACCCTAATTTTTTACTCCTGAAGAAGAGCAACCCCAACATTTTTTATCTGAAGATGAGCAACCGAGATTTTCCATTCCTGAAGAACAGTGACCCTAGTATCTCTTAATCTGAAGATAAATGACGCTAATTTTTTACTCCATAGATGAATAAACCCAACACTCCTGAAGAAAACAACCGCGCAAACACCTAGGCTTGTTTATCTTAAGTAATGTCATACTTTATAATTAAATAAAAATTCAAAATAATAATTTTGGAATTAAAGATACAGAAAAAAGTGTTTAATTCATTCGTCTTAAAAAAAATAAATCCTTTGAGTTTTCTGTTTCCCTTATGAATATTTTAAATACGGATAAACAACTGTTACCGGGAAAATTATGAGAGCTTCATTTACCAAGTACTCTGCAATAACCAAAAAGAGCATGACCCCTACCTAGAGCATGTTTGAAAAGGGGTTTGTAATATGTTATATGAAGGTAAGTAAAAATGTGTAGAAGTTACCTATACCGATGGTAACCAAAGACTATTCGGGGCACAGGTTACCCTATAAAATAAAAAGCATTATTTAAAGAAAGGCATTTTCACGCGAAGAGGTTAGAACGAAATGTAAGAAAACAGGAATGAGTAAATTGCAAAAAAAGAGTGACTAAAGGGACCTAAATTCAAGGGGGGGAGGGACTTTCAGAACTTATAGGAACAAATGAAAACAAAGAACACAAAATTTCTTTGAAAGAGTGAGTACAAAGAACATAACACCCAAGAACAAAAACAATATAAGTGTTAAAGAATCCCTGGTAACAATGGAGTACTAGATGCATATAACCCAAAGGAACGAATCGGTACAAAGAGTACAGACTCTCAGAGAACAAAGGATTGCAGAGCACGTAGACTAGGGAAATAAATGAGTACAAAGAGCACCTGATCTCGAGGTATAATTGAATACAAAGCCTACATAACCTCTAACAACAAAAATACAAACAGCACAAAAACCTCTATGGGAAAGAAGAACCAGTTTGAAGAGAGAAAAGGAGACGCAGAGAGAGACAAAAACATACAAAGAGAGAGAGAGAGAGTAGAAATTAGGAAATTTTTTATCTCGTGATGACTCTGTTTTCCAGGAAATGACGAGGCAGCTGCGAACATCATCTAAAGATGCTGGAAGGTGGTGGGGCAAAGGGGACTGGGGGAGGAAGGTGGCGTCCAATTTAAAAGAGAATCTTATTAGCGAATGCAATCTACTTTGTATTAAGTGAGAGTTCACTGAGTTTTTGTAGCCCATACAAAGCATTATACACAAAAATAAGAAGTGAGTTCGCCATTAGGAGTATCTCTCCATACTTGCGAACTCTCTATGGACAATGTCAAAATATCAACAAGGAAATAAATGATACAAAGAACCTCAGACTCCATGAATACTTTGAAGTGTATGTATTTGCAAGAAAAAATCAAATTGGGTTCACAAACCCTTAACTAAATATTTTTCTTTCGGAAATTAGTCCACCAAATAGAGGGAAGTTGTCGAAAACGACAGCTTAGTCGATGGCTAAGCGTCATGAAGTTTATCTATGTCTTGCAACCTGCAGAATGCAAGCTCTAAACTTAGTCAGCATTCAAACTACTTGATTACCTGCATTATGCAATTGGATTAGATTACCCTCAAAATGGAGAGGAGGATATTTCAGTGAGAATACCAATACTACTCGAAGAACATCATATAAATTTGCCAAATGTATGAACCTAGTAATGTAATGACCACCGTTTACTTGGGAAGGAATAGGCTGATAACGGTCAAGTTATGATGATGTATTATGAAGTTTAAATATCATTACATATTTTCCATACTAGTCTATAATTTTGAAGGACTAATTAATGTATTTATGAAATAAATTGATCTATTATTGGGCACAATAGGTTTCCTAAAAGAATTTTAAATGTGTATATATCTATTCAGCTATGTATAAATAAAATAAACGCACTTGGAAGTGAAGGAATTGTATGTAACTTAATCATTTATAGCTAATGAAGAGTTAGCAAAGGAAAGAAATATATTATGATAAAACTGCATAGCGAAAAGATCATCCTCTAAATGTTTATTGTCAAAATAAAGAAGCGCTAATAATGTATAACCTATAACTTACAGAACACCTATTATAAATATATCCATGTGGTATTATTACATATTACTTTACTATAAAATTTGTTATTCGTTTATTCTAACTATTATTCTATTTGTAGACAATTTCTACGTCAACATTATGTCGACAACAAACTAACAAAAATTGAAAAACTGAATATATTATTATTCTTACATCACGAGAACAATTTATCTAGTCGTCTTCCCAGCCCAGGCAAACCAAATTGAAGAACATAAAAATTCTGCTATTCAATCAAATTGGGCCAGATTAACTTGATTATGATGTCATCTTGAATTCATGTTGATCTCGCATCTCAGAGAAACACATCACTTCGAATTTACTTCGAAGAATGCAGCCAGTTGGGAACCAAAAATATCCAAATCCAAATCAACTGTATTCATATCGGATTGTCCATACTGGTGACATACCTTCTCTGCCTATCATTCCTAAGTTATCTGCTTAGGACTCAAAGATCTACAAATCTTAAATATTTATAAAAAAATCAATCATTGTGTGGTAGCCATATCTCCCGAGCATCCTGAGGTCTCTTTACTTTCACTATATGAGTAGCATTTATGGTATATCGTTTTATTTTCCACACACCTAAATCCGTCTTCTATCCACGCACTTGCAAAACAGTGATTCGCAGCTAACGTGAAACGAAGTTCGTATTTTTTCTTCAGTCATAAATATCTTGCGCATCGGAACCTTAGCTCCATATATATTATTTTCTTTCTCTCCTATCTCACTTTCATTTAAAAATGTATGTAGGTAACTTTATGTACTGCTAAATGTCTGTTTGAAAATCCAGTTCTTCAGCTTTATGTAATCGTTGGAAAGAATCTAGTCTGTAGAATATTAGAAAATAAATATGATGATCTTTTGACGGTTCAAATTGATGACTGAGAATGGCGCTTTTCCAAGCAAAAATGATTATATTCTAATTTTGTCTTTACTTTTCGTCTCTTGATTTCTGGGGCTCAAGGGCAATCATTCTTTTAACTCGAAGAAACCATCGTAATATTATTCAAAACACTTAAATAATGGATTAGTTTGAAATACATCGACCTCCGATTTCAGTCCTAAGATTCTTTGGACTTAAAATTAGACTACAGATTATTAAACAATTTCCAATGATGTTAAGGCGTTTGGCTTTATTTATCTTCCTGTTATGAAGGTTATCGATTATTAATCTTATTAATTATCCATCCTGTGAAGTATTTTAAATAAAAAAGGGAGAATGGATTGTAGATTATACTTATGGGTTCAAAATTAATTGAATCGGTCATTGAACTACAATACCTCCGTAATTACAACCTTTTAAGAGACTGAAGCAGGAACACTCTTAACCTCATCAAATCAGAGAAGGTGAAAGCTTTGATCCTCGAGGAATCCATGTTATGCTGCTTGGAAAAAAAGGTCAGAAATATAAAGAGAAACATGTAACCAAAAAAGTTTATTAAATTTAAACTGACATTTGCGAAGAAACTATGGCATTTATGGCGATAAAAAAGACCTGGCCAAAGGTGTTTTCTTATTGGAAGAAATGGCAATACAGTTAAGGTTCCAGGATGATAAGTAGTATCAAAGAAAATGATAAATATCTTAAAATCTACATTGGTTCTTTTTCAACCCATTGTGAGTACCCACATAAAATGCAGCACAAATGCCCTCAAATACTTTAATAGCAAAGTGAGGTAAAAATTTGAAAAAATATTAACAGTACGCATTAAGGAAGTCGGGTCGTTGAATTTCTCATCCAACCTAAGGTCCTTTTTCACGTTTCATGGGCTTATTATACGAGAGAACGGGTTCTCACATTAGCCTCAAACCTTGGTTTAGGAGGGGATTTTATCAGTGATAGAGCTGTTCTAGGCAAAGTACTTTAAAATGAATAAGTCAGACATGATTAATTAAGGTGAATAATGCGACGGCATTTAGGAAAGAGTGCAAACAAGAGTGGAAAAATATATATCTATATAAAGGAATTATAAGAGGGAGTTTATATGACTTTGCAGTTCGGCTCTATTCTGGCTTGTTCATGGACGAGGAAAGATCCGAACCAAATTCCCATTTTCCGGACGAAGAATAAGTTCCCCCATGAGTATTAAGTCTTCAGATTTCATTGTGCTTTCTATCCTGAATTTCCTGAAGAAGGAGCTTATCACAACCTTCTCCTCCATCAGAGCAAACTTCTGACCTGTAAAATGGAGATCATTTGGTGAGTCTTAAACACTAGTTGTACCCGTACGGATTTTGGTTCTTTATTCTAGATCCTGTAACCAAATCGACTTCGAATCTTCCCATCGCTATACTCCTAACCTATGGTGCCCTTACTTGGCGCCAGTGTTTGTTTAGGAATAAAATAGCAAATTTTCAAGCTTTGATAACCATCCATTCGTATATTAAATAGAATCAGCTTTCCACCCCGTTGGGTATGTGCAGTCTGTTGGTCTAAATTAAATGTCAAGTTTGATTTGACAAAAAATGTAAAATTAAATTTTTGAATTAGTGATAATGCCGTTGTGATGTTTCCTACACCTGACAAATGTGAACCTTGTCAATCGGATGTTAAGTAGTTGCTCTGGACTAGGTTTTACCTACCTATACAGTTTCTTGTTCCAGCGCTGAATGGGATATAGGAGAAGGGGTGTCGCTTGGCTGAATTCTCTGGAAAGAACCGTTCTGGCTGGAACAGTTCTGGATCGGGGTACTGCGATGGGTCACGATGAATACGAAAAGGCACAACCATTGCTATGGTTCCTTCGGGTATCGTATATCCATCTAAAAATAATACTCTCTTATAAAAGAAGAAAAGAGACGCGTGTAGGATTTCCTATACAGTGACTTAGGCCCTTTCCTAAAATAAATTTTGGGATAGATTAATCAAACTGGCGATAGAGGTAACAAATATGAATCCCTTTGCAAATAATCCCTGCCTCTTTTATTATAACAACATACTCATCTGATGAAGTAATGAAGCGCTCATAAATTCACAGATATACAATGAGACAAACACTTGTAGCAGGGGGTGGAGGACCAATGTAAAGAATAGAGAATAAAAATATGAGAGCCAAACAAGAATAAGAAAGAAACGTGAAAACAGATATATGGAAATTCTATGAGGAACAAACTTAAACATTATGAATTCCTTCTTCCCAAAACAACCTTGCGGAATGGAGATCTATTACATACTCTTCAACCGGCAAAAAAACTTCATCAAGGACATATCAGCCGTTTCAACAAAGGTAGGTATCGCAAACTAGCCAAAGGAAAGCTAAAATATATGTGAAAGAAGAGTTTTAAACTCATGCAAATAAGAGAATAAAAAGTACAGATGCTTGATCACTAAAAATAAAATATTCCCCTTTGAAATTTCATTATTAAACAAACTTAATCCCTCTCATTAAAAACTGCACACAAAATATAACAGAAACTATTTATGAGTGGGCAACTCTCGGCCACGATGAATGAGGTCATCTCACATTACATTAAGAAAGGTTCTTGGAAGAAATAATAGAGAAGAAAATAAAATGGAAGGTAGAATTAGCGAGAGAATAGTGCAGACTGAACTCAACAAGTTTATATATAAATAAGTCAAAAAGACTGTAGAAAACAAAGACCACTAAAGCAGATAAATGCAACAAAAACCAAATATCAGATAAAAACCTCATCAAAAAATGACGAGGAATTCCAAGTCGCTAAAAGAGACGAAAACTTACAATGGCTTAAGAGCTTGAGAAAATGGTTAATTACCTTGTGGTGTGACTTGAAAACTATAGAGGATGATAAACAACAATTGATGAATAACAAGCCATTTTCTTTTAAAACATGTAAAGAGGAAAAAAAAATAGCCCTGATATGGTATCATACCATTTGGTTTCAAACCAATAAATTTCCTATCGCTAACAGACAAAATGCTCTCAAAAGTCATAGCAAACCAATTAACCATTTAAATACAATTAATGCTTACAACTGGTTACTTTTTTAAGTAATTAGGGATCATTTTATCTTATTATTTCCCTCAAACAAGAATTGAACATATTGCTTATTATTTTTTAATTTTGTGTTTAATATTCGTTAACCTATAGCAATTTATCTAACATGGGTTAAGTTATTTTTACTTCACACAACATCCACCGCTAGTAGATGCATCCAAAATGAACCCTTTTAAAATATTGATCCCAATCTGAAATCAATTTAACATATAAATTCCACTGTACCTGGAAAAAAATAATGGAAAGCGATCAGTAATTATGTCACAGGTGGTCATGTTCAGGTTTTTCAGCAATTATTAAAGTTCACTAGTGAAATTAAGCTACTTCTGTAAGCGGTTACTATAAAAATGGTTAGCCTCATTCAATTTTCAAAGGGCAAGACTGGAGATGCTGTTCACCTAAACAAATAAGTCGCTGTATCCAAGAGCTCAATCTAAAATCCCTGTAAATTACTATTTCGTTTGGTTATTTTAATTATCTCTTTTTCTGTGGGAGTAGACGAGGAAGATTTACTCACTCGTAGGGGCGCGTTGTATATTCTAATCGGCATTTAAATTGCATTTAAATCGCGTGATGGAAATCTTCATTGCTATCTTGATATCCATCTTTAAATTTCCTTTCCGTCTAGTATAGCGCAATCTTTTCACTAGGTTACGTCAAATATGTCTCTCCCACCTTATGTGTCTATCGAAGATAGGTCTACTTACACCTCTCAAACGTGAAACCCAAGCTTTGATCATAACTTTCTAGAAACCCGTCGCATAAAAGAGATATTTTTCAATATCACATATTTTAATCTTGATCGGAAATCCATCACCTTATCTATTATCCCACAAGAGTTTCGTTAAAACATTAATAATCACAATTTCATTCCTATTGTTTACCTTTCCGATTTCTACCGACCGTTCATGCCAAATTGAGTATATCCTGATATTTTAAGGGGATTCCATGTGTTGACTGCAATTGCAGGCAAGTTTAATTTTCTATCGACTATTTCCCATCTTCTTTGCCAGGCAGCCAGGAAGACTGACCTGATTCCCGCCAATTAGTTAGTGGTCAAGAAGAGCGAAACACACTGATCTAGTCGCCCAGTCGTCACGAATTCTTTGGCGCCCTCATCGGAGTGTTTATTCCCTGCAATCCTCATATTATATCGCTGTGACCGTCACTAATATTATATCCTATTATGACAGGATTCCCGAATGGCTATCGGATAATTTCCTCAAACTCAACCATGCCGAAACAGGTTAGAATGCTATTCTAACCTATATTCTAACCTGTATCAACAAAAAACAAACTACTGAAAAAAATACTAAGAAAAAATAAACTACAGAAACAAAACAAGAAGAATACAAAGGTAAAGGTATAATTGGAAGCCGGAAGAAGACCTGTCTACCCTGGTGCTCGAGTACCCATCCAATACCAAGAGGAGAAGATAAAATGGATGAGACCGAGAGACAAGCGGTAGCGAGCTTACCCTTCCAGGTACAGGGACTGTTAACGTGAGCGAAAATACCCCAGACTGGGACACAACAAGAATGTACTGAACAGTATGGATGACAACGTTATCGTGCAGGGTAGCACTCTGCAAAAGAGTGGTGCGTCCTGCGAGTGTGACCAATTCGAAGATGCCTGAAAACAACCTGCACCTGTCTGGGCATTGGGGTAGGACCAATGGGGCAGTCAAGGTGCGATGGCACGAATAAATGATTTGATTCCTGGCATGTAGTTAGTGTGGAGAAGAGAAAAACGACTATCTGGTTGCCCAGTCCTCGTGGGCTCTTAGTCACACTCATTACATGAAATCCAGACATCTCCAGGTATGGCCGAAGAATTGGCATTAATAAAATCCCCGGGGCCGAGGCGCATATGCTTTGACGTGGTAGTGATACCGCCCAACACACAACGTTTCAAGAAACCTGTGATGATCAAAGGTGACTAAGAGTTTAGTGTTGGCTCTCGAAGCCACTCCCTACTTCCTCACCACACGCTCAAACTTAACCGCTCCCTAGTCAACCATCTCTTCTGCTATGCCCTTTAAAGAGTAGTCTACGATTACTATCACATAAACTACTCATTTTGCAAAATTCCAGTTAGAGTGCAATGTAACAGTCACTGACGAGCCCTAAGTGTCCAGAGGGCAGTTTTCGTACCTGGAAGGGCTTTAGCTGGACGGACAAACCAGCTTCTGCCTTATCTTATGGGGGAGGTTATCTTTGGGTCCCACGTAAGGGAGGTGGTCCATCCTCTCTCCTTAGGTCCTCGAGGGCCAGTGTCTCCTCAGGAAAATCGTTTACATGGGTGGACTGAGACTCTGTAGAATATCCCACTGAATCAGTGGCCGACTCCAGTAAAAAACTAGCACCATGGCCAAAGATACCTCAGGGTGCATGTCTACATCGGAGCCTGTCTTAATCTGCCCCCTCCCTCCCTCGAGATGTCGAGGATTTCTACCGAGGACTAATAAGGCCCCTAGGCTTGTCTAGATGATGTTTGTCATGGAGCCGCTATGCTGGGCTCCATCGAGAAGTATTTGACCCTGCTACCCCTTGCCCTCTAAGGATGTTCTCCTTGTTAAGAAGTGCCCAAAGGAAGTGCGACTGCTGTCGACGCTGTCGGCGCGTACATTTTTTTTAATTTATGGGAAAGGGACACAACCTCCTCTCCCGTATTATAATCTTGCAGTGCCCCATGAGAAATGTTAGGGGTGGCAGTCTCCATTTAAGAAGCTGAGCTGCCCGATGGCAGCTCTGAAGATCACTTTTATTGCAGTGTTGTGGGCGAAGAGGATCTCCTCAATGAGCCAAAGGGATACATTGAGTTACTTCATCCTTTCTGGCACCTAAGGATCGGAGAGGCGAGGGTGCGCTTGTAGGCGCCGCTAGTTTCTCAGGCGGCTGCATACCTTTATTTACCTTGCCTCGTTTGTAGCCATGATTAAAGATAAAAGAAATAAATATGCATGAAAAGTAGATACTATGACCTCACAATGGTATGGAAGGTTAAGAGAAAAGCCTCCATAGGATCAGAAAATCCTAGAATGTGATCATTTGCACATACTTGGATGTACAACCCTTTGGGGCATCATGATAGTGTTCGGGTTATTTGAGGGGGGGGTTTACAAAGTAAAGGAGATAGTAGTAGATAAATATGGGCCCCGCCAAAGCGTTCAAGTCAAGCCAGTGACGAGGCCTTCCTTGTTTGCCCTCAGGCCGGGAGGACGTGCTGCTTCTCCAGGTAACAAGTGTAACTGTTTTCTCAGTTTACCCCCCTGCGAGGGAGTATTGTCTGAAGAAATTGAAATAAATAAGAATGAGAATTACCGATTGTCATATCTTCATCAATATTTCGAGCGAAGAAGGGAACAGAAGGGAATAAACGAAGAGCCTCTTTGATGCAGCATTCGAGATACTTCATCTCTCGGAGGTCGGCCATCGTAGTTGGCCGGTCGCTGCCTTCAAAAATGGCATCGATTTCCTCCATCACCCTTTTCTAGAGAGGTAAAAAAAAAACGGGAGAAAGTTCGTGAAATATTTTAGAATACTTATTTATTATCATAATTAAGAAAAATTAAATAAGTGAAAATTTGTAAAAAAAATAAATAAATATTTCTTTGTCTTCATTGACAGCTTTCACGTAGCCTTCATTGCGACGGTCTAGAAGGTTCAGGGGAGGCGCGAGTGCTCCCTTTCCCAATGAACTAAGTGTCTCTCCTTAGGTAACACCTGCCGAGAACAGTTGTGGGCAGTTTCATTGTGATGAGAGATACTCCCCGCCCCTAGATTTCTAAAGGATATTTTATCCAATGAGTATTTAGTGGGTGTGGTCTAAAGTTACTAATTAAGTGTTTGCCCAATAAATAAAATCCAGCATGGACTATGTTGATATTTCTTTACTAATTAGCTGGATAGTTATAAAACCAGTATTATAAAAAGTATTTCGAGTTTTTTTTCTTTCATCAGGGTTCAGCGCTTTAAAATTACAAAAAATGGTTTCATAAAATTTAAGTGTATGTATGTATTTTAACAATGCATTAAAACTCAAAAAGGACAATATTCCTTGTTAATTAAAGGTTTTGTTATAATTGATTGCTATCATTTGTCAAGTTTCAGTAATATAATAAAATGCATTGATTTACCCGTGTTTTTTTTCCAATATACTTTTTTCTTTCAATCATAAATTTGTGACCAGATTTTTTCAGAATTTATGTTAATGAGAGAAAAATATTTCTTGAGTGAAAAAACAAGGTCGACTGGTTTAATCATCGAGGCATTTTCACTCTGGGCACAAAGACGCACGGGATGTATTGTATTCTCTTTGGCCTCTCTTTGTGGTTATATAAAGGTAGTCTGTCTACTTATAAAGAGGAGACTTTTTGTGGTACTAAAAGACATAGGTGCAAGAGAATTCTATTAAACCTTTCCCGTCCCTCTGATGAAAGCTGCTCCCTTTCAGGTGGTTCTTGCTAAAATCTTCCTTACATTGCGACATGCGCTCTGTGACGGCCTCCGACCTTAAAGAGCGCATTATAAGAAATTTATTATTACTATTATTATCTCTGTCCATAAAGTACTGAATAGTTCATTTGGATTTATCAGTTTTAATACTTTTATATTTCTGATAACATTACTACTTTCTTCATGATCTACATTTAAAAAATATTTTGGATGAAGTGCTGGTCTTCATTTAAGTAACTAAAAATAATGTTTGCGATGAAATTTCTTTTCAACATTTTTCTTAACTCACCTGAGATTATTAAGAAAGGAAGAACATTAAAATCTTTGCTTCTCTAAAATTGGAAACGTCGTACTTAGTATTTTAAACTTTAAGTGCAACATTTTACTACACATCGGGTGAAATTATTTGAAACTATCGCCACATATGACCCTATGTTTAGTCAATGAGTTAAGCTTAACTTTGTTGCAGCTTCTGAAGCTAAGTGGATATGTTTAATGAAGTAAAATGCATTCTGAACTTAGGTACGCTCACAACCTGGCGTTGTTCGGTTGATTAATGATTTTATTTTCTTCAATCGCACCCATCTGGCGATTCCTTAATAAAAACTCTCTCATACAACATGGAAGCGGGATGGTGAGTAGTTATCTGGACAAATACCTCAAAATTCAATCCATTCTTCAGGTTTCTGAATCACTATAGGGAGGCCAGAAAGTCTTATCACCCTCTGTAAATATCTTTGGGTAATTTTCTATTTCAAATATTGTTTTAATTTTATATTTCAGGTGTTTATATTATTATATTTTTCTTCTATTTTTCTTATTACTTTTCGGTAGGGGTTAGCAAGACTTTCGGACCACCGAGTATATTTCAATTCTAAACAAAGCCTTTGCAGAGAAATGGACAAGGACTAAGATGAAAAGAGAACTGTAGAAACCCTTTAATGAGGCGTTTTCGAGCTATTAAAGAAAGTAGAAATTTGGCTCGATATTTTTTTTAGAAGAAAACCAATAAAGGAAGCAGAAAGTTTGTAAGCAGAGACCTGTAAATAAAGGAATACAAATAGAAGTGAAAATTAAAAAATGATATAGCGCCGCAGAACCGCCTGGGCAGATGTTAAGGTAGGTAGGGCACTCATTCTCCCAAATGTAAACTAATGCATGGGTTCCCCACATGAAATATTACATTTCCCACTATCATTTCCTTAATTTTTCTCCACATTTGCTCAATCCTCATATTCACACTGATTTACTTACTTCTTTCACTCATTCTCACATATTCTTCCTCCACTCTTTTATCATAAACCTTTAACTTTTGCTTCTCCTTCCCTTCTAACCTTATTCGCACCTCCTCATCCATGTACCAACCAATTACACCTTACACTCCACAATCCACAACATTACACATATTCTCCCTTAATAATCCCAAATTAATCTTCATCTTAACTTCTCCCCCTCTAAATCTCCACAATTTACTCAATCCCCCTGTAGCTTTTAGGGCTAGTAGGGCACGTACTCCTTCATCCCCAGTTTCCAAGTGACTCATTCTCTCAATCATCACAAAGTTTAGAACTAAGAAGTTTCATGTTCAAGTGGGACTTGAAGGAGAACTGTTTGCCGCCCTACTTCTCAAAAAACGACCTGCTCTCCGATGGCATAGGCTATCCTTTCCCAGGTGACATTTGAAGCATTGCGCGCCTTTCACGACCCAGCGCCTGGACATAGATATGAGGCGTTCAGTAACAGAGTGACGTAAGCGCCTCCCTGGGCGAAATTGAGTTACGTATAGCACTGTATTCCCCAAACACCCCCTCTATTTGGTGCGCTACTCGGAACGTCAAAATGAAAGTTGCAACAAGGTCGAAAGTCCCTTTGTTTGAGGCGCACTTTCGCCGTACATACGTTGCCGTGCCTGAGCTCTCAAGCCCACATCGGCACAGACGTAAGCGACAGTGGCAGAAGACGCGGGCCGGGGGAGGCCATTGGGACGGCGGGCCACACCCACGTGATTGATTACGCGCCCATCCCCTGGCCAATGAGTGGGCGTATCCCTCTGACGCCACAATCCCTTCCGGCATCCCGGCACCACTGCCTCAGTCTACCTCCCTCTTTGTTTCCTCTTGGATTTATTTTTTTCTGTGTTTAGTGTTATACGTAACAACGTTGTGTTCGTCGCTATGAGTGACATCGAGGGAACGACCGATGACTAGGGATCACCAGAGGCCAGGAAACGAGGACGAAACAGCAGTGAGTGGAGTTGCAATGTGGCCAAACGGAAACACAACACTGGCGAGGGGTATATGAGCGAGGCAACTGGGCGCCATATTCAGCCCCGTAGTATTGGTACACCGTGCCGTGATGGGTGTTTTGACACCATAACAACGCCCATTGTTCAGGAACTACATAGGCAATTTTGGCAGATAAGTGATTTAGCCTTACAGAATGCTTTTATTCAGAAAAATGTCAGTATTGATGCGGTTAAACGGCGCCGCCCGCGAGGATGAGAGGCGATGCAATTCTAACGCACCTATAATCTCAGCTATGAAACTGTTACCTTCAAAGGTTACTGCACCGCCATTGGGGCCTCCCGGGTTGAACGGCAGCGAGTTATGGTGATGCGACAGCCAGACTTCCTCACTTTGATGTCCTGCAGAAGGAGGTGACAGTACGGCGGTCATAGGCTATCTTCGGGTGTTTAGAGGCCCGACGCTTCGGCTTTACCAGTACCTCTAAGGCAGGGTACTACGTGGCCATGGATTATGATGGCCCCGTTGAGACTTCGGCTGAGGAAGGGCATCGTCACCAAAAACCCAGCCTCCTTCAACATCTCCAATGTTCCCCTACCGCCGAAGTATGTCGCACCACGTCTTCTGAAGCACGGCAAGGTCAAGTCCCTACTCTACCTCCTCAACTATGTGCCTCGAATGCGAAGTCGCTACCTTCCGTACATTATTGAGGAGCAGGAGGAGCTGGCCAGGGGTGACGACAGTAATGACGAGGAGGACGTGGACAATGCCCTGGACGACCGCCTGGACTACGATGACGAGGACGAGGAACACGACGTGGAGGCACGGGGCGAGGTCGTAGGTGCCATGCCCTCCACCTCCACCTAGTGACCCCCTACCCGCATCATCATCATCATCATCATCGTTATCATCATCGTCATCATCGTTACCATCGTCATCACCATCGTCATTCTCGTCAACAACGTCATCGTCATTGTGGGAAAGGTAAATGCTGATTATTATCATTATTATTATTGTAGTACTGTAATCATGTTTCTAATCCTTAACCCTTTCAGAACTATTAACTACTAGTATTATTAATTTGTGGACACACACTCAGGGTCAAACCTGACCAGTCTAATTTTTTAGGTTGTAAGAAGACAGTAGGCTCATTAATGACGTACACGCAGGCGCAGCGCGCGCGCACACACACATACACACTACCAGATCCTTGTAAGGCACTAGTCTTAAAAGAAGCAGCGCCCCTAATAATTTTAGCCACGAGCCACCACTGTTCTGAATATTGCCAAACTTTAAATGCGTTTTTCTCCACTTTTAGTTTTTGGCGCTTACGTCACTCTGTTATTGAACGCCTCATATATAGCTACATATTATATTCTTTACACACATTTTCATTTCCTCAATTTTTACCACTTTCTGTATAAGTCTCTACTTATAAACATTTTTCAGAAAATTCCCTCGTTTATTTTCGCTCTAAATTTAAGGGGAAAAGTGAATATTATGCAAAAGAATAAAATAAACACATGAACAGTCAAGCGTATGAATATAATACAAATGAACGAAAAACAAACATATTAATATAATGTAAATGAATAAAAAAGAATGAATTTAATATAAATGAATGAAAGAAAAACGAATGAATATAATACAACCGAATAAACACAAAACAATAAAGATATTACTAATAAATGAAAAACAAACGAATGAATATAATATAAGTGAATAAAAACAAAGAATGAATATAATACAAATGAATGAAGAAACCGACCGAAGACGATGTAAAATAATGGAATTCCAAACGAATTAATATAATACAAAAGAATGAAGAAACTATCAAATCAATATAATTCAAATGAAAATGTAAATAGACAAAAAAAATCATCAAATTTCTATTTTTGTCTCAGCAAGTTGAACTCCTACCACCGTGGATGTTAGGATGTGCAGAAAGATTAGATACTTTGATAGCTGTTATGATGTGCATAAATATTAGATACTTTGATGGATGTTATGATGTGCAGAAAGATTAGATACTTTGATGGATGTTATGATGTGCAGAAAGATTATATACTTTGATGGATGTTATGATGTGCATAAAGATTAGATACTTTGATGGATGTTATGATGTGCATAAATATTAGATACTTTGATGGATGTTATGATGTGCATAAATATTAGATACTTTGATGGATGTTATGATGTGCAGAAAGATTAGATACTTTGATGGATGTTATGATGTGCAGAAAGAATATATACTTTGATGGATGTTATGATGTGCATAAAGATTAGATACTTAGATGGATGTTATGATGTGCATAAAGATTATATACTTTGATGGATGTTATGATGTGCATAAAGATTATATACTTTGATGGATGTTATGATGTGCAGAAATATTAGATACTTTGATGGATATTATGATGTGGAGAAAGATTAAATACTTTGATGGATGTTATGATGTGCAGAAAGATTAGATACTTTGATGGATGTTATGATATGCAGAAAGATTAGATACTTTGATGGATGTTATGAATTGTACAAAGAGGAAATGATGAGATCGATTATCAAGGAGAAAGCGTTTTTTAAAATGACCTCAATTTCACCAATAGAACTTGCAATAATTGAAGCAAGACAAACATGGAATTTACTATGGAGTTGTGGATGGAAAAAGAGTGGAAGCGATAATGCTTTTTTACATTGTCAACACAAATTTTACCTAAAGCATCGATGATTCCACTCTTCTTCTATCAATACTCTGATGATTCCACTCTTGCTTCAATTTTAACTGAAGCAATGGTGCTCAAATGAGAGGGGGGGAGGTAAACATCCTTTTCGTCCTTGGTAATCCATCAAATTCTTGAAAATTTGTGCTCATCATGACATCCATAAAATCATCTCATCTTTGTACACATCATAGCATTAATTGTTTCATGTTGATTCGCATTTTACGGGAACTTTATGTACCACCCTCATGCGATACAAACAGATGAAGAGACAAGTGAAATAATATTACAAAAAAAAATTAATGGAAACCGAAATGAATGAATACTGGGCAAATATGTGGCAAGATTCTTGATTGAAAATAAGACGAATGAATGAACAGACAAACGAATGAATAAAAGCAAATGAATGAATAAACTGGATAATAAAAATAATTTAAATGAATGAATATAATACGAAAAAAATGTTAAAGCAGCTGTGTGCATATTATGCAAATGAATGATACGCCAAAAAAATGAATAAAAAAACAAACGCGTGAACATACAGACGAACAAACAGACAAACGAATAAATACAAGCCAAACTTGCCTGAATATCTGGGTGCGATCCGAGCAAATAAAGACACCAGTTGATGGCAGTTGCTGAAGTATCATGTCCCTCGAACATGAAGGTGTCCACTTCTTCACGAATGTCTTCGTCATTCAAGGCATTGCCTTCGGCGGCCTCAAGCAGGAGGTCAAGAAAGGCCAAGTGTTGTTTTTTGTTCCCTAGTATAAGAAAGACCCGATTACATTTGCAGTACTATCCTAAATGTCCTTCGTAGAAAATCTTCCGAAGATCTGGTGGTGTGGACCGGGCAGATACTAATATACCGGGTGTCCAAAAATTGAGTGCGTATTTTGATGAAATTGAAAATCTTTCTAAAAAATTCTTGTTCAATTATGTTCATCATGTTCAAATTGTGCTCTGCACTAAATTGTAGTGTTCCATATACAGGGTCTCCCCAAATTTTAATTTGTTTTTCAATTCCTTTCAAAACCCTTTAATAATGAATAGAGTATAACAGATTTTTGTTGTGATATTCGTATCAGAGTCGCGAAATTCAATGAAGTTCGAGAAAGGTTCCAAAAGAAAGTTTAGAAAACCTGGACCTAGAGAGAACGCGATCCGTTCAGTTGTGAACAAATTTAAAATAACCGGATCTTTAAATGATTAGAAAGCAAGAGGACGGAAAAAGATTGACCCCCAACAAAACGGAACAAATTCGACAATTGTTTGTAAATGAACCCAGAATTTTGGTGAGAAAGACCAGTCAGAGACTTGATAGGCCAAAGCATCAGCACACAGAGTCTTGCGTTCAAAACTTATGAAAAAGCCTCTTTTTTTGTGATCATAATTGAGCCGGAAAAATTAACCTCAATTTTTACCTTTTTAATATCCATTAAAAAATGATTATAAAAAGGATTGAAAAACAAATTAAAATTTCGGGACACCCTGTACATGGAACACTACAATTTTGTGCAGAACACAATTAGAACATGATGAACATAATTTAACAAGAATATTTTAGAAAAGTTTTCAATTTCATCAAAATACGAACTCAATTTTGGGACACACGGTATTTTGCCCAATACTTTTATTAGGTTGTCAAAAAATTACAGTCAATTTTCTAAAAAGAAAACTCTTGTATGTTTATTTTTATTATTATTAAGAATGATCAGCCTTTTTTTTTTAATTTACATTTAGTATTTTTGGTAATTGAGATGATGTTGCAGTGATCAAAGTAAGCGATAATTAGATGGTGCAAAGTTATTGAGAATGAGAGATAATATCCTCAACCTTGGTAATTATTGTTCCTTTGGTCTGACTACCCACACTCATTGTCTCTCTCCCATGTACATCCTCCATCTCCCACACACAAGCACATCCTCTCTCTCCCACAAACAAATCCTCTTACATACAACCAGAGAACCCTGTGGCGAGAACGCACTACTCCTAAAGTTCGTGAACAACGAGTTCCTCACTCAATGGGTCAGAGAGCCAACGAGAGGAGATAATATCCTCGACTTGATTCTCACCTCTGAGGATGACATCGTTGAGGACCTCTCTGTTGGCGAAGAGCTCGGTGGCAGTGACCACCGACTAATTAGATTTGTAATCAAATTCCCTAAGGCCGGGGCCTGCAACTAGTAAATCGATGAAATTTGATTTGAGAAGAGCAGACTTTGCAGGTCTTCGTGTTGGACTGACTGACGCGAGACTAGAAGTGTGTGAGGCTGTTGAAGACTCGTGGAACAGTTTCAAAAGCACATTTATGAGTCTTCAATCGCGTTTCATCCCTCTGAAATGCCCCCGTCGGTCTTCTGTTCAACCAAAGTGGTTTAATCGAGAAATCGGCCAACTGCTTAGGGAGAAGAGAACTGTGTACCGGCAATCGAAGATCTCGGGTGACTTTGACGAATACCGGGGGCTAGCCAGGAGAGTGAAGTCCAGCATAAGGGCGGCTAAGCGGTCTGAGGAACTCCGAGTGGCGAGACTCTGTAAAGAGAATCCCAAGGAGTTCTTTGGATATGTAAACAGCCGTAAACTAATCCGTTGAAGGATTAGCCCTTTGAGGAATGAGGAGGGGACATTAAAGCAGTCAGATGCAAAAAATGTTAACCTCCTTAACGACTACTTATTTTCAGTATTTACTGAAGAGTGTGGTCTCATCCCCCAGCCAACGGATTCCTACTCTGGATTAAAGCTGGAGGATATGGACTTCACCGAAGGAGAAATAAAAAAGAAGATCACTAACCTAATGACGAATAAGTCACATGGCCCGGATGGGTTTCTACCCAAATGTTGAAAGAAGTGCGCGGTCAAGTGACACGACACCTGAGCGCAATCTTCAACATGTCAATCCGGACCGACTGCGGTCCTAGAGATTGGCGCGAAGCGGAGGTGACTCCTATTTTCAAGAAAGGGGACCGTAGCCAACCGTCGAACTACCGACCTATCAGTCTGACTTCGATATTCGGTAAACTCATGGAAAGCATCATGGTGGACAAAATGACGTCGCATTTAGAGTCAAACCTGCTACTGAGGAGTTCCCAGCACGGCTTCCGAAGGCAACGGTCATGCCTGACGAACCTTGTGGAATTCTTCCACTTCGTCTTCCGAGAGCACGATCGGGACAAGGCGGTGGATGTGATCTATTTAGACTTTTAGAAAGCCTTTGATAAGATACCACACCGCCGCCTTCTCCGGAAAGTGCGAGCGCTAGGCATAGACGGAAAAGTAGCAGGCTGGATAGAGAACTGGCCAAGTGACAGACAACAACGGGCGGTGGTGAATGGACAGGCTTCTGAGTGGGTGCCCGTTACTAGCGGGGTGCCTCAAGGTTCTGTCCTGAGACCACTAGTATTCATCATCTACGTCAATGACATGGACGGTGACATGGTTGCCAAGATTTCTAAATTTGCTGACGATATCAAGCTTGGTATGAACGTTGCAAAGGATTAAAATACTGCCCGCCTGCAGGAAGATCTTGGGCAGATTAGGGAGTGGTCGGACACGTGACAAATGCCTTTTAACGTGAACAAATGCAAAGTGATGCATATCGGCCACCGAAACCCCCAATCTCATTATATCCTTAAGGGCACTGCTCTTGAATCTACCAACACTGAGAAGGACTTGGGTGTAACTATATCTATTGATCTCAAGTTCTCGAGGCAGTGTATTGAGGCGGAGAAGAAAGTCCAAAGGATGCTTGGTTATATATGTAAAGCGACAGTTTGGATATCGGAACAAGGAAATAGTACTCTGTTTGTACAATTCACTTGTCCGACCGCACCTGGAGTATGCCATACAATTTCGGAGTCCTTCATTTCGAAAGGACATCGCGAGATTGGAACGCGTGCAAGCCAGGGCAACCAAACTGATTCCCTCTATCAGACATAAAAGTTATGAAGATAGATTAAGGAAATCTGATCTGTTCTCGTTGGAAACCCGTAGACTGCGTGGTCAGCTCATCGAAGTTTTAAAAATACTTCGAAGATTCGACAATGTTGACTGCGGGGATATTTTCAGCCTTAATGAGAGCAGAACAAGAAATCACGGCTTCAAACTTGAGCTGAAGCGTTACAACCGCGATCTGTGTGGGAAATCTTTCACGTACCGTATCTGTGGTAGCTGGAACGCACTTCCCATGGAGGTTGTCAACAGCAATTCTGTTGAACAGTTCAAGACAAGACTAGACAAAGTCTTGAAAAGTGGCCGTTTAGGGAGGACGTAAGGCAAATGGGCGGGAATGTGCCCGATCGACAGCTAGTCCAAAGGTACCCTCATTGAATGGACCGTAAGGTCTTCTAGGGTACTTATTTTCCTTGTTACTCCTTGATACTTGCATCCTGACATAACTGACAAAGAGTGAGCTAGTCATCCACTAGATCAACTACTGAATCAAGTGCAGCACTGACGGGGAAGTGCCACTCAAAAGCTACGCAACTGGAGGCAGTGACTCACTCGGTCCTATGGCAGTACACGACTCTCTCTCACACATTCAAACTCACATCCAAACTCACTCTCACAATCACACTCAGAGCTTCTCTCTAGCACACGCATACAAACTCAATCTCACTCTCAGTCAATCTCTTCCATACTCTCTGCCTCACTCACTCTCTCTCACTCAAGCTCATACATATTCTCACGCACACTCCCAACCACTCTCTCCATCTTCCACACACACTCTCTATCCCAAACTTAAACACTCCCTCACACTCGTTTCTCTCACATATTAACTCATATTATCTCAATGCCTCACACACTCACTCATATTATTTCATTATCTCACACAGTCTTTTCCATTCCATCACGCTCTCTCTCTCTCACACGCCCTCTTTCTATCACACACACTCTATCTCTCTGACACACATGCCCTCTCTCTCTCCAAAGCGCATCGTCTCTCTCCCGTAGACATCCTCTCTGCCTCACCCACATTCTCTCTCTCTCCCATAGACAAATCCTCTCTCCCACACAGATCCTCTTTTTCCCACACACATCTTCTCCCTCCCCTAAACATTTTTGTCCCTAGTCAAAGATATTGGGCAGCATGACATTCCACTGACTTGAGACACACTCAAAGATCATCACAGTTAGGACAATTTGACCTTCATGATACGTGAAACTTAGCATGGATTGTAGGAAAGCCGCATGTTGTTCTGGGTATCATGTAACTAGTCCTGGTAGAAGTTAGTTTAATCAGAAAATA
Organism: Ceratothoa steindachneri; assembly: GCA_963969495.1. NCBI lineage: Eukaryota > Metazoa > Arthropoda > Malacostraca > Isopoda > Cymothoidae > Ceratothoa > Ceratothoa steindachneri. Next base: position 217,281,113 of record OZ018319.1, read on the forward strand.
ACTAGATCCTCCCCTGCTCAAAAGGATGCTTGAGCTTTTTCAGAAGCTTCTTTGACTTCGTCAAGCGGTTCTCCCTTTCCTAGGCGGTGGGAATTTATCCCTTGCACCCCTCGTACGAGTGCTAGCGAAAATTCTCATTCAAGACCAGCTTCATAGTGACGATTACAACACCCATCTGTCTTGCCAAAGCATGGATTTCCTTGTTCGGATCTTTCGTCATTTTCTCCTGCAATTGTTGGATGAATTCCGGCATGTGGAGGCAGTCAGAACATCTTTTGTGTCCCTTTCTGCTGGTTATGGCTTCTTAGCCTCCGTTGCAGCTGTCCATGTCACGTCTTACAGTCTTAACAATGTTAACAGAGCATTGATCACCAGTCATAATGTCGGCGATTTGATACCAGACGCGAATCATAATAATGCCGTTAACTTTTTTCCAATATTCAGATAGCTTCTATTCCTCCATGTCAGCTAACCTTTATTTAACTATAACTTTCCTCTGTATGCTTTCCAACGCCGTTGACTGCTCAGTGATCATCAAAATGTTCCTGAAAAAAGGAGACATTATAAAATCGTCAAATTTAGCCACAACACCTGATATGTATTAATCAAAACATAAATTTCTTGACAACCTCATAAAAGGATGTTGCTAAACATAATAGTGAATAAATACACGTAAAGAACTGCTAGGAGAACATAAATGTTGATCCCAAGACTTTTAGATTACTGAGCTTTTAGATTCCTAGACTTTTTGGTTTCTTTATTAAAAAATATCAAAAGACTACCCTCCCTCCTCCTTCAAAACAGAAAAAAGGTGACATCGTTGGCTTTATAGCATCTCGAACTTGATAACGGCAAAAGTGTGAAAGTATAACAATCTATGGGAAAAAGTAAGAACTAATGAAAGAATATAATCAAGGAATAGAAGTCATCTGAAAGTACGAGTATAAGTGAAAATACTGATAAGTATTGATTCATTCCTACTCATAAACTTATTCTGAATAGCCTAGCCTAGCATAACATAGTATTGTTTAGCATAGCATATCCTAGTATAGCCTAGAATAGCCTAGCCTAAACTTGCCTAGTATATCATAGCATAGTATAACCTACCCTTTTTTAAGCCTAGTATAGCCAAGCCTAACCAAACATAGGAGCTGTGCCGTGCCTAACTTAGCCTAGCTTAGTATAATCTAGCTAGCCTAGTATAACCTAGAATAGTATAGCCTACTTTCTCCTATCTTGACTAGGTATAGCCTAGCCTATCGTATCCTAGTATAGCCTAGCCTGGCTTAGTAGAACCTAGTCTAACCTAGCATATTATAGTATAACCTAATGTAGCCTAGCTTACTATAGCTTAACCTAGCCTAACTAGGAATGGTTTAGCATTGCATGCCAGAGCCTAGCCTAGTATAGCCTAGCCAATATATCCTTGCATACGATAGTCTATTCTAGTATAATATAGGCTAGCTTAGTACAGCCTATCATAGCATAATCACACATAACATAATATGGCCAAGCGTATCATATTATAGCATAGCCTAGACTAGTATAGCATATTATACCCTAGACTAGAATAACCTTGCATACCTTAATCTATTATAGCCTTGGTTAGCTAGCTTATCACAACCTAACATAGTATTTCCTAGCATAGCCTAACATAGCAGAGCATAGCAGAGCATAGCCCTCCCTAGCCTATTATACTTTAGCCTACTCTAGCATAGCATAGTATAGCCCTGTCTAGCCTAGTATAGCTTAGCATAGCTTGGCATAGTATAACCTAGCATAGCATTAACTATCCTAGAAAAGTATAGCCTATACTATCCTATTATACCCTAGTCAAGCATAGCTTAGTATTGTCTAGCTTAAACATATTATATGCTATCCTAGCATAGCATTTTATGAGGAAATTAGCATAGTATATCTTATCCTTGTACATTATATCTTAGCATAGCTTAGCATAGTATAGCCTAGCCTATAATACCTTAGCATAGTATAGCCTATTCTAGGCTTGCCTAGCATATTATAGCTTCGTCTAGTCTAGCAGAGTATGGACCGAATAGTTATGATGTTATATGTTAAAACAAAATAATTCCAGGGCTGACCTTGGCAAGACTTTGGCAATTATATCACTCGAAAGAGAATTTAAAACAACATAAGGGTTTCAGGTTTGGTTAGAATCGGTCGAATATTTATTATGTTATTGCCAACACAAAATAATTTTAGCGTAACCTTGGGCTAACCTTGGGAGAACTTTAGCAATTATTGCATTCGAAAGAGAATGTAAAACAACTTAAAGGTTTCAAATTTCTTTAGAATCGGCTGAATAGTTACGATGTTATTACAAAAACAATAATAAAGAAAAACAGAGACCGACCGACCGACGAAAGACATAGTGAGATGTAGAGTCGCTCACGACTAGACTCGCACACAACTAAAAAAAAAATAGGAAACTGCACATTCAAATTATAAGTAAGAGACTGAAAAGGGATTAAAAGTTCTTACCAATGTCTGTTAAGTTTTTCTCAGATTCAATTTCCATCTTGATTTTCTCCCCTCTCCTTTCTTTGAATATTTTTTTTCTCTCAGCAATGGCATTTTTAGAAAAGGTATGTAAGATGTTTACACAATTATCGAGCTCTTTGCGATATCCCAGTAATCTGTATATCAAGTCGGGGTGTAACCAAGGACGCATCATTCTTTGTTGAATCATCCCTCCAAGCCTATTTTAAAGTAGAAGGAGTCATTAGGTGCTTGGTTTTTAACCGCGGTGCGATAGAACACAACAGCTGTGACAAGCTTCAAACAATATTTTATCTGTTGGAGCTACTATGAGACCAGATATTCCTAACACTTCAAATATTTCCTCAGTATTATTACCAATTTAAGGATACATTTTGATATTTTATGAGGTAAATTGGACATCTTGTTCCTTGAAAAGTATTTATATTTACACAATTGAAATTATGATGTTTGATACCTCATATTTTTCTCTGTTCGCTTATAGGTTTTGCGTTGGTGATTGACCTATTAGTTGTTAGTTTCCAGTATACCCGGGGTTATTTAGTTAGCTGTTAGTGGTCGAGAGATGGTTGGCTAAGTGCTGACCAGTAGAGGTTGACTTGGCGGTTTCCAACCCAAGTACTAGCAAGACCCAATATTGCTTAACTTCGACGTAGCGCTATTAGGGTATTTGGTTACAAGCGCTGACCTTGGGCTGACTCCAATTTTGTGGGGAGATTATCCTCTCGCTTGATTTTAGTGATGTAGGCTGGGTAAGAGGTCCGATTGGATTACCGGCAGGAAAAGGAATCTCGGAAGAAAGATCCAAGGACTTTTTATTGGGCGGATAACTCGGTAGGCTTAGGTCCAATAAAGTTAATTAAACATATGTCGGGTATTTTAGGCAGGCCTACTAATGTTTGAGTCTATTTCAACTGTTTTTGGCCGACTGCCTTTGGGGTCTACCCAGAATGGTATATACTCTATCGAAAACAGGGGGTGTGGCCCACTGTTAGCCAATGCTACTGTTTGAGCGGAGCTTACTCGACTGAATGTTTATTTGTGTGTATACGGGGATAAAGAAAATCTTTATCTGAAATTTTGAGAATAAAATTTCGTGTTTTGCAGATCTTCGATAGTAAATATAGGTCTGCATCATTCCTGTCTTCAGCTCGGTGCCAATGGCTGCATCTGCTTCGACGTTTGTTTGTACAGCTGTGGCGTTTCCCAGAAGTTGCGCGACTCAAAAGTATAGTCTAGCTAGCCTAGTATAACGTAGCATAGTATAGCCTACTTTATCCTACCTTAGCTAGGTATAGCCTAGCCTATCGTATCCTAGTATAGCCTAGCCTAGCTTAGTAGACCCTAGTCTAACCTAACATATTATAGTATAACCTAGTGTAACCTAGCTTACTATAGCTTAGCCTAGCCTAACTATGAATGGCTTAGCATTGTCGGATACTGCGGGAACCGCCTTTCTGTGTGTGACCGCGTGTATGCGTGTAAGTATATATGCGTGTGAGTGTGTAAGCGCGTATGCTTGTGAGACTGTCGAATTCGTTTTGCCTATAGCCCTTTACCAGAACAGTGCATATTATTGTTTACATGACCGAATGTTACATGTTCTTATTTACATGTTATTTACATGATAAAATGTTATATATTATTATTTACATGAAAAATATTATAGATTTTTATTTACATGAAAAAATGTTGTATATTTTTAGATTACTTGCATGTGCATAATTACGTGAGTGACCACTTCAAGCCTTCAAAGGATTTATATGACACTGATCTGTGAGGCTTCATTGTCAATCCTAATTCGCCTTGCAATGTGGCACTATACGCCTTCTACACCTTGAATGATTTCATTATGCATGAGAATATTTCGATTCTGACTTTAATGTATGATAGTGAAAGTGCAACTAAGGACACTATTTGTAACGAATCCATCTTTGTACGCTTACTTGCCTAACCTGTTTTTTTCGTTTCGTGACCTTACTACAAGAAAATAACTTGTATGGATTTTACTAGCGATCTACATTTCTTTTGACACCTGGTTTTCGAGCAGTGGGTCGCTACAACGTATGGCAGCAGACGCACAGATGACGCAAATCAGGAAACCTACCCAGTAACTATCTATGCCTATTCAGGAGTTCTCCTCCAAGCATACACTGTTAGTCTTTTTAAGGTACTTGAAACTGAAACACCCTACACAGTTATAAAACTAGGACAAAAGTGATGGCACCGACAATGCCTTTCATTCATTTTACTAAAAACGATTACATATTTTTTAGATTCAGTGAGAGATATGAAAATTGGAAGAAACAGAAAATGAAATGGTTGAGTTGGGTAAAGCAATCTTATCAAATAAAAACAAAAATAAAGCTCGTTCTTCGGCTGCCGTTGGCAATTCCTTTTTCTATGTGAGTTACCAGATGGAATATTATTTTAGTCAATGTTCTCGTTATTGTCACAATGGCTAAATATACCAACTTGACTAATCCTCTTTTCCCTATACCAAACAAAATACCAAATTCATCAGAGCATATGAATGGTTGAATGGTGAAAACAGCTGCATTTTATCTCCAACTCTCTCTAATTAATGGGCAAAGTCCTATTTACAAAAAACAAATTGTACCTTCAATTTTATAGTATTTAATGGATTTATAGGTAAAAGGGTAGTAAATAAATTGCAGTCCAATATATCTAGCATTGACTTTGGTTGTTTGTATCGTAATGATGTGATTTATAAAAGGAATTTTCTCCTTTTTCACGAAATTAATGCAAGGTAGAATTTTCTCCCGAGGAAGGGATGCAAAAAAGAGGAAAATTAAATTAAAAATGTGGCAATCGTATCCGCAGTTTATTGGTAAAAAGCCACTATGGAAAGTGCCTTTAAGCCTTGTATTATCTTTGAACTCACGGTAGGCAATTCTGGAGAGAGGAAAGCATATTTTTATACAGGTAGCTGTCCTAAACCCTGGTTTCCCAAAGACGCTTAGTGTATAATCCCCAAGCAGTTAATCCTCGAACCCCGACAAAATTAATAAGCCCCGAAGAGAGAGTTAGGACAGGGTGTTCATTCCACGGCGATCGAGAAACAGGTTTTGCATTTTTCTAATCTCGAAATAAATAAAAGTGAAAACCAAATACTGTATCCACCTGCCCGAAAAGTTTGGAAACGTTACATAAATCAGGGAAATTAATGGAGACGAAGATGTATGGAAAGTATATATGGAGCGAGAGAGAGTCCTTGTCGCACTAAGGACCTCTCCTAAATCTGTCTCTATCCTGAGACAAAAGAATTTAGGCGGGAGATAAATGATTTTGTCCTTCCCTCTTTTGACATTACTTATGAAACAAAAGAATATTAAATTTAATAATAACAAATAGAAAAGTCATGACGTCACTAAAAAACATAAAGAAAGAATCTGCTTAATTAAGATGAATGCGAATTATCCATAGATTTAGGATAGGGGCGTAGGAAACGTAATTAATAACACTGTACAATAATGAAAAACAAAACAAATGAGAATAAACTTTTCTAGGGTTTTTTTTTTTTGCCTAAATCACGAATAAAACATCCGTCTCTTTCTGCAACCCTTCAGTTTCTCGTAAATTACAATCTTCCTTACGTTAAATACACTGATTGTTCCGTAGAGATTGAATGCAAACAAGATGGGGCAAACAAGGTGTTCCTAAGGTGTTTGTCAACCTAACCTAGGAAATTTATGAAAGTATACTCAATATCATTTTAGTAATATGGGTCCAAATCCGTAGTAACTTTTACGTAACGCTTGCTAATTTTGTAACTTACTATAAATCCTTCCTATTTTACTTTTTTATTTAATATTTGTTGCTGTTACAATTTATATTATTTTTTTTTCTTTACAGGAGACAGAGCTAAAATGGCTAGAGAATGCAAAATGCAAACAAGGTGTTCCTAAGGTGTTTGTCAACCTAACCTAGGAAATTTATGAAAGTATACTCAATATCATTTTAGTAATATGGGTCCAAATCCGTAGTAACTTTGCTAATTTTGTAACTTACTATAAATCCTTCCTATTTTACTTTTTTATTTAATATTTGTTGCTGTTACAATTTATATTATTTGTTTTTTTTTCTTTACAGGAGACAGAGCTAAAATGGCTAGAGAATGCAAAAATTCCCCAGACAGTTTCTGGTATATATGTGGATCAGTTACAATACGACAATACAAGAGACAGTTGACATGTGAAGAAACTTTATGAGCTGTACTTTGGATGTAAAGTGGGTGACCAGAACAAACGCTAGGCACCTCACATATGTTGTGCCAGGTGTAAAAGTTCCTTTTCTGCCTGGGTGAAAGGCAAAGAGCCTAGCCTCATTTTTAGCGTATCAATGGTCTGGAGGGAGCCAAAGGACCATTCAACGGATTACTACTTCTGCTTAACAGATACTAAATGTGGGTATTAAATATGTTTTTTTTCTTAGTCATTAGTATATTTTTAAGAGATGTATCAATTAAAAAGATCAAAATACATACTATGTTGAACTTCCACTATTTCTGCAAGTGATCACAGCCAGTAATATCCATTCTTAGTCTTGATTTTATTTTATTTCACTGCAGCTCGCAACAGAAAAGGCAGGAAATCTATCATGTATCCAATCATTTTGCCACCACTGCATATAAAACTAAACCTAATGAATTTGCCAAAGCACTGCAACATAACAAGCCATGTTTCCAGTACCTCAAAGCGATCTTCCCTAAAATATGTGATGCCAAGATTAAAGAAGGCATATTCGTAGTCCCTCAGATTCGTCAAATTATAGCTGATGATGACTTCGAGGCGGCAATGGATGAAACCGAGCTAGTGACCTGGCATGCATTCAAAGATGTATGCAAAGGACTTCTGGGAAAGCACCAAGGGGCCCAGCGAGAGCGTACAGTGGAGAGCCTAATCAAGTGCTACCAAGATCTCGGATGCAATATGTCACTGAAGATAGACTTTCTTCATTCTCATCTGTCCTTCTTCACAGAGAATGCAGAAGGTGTGAGTGATGAACATAGAGAAGGGTTCCATCAAAATATAGCGAAAATGGAAAACAGGTATAAGGGAAAATGGAGCCCTGCTATGCTGGCTAACTTCTGCTAGAACCTGAAGCGTGACACTCCTGAGACGTCTTACAAACGAAAAAATAAATACTAAAATGTGGGTTAATGCATTATATAATGCTAACAAACATTCTGATTCATTATATATTCTTGAATTAATTACGATGGATACATTTAATCTGACTTTGGGAGCGAAATACATTTATGGTATCATGGAAATCGGTATCATTTGCATAATTATTAAATCGGCAATTTACAAGAAAATGTTAAGTGATGGGAATTTTTTGTGTTATCAAATTCGAATTCAGCAAAACTCAACTTCATAATAAAATGTTTTTTTCTTGACACTGAAATTTGTTGTACAGTGTAATTAATCAGATTAATTACGAGGGGCGGTCAATAAGTTTTGCGAATCGGTAGGGCAAAACAGAGAAAGGGGGATGGCTGTTTGTGAGGGTGTTAGGACAAGTTATGACAAGTCAGGACCTGCAGCCGCACGTTCCTGCCTCGTCTATTCAAGAAGCAGTAGCTGATCGAAGATCGTCAGTCACAAATATTTCAACAGTGGAGAAGGTTGAGCACCGCGCAGTGATCAAATTTTTTGACCAAGGAAGACAAGAATGCAAAAGAGATCCATGAACGCATGGTTGCAGTGCACACCGACACCTCCCCTTCCTATGCAACCATTGCTCGCTGGAATAGGGAGTTCAGCCATGGTCGTGAGTCCCTTGAAGATGACTCCCGTCCAGGACGCCCATCAGACGTGACCAACGAGGACAATGTGGCTCGTGTGGAGAGGATCATCCTCGAAAATCGACGAGTGAAGGTCGAAGAAATCGAGCGAGAACTTGGAATATCACATGGAAGTGTTATCAACATCATCCACGACAATTTGGCCATGACCAAGGTCTCTGCTCGTTGGGTCCCTAGAAACCTCACGCCCCATGATTGACTTCAACGTCGTCAAAGTCCACAAGACCAGAGCTGCACAAGCTGCCCTGCGCGAGTGCGGATTCGAGGAGCTCAACCATCCCACCTACAGTCCAGATCTGGCTCCTAGCGACTACTTTTTATTCCGCCTGCTCAAGGCTGCACTGCGTGGACGCCAGTTTGGGGACGATGAAGATGTCCTGCTCGCCGTCCAGGAGTGGATTGAACAGCAGTCGGGAGATTTCTGGTTGTCGGGAATTCGAATCCTCAGGGACAAGTGGCGCAAGTGCATTGAAGTCGAGGGTAGTTATATTGAAAAATAATAAAACACTCTATCTCATATCTCGTTTCCTTATATCCGAATTGCAAAACTTATTGACCACCCCTCGTATTATGATCATTAGCTTTGCCTTTACGCGGGTCGGAGCGAATCAACACCAATTTAAAAATTTCCCACCTACATGTCCTTCATGCTTATAGTGATGTGGTGCTATGTGCTGCAACATCTCGTCCAGAGATCGTCACTAGGCAGAATATCACTCCATCACAAACCACTTCAACCCACATCCATTAATCTCGGTACTCTCGTAAGCCCATATGCTCTTACACACACAGACACACTCGGATGCTCTTTTCACAAGTCTCTTTCTATCCATTCTTTCTAGATTCTATCCATTCTTCCTACTTTCTATCCTACATTCTTCCTTCATTTGTATCCATGCATTTCTATTTTACATTTTTATCCATTCTTCCTACATTCTTACTACATTTCTATCTTACATTTCTATCCATTCTTCCCACATTATATCCTACATTTCTATCTTACAGTTTTATCCATTCTTCCTCCATTCTTAGCTTACATCCTTCCTACATTTCTATCCATTCTTCCTACATTCTTCCTACCTTTCTCTCCTATATTTCTATCTTAAATTTCTATCCATTCTTCCTACTTTCTATCCTACATTCTTCCTTCATTTCTATCCTACATTTCTATCTAACATTTTGATACATTCTTCCAACGTTCTATCCCACATTCTTCCTACATTTCTATCTTACATTTATGTCGATTCTTCCTACAGTTTTATCCATTCTTCCTACAGTTTAATCCATTCTTCCTACATTTCTATTCATTCTATCCTACATTCTTCCTTCATTTCTATCCATTCTTCCTACATTCTTTCTACATTTCTATCCTACATTTCTTTCTTACATTTCTATCCATTCTTTCTACATTCTTCTCACATTCTATCATACATTTTTCCTACCTTTCTATCCATTCTTCCTACATTATACCCTACCTTTCTATCCTACATTTATATCCATTCTTCCAACATTATATCCTACACTTCTATCTTACATTTCTATCCATTCTTCTTACATTTCTATCCATTCTTCTTACATGTCTATCCTAAATTTCTATCTTATATTTTTATCCATTCTTCCCACATCAAATCCTACATTCTTCCTACATTTCTATCCTAGATTTCTATCCATTCTTCTTATATTCTTCCAACATTTTTATCTTACATTTTTATCCATTTTTCCGACATTCTATCCTACATTCTTCCTGCATTTCTATCTTACAATTCTATCTTACATTTATATCCATTCTTCCTACATTTTTATCTTACATTTCTATCTATTCTTCCTCCATTCTATCCTAAATTCTTCCCAAATTTCTAGCCATTCTTCCTACATTTCTATCCATTCTTTTTACATTTTATCCTACATTCTTCTTACATTCTCTCATACATCCTTCTTACATTATATCCTACATTTCTATCCATTCTTCCTACTCTGACACACACTCGGATACTCTCTTCACATGTCTCTTTCTATCCATTCTTCCTACATGCTCGCACCACCTAAGAACAGTCAATCCCAACATCATTTATGCCTTTTTTCACGCAATCTCTGAAGTCTTTCCTCTTTATCTCCCTTTCATAGACCAAGCATCCCTCTCAAGTTGTCTATTTGTACTGCTCTCATTCGAGATCTTTCATTTCTCTTCTATACCATAATTTCACTACCATACACCAAGGTTACCACCTGGTATACTCTCATGCACCTTCCCGGCACATTCCACACTCCAACCAATAACATTCTTAACGTTCTAATCACCCCTGAGACATTTTTATGATTCCAAGCCTTGTGGCTCAAACTTCCTTCATTCATAGCTCTTTCATTCACGATACAACAAATATACTCGAAACATCATATTTGTTTAAAAAAAAACACCAACTCTATCAAATCAACCCCCATGCATAACTGCACATCCCATCATCTTACTCTTTTTTTATGCATGTATATTTTTCCCATCTTCACACATACCCTGCAAAAAGCTTCTATCAAGATTTGCAAATAGCCCTCACAATCAGTCACCGGCATATACCAATAAATAGAACGGATTCGTCATCACTCTCACACTTTTTTCCATCAGCCCCAATCGTAGTTCTCCAGTACTACCAATAAATAGAACGCATTCATCATCACTCTCACACTTTTTCTCTCAGTACTCAATCCATAAATATATAAAACAGGTATAGTGCAATAACTCCCTCGGCACACAACTTTACCCGAACGCCCTGTTTCAAACATACCATACATACATTTTTACACCATCCAATAATTTACCACTTCATAAATTCTCTGAATCTGCCATAATACCTACTTATCCACAACTATTAAACAATTGACACAAACTTCAAGTAGGTGTTGTTTACATTTACTCCAAACATAATTTTGACTTAGCAAAACATGCATCCATTTTGAGCTGAGAAGGTTCTGTATATTCCCATGCATCCATTTTGAGCTGAGAGGGTTCTGTATATTCCCATGCATCCATTTTGAGCTGAGAGGGTTCTGTATATTCCCATGCATCCATTTTGAGCTGAGAGGGTTCTGTATATTCCTACAAAATGTCGTATTTTCTATATCGGGAGATAGTTTACAAAATGAAAAGGAATTTTATTTAACGGTTTATAATAGTCGCATGCAGTTAATATTATAGAGTAAACCAGGCAATGGCTGCGCCACACCCCCCTAAAATCTAAAAAAAATCTAAAAAAACCGGCCATGGTTAAATTTTTCTAAATTTTCTGAACTCACCATTTGAAATTCTTTGGGTTTAAAAAATTCACAAAATTTCGATACTTATATTTATTTCTCAACTTCACCATTTTGTTTTTTTGATATTATAAAAGAATTATTAGAAATAACTTTGATAAAAAAACATAAGTCATAACCAAACTAAGATTAAATTATTATTCAAATATTCAAAAAGTCCCCTTCTTAAATTATAGAGTTAGTGATGAAAGTTTTATTCAGTATTATGCATATTCCATCGTATATTTGCTTAACTCAAGCTTTAATCTCCAATATATTTCATATTATTACCATATAAAAAGTACATAAATCATTGTTTGACTTAATAAATATATATTTCCCAATGTTAGATAATAATATTATTATTTAAACTTAAACCTAATTAATACTTCTTCGCTACAAAGCTTTTTCTAACATTCCTTATTTTTTGCTTGACAGAATCAGGGATTGTCATTTCTCAAAGATGTAGGCATTTTTTAATGCATTTAAAATCATTTTGACCTGTCTTCTGACTTGGCTATGGATTGAAAGGATCTTTTATCATTTCTTTTAGTTCTTCTTCATATTTAAATTTCAATACTGGAGGCTCATAAGCTTGAATGTTGCTGATATCAACTAAATCCTCACATTGATATGCAGTCAAATTGATCTCTGATATCCTGTTGAGTCTGATTCCTTGAGCACGTCTTACACGGAGAGGAGCAGAGGAATTTTTACTTACATTGAAGATGTTTCACATCCTTCTTCCTGTAATTTTAAACAGAACCGGCTTGGAGAGATACAAGAATTGTCTCTGGTACCAGAGAAAAGGCATTTATTTGGGGAACAGAAAAAAATAAGCCCTGAACTTCTTGCCTCTGATTCTTGAAGGCCTGAATCATCATGGAATAAACCTCTGGATCAAGATAGAAGTATTTCATCTTCTTAATGAAGAACCACATTGGTCCATAGACCTCTGTGGATGAAAGTTATAATTATCACCAGTTGGGCTAGGATTTTCCGTTCTTATATAAAGAACAAGAATTCTAACAGCTATTGTTAGCCATCTGGCATAACTGATAGGACCATCTTGTCTCAAAACAGACTTGACAGAGACCATACCAAACTTGATTCCCACCAAATACTCATAAAGGAGTCGCTGATCTAAAGTTAGTTCAATGCTGATTTCATCAGTGGAACAACAGATTAATCTATGGAATGAAAGTTGACTGGCGTCTTTTCTTTGTTGTAAAGATCAGCAGATTTACCAATTAGCGCAAAGTATTTATTTGGGTCATTGGTATAGCCATCTACATATCTTACAAAGTTAATTCATTAAGATGGAGAACACAAACAATTAAATGAAGCGTTTTCTGTATTTTTCTCTCCAAATTAGCCATAGCTTAATTTAAAAACAAGTGTTAACATTAGTGTTATAACAAATATCAGCTTCTAGTGTCTCCAAACTGTCATGGTGTTCAAAAATATTGTTAAGGGCAGCAGCCTGGCCTTCTCTTGTTTCCCGTTCATTAATTTCTAATGCCATAGTAGTTTAGATACTTTCCTTGATAAATAGAATCACTTTCTTTGCAGTGAAAGTCAGATGATGCACAGTTTCCCTCTTTTAGCTTACCTTAATTTTCCCATTTTCGTCCCTTATTTCCTTTAGAACCAGCAATTTTTGCCAATTTAACTTCTTTTTTTTTAGGAAGAAGGGAACGACTAGGATTTGCTTTTTGCCAAATGTTAAATAGACTCTCTGTTACATGATTAACAATACCAGACTTATCTATCGATGCAATATCCAGCTCTAGTTTAAATCAATCTGACAATGTCACGTAATGTTGGTAAATCAGCTTCAGAGAAGTCGTCTGGGACCCCACCAACCTTACTTTCCATCTTCTGACGAATTTTTAGGTCTCATTTTATCTAGAATTAAGATCTGACAATTAAAATTTTATGAACTTAGCCTATCAAGTTATTTTGAGAGTTAACACCTGCAGTCTCCGGAAAATGGCCACACAATTCAACAATATGCATCCAGACCGCGCACCAATCACACATAGATGTGCTGGCCAGTTGATAGCCAGATTTAAGGAAACTGGTTTCATAGCTGACAAACCTTACAATGGACCTTCAAGGACTCTTACGGACGTCGTTACCAGCACCATTGTGTTGGCTAGGTTCACTGCCAGTCCCATGAAGTCACTTCGACACATGTCTAGGGAAACTAGAATCTCCTAGAGCAGCATCCACTGCAACTTGACACTTCATCACCGGCACTAGTTTTTCTTTATTAAAAAGGTCTACAGCTAGAATTCTTCTTGGTTGCCTCAAAATAGGGGGCTAGCAATTCGCATGGATGGAAAACTTTGTTGGGGGTTGATGTGAAGGCTGGCACTTGCAGTGGAGGATGGTGGCAGCCGAGCAAGAGAGCTGTGTTAATGTCAATAATATGCCTCTCCCGTGAGTGCAAGAATTAATCGGCCACAAATAGCGTGAGGTTGCCGGAGTTGCCATCATGAGGTTGCCAGCTGCACCCCAATTTTAATTGGTTGGATTCTTCCGAAGAACAAGGTGCCCAATGCCTTAGGATTTATGGTGGGATATAGAAAAGCAGAATCGTTGGTCTCTTTTTCTTCTACGAAACCGTAACTGGTGACACGTAGCCCAAGATGTTGCAGAGGAAACATTTTCAAGGCTGTTGAACCCAGCAGTGATTTTAGCAGGGTCGCGCTCCCTAAGTATTTCGCTACAAGGTCAGAAATTGCCTCAATACACATTTTGATTTTCCACCACTTTCGAGAGAGCCATGAACACATCATACACCTTATATCATCTAACCCTTCCTTTCTCAGCCTTATGTGTAAAGGCAAACACTTGGTACACATTGCCCCTACACTCTCTAAACCTACTTTATCCTTAAGTAATTTTCTTACACCTTAGTGTATAAGAAAATTACTTGCATTTTTCAGACGCTGCTCTACTTTCAACGGACTTACAGCACAACAACCAGACTCATTTGATAACACAGACACCACCATATTTTAGGACTTCGGCCACTATATCATCTATTTCAGATGCCTTCCCATTTTTCAGAGCTTTCACAGCACTATCAGTCACTTTCATACTTACATGTTTTAAACTTTGATACAGAGCATGGTTTGTATCCTCGAAGCCAATCAAACTCACATTCGCTTCATCTACAATACTAACACTATACATCTTATAAAAGTACTCTTACCCTCTACCTATATAGAAATATTACCTCCAATTACCCCCTTCATTCTTATCTTTGACATTCACACAATCATGCTTCTCTTGGGGTCATCCTCCCTTTCTTACTTCCAAAATCACTCTCTGTTCCAATCTGAATCCCCATTCATCTTCCTTTGAAATGTTCCTCTTGCTGCTTTCATCCGTTGACGGGTCGCTCTTTCGATTGCTCTTTTATTATGGGTTCATCCTGATTACAATGACAGTGGGTAGTAAGCCCGTGGGCACCGGGGGCCGATCTTCGTTGGAGGGAAAGGGGCATCAAGAGTCACCGCGCTGCGTTTCCCGACCAAACATAGGGCATAGAACACTTTGTATCCCAAGGGAGGGTCACATGATGATAGATGTTGCTACACGATGTAGATGATGTTGTATGGCCATTCTCTCATGTAAGGAGGGGGGGGGGGCAATGGGACTTGTGGTTCCATCCCACGGCGTCTCCCTCTTCTCATCTTATCAAGGTCAAAGTACAGAATGACGCTGAGGGTAATTCTCACAGTCACCCACGATTTAGTCTGCCAGGACTGGGATCTAGTCCCAAATTACCTCTAAGGTTAGTGGTAATATTTTATTAATATTAAAAACCGAAATTATGTGAAAAATAAAATAAAAGGTGAACCAACGAGGGCATATGTATCATAAAGCTTTCCGACAAAGCTTACAAGGAAAGTTGGGGAAAGTGAGGGTAGGTATGCCTCGCAACTCTCCTTAATCTCTGTCTATGGCTTTTCCCCTCTAATTTGTGACCCGATAATGACGTCATAAGCATTTAATTGGCTTTAAATAAGGGGAGTGAGGGAGTGCGTCTCATTCCAACCTGGCCCCGGTACACGATTAAACCAGGTCCCCTCGGAGGGCCCGTATGAGCTGGTTGGGAAGATCCCCTTAGTTCTCCTTTGGTCCCAAAGACCCCCGTGGGGGCGGAGGGAACCCCGGTGGCTCGGGACTTACTTGTAGATGGCCTTCGCGTAGTCCGACTCGGCGTTGTCCTGCGCGTTGATGCTGATCCCCATCGCGCTCTCTGCAAGAAGAGTCGGTTCGGGGGGATATCCGCGAAGGATTCCTCGATTAACACTACTGTGGGGTGTGAACGCCATGGGATCGAACCTATGGAGGCGAACACTCGATCCGCACAACCACTACCCACTCTCCACCCAATTTGCTCTTCCCTCCCCCTATCACTCCATTGGAAGGAGGAGATTCAACCAAAGTTGACGGTTTAAACAACTTTCATTATTATTATTATTATTATTATTATTATTATTATTATTATTATTATTATTATTATTATTATTATTATTATTATTATTATTTTTATTATTAATATTATTATTATTATTATTATTTTTATTATTATTATGATTTTTATTATTATTACTATTTTTATTATTTTTATTATCATTATTCCCTTTACTTTATTGAATACTATTTATGGGCCTGTTCATCAGCAGTGCGTCTTGGATTCCCTCTTTCGTTTTCAGCCATATCCTTTCTTGGTTCGCTTGGTCATAGCGTTAATTATATGTACCATTTATAAATGTATTTTGTTGTTTTTTAATAAAAGGCGACGACCAACGTGGGAGGAGTGGTAGATTTGTTAGAAAGAGTCTTATTAACGAAAAGAGTGAAGTTAAAAGCGGTTAGAATGAGTAGAGCTCGACCCTCGAGTTACCGAAAGAGGAGACTACTTGTTACGCGCGGTTTGATTACCAAGAATAATATCCAGAGCGCAGAGAGTAATCGGGGTGTAAATATCGAAGGCTTCTCCCCCCGAGAGAGGCTCCAGTTTCCTGACGAAGGTGGCGCTTTGCCGGTCGAAGACACTCACGAAATCTTCCAAAATTTTGAAATGAAAAGTCTGAGTGAGCAATTTTCGCCTCGAGTGCCACTTCGCGCCTGCGAATGGAGGTCGAGGGTGAGAAAGGGACACTTTTTTAGGGTTACCACAAATCCCAAATGGAATTAGGGAGCAGGAAAGACCCTTAGATCCACCCGAGGCCAGACCAGGAGAGGAAATTCAAATGATCTTGAATTTCCATTTATATACATACGCCAAAATGAAGTGTAATTAGCATAAGAAAAGACACATACACCGAAATGAAATGAAATTACCACAAAAAAGAACCATACACTAGAGAATATTGGTAACATAGAACTGAGTGGACTAAAAATGGATTTTTTATCCAATTAAAATAGAAGTTTATAAATCCTTAGCTACACGCAGCATTACCCTCACTCACGCACTCAATCACGCATACACTCGCCTCAACACACTACAGAACACCCTAGTCTTGCAGCACCCCCAATAAACCACTTATAGGTAGCTTCTCTAAAACACTCGCTGGACCTTCGTGGGAGAGACGCCATTTTTCCATAGGACGCGAAACCCGAGCCGATCGCTGTTGGACCCAGACCAGCCTCTACGTCAGGAAGCGGGGATACCCCAAGGAATTCAAAACCCCAACTTTCGAAATCTTGCATTGATTCTAAAAAATCTAAATACACCTCATTTAGGCGTCATGAAGATACAGACCAAGGGAATTAAATACATTCCAGTCTCGTGAATAAATTATCTGCTCTTATACAGTGGTTTTACTATCATTATATATATATATATATATATATATATATATATATATATTTATTTGGAAAAAGTATGATTATATATATGCAAACAGAAAAATGTATACATGCACCTGATAAATTTCCGCGAGCAATTAGTTTAAAATAAACTGTATGTCCAATAAATTCTGCTTGCGCCTTTTACCAGACTGAGATTCTCCAGAACTTTCTGGAATAAGCTACAAAACTTAATACAGTGTAGACGAGGAGCCTTTCTTCATACGATGTTAGCCTACTTTTTGCCAGATATCAGAATGAAAGAACTTAAATAAGACAATAATGTATGTTATTTCATTTCCAGACTCTAGAAACAGGCATGGACAATGCAAGAGATAAAATTCCGCCATAAACTTGAAAAAGGCCGCTTGACTGATATTCATAATACTGTATGGAAGGTTAAAGTTTCCACACACCAGTAAGAAACGTGTCAATGTTTTGCTGCAGTTGGACTCAACATTCAGAAATGATAGTAAAGAGATTCATGTACTAAAGTAACTTCTACAGCTATCGGGTTAGAGAAAATTCATAATATTCGTAAAAGTACCTTGCTGCGAGACTTACGTTTACAAAGGAGCATATTCAATGTGATATAAAAAAAATGGCTCTAAGTATTAGGGAGAGAAGAATATAAGATCGAAAGAGATGGTCATAATTGCAGAGGTCATGTTTGACGAAAAGCTGGTGAGGCACTTCTTCCAGCTGTGAAGTATGATAAGGAAAGCATAAAGGTATGGAGTTCTTTTACTGCAAATGGTATAAAAACACATTATAAAAGATAGAATAATGGGAAGGGAAATAATTGAGTTATTTTGAAAGAAAATTTTCAACAATTACAGAGAAAACTGGAGTTGTATAGGTTCTATTACTTTACCAGGACAAGGATCCTAAACATACGACATTTAGTGAAAAATTGCTATTAAGATTCCACAATTAATGTTTTGCAATGGCCATGCCAAAATAGAGACCTAAGCCGTCTATAAAATAGATGGATGTAGTTAAAAATGCCATCTACCTATGAAACCTAATGGATGAAGTTTCTTTTTATAACGCTCTTCTTGCAGCTGCTAAGGGCGTACATAGCTACCAAAATTTCAAATAGGTACCGGATGTACACAGGGTCTATTTTTGTGAAACAATTATTTTTTTCCAGAAGCCTTTATAATGAATACAGAGGAGCGGGTGTCAATGGTAATTTGGCGAATCAAGGAAAGGAAATACAATGTCATCAGAGAGATTAGGAAATTTCATAAGCCGGGGCCGACACGGCAAGAAAATACGAAATTTGGGGAACAAATTTAAACGAATGGAATCTGTAAATAATGAAGCAAGATCCTGCCACCCGCCAATGACGGATCTGACCGTGAATGTTGTACGCGAATTATATCACTGAGGAGCCACGTACTTCTGTTCGTGTTGCATCTCACAGACTCGGACTCTCGACGTCATCTCTTCACAAAATTCTTAACGTTTATTTTAAGAATAAAAGTTATCATTTGCAAGTTTTATATCATTTATTCAAGGAGGATGCTCTTCGGCGAATCGCTGTTTGCCGATCTCCTAGAACAAATCCGGACTGACAATTGTCAACTTTGGTAAATGAACGACCGAATGATCTCGTCCAAAGGTGAGAAAGAAACCTCACAGAAAGCTAATGTCTGGATGGGTTATCAAGATCTAAGGTTCATGATCCTTTGTTTCTTCGCTGAAGCTATAGTTACGAGGTCTATTTATCAGGACATGTTGCAGTAATTCTCTGAAACCCAACTGATTTCAGATAGGATTATTAATACAGTCGTTTCTCAGCATGATGGTGCTCTTTGTCACTATGCAAAAATAGTTCAGGATTATCTAAATGAAGGTTTTCCATCTCGCTGAATCGGAGGCGGAAGCAACCAAAGACCTTGGCCAACGAGATCCCTAAACTTAGTCCCTTTAGATATTTTCGCATGGGGCTTTATCAAATCGCATCTCTATCAGACCAGGATTATGAATCCTAAAAACTTATGCACATGAATACGAACAGCTGGAAATAACATAACACTGCAAATGCTACTGAATATCTATAGAAATGCTGCAAAACGATTTGAGCTGTGCAGAGAAAGTGATGGACGTCACACCGAATCCTAAACTTAATTATTTAATAAATCAACCGAAGAGGAGATGAACTGGCGCGCAAAAGTGCATAGTGGGCACAGCATAAAGAAAGCGCAATCCCCCAGCATCTTCCAGAAGCTCTCTCCATGGGGTGTGTGGAAAGCGCTGGTCATCAAGCAGATGTAGTGGATCGAATCCACCATCCACAATACACGCTTGGTTCTAATGCGTACAACTCGTATCCATATTCAAGCTTGAAACGAACAAAGAAACAGTAGAACATCAGAAGAGCAGCCCTTCCAGCACCCTAAGATCTGGACGCCACGGGTTGGACAATACCCATGATACGGAGAAAAGAGATCCTAAGACTGTTAATGTGATCCTTCCAGGTGAGGTGTCCCTTGAAAACAATACCAAAGAAACGATGCGACTCTAGCACATCCAAGCGTACCCATAAATTTAGGAAGAGGTCCATGTCAGGAAGAAGATATGGGTGGTGGTAGAAGTGTACCACCCTTGGCCTAAGAAGACCAAAACTCGGGCATTTCGTTATAACAAGAGATGCAGTTCAGAGCCTGTTTAAGTAGGCACTCTGAGTTAGGCATCTGGCCTGCATAAAAAGTGAACGAAAAGTCGCCTATGTATGTAGAGTGTAGATGGAACATCTTACAGCAACACCAAGTGATAGTGTTGATTCTCATGACAAAGAGAGATACATAAGGCACTTCCCTGTTCCCTCTTCTAACCCCATTGGAGCGTTGAGAGCTTCTTTTACCTTTAAGGGGAATTGGTGATCCCACAGGAACTCAGATATATTTGAACAAATATATTTGAAGGCGTCGCATCGACCCAATAGTATGAAGGGTCTCAATGATACTTTTTGGCCATGCGGAATCTGAGGCCTTCTCCAAATTAAAAGAACACTGTGGTCCACGGAGGAAGAGCTCTTAGATAATGTTTTCAAGCCGGAGCACAGCATCCGACGTAGAGTGGCCATGTGAAAGCTACAAAGTGCAAGATATAGTTGACCTTGGCTGTCTATAAAAAGAGACCATCGGGGGTTCTCTTTTTACTCTTAGCTAACACAGAGAGCGATCGATTTTTTAGTGCTGATTGCGCGTGCTTTATTTGGTGGGCCCCTGTTAAAGAGAAAAGGAATCCACCGCCAACCAAATTACAGAGAGAGTCGCAAAGAGCGATTCAATGGAAGAGGGCAAATGTAAAAGCCCTTGCACATAGATTAGGAGAGGACGAAGCCTCTTCTCCCCTAAGAGAATTTGGAAGTGTCCCTGATAGAGGATAGTGGGAGCTACATCCATAATCAAGAGAGAGCCGCTAGGGGGTGGCTCCCGGGCAAGGACTGGTAAAGCTGAAGCATCTTTACTGTTTATGTTGACGAAAGGAAAACCCCCTCCACCGGTCAAAGGGGCGCCTCGGGTTACCTCGCACTCTACGGTAACTAGGAACAACGAAAGCACGCTTGGAGGCGGCTCTCCTTTCATTACCGAGCGTTCTGTTTTATCGCCTCCAACCGTACTCATGCTATGGTTTTAATAGAATTAGAATGCATGAAAAAATGCTACAATGGCCTTTAATGCATTAGTAGGTATAAGAAAAGTACCAAGAGTGTCATCAATTTGAAGGAAATGACAATTCGCACACACAGTACCTCAGACCAGAGCTAGGATGAACCTTGATAACCCTGCCATATTATCCGGCCTTTGTTTCACTTCAAGCGTGAGCTGGAAGAAGTGAATATTGTCGATGACAAAGTATACACACCATTTCGTACATCTATATCAGTCATCGGGTTTTCAGTTCTCGCAGTGGGAATAGACCTCGCGGTATAACTTACGGCTCGACTGGGTTTAGGTACGGGGACAGAAATGCGCGTGGACATCAGAACCTCTCTAAGTTCGTAGAGAAAAGTTAGAAAATGTAGAATGCAGTAGGTAATAAGTAGGAATATAAATAGGATGGTTCAATAAGAAGTAGGGTAGGTAATCACCTACACAGGGGCAATGGGGCCGTGATAACGTTTAACAATCTACACAGGGCTCCCCTCTACGGGTAAAGAATGAGAACGAGTTGAGAATGTATGGAATAACATATGTAGTGAAGACTGCTGCAAGTTACAAGGAAAGTACTAGGAAAGTATGGCAAAAGTTTGACAGCTTTATTACTAACAAAGGTGTTGTGACAAAATATTAATTGTAGTTTTTCCTCTCTATGTAACCCTTTGATCTGTGTTCAATTTTAATAATGGTTACTAAGTAATTTGTTTCGGGGTACGGATAACTTTTGATTGTATTTTTGTAAAATGATTATGCAATATTTACTATATCGCCGAAATTATTAAAATATTAATCCAGAAATTAATTAAAATCCCTACACCAGTGGTGTGTAATTAAAATTCTGCTCCAAACTGCATTCACCACAGAGAACATCGTCGGGTCGGCACAGTACGTCCACGACGCTGGCTTCAAATTATGACCCCAAGTGATTGTAAGTGATATAGGTACGGCTTCATTACCCATCACTAACAGATCCTTGGTGTCTTTCCAAACCAGCGGTTTAGTTCCAGACTCATAGAACACCAATTGGGCTCTAAAACTTACCACTTGCTGTGAGTAGCCCAGTCCCCAGCCACGGATGCAGATATTCATAATCTTTACTCTTCTCTAGATTTCTTCTGCTGTTGAGAATCACCTAGAAAGAGTGTTTTTTAGGTGATGAAATGGTTGGTTTAATATTATTGTTTTATCAGGCGAGCATGAAAGTTGGCGCTTTTTTAACTCAACGTAGATAAATGCAAATGCAGTTTAAATAATGGAATATATTCTACAAAATAATTTGCTTCTGCTACAGAGATGTTTTCCAAACAAAATAAAGTTTATGTATGACTCTTAAATAAAACTCCTTCAGCTTTGAAGCAAACTTTTTTGATTTCCGGATGAAAAACTGCAGTGGGGAAAAGCATATAATAGGTCACAAAGGCTTAATTTAAATATAATAAGAGCAAGAGTCTTGAATATACAGTTTTAGTCCAATAAGGAGTAGAAGAGAGGAGTGAATTCCAAAAGTAGCATTTCCATCTGCAAATGCTACATATAAGCTAAATGGCCGCTCCTTTCTGGTTCCCCCATGTCCTTATTTAAAATCTGATTGAGAAAACGAAGAACCAACTTCCTGGCCATGGTTCCTTATAGCCTCATGATTATATATTTTGGCCTAATTTGAAATGACAGTTAGAAACTAGCATTACCTCGTGTACTCTACGTTTAGTACAATTTTTACCTCTGCAGAAGTACATTTATATATAACACAGTATGGCTGCATCCCGATCCAGAACTTGGACACAGATGAATCATAATTACATAGTTTATCTGACAGCATGCCGAAGAGTTCTGTAAATTGAAATGAAAATCATTATTATTATTACACCGGGTAACGAAATTTAACTTTTTTTCATCTTCAAAGATTCAATGCAAAATTTCTAGACCTATTTTTTATGCAGATTACGAAATTTTAGTTTGGCTTGGCATAACACGTCTTATTATTTCTACAGTTACGAACATTTTTCGTTTAACTGCATCTACATGAATGATGCATTCGCCTAATAGCAAATAATGTATGGAAGTAAAAACTTTATTACAGTAATTAAACCTAAATACTATCCATTAGGACAACCTAAAAACGTTGGACTTATTTTGTTCCTCTTCATAAGCTAAAAGCGTTGAGCTATGGAGCTCCTACTAGTTTTTGCCACAGCTTCGTCCTACCATAAAACACAAGTGTCATCAAAAAATTCCCTTTATTCCAGAAACCCTGAAATCGGTGCTCTATCTTGCTAATGCTCTAGTGGAAGAGTCCTCCTTCAGCCTTGTTCTCTCAGATAATTATTCTGGTCAATCAGAGTTCCTCACTCATATGATCGTCCTGCTGTCCATTTTCGCTCATTTGATCTTCCTTCTGTCCATTTCTCGTTAATATGATTTTCGTGCTGTCCATTTCTCGATCATATAATCTATCTTTTTCGTCCATTTCTCGTCCATATACTCTTTCTTCTCTCGTCAATTTCTCGTTAATATGATCTTTGTGCTGTCCATTTCTCGCTCATATGATATTCCTGATGTTCATTTCTCACTCACAGGATCTTCTTGTTGACCATTTCTGGCTGATATAATCTTCGTGCTTTCCATTTCTTGTTTATATAATCTTGCGTTGACCATTTCTCGATCAAATGAACAAAAAATTATATGATCAGCAGGTAAAAAATAAGAGGAACGCATGGGTTCCATAGGGTATGTGCCCCTCTCTCGGGAACTCAAGCGCGCAATAAATTCTTCTTTTTTTTAATCAATTAGGTTTGGGGGGAAGCTGGCCTCCTCCCATATCTGAGGACTCCACAACCTGGCAAGTGAGAGACGACCCCAACAACAGGGAGAGATGATAGCGAATCCTTCGGTCATGATACAGATACCGCGTTCAAAGCTTCCCAGGATTAGGGCACTCAAATAAAATGATGCATCCAGTTTGAGGCACCAAAAATAATCCTCCAAGAAGGATTCGGGAGAAGTTCTTATCAGATGGCATTAGGTCTTTCGAGTGTGTCCGATTCGGAAACAATAAAGAATTATTTGATCCTGACAAGGCATTGGGGGCTAAGTCCACGGAAATAGCTACCCAATGGCATATAACTTTAAATTCCACGGCTCTGTCTCCCATTGTTACCATGCACCCCGAAGGGTTTAATTGATCTTTGTCATGTAGTCATTGTGGAGAAAAGCGAACGTTGGTCCGATTGCTCTCTCTGTGCCGACAGCTTGGTCCCATTTTCAGCAACTTCTACATGTCCAAGGACCCAGAAGAAGATGATAGAGATATTTCTCTGACTTAAAGTAGTCATAGAATCACGGATACTGAGAACAAGGGAGAGATTCCATTACTTAAAGGACAATTAGAACAGTCTGTGAGTCGCTCTAGATTAGCAAACAGTCTCCGGTACGGGTCCAGGGCTTAATTTTTCGTACAGGGCGCTATATAGAAACCAGTTTGGCCGTGAAGACAGATGCAGCACCAAAATTAGTCCCACCAGCTTTAAACAAAGAAGTGCTAGCATAGAATCCAATTTCCTACTCAGAATTAGGGGCATCTCTGTACATCAACACGATTCCATTGTAACACGATTCATGCTCCAAGAAATACGAGCGCAATGTTCCGGGTGCCGTGAAAATTTGTTCACACTATTCGATTACTCTTTATTTTGCTTCGATTGTTGTTTCTTCCGTTATTGTGCCGCTTAAGCCACTCTAGTTATATAGTTAATTTGCTTTTCTCCCATTATTGTGTTGCTTAGCCACTCTACTTATATAGTTAACTAATTTGTGTTATGATTGATAGGTTAACGATTCTTGCCCTCAATGGAACTGCTACCAGTGTTTCTCAAAACACCCTTACTCACATTAATGCATTGGGAATTTCTCGTTCCCGCCGCCAGACTAAACGTGGTTTTCATTTAGCTCCTGCTCTTAGAAAACTTTTTTACTTGAATCAAGCCCCCCCCCACTTAGCCCTGATTCTTCTTCACCTGCCCCTTCACCCGTTCTCTCAGCGTCTCTTCTCAATGTCAGAAGCCTCTCAAAGAAGGCTGACTACATTCATGACCTGCTCGTTAACACTCGAGCAGGTCACGGAAACTTGGCTTGCCCCTTCTGCTTGCTGTTTAAATCTCGCTACCCCCTGATGGTTACGTCCACTCACATACCTCCCGTAACTCTCGCGGTGGTGGAGTTGCTCTCATTCACAGTGCCTCCTTCCCTCTGAATAATCTGCCCTCTCCCCCTCTTCTTTCTTTTGAGGTGCTCATCATTGTCTCTGAATTCCACCCCCTCTTAACTATCTTAGTCCTCTATCGCCCCCCAGCTCCTCCCTCGAGCTTTTTCTTGATGAATTTAGTAACCTCCTCGCTGGCCTCTCCCCCACTGGTTCTCTGCTAATCCTCGGTGATTTCAACCTTCCTGGCCACAATCCTAATTTCAAAGCCTTTTCTGAAATCCTTGATCTCTTCTCCCTCACCCAACACGTTTCTTCCCCTACCCACTCTCACGGTAACATTTTAGACCTTGTAATCTCTGACTGTCTTATTTCCAACCTGAAGACTAAAAATTTGTCCAATGCTATATCTGATCACTTCCTTATCAACTTCAACTTCTCTATCCCACTCCATATACCTCCCCAGCTGTCTCATAATCCTAAGCCTTTCCGTCGACTAGCTTCCATTGATATTCCCTCCCTATATAATGATGTGGTCTCCAATATTCCTCCCATTGATGCTTCTGCCTCTCCTGACCAGATTCTCTCTTCTTTGGAGCAACCTCTTCTCACTTGTCTTGATGCCCACCCTCCCCTTGTCACACCTTCGAACTCCCGTTGTCACCGTGCCCCTTGGTACTCTATGGAACTTCTCCGTGCTAGGCAGTCCAACCGTGCCCATAAAAGAGTCCTTAGAAAGGCTCGCACCCATGGGCAAGACGCGACCCCTCTCTCGCTGGCGTTCCGACTTGCGACAGCTTCCTACGTGGTGAAATTAAAATCTGCTCGTGAAGCCTACTCACGTAATCTGCTTACTGATAATAAGAATGATCCCCGTACCGTCTTCCGCCTGCTCTCCCGTCTTACTTTCCCAGCCCAGGTCTCTCCACCCATTACCCCTGCTACTCTCTCGAATTTCTTCGAAGATAAGGTCACTAACCTCCGTGCCTCCCTCCCTCAGCCTTCTGACCCGGCTCGTGCCATTCTCCCTGACTTCCCGCCTCAACCGCTTATCGTTTTTCCCGCTGTGATCGCGTTGGAGCTTACAGCCCTGCTCTCGCGTTCTAAGAAATCGGGCTCCCCAAAGGACATTTTTCCGCCTAAACTGTTATGTAAAATTCTGCCTGCTATCCTTCCAACGCTTCTTCACCTGTTAAACACTTCACTTGCAACTGGTCTTGTTCCCTTTTTCTTCAAACGTGCCCACAACCGTCTGATTCTTAAAAAGCCTCAACTGAACCCCACTGACCCTTCCAAGTATCGCCCGATTTCACAACTTCCCTTCCTCTCTAAGGTTCTAGAGAGAGTGGTTGTTTCACGCATCAACAGTCACATGGTGGCCTGTAGCATTGATGAAACCTATCAATCTGGTTTCAAGTCAGGTCACTCCACAGAAACCGTGGACCGGGGATGTGCCTCCATCCTCGTTCTACTCGACCTCTCCTCTACCTTCGATACTATTAACCATACCGTCCTACTTGATCGTCTCCACTCTTTCCTCGGCATATCAGGCACCGTGCTTGACTGGTTCCGCTCTTACCTCTCATCTCGTGCCCAATCCGTTATGATTGACGACGCTTCATCCGACTCTACCCCCATTCGCTTTGGAGTGCCAAAATGCTCTGCCCTTGGTCCTCTACTATTTCGTATTTACCTTCTCCCTCTTAGTTCCCTTCTCCGTAATCTCGGTCTATCCTTCCACCTATATGCTGATGACACTCAAATTTTCGTTTCCTCATCCCCCACGTCTCTTGCCTACTCTATCACTGACCTCCTGGCTGCCTACTTTTCCATTTCTGACTGGCTCTCTACCAACTTCCTCAGGCTTAATCACTCCCAAAACTGTGGTCCTTCTCGTCGGCACCCCTGCTCTTGTCAAAAAATCTAAATCTCTCTTTCCCTCGCTTACTCTGGGCGGTAATACTATCATTTTCTCTGACTGCGTTAGGAATCTGGGTGCTGTTTTTGATGACAATCTCTCCTTTAAGCCTCATATCCGCAATGTCAGCAAATCCTCTCTATGTTTCCTTCGTAACTTCTCTCGCATTCGCTCTCACTTTGATCGCCAAAGTCTTGAGACTGTTGTTCATGCCTTCATAACCTCACGCCTTGACTACTGTAACTCTCTGCTTGTGAATCTGCCATCCTCCTCTCCCCACCCCCTTCAACTTGTACAGAACTATGCCGCATGGCTTCTCCTCCGTCGCCCTCGCTTCTCTCCCTCCAAACCCCTGCTGCATGAACTGCACTGGCTCCCTGTCAGATCCCGTACTCACTTCAAGATACTTCTCTTCCCATTTAAGGCCCTAAACAGCAAGGCCCCGTCTTACCTCTCTTCTGCCCTCTCGCCACGCCATGTCCCTCGGGCCCTTCGGTCATCACATGCGCCTCTTTTGAATATTCCTCGTTCATCCCTCTGCTCAATGGAGGACTGCTCCTTCTCAATCTGCGCTCCTAAGTTGTGGAATGCTCTTCTTGCTGAAGTCAGGTCTTCTCCCTCTCTTACCACATTTAAGAGTCTCCTGAAAACGCATCTGTTCAGAATTGCCTTCTCCCCCTCTTGAATTTCCATTGAATTTCCATTCTGATCTCAGCACAACGTGCGCTCTGGGAAGGCCTCAGGCCTTGAAGAGCGCATTACAAAAGACTTATTATTATTATTATTGTTGGTACTGCTTCGATGGTGGAGAAATCTAAAGCTCTCTTTCCCTCCCTTAACCTTGGGGAAACCAATGTCACCTCTGTTACCGTCAGTAATATTGATGTTTTTTTCAACGAGCAACTCTTGTTTAAACCGCACATCCCTCGTATCTGTAACTCTTCTCTTGGTTTCCTCCGCAACTTTTGACGTGTTCGATCCCATTTTGATCGACGAAGCCTTGAGACTGTTATTCATGCCTTCGTCACTTCATGCTTAGACTACTGCCATTCTCTTTTAGTGAATCTCCTTTCTTCGTCACTTCGCGCCCTACAACTAGTTCAAAACTATGCTGCCCGGCTCCTCCTTCACCGCCCCCGGTTCTTTTCTTCGATGCCTCTGTTACAGGAGCTACACTGGTTACCTATTCGCTTCCGTACCCACTATAAAGTTCGTCTCATCACCTGCATGGCCCTAAACCTCGAGGCTCCACCTTATCTCTAGTCTGCCCTCTACCGTCGTCAAACTCCTCGGGCACTCCGATCTAACCAGGCTTCCATCCTGAACACTCCTCGTTCTGTCCTCTGCTCGAAGGGTGACCGTTCCTTCTTAGTTTGTGTTCGTAGAATCTGGAAGTCCGATCCTCTCCCTCCTTTGCTACTTTTAAACGTCTCCTAAAGACTCATCTCTTCAGAATTGCCTTCTCTTCCCTGTAAACTTCCTCTACACTCGCTACACAACCTGCGCTCTGGGAGGGCTAACAGCCCTGAAGGGCGCATTATAAATACCTATTATTATTGTCATGCTCCTAATATAAACAGTGGAATAATTCTGCAATGTTGCCACAACAGAGCGGCTCATCCAAGAAAATTTGAGAAATAAGGGTCTGACTCATCTATATGAAATGGGTTGTGCGATCGCCCTTCTTGAATAGACGCTTTTCTTTTAGACAATATCTTAAAAGCTCAGCTCTTAATATGCTCGAAGTTCAGCTCTATCTTTTGGAAGTGTCAAATATTGGAGTAAATCATTTAACTCGCTTTAAGAAAACCTCCATTGTTTACTTTGTTGTTAAAGATTAATTCTGGATCTGTGGACGCTTCTTGCATATGAGCAGCCGCTTTCTGCTCATGCTCTTCTCCATAGCCGCAACTTTCGTTGCTTTCATCTGGTGTTAGTGGAGAGAGAAGGTTGTCTGTCACTGTTGTGTGGCATGGTCGTTTTGGGGAGGCTAGCCAATGGTAGACAATCGTGTGTTTGTTATTAGTGAAAACCCAGTGACATTGACCATGCAGAAATAAGAGGCCAGGCAAGTTTCTTTTTCTGCTCTCTCTCTCTCTAGCATAGGAACTGCCAATCACCTTTTTCTTCTTGTTTCGCCACTCTCATAACCCATTTCAACAAAATGTGCAAATGATATGTGCTGCTACTTTTTTCTTCCACAGAAGACATCGAAGGTACAACTAGTAGACCTTTGGGGCATACGGCCAAGCTAATTGGAAACATGGCTTTCGAAGGTAAGCCACATTCGGGATGGTTGGTCACCAGCTGGATTCCTGATTCGGGTCCATTTTAAAACGGGTGCCCGTCGTTCTGAGCCGACGTTGAACTATAGGTAAACACTGGGAAATTAAAAGCCTCAAAAATGAGGGCAGTTTAGTGGTAAAACCCGCATCCAGTTTATTATTATGGTAGGTAGACCTTTTTGACTTTAAAAAAAGAATTTACGCTGCTTGGGAGGAGTGAAGAACCCGCTTACAGTTGCCACAATTAATCATGTCACACATTAAGCTAAATTTCGTTCAGTGATAATTTAATAAAAAATAATTTGATTTTGATAAGAGATGTATGAAGCGTTTGGTATATATTTAGTTATAAATGAACTAGATAGGAGTTTTACCAATTAAATAAATTAAATTTTGATTTATTTTTTTTATATGGTATTGTGGAAATCAAAGCAATGCTGTCGAAACATTTTGAAATGATTTTGTTTCAAAATAGAGTTGCCAAATTGGACGCTTTTTTTTTAACCTGACTTAATATATTTTAATAGTTTTTGATCATCGATATAAAAAAATATTCTCATTGTCATTTAGATTTTTTATTAATCTCTTTAATTAATTTTCCAACCTAATGTGCAATGAAAAATATTATTAATTGGCAAAACAGCAGACCTAAGCTTAGCGGTATCTACCCAAAATTATTTGACATTTATAAAACATACAAATAATAAAATCAAAGTTACCCTTGTCTGACACATTTGGAAAAATGTGACATGATTGATTTGGGTAAGTGCACAGAAGGATTTAGAAACGCGCAATCAAAAGGACAACGTAATTTACTGTTGGTAGTAAAATATTCTATAAATAGATATGCACAATTTTACGCAGTATCATTGGGCAAGATGAGACAAGGCGTTGTTTGAACAATCTGCGCTGTACAAAATTGGTATATATATATATATATATATATATATATATATATATATATATATATATATATATATATATATATATATATATATATATATATATATATATATATATAATAGAGTAGATGGGTAGCAGTCTTTCTTGTATGCAAATTTTGTTGAAGACCATGGTGTATTTCGCCTTGATCAACTTCCTTTGGCAACTTTCTATTATTCTAACTCTCTTTTTAGTCCATCTTGTAGATGGTAGATAACTTGTCCTATATTCATCTGTCTTTTTAATAAATTCCTTTGGTATAAAACAAACTAAATTGCTGTGCTTTCGATCTTATTCGGTCATCTTCGGAACGTCCTTAGGTATTCTTTCCTTCTTTACCGATGAAGTATAGTGGAGTCTGTATCAGGTTGAATGAAAAGAACATTGGATATTGGACATATAAAGTGAGGAATATAGTAAAAGAGGGTTTGAGTAAGAGAAATAGTGGGGAAAATGGGGAAAATTATAGGAAGGCGAAAATGAAAAGAAGAATGAAAGACAGATCCCTGGTGAAAAGGCATCTCTGGCTTTCTTTGCGTTTTGATATATAATTTATGATATATATATATATATA
Source organism: Ceratothoa steindachneri (assembly GCA_963969495.1). Classification (NCBI taxonomy): domain Eukaryota; kingdom Metazoa; phylum Arthropoda; class Malacostraca; order Isopoda; family Cymothoidae; genus Ceratothoa; species Ceratothoa steindachneri. The sequence goes on from OZ018319.1 coordinate 217,312,207, forward strand.
TATATATATATATATATATATATATATATATATATATATAGACATATATATATATATAGACATATATATATATATATATATATATATATATATATATATATATATATATATATATATATATATATATATATATATATATATATATAGACATATATATATATATATATATATATATATATATATATATATATATATATATATATATATATATGTAGAAGGCATTCAAGCCTTTGTAGCAGCGGGTTTATTTGCTCTCTATTGTTTTTGTTGTGAAGACTTGCATCTCCTCATCCGGGTAGTTTACACCCAGATTTTGAGGGGGGTTTTATTATTTGGGTTATTTTGTATTTTTGTTGTTTTTTATTGCTTTTTTTTCATTTTTAGCGAGTTTATCGCGCTAAAATTTTGGGGAAATTTAGAAAAAAATTAGCACATTGCTAATTTAGTGAATGATATTGTATGGCTTTGTTTCTGTTTAGTATTGTGAAAAAATCTAAGTGAACCTTGGGTCTACGTCATCGTCAATGAGTAGTCTGCTGCTTTTAAAAGGTATTGTGCGTCCTATGTCATCAAATTCCATGTGCTCGAGTACAAACTCCGGAGGGAGGTGCCGGTGCACTTCATCCCAGATCTTAATTGCTCTCAGGTGAAGCTCCACGTTTATGGAGGTTATCCCCAGTTCACCATGGAGCTCACTCTGCCTTCTCCGCTCTCTCCTTCGGGTTCCTCTTATGATATAGACCGCCTTATTTTGGATCTTTTGCAGTTTAAGGACTTGAATCTTGGGAATCAAGTTTATAGGGACCGGCGAATACAGGAGTTTTGATCGAATGCATGCATTATAGATCTTAAGTTCGTTGGAGGTACTCAAGTTTATGAACTTGAAAAGTTCCACCAACTCCCTCCGTGCATTCGATGTAATTTTTGCTACATGATTCCCATACCCACAAGTCGTAATACGGAGTCCCAGAACGGTGCCCTCCATGCGGTATGGGATGCGTGCACCCCCCACACGGATGTCTGCGAGTGTCCGTCCAAATAGTGGAATTACACGGAACTTTGGGGCATTGGTAGATATCTTCCATCTTCTCTCAAAAGAGTTGATGTTTTCGATTTCTACCGCCATACTCTGTGCCATGTAATTCGCATTCCGATAAGGTTTCGCACAGATCATCGTTATATCGTCCGCAAATTGGACGTATAACGAACCTTCAGTCAGAGGTCGGGGAAGGTCGATGGTGTATATATTGTAGAGCAAGCGACTTATGCACCCGCCTTGAGGCCCCCCTGCCTCGAGCTCGAACTAAGGGCCATTGAAATCCTTGATGTTCAGAAACGCCCTCCTCTCCATTACGTAATCACATAGGATCCTTTTAAGTACGGGATTGAGGCCCAGTTGTAAGATTTTGTATTGCAAGCCTGTCCTCCATACTTTGTCAAAGGCCTTTTTGGCATCGCGTAGCACCAGATTTGCGTGGCGTCTTTCAGCTTTTACATTTGCTAACTTCTCGGTAATCACGGCTAGCGCCATGTCTGTTCCTCGCTCCGCTCAGAAGCCATGTTGTTGGTTGTTATGAGAATTGTTATCCTCGAGGAACAAATTTACCCTGTTGGCTAATATCTTCTCCAAGACTTTCCCTGCAAATTCTAAGAAAGATATAGGCCTGAAGTTAGCTGGACTATCCAGTGGCTTACCGGCTTTGGGAATGAATATCATTTTCGCCACCTTCCAGTGGTCAGGGAAGTAACCCACATTCAGGCACGCGTTCATGGTATTCATGAGCCCCAATAAGCTGTTAGGCAGGGCTCGAATAAAATTCTTCCTTCTCAGTCCTGTACGCCCTGGTGCTCACTGACGAAAGGATTTTAAGGTGTTTGAAAGTTCTTCGGCAGTAATTCTACCGCCGAGTCCCTCCACTTCCGTTTCATGCGATACACAATGGTGAGAATGGGTTCTGTGTATCTGGTCGTTCAAGTTGTTAATAATTCCGTCTTCGAAGTCTAAATAAAAGTCATCATTCTCTTCCGGGTATATCTTAAATATAGATGCCCAAAAGACCCTGAATTCCTCTTCGATTTTTTCCACGTCAGTAATTTCGGTATTGTCACGTCTAAGATTTATAGTCTTTTGTGGCTGTTCACCTCTTAGTCTTTTAAAAGTCTGCGAGAATGTACGTGAGTCGGTTTCTAGGTTTAGTCTCTCAATTAAATTGTTCCAAAGTACATTCTGTTGGTCCAAAATAAGAGTCATTAATTTGTCGCGTATGTGTCGTGTTCGTCTGTGTGTTATGATGTTGGGGCCAGTGAGGTTCACTTCATCGATCCGTCCCCCGTATTCTCTCGCGAGGGATTTCATTCTAGGAACCCATGAAGGGGCAGGAAGAGTTTTATATTTAACTCGCGGATTGGCTTCCTTATCGGCTCTTAATAAATTATCATTAATTTTATCCAACTCCTCATAAATTTCTTCTAGAGTGGCATTAATTAAGGGGTCAGTGTTGTAATTTTCGAGGAGTTGTTTATAAGTCTGTTTTTGTGGCTGATCTGTGCGTAATGTATGTGGGGAAGTTTGGTCCAATTTTTGTCATGATTTGTCTTTCAATAAGTATCTTAAGATTCCTGCCTGCTTGGTTGGTCGACGTGTAATCTGAGGCAGCACTCTTCGCATTGAGGTCGCTGGCAAAGAGAACGGTTCTGCCGTGACCACAGAGCTCCATGAAGTTGGGAAGGGGCAAGTACCCCCTCCTTGGTGGCTGGTACCCTGTTGCCAGGACCAGGACTCCCACTGCCGTACGGACCTCAACAGCGAGGTATGACTCATCGACTCCACTTATTGATCTGAAGTCAAGACCTCTTTTCACAGCTATCGCGCATCCGTCGAAACGTTCGCCGCTGTGATTTTTGGTTAAGACTTCGTAAGGAAAAATTTTTATCCTGTCTGTGTCTTTCATCCCATGTTCTGAGATAAATATAACGTCTGGGTCACATTCTCGTATTACGTTACCCTATAGTATTTGTTTTGTTCGTCCAGCCATCAGAGTTAAAATGTAATATTTTAAATGTCTCCATTGTCTAGTTCACTAAAGTTCCTGTGTGTAGTCATGTTGATTTTGAACTTATTCTCTTACGAGCTTAGGTCCTTATGGAGTGTTTGGTGGCGTAATGTTTTTTCATGTTCGTATTTTTTCTGTATTCGCCGTCCGTTAGGGTGATAAAAGTTTCGGTTGCCAGTTTGATCAAACCTTGGAGTAGATAGAGCCTCCTCGACTTGTTTCTCACTGTAGTCGTCCGAAGTGAATTTTCACTTGTATCTTCCGGATATTACGCCTTCCAACACATCAAGGAAATCCATCTCCTTAGGAAAAGGGGACCTTTCAGCAGTGAATATCTTCAAGTTAATATCCCTTGAATGATAAGCGTGCCTAGATTCCCTCTGACAAAAAGAGGACGATCTCAGCCGTCTCTGAGCCTGTGAGGTTTTCCGTGAGCGAGGCGAACGTGCCCCCCCCCCTCGGGTCTTGCAGTCTCAGTCACCGTAGCCTCATTATCTACCCACGTGTGTGTGTGAGTGCTCGAGGTTGTGTCCTATGGAATTTGCGTATTGTTTTGTTTTTCGGTGCGTTTTTTTGCTGCTTGAATCCTAAGATCCCTGTAGGGAGCTGGGGCTGTGGCACAGCTGGCGGTTGGGAGCTTCTGGCAGTTAGTCTCGCACTGGGGTTTGAGACTAATCTTCAGAATCTCCTCCGACCGTCGATTTTGGGGAAACCACATTTTCTCCATACCATTATGCGTCAGCATTCTATTGATTTAATCTGCAAAACACCCCGGGGAGGAGAGACCTGCAATGTGAGCATAATCGATGCAACACATAATTTTTGTCGAGTTCTCGTTCTCGACGTGGAGAAATGTAGGATTTCCCTTGGACTCCGCAACAGAAGCTTTAGCAACCTTGGCGTAAGTGCTATTCAATTTATTTTCTTCCTCTCGTCTTTTTTGGTTAGCCTTTTTCTTCGACATTTCTTTTTTAACCGGGCAAGCCATGTAGAGCGTCTTATGTTCTCCAGCGCAATTCAGACACTTCATAGAGGCGCTCTTACAGCTCCTCCAAGAATCCGTTTCCGACGCGCAAATAGAGCACAGAAGTACGTTTCCCCTGAGGCAGTTGGTCGTGGTGTGCTCCTCATACTTGTAGCATTTGAAGCACATCTGTAGGTCGATAAGCTCCTCACGTTCGATCTGCTCAGGGCAGACACGAACGTTAGAGAGGAGCATACCTTCCTCTGTGACCTTAACCGCCATTGCCATATCACAAAAAACAATTTTGAATACGTGTGTGTATTCATGAATTTTATGACTTCAGCTACCTTCGCCCAGGTGTGGGTTTTTTTCCACTTCAGCATGAATTTCTTCGATGCTGTGCCCCCCAACCCAAGGATCGAGGCGGCGAAGGATAATACTACGGTGTGTCTTGATTTGAGGTGGAGTGTGTGGCTTGAGGTTGATCGCTTTTAGGCATTCTGCTGCTTTAGAAAAGGTGAGGACTTCGCAGTCATTCTCCTTTTGGCAAATAGTCGAATATCCATTGTGGGTGTCAATTAGCCTTACTAGGGCAATCCCTAGATCCCCGTGAATTTTTTAGAAGATCGCCCCCCGATCAGGCTTGGGGCTATCGAAGAGGGTCCTCAGCGTTATCCGCCGGGTCTCCCTCATTTATCCCTCCATATCCTCATGTAGAAGGATTGGAAAAATAAAATTAATCAGAAGAAAAAATACCCCGCGGAATGATTGTGAGTGTTTGGAAGTGTGAGTGTGTGTAGTTTTTAAAAGAGACTTATCACTACTTTTAAGAGAGAAGAACAAAGATAGTTTGAGGGAAGTGTTCCAGTTCAAAATAAATATTCTGCAAATAGCACTTTACCTTCCATGTAGACGCTTTTCAAATGCCTGCAGGTTGTTGTCCAACCAAGGAGACTCGATGAAGAATTCGAAGGGGGAGTGGGAAAGCAAGTTCACTCCTCGCTACGGGCGCACGAAGCGAGTGAAAAAAAATTTTTAGTTTTAATTAACAAAAATCGTAAATAAAAATTTCTTCAGTATCACGGCGGTATAACGCTCAAAACTCGGTGCGAAAAAAAATTTGGCAGTAGCATAATCTTCACAAAGTTAAAGAGAATCAGACTTGCTAGGGCAACCATAGCAGTCGAATGAAAAGCAAACGGTTTTCAAGGGATATTTATTCCGCCTCGCTTAAGCGTAACGTCAAAGGAAACGAGCCAATCCGGTGAGTGGAATTTTTTTGGAACAACTTTAATGTTCGATTCCAGCTTGTGGCCTGACTGTTGAGGGCTGGGAATTCTCTGAGACTATGTCATGGAGAGAGCGACGTATATCAGTTTAGGGTGCACGGACAGACCAAAGTTTCCGCTGACTGTGGGCCTCCCACAGGGGAGAGGGGGTGCCTTTCCCCCATTCTACTTGATTTACATCACTGATATCCCAACCCCTGTGAGCCCCACTTGCCTCAACATTCAATTCGCGATGATTACACCCAGATAAAAACTTGTCCATGGGGGAATGCGCCTTGGCAAGCTGGTATGACAGCGACAGTAATTGAGAACCTTAACACCTAAGAAGCCCGGTGAAAAATCCGCACGAACCAGGCAAAGTTCAAAAGTAGTCCACATAGCAGGAGACTACTATACGATGTCGATGTCAGGGTGAAAGATAAATGCTATCCCTACTCCACGGAGTGCAATGTATTCGGAATGAAGATTACTTCAACCAGGCACACGAAGCACGTCTATGAAAGAATCACCAAGGCCACAGCTGCAGTCAGAACTCTATACATGTTCAGAAATCTCCGTGAAAGCAATAAGAAAAAGATTTACAATGCACTTGTAAGATCGATGCTGCTATACCCCACTTCCGCCCTCGCGTGTGTCTGTAAGACAAAAAAAAAGAAGAAACTACAAGTGGTGCAGAACAAATGTGTGTACCTAATTACAGGTACACTCCGGCGAGAAAGAAGACGCCCGGAAGAGCTGCACCGGGAGGCGGGGTTAAGTCCCATTAACGTTGTCATATAAGAAACCAGATGTCCACGGCCTATAAAATAGACGGAAAATATATCAAGGAGATTGTTAACCGTAACACCTAGGTTAAGAATCAAATGAACAAAATTCAACTATAAAACGACAAAAGCCATCAATCTCCTTATGAAAAATAACAGCTGCCAAAACTCCTCGAATCTAAAGTCAACTAATATAGTTTACAAGTTTATCTGCCCCAATGAAGACTGCAAGATTTATAATGACTCAAAATATATTGACATGACAACCACTACCCTTTCGAGGCGTTTAACCATGCATCTGCAAAGCGTATGGCCTAAAAGTCATATGGAGAGCATGCACAATATCAACCTAACTAGAGGTATTCTAGTTGAAAACACCACAATTGAAAGAAAAGAGGGAAATAAAGCTAGGCTGAACATCTTCGAAGCCATCTTAATGAGCGAATATATCTCTTCGATCTTCTGCTTCTCTTTTAACGAAATCGTATGTTGAAAAAAATGCTTCTTCTTTCGCAAAGTCATTCAAGACAAATGGTTGTCGTAACTTAGCAGTGCGTAGGTCGCGGTGAGTAGTCAGATGAACTGAGCTGTCCTTTGAATCTTGAAACTTAAAAGAGAAAGATAGAATAAGAAGGGAAGGAGTTTGGAAGAGAGGGTGGAGGATAAAAGTGAGAAAAGGAAGGAAGTGGTAATCAGATATGTATGTGTGTGGGTGCCCGGTGAACGGGCCATCTCGTATTAAAGAATGTTGTCCCACTGTGGGATTTTCTTATTATTTTTTATTTGTTATTGACATATTAATTTGTCCCGTTGTTTTTTTTGTTTGGTTGTTTTTTTAAGTCTCCTATTATTTCGCATTTTTTCTTTCCTTTTAGTTGTACTTTGGTACAGGTTCCGTTGTTCTGGTGCTAGGAAGTATCTTTTGTATCCACCTCTCTCTGCCTCTTGGTCTAGAACCGCTACAGTCTCCATAGGGAGAATAGCTTCTAGTCTTGCCCAGATGCCTCGACCTTATGTGTTTAGTAGTTCAAGCCCTGTTTCTTCATGGAGACTCCTCGAAGTCTGATACCCATACCACTTAACATTGGTAATAAACCGGAAGCCTCTATTTTTCACTCTCTGGAGTCTTGTCATATTTTTCTTTGACACCGCGTTAACGAATAGCAGGGTACACCAGTTTCGATCTGAATAAACTGGTAAACAACTTCTTTTTATTCGTTGTGTTGAGGTTTCTGAATTGGTGGAGTTTGTTGAGTTCAGTGTTGGCGTATCCAATCCTGGAGCTGACATGTCTGTCCATGCCAGTACTGGCAAGTTGCAGCCTAGTACTGACACGTGCGGTGAGTAGTCAATTTCGGAGTTTTCTAGATTGAGCGGGATGGGCCGACGTCTCCCTATTGCGGATGCTGAGAATTTTGATACGTTGGTCTGTATTTTCCAGCGTTTCTTGAACCTGGAGATTCTTTCAACTTCTGCTGTCGTGGCTATGGCCATCATCCTCGCAAAATTTGTTCTCCGAACCACAACTTGGGTAATATCGTCCGCATATTTGATGTTAAGAGTTCTTCCATCGGTTGATTTAGGGATGTTTCTCGTAAAGGTGGTGTAGAGAGTGGGTTTGGGGCATCCTCCATGAGGGACGCAGGATAGGAGTTTGAAGGTTTTCCCTGTATACTTCTCGAAGGCAATGACAGCTTGCCTGTTGGTCAAGTAGCTACAGAGGATCTTTTGGAGGTGGGGAGTAAATCTTAGTCGCGAAACTTTGTACTTCAGACCGTCGATCCAAACTTTATCTAAGGCCTTCTTTACTTCTCTTCAAACGACGTCGATCCAATACCTTCTAGCCCGCCCTGCCACTACGTGTTGAAGCATGTAGGCTATGGTTGTTTCCGTGCTTCGGTGTCTTCTGAATCTGGGCTGTTCTTCGTTCAACACGAGTGTTCTGACAGGTGTTTTGATAGTCTGCTGTTGAGAATTTTCTCAAAAACCTTCCCAATGGTCCCTAGCAATGAGATACTTGTACACCTTTCTATAAAAAGACAGTAAATAAGTCAAACACGATTTGCCCCAAGTAAAGCCGTGTTGAGATTCATTAATAAACTTATGTTTATCTAAGTGATTCCTAAAAGATTTCGCTACACAAATTCCAGCATTTTCCCCATCACTTGTGTCAAACTCACTGGCCGGTAATCGGTCATAATTGTTTCATCCTATTTTTAAATATTGGTATCACATTAAGTTCCTTCCATGTTGTTAGTACAATGCTAGTCTCTAATAATTTTCTAAAATGCATGCTAGGGACTCACTTAACGCATCTTTACTTTCCTTCAATATCCTAGGGAAAAATTCATCAAGGCCAGGTACTTTACTAAATTTAATTCTATCTATTTTTTTTACACTATCTCATTTCTACTTAAAATATCCTCTAATTCCTCCTCATTACCCCTGAATGCATGGCTATGGGTTCCCCACTGGGTCCCTCCTTTGCCAATAGCTTTTTGTGCCACCACGAAACTCGGTGGCTGGACAAGTGTCCTTTAGAATTCAGGCCTATTGTCTTCAAAAGATTTATAGATGACTGTTTTCTAATTTTTAAGCACAGTGATCATGCACCCCTATTTCTAAATTATATTAACTAACAACATCCGAACATAAGGTTTTCTATGGCAACATAAAAGGACAACAAAATCTCGTTCTTGGATGTCAACGTTGTCCGAACAGGTTCCTCTTACAGTACATCCATTTACAGAAAACCTACCACCTCTAGATTAGGTACACATTTCTTTAGTAGCTCTCCCAGTCAGTTTAAATTATCCAGCATTAAAAGCCTAATTTTTATACCCTACCATATATGCTCTAACTGGAAATCGTTTCATGAACAACTGACTTATTTAAAGGATTTCTTCAAATTTAATTATTAACCCAATTTCATCTTCGACCAGTTAGTATCCAAATTTCTCTCCAAAATATACTATCCTCGATCCTTACTTACTACTGTTTCTAAACAGAAGGTTTTCATTAAGCTACCCTATCTCGAGCATTTGACATCCGAGTTTAACAAACTCCTTCTCTCTACCCTCAACAACCATTTCCTTCAATGCCAATTCATTTGTATAAACTCCAACCCTGTATCGTTAAATTCCTTTTTTCTCCATAAGGAGCCAATCCCTTTGGGCTTGCGATCCTGTATAATTTACAATTATACATGTACGACCTTCCACAGTTGTTATGTAGGCCAAACTGGCTTAGAATTCCACTGCAGGATCGCGAAGCACTTGGGTTTGTAACATAGGACTGGTGTTCCCAATTCTAAACCAGAAGCCTCTTCCATCAGGCAACATTCTGAGTATCACCATCATCCTCTTGATTCTAAGTCATTTACTATATTATCTCCAGCCTTAACTTCTCTTGATTTCAAAATCTTAGAGTCACTGTATATCAATAAAATAAATCTAAACCTAAATAATTACTCCTCCTCAATTAAATTATTTACAATATAACTAACCAACACTTCAATAGATTAACTAGCCAACCGGCCAACCGAAAAAAATTCGGTAGTAGTTTTATATGTTTAGTTAGTTGATTTCTCAACTCCCACGTTAAAGGTCAGTCCCTTTGTTCATTCTGATTTATTTTCGGGGTTTTTTGTCTTTTTTCTTTTGTGTTTTTACAATTTGATATAATAGGTTATTTTGTTTACTTCAGTAACTTTTAATATGTGATAATCAAGTCAGTTTGTTATAATTTCACTTTCTATTATTTTTTTTTTAAATACCACTGGGTAATATTATTTAATTCTATATATTGTTATTAGGGTTTTTACTTTAATTTTAATAATTGCCAATTTTATTATTTTAACTTGCTTTCTTCCGCTTTTTTGAAGCATTCTTTTAACTGTTATCAATTAATGTTCCTTCCCCTTCTCATTAGACGATATAGTCGCTGAAGATGGTCCTAGTAAAGGACCGAAACGTCCGGCCAATAAATGATTAGTGTAATCACCTGGGTCTTCATATTTCTGCTACATATCAGATTCCCAAGGAACAAATCAATTACCAGTATATATATATATATATATATATATATATATATATATATATATATATATATATATATATATATATATATATATATATATATATATATATACAGTGTTGCAAAAGTCTTGTTACATTTATTACGGCGCTCTTAATAGAGGACACAATAATTTTTTTGATGCAGTTAGACACGTTTTATATTGTTTTCAAATATAAATGCGTTTAAATTCTAATATTAATCATTGCGGCCGCCGTCGGCCGCGAGCACGTTGCGGACGAAATCCTTCCTCATGCTGGCCCACACAGCTCGTCGACATTCTTGTGGCGGACCTTGCAGGCCTTGCCCTCGACAGGCGCCTACACGCTGTAGTCAAGATTAGGGTCGGATATCTGCAGCTGCCATATGTCCTCGATCCTAAGACTCTCGCACGGTCTAGGCCGTGTGGGCTCAGGCACTGTCTTGTTGAAAGACATAGTTCGCCTGCTTAATTATATTTATCACCCAGGGCAGGACCTTCATAGCCAAGATGGCCCCGTAATCGGCCGCGCTGAGCCTGTAACCGGCGGCTTCTTCTCGCCATTCGAAGCCACGACGCCTAGCATCATGACGGAGGTCGGATGCTTGGTCGGGGACACGTATCAATCAGACCTCGGAGGCGTCCTGGCAGAAGCTTAACACTCGGTTGTTCTGCTTCTTGATGACCAGATCGATCGTGAAGGTTTCTTCAGAAAAAGAGAAGAATTCGATTCCGACGACACTTCAAGTCGTTGAGAAGGCAACAACTGCGCTCCCGACCCTGCTCTCGCATACGGTCGGTCAGCCGAGGCCTTTCCACGCTCCTGCCGACCTCCCCCTCGACAGACCTATCACACACGTAAACATCTGGAAAGATTAAAAAAACGAGTGTACCAGAACTTTTGCAAAACCTGCTATATCACGAAATACTTGGAGCTCAGGACAAAATATTGTTAGAAGATGCACGACCGAGCTTAATCTTATATTTGCTAAACTATAGTGTTTTAGCTAAAACCCTTTTTCAGAGCACAATGAAACCCTAGGCGTACGTCCAGCCTTATATAGGCACATGGCTGACGCCACATACCCAGGATACACATGATTGGGCGACTTCAAGCCTATTATTTCATGCGTGATCGATATTTTTCGGAAGAACAAGGATGGCATTATATTAAGAAATGTAGGTGTATAAATGTGGTCTAGTGGGGATAGTAGTTATATGATGACATAAATAAGAACAATAATCCATAAAAAAATATATTAATATTGGTAATAACAGAATAATAATTATTATTAATATAATATGAATATTAATAATGAGAGTATTAATCTGATGTCATCTCAGGGCGTTGCAACAGTAATGTATTTCGATGAGTGTGTTGATGTGGGTTTTGTCCGAGTGCCAAGCTTCCAAATGCTCTCTCCCTCACTTCTGATGACCTTTGGCTCTTTCTACTTCATGAAGTGTGATGCAATTGCAGAGAGTGGGTGGATCGTTTCTTCTAACAGCTCGTTTGTGTTCTTGTATTCAGTTTTTTTCCAGTTTATCTGGCGTAGTTGCTCGGCAACCACCGTAATTGGCCTTGTAGTTAACCGCAGAACGATCCATCGGTTCGATTGGGCTTTTACCTAGGTGTTTGTGGGTATGTAGAACATGTCCAGTCCATGAGGTCGGAGGAGTCGGGCACTGATCTCCGAGGTTGTGTTAACGTAAGTGAGAGTGATCCTCTTAATAATTATATCAATTATTGCCTGTCTTTCTGTTTTTTTTTCATTTTTGTATAAATCTTTAAAGATGCATATTGGTTTGGAAAACCGTATTTAGGTACTTTTGTTCCTCTGCACGTAGATCAACCCTGTCGTAGTGCAGTCACTGTTCCTTATAGGGTCCTCACCGCGCTCTTCCTGTGTCAAATCTATTTAATCACAAGAATGGCACAATGCCGACTCCAATACGGAAGAGCCACTGCACATACTGCACACTGCACCAATGCTAAACTTCGTTTTCTTTGTTTTCTATGTCAAGAAGATGTTTAAAGCGAAAGGTTTACTTCGTTTATCTCATAGTAAAAAGATTTTAAGGCAAAAATTATCTGCTTTTCCTATTTAAACACGGTGAAAATTTGGCCAATTTTCTTTGTTTTGCCTATTGTTTTTCGCTTTCAAGAGAAGATTTAAGGACAAAAATTTGCATAGCTTTCATTGTTTTCCCCTCTCAAAGTAGATATTAAGGAGGATTTTTTTTTTTGTTTTTCCTCGCAAAAATGTTGGCTGCAAAATGAAGTTTTATGAGATGTAGCGAATATGAAAGAAAAATAAAGATGAAATTCTTGTTCACATCAACGCATCCTCTAATATAAATCCATTCGGAGTTGACTCGCTTGTACTTGTAGCTTCATTTCGCTAACTTAGGCTGGCAAGTCAGTCCATATTGGTTACCCCACCTAGCGTCTAACCATACCAAATGTGACCTAACTTTGGTTGAGGTGAGGTATGTTTTTTCATAGGGTCAAGTTTTACCCTCAAATCTGGCTTGTTTGGAGGGATCTTTCCGCTTCTCACGTTAAGCAACCTTGCGGAAGGGAGGAATGCTCCGGAGATTTATGCGCCCCACTATCCTCAATGTACCGAGTTGTCTCATTTGGGGTGAGGGGCTATTCAAGCTATGTACATACCTCTTACATATTTTCACTTCTTTTAACCTGGCCAATTCATTACCTCACCCCCCCCCCTCCCAAAAAAATAATCCAGCGGAATTTCTCATCTGGAGTAAACATAGGTCAGTTTATCACGCCTAAATTAAGCAATAATTTCACAAAGAAGATTTACTTACCACTCCGACTGACATTGAAGTCCAAAGCATTTCCTAGCAAGGGCAGACCTTTGGGCCCGGGCAGCTGCTCAATGATCCACACCTGTGCAAAAAAAACACATTTGTGCTTAAGTGACGAGCGAAGAATACAGTCTACCTCGTGCCTAAGCGGCTTAAGAGATTATGGATTAAACAAACCAAGGCTTTCCACGTTCCTTAACCTCTTTGTTTGTCTCCCAGTGACAGTATTTAAGGATTCGTGAGTGCACTCGACCGAGTCGTTGTCCAACCTCTGAACTGGTACCCTATGGGCAGGTTACCCCACATGGCGACGGCGGGGGTTAATCAGAGAAGCGTAGCTTTGGTAATAGGAGCACTTCCGCGGAAGTTGCACCAAGCAGCGAGCAACCATACCAATTGTTTACCCAGTCAGCGATCCTTATGGGACCCTGATACTCACTTTCCTGACTAGTTCTACGGTGAAATTCTCAAAAAGACATCTATTAGTGCGAATACACTACTCCTTTGAAAGTTTAGCTTCTGATGCCGTATATTTTGGTTCATTGTGTTTTCGATGTTCCCATCTTGGTTTCAAGCTCAGAGAGCCAGAGCTAGATAACAAATTTCTTTCCAAAATTCCCTTGTACATCTCGCCGATCATCTTCCTTCGAATACCTTCATTCTTTCAACCCTGATGAGCAAAAATACGCCTATACTATGATTGATCTAGCAACAAATTTGTCTGAAGGGATCATATTCTTTGACGCCTAAGCTTCACACTCTTTTCTCCACTGTTGATTGAATTACAACCGAAAAGTTCTATTTTCGTTTCATCTGACTAAAGGATTTGTTGCCAAAACGTTGCCGGTTTATTTAAATGTTCATATGCAAACGCAAAGCGAGTTTTACAATGACTTTTATTAAGGAGTGAGGTCTTTCTTGGAGTCTGAGATAAGAGATAATAAGGACGCAGCGTTCTACTAATTGTATCCTTGCTAACTTCAACTCTACTTGTTTCCAGATCTTCTTACAGCTCTCTAATAGTAGTATGTGGTTAATCACATACCGTTCTAGCAATTTTTTGAGATGCACGTTACGTTAACATCCGAGGGTGACCTGGATGATCCAATGGATACGAGAATTCCAGGTGTGTATTATTGGTACCAGCTGAATTTAGAGGTATTTTTAAGGTGAACCTAGATGTTTTTGTACCTAAGGCCACTTTTATAAAGGATTATAATGGGTTCACGAAGATATTGACTGATTTTTTTTTTCATGATGATCTTTACGTTACGACTATCTTGTAAGGAATGACGCAGGAGCCTTGCACGATTACGAAATAAACTTCGCATTTAGTTTAGAATATTGTAGATATTCAGGGACATGAAATGCACCTATTAAATATAAAAAAGTTATAGTTTAATTAGTACAAAATAATTGAAGTTTATTTAAGTATTACACATTTTTAGTTTGATATTTGTTTTTGCTTGTTTGAAATAAATTTATGGATTTTGGGCTCCAGTGACGTTACTACAAGACGGAGAGCCGTTTTTATTCCAAGCCGAGACCGATACTGAATCTTAAATTGCTGCGACAGATGAAAATGTAATTTCGCACAAATATGTTGAATCAAAAGTCTCATTGCTTTTTCACTCAGTGATGGGAAGTCACTTTTTATGGAGAGCCAAAAATGAGGGCTTGATAAAGATGACTGGAATTTAGCTTTGAGACTGTCGTCGCATGATAGATCGATAAGGCTTTTCTTTTCATTCATGCTTAAATTGCTATCTTCAATGTTTGTTGAAAATGGATCTATTATCCACACATTGCCATGCCTGGGATCTTCTTCCTTTGGGTAATAACAACCCCAAAATTATGTCAGTGACTGTAAGTGCTGTTGAACAATGTGTACCACTTGCCGGTTGACATCCTACTCACTCATATATTCATCGAAATTTTAAAACATTTGCAGATCTTCTTCAGCCAACTGCGTTTGCCACAGGGATATTTTCTTTTGAAAAGCATCTAGTTTACCTCGTAGTGTGAACGCGTCCTTAAGTTGTCTTTGCAAGGATATATTTAGTTTATTTATCAGCGAAAAAATATCTGCCAGGTATGCAAGCTTCGATGCCCACTCATCGTTGGACAAGAGTTCTTGAAATTTCGGATTATTTTACTGATGGAATAATAATGTGATTTCTTCCCGCAGGACGAAGAGTCAGCTTAGTATTTTGCCTCTCGAAAGCCATCTCACCTCAGGGTGAAGAAGAAGGTGAGAATACTGGGAACTCATTTCTTCACAAAGTGCTTCAAATTTTCGAGAATTGAGCGTTTTGTGTCGAATTTCATTTATAATTTTAATAACATCTGATAATACTTCGTGTAGTTCTGGGGACATTTTTTTTCGCCGCAAGTTGCTCACGATGTATAATGCAGTGTGTAGACAAAATGTCTGGGTGACCAATATTTTTCACATTTGCAACAATTCCTGAACGATGTCCAGTCATGTTTGCGGCACCATCTGTACATATCCCAATACATTTTTTTCCATTCAATTCCGTGTTCCAGGAAAAAACTATCAAGTGCTTCATAAATCTCAGAGCTAGTTGTTCAAGTAGTTCGAATCATATTTCCTTGATAATTAGAGATTTTTGTTTTCGCCTCCAGTTAGAATGTTCTTTCTAATGGTGCCTGACGAGGATTCATTGATCAGCTCACGGTTAAGTGAAGTATCGCTATTATCATTAGTTATATTATCTTTTGTTTTACTAAAGAAATACAAAATATTCGCTTGCTCTTTCTCAATCATTATGGGTCTATTACCTATTTCATTTGAATCTGAAAACCCCAAACAGGATGCGCATGCGCGTCTTTGTCCCGAATTTAAGAAAGCAACAGTTGCGCATCGCGTTTGATAAGCCTCACTTATAAATTATACACCAAAGGATTTGTTAAACTATCCAGAATAAGATCCTCTGTGGGTATTTAAAAAAAAAAGCTTCGATAACGAATAAAAAATATAAACATATTCCCTTTATTTTTAAATAAGGCCTACCTCTCATAAATAGGCTATTCGCTGAATCATTGCCAGCTGTCGCTAGATGGCGTAATTGTGAGAGGTAAGACCCATTTAAAAAAAAAAGGGAATATGTTTATATATTTTTTCATTAACGAAACATTTTTTTCAGGTTAGGTTAGGTATGTTAGGTTAGGTATGTTATGTTAGGTTAAGATCATTTTTGTGTTGATTTGTTCGATTTTGACGTCCGTTTTCTTCGCAAAACGGACGTTGCAAAATGGGAAATAATGGCCAATCAAGTAATTTCCGACGTAAACGAAGGTCAGAATCGAATAAATCAACACAAAACTATAGGAAAACACTAGAATTACCCCCCCTAAAAATAATAGGAATCGGCCCTAATCTCCACATTTACCAAAATTTGTGACGCATTTTCGGGTCATGCGGTATTAGTTAGGGTTAAAAAATGAATACTCATAGCCATGGATGCGCATGCGTGTCTTTGTCCTGAATTTAAGAAAGCAACCATTTTTGTAATTAAAATGAAATTTATCATCAAATAAGGATGTTTTGCACGATAACTTTCTTAGAAATTACAGAGGCAATAATTAAAATCAAGAAAAATCGGGTAGCAGTCAATGTGTTAAGTGATTTATAAGCCAAATTAACATACACACACAACCGACTGTTTAATGTCATAAACACACCCTCAAGGACTGCTTAGCAACAATTGATAGCTCTCTATCTTTCTCTGCTATATGGCTCTCTGTCAGCTATGCAATTTGTATCAGGGTTGCCTGAAGAGGGTTAACAAAACATAAAAATTGCAAATAATGTCCTAATTTTTCTGCGGACCACCGGTTGGCGGGTGACTGCTGCTCTATAGGTGGTCACTATGAAAAAATCTGAACTAGAACTCGAGACAAGAATAAGAGGAAGCTACTAGAGACTGGCTCCAAATGATTGGTCATTATCTAATTGGTTAAGGTATTAGGAAATTACGGCCTGTTTAAGTTTACATTTGAATAACACTAGAATTAATTGATAAATTGACGCATTTTCCATAGACATTTGGAGATTTATAGGTTCAAATCAACTAATAGCTAGATTTGTTTTTAGCGTCATCTGGGCACTGCCAACGAGGGCATAATTTCCCGACGAGGTCAGCTTCTTCGGGGATGTCAAATATGTAGTCAACAAGTCTGAGTGCGCGAACGGGTACAGAGTACTAGGGACAAGCGGTAGCGACCCAGTTTACCACGGTACCGGGATAAGTGACGTGTGCGAAGATCACTCAAACTGGGACCTTCAATAAGAGTGTTCCTAATATTCCGGGGGACAACCCAGTCGTCTTAGTAATGTGCAGAGGAGCGCTCCCTTAAATATCGTTGCGTCCCGCGAGTGTGCCCAATTCAAACACAACAGAAAGCTACTTGAAGTCGTCATGGGATTCGGGGGTAGGTCCGAAGGGATAGTCGCAGTGCGCTAGCAGGCAACTTTAGGGTTCCCTCGGCCGTCTCTCATCTTCTTTGCCAGACAGACAGGAGAGCGGACATGCTTCATGCCAAGTTGCCAGTGTATTGCAACTAGGTCGTCCGTGAAAACAGACGTAGTGCCTGGTAGAGTTCCAAAGACTTCAAAAAGAGGGGATACAGCGTAAGAACTGATCCCCTCCTGGGACGTAGAGCCATCCATGTAAACTGGCACTGATCCAGGGTGGTAAAAGTGTGCTCAAAAAAGCTTAACCAATACTCCTGGCAGTGTAGAAGCTTTGGGTGCAGAGACGTGATGTCAAATAGTCAAAGGTAGTAATCCTTCGAGGTGGTGTCATCGGCAGAACCAGAGAGCTGCACCGAGCTCTTGAAGTACTTTCCTAGCGGTAAACCTTAGGGTATGACTGGCGTCTTTCAGCTGCATATGCTCAGTGGAGATTGGTGGCGGATGCAGTGATAGTCGTTGGCTAGTGGGGGATACGTAGGACCCGCGCGTATAAGTGCAGAATGTATGTTCACAACAGAGACCAAGTGGCATATCACCGGCACCGACAAATAAGCTTTCAAAGGGGAACGTGCGGAAGTTACCAATCACTAGACGGAGGCCAGTGTAGAGGATCGAGTCGACCTTCCACAATACAACCTCTGCTGCAGATGCGTAAAATTCGTATTCGTAGTCAAGCTTAGTAAGAACACAGGATCGTAGAAAGCAAGTTAGTAGCCCTATCAGCAACCCAAGGGCTGAACGTCGCGGAACAAAAAATGTGGATGGCGTGGGTACAAGAAACCCTAGCGCTGCTAATGTGAGCCTCTCAGGTGAGGTGTCGGTCGTAAACAAGACCAAAGAAACCTTTAGCTTTGCTAATCAAGCACTTCCAGCCGACGAAACCCGTTTAGGAACAAGTCCGGGTAGTGGTGGAGCCGTTGGTGACAGCAGAAGTAGCCTTAGTTTTGGTCAAGTAAAACCGAAAACTGAGCGCTTTGGCATAGCGAGAGATGCGATTCAATGCCCGTTGGAGTCGAGGCGCAAAAAAAATGGATCGAAAGGTCATGCACGTTGAGTGTAGCGAGAAAATCTTCCCTGTTGAACGCCATTTTCCTGAATCATCTGGGTTCTGCCCCTCACCCCAACCCCAACCCCCACTCGACCTGTACGCGGAATCGACGATCTCTCATAGTTCAGAACTAAAGATATGAAGGCATCTCCTCGCCCCCATCGTGTTGAAAGGCTCCATGATACCATATCCGCATGCGGTATAATAGGCCCTTTCCAGATAAAAAGAACGGTGACGGAGTGCTGTCTACAAAGGAAGGTGTCGTGGGTTAGCCGAATTATATATATATATATATATATATATATATATATATATATATATATATATATATATATATATATATATATATATATATATTTGTTTTAGTATTTTTTTAATAAACCAAATAAACTTTGACTTGAGGAGTTGTTTCGTGCCTCGGTGATCGATAGAGGATCGTTTTCTAAGAGTGCTAAACTTTATTTTTATTCTAGGGAATGAAAAAAAGGGGTTTCTTTCTTGACTTTACCAAATATTGCCACTTCAACTCGTTCGAGGATAATTAAAACAGTGATCTTACTAAAAAAATATACTTTAATGAACATAAACCCTCTCACTAAGTAACATTAAAACACACACATCTAATACACGTATAAAAACAAAATGGGA
Organism: Ceratothoa steindachneri; assembly: GCA_963969495.1. NCBI lineage: Eukaryota > Metazoa > Arthropoda > Malacostraca > Isopoda > Cymothoidae > Ceratothoa > Ceratothoa steindachneri. The sequence goes on from OZ018319.1 coordinate 217,331,357, forward strand.
TTACAGGGTGAGCGACCGAGGCTCGATTCGAGTTAGAATTTTACGGGGGAACAATTTTAAGTTAATATGAGGGTCAGTCAGTAAGTTTTGCAATTCGGATATAAGGAGACGAGATATGAGTAAAAGTGTTTTATTATTTTTCAATATAACTACCCTCGACTTCAATGCACTTGCACCACTTGTCCTGAGGCTTCGAATTCCCGACAACCAGAAATTTCCCGACTGCTGTTCATTCCACACCTGGACGGTGAGCTGGACATCTTCATCGTCCCCAAACTGGCCTCCATGTAGTGCAGCCTTAAGCTGGCGGAATAAAAAGTAGTCGCTAGGGGCTAGATCTGGACTGTAGGAAGGGGGGGTTGAGCTCCTTGAATCCGCACTCGCGCAGGGCAGCTTGTGCGACTCTGGCCTTGTGGACTTTGACGACTTTGAAGTCGATCATGGACCGTGAGGTTTCTAGGGACCCAACTGGCAGAGACCTTGGTCATGGCCAAATTGTCGTGGATGATGTTGATAACACTTCCATGTGATATTCCAAGTTCTCGCTCGATTTCTTTGACCTTCACCCATCGATTTTCGAGGATGATCCTCTCCACACGGGCCACATTATTCTCGTTGGTTACGTCTGACAGGCGTTCTGGACGGGGGTCATCTTCAAGGGACTCACGACCATGGCTGAACTCCCTATTCAAGCGAGCAATGGTTGCATAGGAAGGGGCGGTGTCGGTGTACACTGCAACCATGCGTTCATGGATCTCTTTTGCATTCTTGCCTTCCTTGGTCAAAAATTTGATCACTGCGCGGTGCTCAACCTTCTCCATTGTTTAAACATTTGTAACTGACGATCTGCGATCAGCTACTGCTTCCTAAATAGACGAGGCATGAGCGTACGGCTGCAGATCCTGACTTTTCATAACTTGTCCTAACACCCCCACAAACAGCCATTCCCCTTCCTCTGTTTTTCCTTAACGATTCGCAAAACATATTGCCCGCCCCTCGTATCTTTGTTGTTAGTCAGACATCCAATAAACTAATTTTTATGCACATAAACAACAAGATTATTCTTTACTTACATAAGGTAATGGAGATTAATACCAAATTCCAGTTAGAATATCTTCGGAGATTTTTGTTCCTGAGAGGCGTAGCTTGAGTAGTTTGCAGTTTGCTCCCAAGATGGCGTTACTCCGGCCTAAAGGTGTACGAGTGACGTCACACGGAATTTCGAGTTGGAGTAAGAGAATCAAAACAAAGACGCCGATGAGGCGAGTTGGTTGTCGAACGTTTATGACTAATCTTGGGGCTCAAACGGCACCGAGCTTCTTTTTACAATCTGGTATTGTACAAGGACTGCAAGCTCTCCTCAACTTGCAATAACTTTGTACCGGTGATTTTTGAGTTTTCTTGTCGAACTCGAAAAATCTTCTGTCAACTGGTGACTTTCTTGTCTCTTCGGTGGGAACGAACAAAAAGCCTTCTTTCCTCATGTCAACCTGTTTTATACCACCATTAACCCCACGGGGTAAATGGAGTTTGGGAGACTCACAGAGGGGACTTCTGGAGTTTCCCTTTTTGTGTCGGTTGTTTGCGTATTCGGCATTTTGAACTTAGGGGAGCACGTAATACGAAATCGTCAAGTTTGCACTTATGAAAAGATTGTTTATAAGTACACCCTCGAAGGGCCTGCCTTTTAAGCTGAGGTCAGGAATATATCTCCTGAGATTTACCATTGTGCCCGTTCTCCTATGTTACCGGAGAACATCGGAGGGGCAAAGCGAGACCCAGATGTCTTTTGTTATTATTTCCTTGGCTCTCCCCACCAAGAGGGAGGCCTCGATACATATATACACTAAATTCTTATACCTCTACAGAAGGCCTTGCAGATAGCATTTTACAATCGGAGCAGAGCATCCGACGTGGAGTGGAACATGCAGAAGCCACACTGTACAGAATACAGGAGGCATACTATGTCCAGGAATAAAGCTAATCTAACCTTTATAAATTTCTCCATCAACTTGGAAAGAGAGAAGATTAGAAACAAGGTGTGTTGTCTAAAAAGTCGCGTACTTTCAGTTATTCAATTCCCAGGGGAGGCCCTGAAGATGCTAGGAGGAAAGCTCCTCTACCTGTCAGAATGGTATCGTATTTTCGCTCCTCGTCCACCTCATCACCAATATAGGGCGAGGATTGGGAGAGAGAGAGAGAGAGAGAGAGAGAGAGAGAGAGAGAGAGACGTAGTCCGAAATGCTGCTGATAACTTTGTAAAGCCTTCCAGCACATGGTACTTTCCTAATCTTGTAACCAACTATCCTCTCACGGGATTTCTGACTTTTCAGGGCTCCACCTTGGGTGCATTACCTAATGGTGTTCGCAACCTTGGAAAGCAACGCACACCGACCAGAAGTTACATAGTGCCCGGTCGTTACCCAAAGATCGCAGCTCCCAATCGGGCAGCAAGAGAGACAAGGTGACTATGCAGATATCCTTAGTAGGGAGTAATAATCATCGACAGGAGGGACAGGATCTGAAGATCTGTTATGGCAGACTCAGGAACGGGACCCGAGGCTTTTAGTTGTCCTTGCAGCCAACAAGGCAGTAAAACACGGCCGCCACAACAGTCTTGTGCACCCGAGAACGGCTGCGGGAAGGCAGTTTATCCCATTACACGCATGAAGTGGTTATTGGGACAAAACCGATATTCCTATTATTCCCGCCCCATCTCCCAGGTCCCTTCTAGGACTGGTCTTTTGCAAACTGCAGCGCTATAGAGTGCTGTTTATAGAGGGTCCAAAGCTTGACTTCTGACACGGCATGAAGTAGCTGATCAGGTCCTTAAACCTACCTAAACAGACGTTTGAGGGGATCCTCGTAGAGAAAAGGGAATTCTGAGGGGGGGGGCAAGAGGAAGCCTGAGCACCTTAACCCAGTCCCGTCAAAGAGTCAATTCAACCCAGTTCCTAATTCACACTCTGTCTGGGTGAGAACAGTTTCTCCTGGTACCAAGGGCAGATAGACAAAAGGTTGAGGGGATAGTGGTACGTACAGTTAAAAAAAAGCGCTGAGAGGGAGCGAGGGGAAAGTGCACCAACAATCCAGTGATGACAGGGCTTCCCTCTAATTGGCACTCAGGCTGAGGGGACATGAAGATACTCTAGATTGTGAATTCTAGAGGACAAAAAAATCTAGTGCGTTCACGTATAATATTAAAATTTATGATTTTTCGTATTTTATGAAACCAAATAATTCATTTAATATTTATTGGCTAAATACGTAAACTTAAAGTTATTATCTAATTATCGCTAAAGCTAAGTTTGTTAGTTTAATAACCGCACTTTTTTTACAAGTAGTTTCCTCCTTTGGTCCCTCGAAAAATGTACCTTAAAAATATTTTCACTTTTTTAATTTCGCCACTTTCTTTGCAAACCTCTTATGAAAATCTTTCTGGCCAGAATGCCCTCCCCGGTTTTTTTTTATTTTAAATAAGAATTGGGAAAAGCGTAAAAGAGACGACGAATGAGCGACGTAAACAAATATTTATAAATCAGTTCTAGCCTCAGATGGCATGAAATTAAACCATAGGATAAACCACCGAACCATTGGACGGAACCACGAAACCATTAGAGGAAACCACATGTCAACAAAAACAAACTACATAACCAAATGATAAAACGACAAAACCATCCCCCTGTCGGCGAATTCGCCTAGATCTCGCTAAATCTACTAAAGCGCTAAGTAGTTTCCTCTTTGAGCTGCTCGGAGTGAGTCCCTTACACACACATTTTGACTTTCCACTCTTCTTGTCTGCGCCAAGATGTCTCCTCTTTTTAGCTACTATAATTGAGTAGTTTTCAGAGACTTTTACTTCCCCTAACTTCACCAAGTTATTAACGATCTCTTTTGAACACTTTGTGGAGTGATGCCCTCGTTGGTTTCCTTACTTTATAATATATAAATAAATCTTACCTTTTGCCGTCTCTTCAAGTAGAAGAAGAGAGCTAAAGTGATTAATGTGCACAGTAACAGGTAGATGAAGCACCCGCAACCGTCGATTGTATGAAAGTCTACCACAGCTTCTACCCAGGACATCTTGGCTCATTCATGCAACTGACACTAATGATCAAGAAGGCTTGAAATGAAATAAGATAAGTTGAAAGCGCGTCAGAACACAAGCAATGCGTACACACACAGACACGTATACAGGGCGCCATGAGACAAAACAAATATTATCTGTTTATAATAAATTTAAATTGCAGATGTGGATTATTTGAGATAAATCTAGGAAAGTTTAAAGAACTATCAGTTTCCTTATCGTATAATCATATACTTAACTCGAATATTAATAATGATACAGTTATATTATTAATTGAAATTTTGGTAACCGAATTGAAGATTTGAATTAATAGAAATTGGAGGGGTGTGCAATTCTGACATTTGCCACTCTTTTATGTTGATTATTTATCGGTGTTGTGTGTTGGGATCAAATACTCATATAGCGACACGAAGAGTCACACAAACTTCATCAACTTCAAGGACATAAACTTTTTAATGGGGGGCGACGAAGTGCCGCAGAACGCAATTGAAGCCTTGGGAATTCACAGGGTTTTTTTTTTATCAAGTGGTTCTACGTTGGATCTGATTGTCTCGAAACTTGTCGAGAAATACGTTGTTCTATTCTCAAGGAGGCCCTTGATAGTACTCTGCTGTTTTGTTTTGTTTTTTTGTTTTTTTACAGTCTGCTGCTTATACGTGAGTAGGTTCAGTTTTGCGTGGGTTCAGAACCACCGCTTGCCATACCATATTCGGCGCATAATACCTGGTGTGCGGCAGAACCGATTGAGCAGTTTTAAGGAGTTATAAAAAAGTAAGGGGGGTATATAGAGAAGAAATTTTATTATATTCGAGGTTAGCAGTGGGAGGGGGGGGTATATAGAGAAGAAATGTTATTATACTCGAGGTTAGCAGAGCGAAACCACGCGCACCTCCTCCCCCTCCTCCCCCCGAGCATTGACTCCTCAAAACTGCTCAATCGGTTCTGCCGCACCCTGTATAACATAGCATATTTTATGAATGATAAAAGCCACTTGGGTCTGTCATTGTTCATCCGAGTCAATAAACCAGCTAATGGACCATGTGCTAAACACCCTTCGATAAAAAGCATCAACAAGATTGTGTCCAGAATGCCTCTTCAAAGTGATGCCCAATCAAGGATTGTAAAAGCTCGATTATATAGCTACAATATATAATAATCCGAGGTCACTAATATGTACAATTCATTTCCAAAAACAAAATTCAAAACACACAATAATCATCCCTCACCATATAATCCTCTAACCTGCCTTTGAAATATTTAAATTTGGCCTACCTTTGTTTTGTTTTTTTATTTTTTTTTTAAGTTTTGACTCTTAACCTTAGTCCTATTACTACCTTCCAATTCAAAGAACTTGTCACTATCTAGAATCCTCCTAACTCTTTAATAGCTCAATTTTATCCACTCTCACACACCTTTGAAATGAAAACACATAGTTAGTTCCCTGTTTATTGTAACAAACTGCATATTATTTGTAAACCTTAAACGACCTGACTTCCACCACTACTTGAATATACTGTCTAATGATGTAAAAAAAAAAGAACACCATCGATTAGGGGTGTGGAGGAGAGGACTTAGAAAAAACAACAACATGGAAGTGCTTTCAAAAAACATGAAAAGGGTAAGTTTATTTCATAGCCATGCCGGATACAAGGATGTAAGAATGCCGAATTGATCCGATATTAAGGAAAGATAAATCCAGCCAATTTTTCGAGGCCTAAAGGTGAGTGTGAGGGAACCCCACGTGGCCTTTCTTGTTCAGAACGGAACTTCCATGCGCTGTCGATTAGTCTCTTATGCTTAAATCGCTAAAACCCCCCCTCCCCGTCCCTCCCTTCCACAAGCGGTAGCCTCGAACCGCGTCCACTGCGATTCACCTTTACGCGGGCTAGAATAGCCTCTGCAAGAAGATTCAAGGCCATTCGAGAGTAGAGCTGTTTCCCGCTAACCCCCCCTCCCCCCCCCCCGGGGGGGGGTAGGGGAGAGCCTCGGACATAAATAGCGCTCGACTCCCATGAGGAGACACAGAGTTGAGAAGTCTCGCCCGGACCCCAGAAGATTCCCCATAGTTCCAAGTCAGGTGCTAACAACAAAGCAAAGTGACAGCTGAACTATTTTGTGTATTTGGAATTAGCCCCAGCCAGTGAGGTAATTTCACTTAACGATCGCCACCAAGTGATTCTCCGGACTTCTCTCATCAACTCCTGTCGAAGCCTTCCTTCGTTCGCCGCTCGTTTCAGGTGGCCGAAATACTCTCCCTTGGACCGGAAGTTACCCCCTTTCCCCTGTTTTTGGAGAACCGTCATCACTTTGACCTCCCGCTCAGAAGTTCCGAGCGGCCTCACCTCACGTGCAGAAGGCATCCATAAGCCAACCACTCTCCTCCCTTCAGTAACCCAATTTAGTTAAGTCCCCCCTATCCATTTGAATAGTATCCTGTAATACCTTAAGTTCTAACTTCATAGTCTGATTTATAACTACAATGTCCCCCTTCGTTTACTGGTGTGATTTTGTCCGTTAATTCTCTGAGGTAATTTTACCCATCAATTCTCTCATTATTTTTATGTAAATAAAATTATATTTTTGTATATGCCTCTTTAAATAACCTTGAGCTTTGCCATTGCCCATTTGTTACCTGATCTAGTTACACTCTCATCTCGCATTTCAGCCCGTCTAAACTAGCGGTGTTCCGTCCCTTCGTCGGTTCACCTGTAAGTTATCGGTCCCTCCCCCATAGATATAATATGGTATTCATGTAATATAATGTAAAACCACACAGTGATAATAAAGCTTTTAGCGGAACACTTTTGATATGCCCGTCAAAAAATCCTTAGGGTTCTTTTTTCATCTAAATTTGCTTTTATATACGAAAGCCACCACAAAAAAAAAGCTAAGCCTTAATTTTAATATATTTTCTGATCTTCATGATATTGAGGGGGAGGGGTAATTCCCCCAAATTCTATAATCATATTTATTTTTTCTGAATTCTTAAAAAGAAATTATATAAAAGCTTCAAATATACCTGCCTCGCAAACTGTAATTCCAAGTGTTAAAAAAATTACATTCCTAAAATATAGTGTTATAGAAGATTATAGATGATATCTTTCCCCTTCCAATTACAAAATAGCGAATATCATACCAATATTTAAGAAACGATATCGATCCATATCAGGCTCTTTAAAACTACAAAGTCTACACAGTGGGACACGATTCGCAATGTTAGTTTTAGAAACGTAAAATCTTAAAGCGTAAATCGATTAGAGAATACAATTGGGAGAAGACGTAATTTACCGGTACTTCAAAAAGGCTTTCAATAAAATCCTTCGTATACGTTTGCTAATGAGATTCGCTGTTACTGGCTTCCTGGGCAGAGTTTACTAAATGTGGACAGTAGTTTGATTAATATAACGGAAAGAAAGAATTGTATCTAATGTTTTTAACAAGATGACAAAGCGTCATCAATATACACATAGTGCACCAAAGGGGACCATTTTTTAACCGCTATACTGTTTATTTATGTCTGATAATTATCATTTATTGGTCGGCCATTATCTCTAAATTTGCAGAATGTATGAAATAGACGAGTATACAAAGAGAAGGACATAATAGAGATCCAATCCGATGATGACAAACTTACGGAACGGTTAATTAAATTACCGATGAGAATCAACACCGAAAATTGAAAAGAACTATACATTAGATCTAGAAACGAGGAATGCTGCCATGAATTGAAAAAATACGGGAGAAATAAACAAAAAAGCTATCCATTTAAGAGAATTGGGATCTTTTCTTTTATTATGGCGCAATTTCATCTAATCCAGATGACTGAATGGGCCGGCTGGTTGAACTGCCTTTCTCATGCTCGGCAATCAAAGGACGGGATCATTCCTATGTTATAAGGATTTTGGGGGGTTATGGGGGAAAATGAGAGGAAACTATAAAAATAACCTCGTTCAGCCATCTGGCTGAGGAGAGGAAATTGCGCCATAATAAGAGAAAAGATCTGAGAAATGTTTATATAAGTAATCAACGAGTGAAAACCGTAACTCAGCGTGACACGACCAGCAGAGCCGTAGCAATGTTTAGTGCACCCCCTAAAAAAAAAATTAAGATTGTGCGGCCCCCATAACAATATTCCTGTAATACAAATATTCTGGTCTATCATTAATGACACAGTCGAAGGGAAGAGATAAATCAGATAATTACAGAAAATGTGTATTCAAAAATTTTATATTTTCATCAATAAAATAAAAAAAATTCTGACCACAGTGGGGTCCCTTCAAGAGCCGGAGCGCCCCCCGGCAGGGGGGGTGGGGGCGGTTGCTACGGCTCTGATGACCAGGAAACTTCTAAGAAAGATAACAGTATCTTCAAGTGAAATCTTTCAAGAAAACAAATTATCAAGAGCTGAATCCAATTTCTTTTCCTTGAATTTAGTTTATTTATCTAAAAAACGGGCAACAGAGCCAAGTCGAGTGCTTTCAATTATTCTGGCTTATGACCTTATGACCATATGACCTTACGACGTTCAAAACTTTCAATAATTCCCCGACTAACCTTGGGAGGGCCTTGGCAATTATATCATTCGAAATATAATGTAAAACAACATAAGGGTTTCAAATTTCGTTAGAATCAGCTGAATAGTTACGACTTAATTGCTAAAAAAACATTGAAAAGTAAAATGGTTACAATCTAACCGGCATATTAACTTATAGAGTCGCGTGAAAGTGACTAAAAATATAGCGAGGTTCATATAACGTGAAATTGAGGGTGGAAATATTTGAAAAATACATAACATGAGTAAAAGAAGGTACTACTAGTATAGTTTAGAAAAGTCAAACGAAAAGAGGATAGTCTCAATCCATGTGTCAATAACTTTCCTCTTTTTTTTTATTCATAGAGAAGTACTCGTGTCCATTATGTTAGTTAATTGCCTTATCATATTTCGTGGATTGGCGACCTACAAGAAATTCATGTTTAGCCTCGCGTCTATTTCATTGTATTCGAATTACGAAGAAAGCTCTCAATTTTCTCGCCTTTAATGTGTGGGCCACACAGAAAGCACTGTACACACAAATAAGAGGGTTTTTTTCGTAACTAGGAGCATCTGATCCTACATGTGAACGTTCGATGGACAGGGTTAAAAGTTACCAAGAAAGTAAATGACACAAACAAACTCAGACTCTATGAGTACTTCGAAGTTTGTGTATTTGCAGGCAAAAATCAAATTCTGCTCACAAACCCTTAACTAAATATTTTCTTTCGAGAAATAGTTGACCAAATGGAGTGAAGTTATCAAAAACAACAGACATTTGTTGGGGTCGATGGATAAGCATCATGTAGTTTTTTTCGCTCTTGCAACCTACAGCATGCAAGCTCTAAACTTAGCCACTATTCGAACTACCTGTTCACCTGAATTATTCTTTAGATTCTCCTCAAAATGGTGAAGAGGGTATTCCGGTCAGAATAGCCAACCTGTTCGAAGAACACCATATTCATTAGCCATATGTATGAACATAGTAATGTAATGACCACCGTTTAATTGCGAAGGAATAGACTGATAACGGTCAAGTTTTAATAATGTATTCAAAAGTTTAAATATTATTACTTATTTTCCATACTAGTCCATATTTTTTAAATACTAATTAATGTATTTATGAATATAAGACTGATCTATAGTCGGGCACAAGAGGTTACTAAAGAATGCTAAGTGCCCATTGTCCAAATAAACGAAATGCTAATAAAATAATTGATATATAAATAACCTACATAATAGTTATAAATATATCCATGCGGAAATATTACATATCAATTTACTATAAACTTTGTTATCCTATTATTTTACCTTATACTTTTAGAGTCTGGGTAAGGTATTATCTGTTGTAGTTTCGTAGGCTGGGTTAGGTGATTAGCGAGCTTCCTTAAGATAAAGGAAAATATATATACATATATAGTTGGATTCTCTATTCGTAGGTAAATAGCTGGAATAAGCTTCCAAATGGCGAACAGTAATGCAAACTTTTCTTCTTGAATAATAATGATAACTTTTTCTGACTGCCTTTCCACAAAAGTACACCTATATAAATAGTCATTTTATCTACTCATAATACTACAAAAATTCAACCAATCAGGATTGAAATACATTTAATCGACATACTTATGTTCATTTTTGGAATAACAGCCTTAGGAATATTCGACTACTACGCTCTGCTGACAACCTTCGGATAAAGCATATTTACTTGCTTAGTAACGGACCTTGAGCATCGCCTACATAGAGCAGCGCCTATTCTAGAAGTCTTTCGGTGAATTACGCTTCACCCTTCAAAAAGAGATAATACTTTTTCATCGACGACTCAATGAGAGCTTGAGCACCTCACTGCTCCCGTCCATCGCCCTGCGTGTGAACCTGCTCTGATGTCTGCCATTCATTGATTTCGTCTTAACTATACCGGACACTTGGAATGTCATAGTTAAGGGCTTATGTGAAAACTGGTTTGAGGCCTAGCCCACAGCGGAAGAATAAGTCAGAAAATATCTCGAAACTGGGGCATAACTGCGAGTCCCGGAGGGAGGAGATATCCACATCGCCCGGTGGACCCGGCCAGAATCATAGAGGGAAGTACACCCGTCTCCATGTAGTTGGATGCAGTTATGGGGTAAGTACCCGAGAGCGGGTGGCAAAACTTTAGCGGTCGTTGATTCGGCCGCTACTGCATCAAGTCCACCATAATTCACCCCTCTTGAGGTTCCCACTCAAGACCCATCCCATCCATCCATTGCACTAGCCGCTGCCTCCTTTACCACTTCATAACTTCTTTTTTTTACTCCAAACACCATAATTACACTTTGGTTTCAAAAAAAAACATCACAAGAGGACTTAGTAAGGACGTGAAAAACTATGGAGACCCTCACTAAGAGGGCCCCCTAAGGACCATTCTCTGGAAAGAAGAACCCCGAAAAAAGGCACCCCTGTGAAACTCACTACCTTGAATTAAAAGTAGCACTGCTGAAACTTATCGAAGTCTCATCTGGATTCATCGCTTTATGTGCTGAGATTAAGGACGTGGACCAGCTCCTATTGGAATAGGGAGCGAGGGTCCTCAGGAACACTGGACTGGAAGCGAAAACCCATCCACAAGTAGAAGAAAACCGAAGCGTGATCTGCCGCAAAGTGGAGAGCTGGGTGGGTGAGCATACACCCGAGGAGCTCAAAGAATAGATTGCCAAAAACAATCCCTGGGTCAAATTTCGTGAAATAATAAAATTTCGCGAACACACCCACGTATTTAAGATAACTTTCGCTACCATTGAAATGGCCAATAAATCTACGCAGAATGGAATACTGGTATTTAATATGAGAATACCAGGCGATAACATTCAACAAGATAAATTTAATAGCATACAAATGTGCTTGGTATGCTATAAACTCGAGGACCATACAAGGACGACGTGCCAGGACAAAAACACAAAACACACTGTGGTCCAGTGAATGCTCCACAGAAGGACATCGATTTGATAAGTGCAAGAGCACTAAGAAGAAATGCCTTAACTGTAAAGTGGAACATAGGACCATGTCCCTGAACTGCCCCAAGCGCCGCGAGATCATCAAAAAAAAGGAAGAAGAAGAGAGGAAAGCTAAGAAAACGACCTACACGAACGCCGCCAAGAAGAATGCAGAAATAAAACCTGCACCTACACTTACACAGATGAACTTGACAAGAGATCTAAGTGCAAAGATACTGACCTGCATCACCCACGCAAATGTGGCTACTGCAGTAAAGCCTGGCTGCTATAACCAGGTACTCAATGCTTTTTTGAAAGCAAACAATCTCCCTTCAATAATTATGCTTGCAGACCCTGAATAATCCGAGGCATTCAAGGAATCAATCATATGGAACAACACTGTCAAGTCTGGACTGGAGGAGATCGTCGAAGCTCCCTCATCGGAGGAATCCAAAGAGCACGACGAAGAACAAGAAGAAAAGGCTGAAAGTTAGGAGGGATCCTCCTCTTCTGACAACGATGAGGGCCCCTGCACCCGTACACGAGCTACGAAGAGCATGTCCGAAACCCCGAGTCCTCCTCCGAAGAAGGAATAACCCTGGGCACAGTAAAACAGCCCAGCAGGCCCCCCAAGAAGAAGAATAAGAAGAAGAAGCATAGGGAAAAATAATTTACCATGTTACGGAACGCACTGAAGATATTGAAAATTAATACCAACGGCTGGACGACGAAAAGACTTCTTTACGGAAATGTAATCAGGCTGATTGATGCGGACATCATATTAATTTCGGAACACGGGAACGACACGCGTAGTGCAGAAATGAAAATCTGGAACTAAGATGTGTTTATCACGAATTATTCGCAGGAGCGGTTCTACGGAGCCGCTATTGCAATAAAGAAGGGGATTAAATACAAGCAAATAAGAAATCTAGAAAATCCTACCTCGCTATTAGTAGGGATTCCAAAATTCTTAGACTATATTCATTGTTATTGCGACCAATTATTTTAAAGTTATCAATGGAACATTCTGTCTTGCATTTTATATGATTTCTAATTACAGAAGCCTCCTTCTTAGACAAATTTTTTCCATTGCGATGGCTTATTTCCATGTGAGAACAAAACCTCTCTTTCAATGAGCGAACCGTACTACCAATATAGGTTCCTTGCAAACAACAAGGACAAGTAAAAGCGTAAACAACACGGCTGCTCATTTCTAGAGGAAGTTTGTCTTTTGACGAGAAGAAACTTCTTATGGAAAGTGGGCTGACAAAAGTGATTTTGAAGTTGGTATGAAAGAAATAGATAGCATAGATAATACCGCTGTTCCCCTTCTTATTTCTTAATTCTAATTACCTCATTCAACAACCAACCAATCAAATTCCTATCCTTCTTTAAGCCACATCCTTTATAATTTCTTCCCTTTGTGATTTCTCCTGAACTTCATCGGTAAGCAATATTATACTTTAATTATTTACTTTTGTGTTTTTGCTTCTTTTTCGTGTCAAGAGTGGTTACATTAGATTCATAATTTGATTCTGTGTGTACTTCCCGGGAAATTTTTATTTTTCTGCCATTAGGCGTCGTAATGTTTACACTAGATTTACGTAATTCACCCGTTCGCACCAATTTAATCGGAATTATCCACACACGTACCCCCATATCAATTACAAATTCGCACTTTATTTTACCTACTATCGCGGTGACGGTGAATACTAACTGCATACCAGCAGATGCACTTGCAATGGCATGCCGTTCTAGTTTTCCGATGGGGTTGGCGAAGATGGCCTGGAGGACGGTTGCATTTAAACGTGTTCCCCTCCTTTCGGCCATCTGCACCAAGGCCTTCAGAATTTCGCACTTTCACTGAAATACAAATGGGATCAGCATACTACAGGTCTTTGGTTCCTGCGAAGAGGTCTCAGTCCTATTTGTATACTATTGGCACTCAGTGGCGGATCCAGAAAAAGCGAATGGGGGGAGGCGGCGTTGCCAGGATTTTTATGAGTGGAAATTTGTTAAAGCTGCTTATTATGGTACATATTTTTACGAGTAATACATGTATGATCATACAAATAATCAGTGCTGAATACATACGAATAAGTTATAGGCATAAATGATGAATATCTACATGTACTGTAGACAATAATGATATAGGCTACTTGCAAGTCATTTCGCCCACTTAAATAACAAGGCACATAATAGAAAAAGTATTTTTATTTTCCAGGAGTAGGCTCTCTCAAAATCGTAGGCCCATGCCCAATTTCCCCCTTCATCTTCCTAAGCGAAAAGGAGAGGACAGTTTTTCTCCGCAAACTTGTCAATCACTTGATCATTAGAAACTTGAATGTCATTGTGGATGGCGAGTAGTGTGAAGCCGTTGAGGCGATCCTGGCCAATGGTGCTCCTCATGTACGTCTATAGCCGTTCCAAGGCTGAGAATGAGGGCTCGGCCTCTGCATTTGAGACCGACAGAGTCATTAAGATAGCCAGGAGCTTCGCAATGTTCCGGAACATACGGGTCTCGACATACACTTTGCATTCTTGACAATTCCGATGACCGTAGCGGAATTTGTCCACCGCTGTTCCCCCGAATACACAGGCACCAGTGACTCAACATCGTTCTCGTAGAGCTTAGCGGCATTAAGAATGGCATCCACGTCTTCTTTTGAGCCCTCGAGAAGCTCCTTCAACAAGGAGAGCAACTGGCACGGTATCGTCCCCAAAGTTTCTCTTCAGCTCGGCGATAACTTGGTTAACGAACGGAATATATAGCGAGCGTCGATAGTACTCCTCAGCAGTCATGACCGGGATATTAGCGCGCTGTGTCTGTCGTACACAGGCTCGGGGAACAGAGACGTCATCGTGTTCTGAGTCCACTTCAATCAGGAGATCTTTGGCTTTTGCGAATACAGTGGGGAAGTGTTCGTCGGCATTCTTTCTGAACTTGGCGAAAGCAGTTTCGATCTCACGAATCAGTGCTTACGCAGATGCCAAGTCACCGTCCTTCTTTCGCAGGGTCCTACTCGGCTTGAGTGTGTGGGCCAAAACTGACTCCGCCACAACCAGCCAAATGAGAAAGCGAGGGTGCCTAATCTCTAGGAGTAAGATGCCAGCATTGGCATCCAGCTTCATTTCCTCTTCCATGAAGACCGAGATTTGAGGCAGAAACTCGATGAACACGAGAACTGCATCATGTCGCTTAACCCATCTGGTGGGACACAAGGACAACAAATTTTCCCGCTTAGCTAAGGAAAGCTTCACGAATTTGAAGAACGGGAGCTTCCGCATGTTGCTGGAGTAAATGAAGTTATGGACTTCGTTTAACGTCTGAAGGACGAGTTTCACTTCTTTCACATCACAGGTCTTGATCAGCACCAGGTTCAGTCGGTGATTAAAGCAGTGGATCGGTTTGGCGAGAGGGGTATTGCTCCATGATGATGTCGGCACAACGTCTGAACTTTCCTATCATGACACTAGCTCCCTCGAAGTCGAGCCCCCGGCAGTTTGATATGTCCAAACCAAGGCTATGTACAGTGCGAATGAGCAGTTGAGTAGGCCTTCACCGGTGAGGTTCTCAGCATGGACTAAAGTGAGAAAGTCCTGATTGATGTCCTCTTTGACATGTCGAAGGATAATGTGACTTGCTCCTTCCCTGAGACGTCCGTAGTCTCGTTCATTAGCACTGCGAATACCCATACCACTCCGGCCTAAGACCTCTTCCAGCACTAATCGACCTGTAAAGCGAAATATGATTATGGTGACACCTGCTCATATTGTCAAAATAGCATGAATTCTACTTTTGGAATAAGAGACCTATTTGGGAGACAGAAGTTTCAGTGCCACTCACTCGTGATATCGATCAGCTCGTCCTGAATCGTTGTGCTAATGAGGGGGGAGTTGGTTCGGCTAGCCAAGATGGTGAGTAGGCGGTTGAAGTCGGCATCTCCTCCCTGGGCTCAATAACGTAGAAGCGGCCTGAATACTCCTTCTCCCGTTTTGCTCGGAATAGAGTGGTGCAATGGACCGTCATCTCGATGCCCACAGAGAGGCAGCATATTTCGTCCGCAGAATAGGATGCTCTCAATGATCGGAACTAACAGGCGACGGTTGGTCTCGATTTGCCCCTTCTTCTTCACCTGTGGCATGGTGTCGATAGCCCTCGTCGGGTTTCGCAAAGTGTCGATAAACCCCTCCATTATCGCCATAGCTGTCGCGTGTTATCCGTGCTTATTGTGACTGCTAATCAGTTCGGTGGCTTTTGTGTACCCCCGTTCTCTCGTGGTGGAGTCACGAGGCGATTACTGCAAAGTCATCCGGCCCCAGGCGCCGTCAGGTCAAGCGCGTAACCGCAGCGCTACAGCGCCGCACAACTCGGCGCTATGAAAGACCTAAAGGTTAAAATGCAAGATCTCCCCCATGAGAGTGAGATTCAATTTCACGTCAAATAAGAAATTGGAGACGTGTTTCTCCCAAGCTCGAAGGCTAACGAGGAGCCGATGTAAGACTTGGTGAGAAAAACCGTTTGGCATAAGAACCCTCCTGGGGCCGTCCTCAAGCCCCTCCCCTTCCTACCACTCTCCCAGTAAGGTGACAACGTATAAATAACGAACATTGAGGAAAATCGAGGTAGAATACGCCAGTCTCCAGGTGACGAAGTCCTCGGAATTAAGACGCCGGGCTACCTAAACTGGATTGGTAGTTTACTTGGCTCGACAGACCAAGAAGTACCCTCCAAGAGAGGCAGGGCTACCTACCTTAAGGGGCTAAGAAGCAGTTCATCCTCGAGCTAGTCCCTGGTTATCAAATCAAACGTTAAGTTAACTTTGTTAAGTTCAACTTACTCTCGTCAGAGAGACTCCTCATATCCTGGTGCATCTTAAACACCAGGGGTATTTCTCGTCCTTGAGGAATTAAAGAAAGAAGGAAAAGGCGCTCCCTCGAGCCCGTTATTCGGTGGCCACACCGAACTCATAAGTTAACTTGGTTGAGGAACCAAGTTCAACTTATTCTCGTCAGAGAAACCCCTCCTCCGTTTTACTCGCCCTTGAGGAAGACTGGAACTAAGAAGAAGCTCATCCTCGAGCTAGTTCCTGGTTCCTAAACCGACCTTCAAGTTCAACTTATTCTCGCCAGAGAAACCCCCCGCCGTTATCCTTGCCCTTGAAGAAAACCCTCCCCGAGTTCAGTCCTCGTCCATGATGAATTAAGTAACGAAGGAGAAAAGCTCTCCCTCGAGCTCGTTACTCGGTGGTCACACCGCACTCCGAGTTAACTTGGTTTAAGAACCAAGTTTGACTCACTCTCGCCAGAGAGACCACGACTACCTTGGTGCCGCATAAAGGCACCGTAATTCTTCTCGTTCTTGAAGAACCCCCCCATCCCTGAATACCGTGTGGCCCCCCCAGCTGCTACCCTCGCCAAAAGGACCTTGTGTTCCCGCCCACCTACATCTGGCCAGGCGGCACGCGTCGTGAGACAATAACATTCCTGAGGTATTTAAACTCCAGTAGGGTGCGTAAGCCTAAATCTTATATATTGATGTGTGTAGCGGAATTAACCAATTTTAGAGGGTCAAACTAATTTAATTAATTCTTGTTTATTATAATATTCGGAGTATTGCTGTGGTTAATGTTTAAATTTTGTCTATTCAATTGTTAAAGTTAAAATATAAATTTATTTTGGGAATTATTGTGCGTTTCTCTATATCCTTGTGTGTTTCAAACGGCTCTCTTCTTTAAGATATCCATATTAGCACTCTTAGAACAAAAAGGGGGGCATTCTACGACAGGCATTAACACCAAGGTTCCCAACCTTTGGTCTCCAACTCTGTCCGTATTTCCGTCGAACAGCACACCTGCAACGCAGTGTCCCCCATCTTTTAGCAACGAGTTTTTCAGCCAGGAGTATGTGATGCACCAGCTTGGTTAGAATCGCCTCTTGTGACCAACTTGTTCAATGAAGGGTAACGATTTGACAGACGGGGCAGTCAAGTTGATTAAGGTCACTTTCTCGGAGTCTGTGGCCGCCTTGTTCCCAATGAAGTTGGCAAACGTCCATTGGAGCTGCGGGGAGTGTCAGTGTGCCATGCTAAAAAAAAAGAGAAGTGAGTTCCTTGCCCTCCTACTCCTCATGGTGAGATTCGGCTTTGCTGTCGGATCTACAGGCTGTCGATGTCGAAGTTCTTGGCTGTTTGTTGCTCCAGCTCATTGACATCACGCTTGCAATCACCATTTGTCTTGGCCACTTTGGTCTTGAAGAACGAGATGATCACCGGCTCGCTTCATGCTACATGCCATGTGAATGAGATGGAACTAATGCATCGCATAGAAAAGCCAATCAGCTCACATCACCCCATGTCCGTAACAATATATAATAAAAAAATAACTTAGTTTGCACTGCTGTGTTTCAGAGAAAGGATGACGCGGAGATGATGCTGGTGTAGTTGCGATGAGAAAGAGAAGAGAGAGAGAGAGAGAGAGAGAGAGAGAGAGAGAGAGAGAGAGGATGCTTGAATTAGTTCCGAAAGTGAAAGGCCGCTGACAAGGAGTGGAAGGGCCAGGCGTGTGAGTCAGGATGCGCGATCCCTCTCGTCAGCGAGTCAAGCGCACGCGCCGTAACTCAAGACACGAGGCGCCGACTCGAAAAGCGATGCAAGTCAGGCACACTGTGTAGAATTTCCCCCTGATAATGGGGGCCCAGGTTCCCTGCGCCCCCCCACACACTTGGATCCGCCCCTGTTGGCAATATATTCGTTATTACGTGTACAATGTTAGAATGGTTTCCATTAGGTTACACACCTATAAGCACTGAGCGCGCACTTCTCGTATTTTGTACATTATTTATATGATTGTCACACTTATTATTTAAATCAAGAGCACTCTATATCTGGAAAAGAAGTGGCATTATGCTCTATTGTATCACTGCTATTATTAATAGTAAGACATTGTGCCCTATAAAATGGCATTGGTTTGCCTGCCAACTTCCCTAGCTGGGCCAGGGTTAGGTCCTTCTGGGTAGTGATTATGGGTACAATTTTTGATGGCAAGGATTGAATAAATTTGTGCCTCACGAGTTCTTCCTCAACTACGACCTGTAGAGCAGTTATCCGCAGTTCATCCAGGTTGATTTAACGTCGACAAGTGAGTGTGGAGGAAGCAATGTGTTTCTCGAAAAGTTCTGGTATGGTTCTCTCGAAGAGCCCGATTACTTCGGTCCTTAGGAGCTGGTAATTTTGGGCAGACAAGACCGGAGCTGAAAGTCGATCGATAGTGTCAGCAGGTAGTGCAGCAATGACGTGTTTATTCTCCATATGTGAAACTAGGCTTCTACAATCTTAAACCTACTTGAAACTGCCGTCTCACTAAATATGGGTAGCTTGATGTTGATGGCGTTCACAATTTCCGTCTCTCTTAGTCCTGCTTGGAGATAATGAGATGCGTCCATATTTTTTCTTTTGTTACCTTACTCTCCGGTCGAAGGGGTTACCAGTTACAGTCAGACCAAACTCGACGGTAAGACCTTAACCGACTTCGCCCGATACCCATACTCCTGTAACTCATCCTCATCTAACGGTAGTGACCACCTTCCGTAAGCAGGTAGCCAATCGGCATACCACTATAGGCCGGTAACCTATAACTCACCCCTATAAACAGGAGCAAGTAGCATAGAGGTCCCCAGTATGAATCTGTTAGTCTTTGGCAAGGAGGCGACAACTCCCTCTCAGGCAAAGCCATCTTTCCTGATGGCTCAGGTTCACTCCATAGCTCGTCTACTGCCGCTGTGGTGGAGATGTAGCTTTGGCCCTCATTTTCCTTCCATCTTTTCCTTTGGTGCTTATCGTACACGGCAGAGTTGCATGTTATCTGGCAGGTCTCCATACTGTAAGCCTACTTCATCCTAACAATTCGTAATGTTACAGGATTCCTGAAACACATTTCCTGTTAAAGCGGTTGTGTGTGTCTTATAAAGTGGTTAATAATAAGTTGAACGTTTTTAATCGTAATTAGCCTAAGGAATCTTGGGCACCATCCAAAGTAAGAATTTACTTTGGCAATGAATTGAGATTGAAAATTGAATGTATGAAATAAAGGCAGTTCTTCAGAAGGGATATTAATTCTAAGTTTTAACAAAATATATTTATTTGAGAAATCTAATATTTTAATATCTTAATTGAGGTAATATAATATGGGGAGAGCTTAAGTTATTAAGGTCCCTTAAATTACAAAATTAAGAATCCTTGCACTACGACAATTATGGTGTTTTAAAAACAGGCAATGTCATTAATCAATGAATATAAAATGCACTTAATGGGGGACTTGAAAATTGTGATGATGTTTGTGAGTATAATTATTAAATAGAAGAATTGGCGATTGATAATTGAAATTATACGATATGTAAATAAATTAGGGATGATATGCTACTTAAAAATATATTGAAAATAGGGCGAAATTTATAATATATATATATATATTTATATAGCGTGAGATAAATTAGTTCTAGGGTGAGCGAAATGTCTATGATAATGGTTAACGTGAATTTTGGGGTCTATAATTGGGAAAATACACAGAATTAATTTAAGTTTGACAAAAAGGGAGAACACAAAACAAGAATTATACTTAAATTCTGACCAACCTTGTTAACGCGGGAGCACAAATCAAATGGGACGATGCCTGGATTTTCGTGCGCATGGCGAAAGGAAATGTTGCCAGTTGATACATTCCCAATATAACTATATATATATATATATATATGCATATTGTTTGGGGGAAAATATATATACAAACTTGTAGGGGTGAAACCACTACACTGTATTGTCCCACTGCTCTCATCCCAATCATCTGATCCGTGAGATCCGATTGCTCTTGTTTGAGCATTAGATATAAAAAAAGGTTTGTCACCATATACTGGGTACTCTCCTACGTTGGAGTTTTTGGTAATCCAGACCTAACCTAGCTGCTCGATGGGGCCTCCGGCCCAGCACGCTCAGTTTTCCGTCAATTCAATGATTTCCCTACATATGAATGAGATCCTCAATGAACAATGGATAGCTACCTGGAAAACTCGTCCTCTCACCAAACTAGACCGCATTAGACGCCACATCGATTACTGTCTTTCTCCTTCCGTCGCTCCCGGCAGCAATGTTTTAATGGTCCGCTTAGGTCACACCAGGCTAACTCATGGATACCGTCCGTCTGTCCGGCGATCTTATTCACATCTGTATCAGCCGTCATGTCACATGTGTTCTTTGATTAAACTAATTCCCTCTTTTTTGTTAAATTAAAAATGATTGCGTCTATGCATTTGCCTTATTCAAAAATACTCATAGTTTTTAAATAGCGTTCTACTGATCGTGAATATGAAGCATGAAAAAATATAAACATCCTCTTTGAACATTTTATTTATAAATTCATAAACTACCTTAGATTCTGCTTTTCTTAACTACCGATTCACTAAAGAGCAATGATAGTTTATACATGCCTATACTCTTCTAGCTAATTTCCCAAGGTATCACAAAAGGTTTTTTTGGCTGAAAGTTATTCCACCTTGTTATGATACAAATCGTTTAGCAAGGGAATTCAACCTAATGACTAAAGGGTTCTTATTTAGATTCAAACTTAAGATATTTAAGCCAAAACATAATAGAAAGACCATTTTTGAGTAGGATAATCTTGTTTAATATCTAAAACCACTTAGGAAATTTGGAATTTTAAGCTAATAAAATTGATGAGTTCATAAATCTTGTTTGAGTGCAATTTTCTGGTTTGTAAACATTTAAAAAAACAAACACAATAATTACCTAAGTAGGCATGAAAATATATAACCACAAACTAAGAAGAATTAACATTATCATTCAGTTCATGCGACTGGTTTTTAAATTTACCAGATATAATGGTAAACTATAAATAGTCTTGTTTCTGGAATCTATGCGCATTTCTGAGCCCAGCGTACCAAAAGATGGCTTATGTCTTGCTATTATAATCATTAGAGCAGCCTATTTGTCCCAAAACTGAATTTGAATTTAGTTTTCACAAGAAAATAGAATTATTCTTACAGTAAAAGTTGAGATTGATAACTACCGGCTAGAAAAGAATTCATTGGCAGAAAATGATTGCAGAGAAATACCCCCCCCCCCCCAAATTGTTTTATGTAAGACATTGATGACTACCGATAACGCTCGTGCAGCCCGTTAATCAAACATGTTATTGTATGGGAGTATGGGACAAAGGAGGGAAGATAAAAGAAGAGACAAAGCACACAAGTGCGGTTATATTAGAGTCGAGGCGAGAGAATGGTTGAGAAAAGGAAGAAAATATATATGTAAAAAGGGTCGAAGGATCAGGACCAGAGAGAAAATACTCGGAGTGAATTTGAGGGAGAAAAGGAAAGAAGCGGCGATGGAATTAATACAGAGAACGGAATATTAGAGAAGTTGTGGGGCTATGTATTTTTTATTTTCTGTGGTAGAAGAGGACCACCGATTACCGCATATGCTTTCTATTCGGCGCGTACTTATCAGGTATGAAAAGGGAGTGGGGCGGGAGGAGAACTAACATTTAGATATATCAGTTGCAAAGAGAAAGTAGAAAAGATTACAGAGAAATAAGGCACCGGCCAGGATTAAACGCAAATGCTTAGAGTCAAGATACGATAAAAGAGAAGAAAAGCGGAGGCGACGGTGGGTGGAATACGGTAACTGGTACGGGAAGATGAATAGAAATTGAGGGACGCAAGATATCCGTGGATTAGTCTGATATGACCCAGGCTGACACGGGCCAACATTTCGTTTTGGTGGGAACGGTGGAAGAATGAGGCGTAGTAACCAGTAAGGGGTTTAATGAGGTCACAACTGTTTGCCAGGCAGCTAGCTAGCCATTGTTTATTGAGGATTTTCACATGTAGATCAGTGAATGAAAGGGAAAGGGGCGTGCTGGGCCGGAGGTCGACCGAAAGTACTTTATAGGTACTACGTTGCCAGGCACCCATAAAATAAGCTTGTTAACCGAGGTGAAAATATTATGCAAGAACAATCGGATCTCGCGGATTTGGGCAGGAAATCCTTATACAACAGGAATTGGGTGGTAGTTGATAGTCTGATCTGGGGAGCCTCCCGGAGGGCATACAACTCTGCCCTGTACAATAAATACCTGGGCTGCGCCATGGCAACAGCAGCCAAACTATGGAATTAATGAATGGGTCTCAGTGTGGAAGGAGATGGGGTCACACTATCCATGATCATTTAAACAGCAGGTAAAAGCAGTGAGCGAAGAATGAAACCTTTCAAGGAGATGGATTCTGGCTCGAGTAAAGACACCACAACTGTCTTAAAGGTGACGGAGGGAAAACTACCCTCCAGCCAGATCTGCTTATAGAAATCCAGGAGGAAGTGAATCGCTGATAATGTGGTTGATAGCGGCCAAAAAAAATCAGTCTGGGAGAGAAGAGGACATTGCATAACACTTCTATAGAGCACCATTTATAGTAAATCACGAATGCGTCTGATGAAGACCTAGAAAAATTAAGTGGAAGGCTAGCCTTTCGCCAGTTACTCTGACTAGGAATTAGTTACCGTCCCTTACGACAGATGTGCACGAGCAAAAGGGCTTCTCCACTATGACGCGAACTTGTGGCCAGAAGTCGTTGAGAAGATAAATGCCGCCAATTTTTATAAGGGCGGAGCAAGCGTTTTAGTCTATTAAATCACGTCATACTTTGTATCGTCGTTAGTGTGCGCTAAGGCCATTGGAACGGCAAACCAAGTCACAAAAGACCATTTCAACCAGATTCTTCAACGATGCCATCTTTAAATACCATTACTGTCCAAATTTCGCTCGCTCACTTGAAGATACCTAACCAAGGGGTCTTGATTTTAAGGTTTAGTTCTTTTTTTTCTTTTCCGAGCCACGCTATAGAAGGATATGGGTAGTAGGTTAAAGATGTTTAATTTTTGGCAAATCTACAAATTAACGCTTAAAAATTGCCAACAGGCGCAAGCGTGCGAAGTAACACGATTTGTGGGCCTTAATCTGTAGAATTATCAAACCTAAACTGTTTAAATAACCTACTACCCCTAAACTTCTACATCGTGGTTCGAAAAACACTATTTTAAAGTGCTAATAACTTTGAAAATTGCGCTTTATGAAACGAATAAATAGCAATTCAGATAAACCGGTTAAGGAGTTAAAATGTAAGTATGGGCAATATTCGAGGATAGTTGGAGTCGGGCGTGGGGAAGGTTGAGAAGGGGTGGACATTGAGGGTGAGCAAGGGACTTTTTTTTAAGGGGCTATCTGGCGACTGCCCACTTGGGCATAAATCGCCGCAAACAAACAGTCTAGTTCTAGGCTACTTTAAAATAAAAATTTGAAAAAAAAGGTAAAAAGGGAAGATGACAATTAGGAGGTGAGCAAGGGATGGGACTAGATGAGCGAAAAGGGGTAAGATTGTGTCGCTGAGGGGCAGGCGGAGTGCAGTAGTCCATTTTTAGGCCAGGTCGTAAACCATTGTACAGCAGCGGGTTTTCCTGGTTTGGAATATTCAATAAACCGGAGCCCTACCGGTGTTACTACCACAGAATCGCCCGCCATGTAAAACACTTCGCCCCGGGGAGCAGGGTAAAAAAAACTATAAGAGTAATTTCGTACCCACAAGATATTGCAAAGACCCAGACAATACGAGCACCCAATCGCCATAACAGGGTATAATAGCCTGATCAGCGACACAACCGGCGATAAGCTAAGACAACCCTACGCCCTCATTAAGAACATTTTGCGGAGCGAAAGAAGAATCGACACACGAGGAAGAAAGTAGGGATGAGAAGAAAGTTGGGAGTAGGGTAGAGAAAGGCGATATAAATCCCTTTGGTCGCAAGGAAAGCCGACTGACCTTCCTCACCAAAGAGGTGAGCGACCCTCCACAGCAAGACCTGCAAAGACGGCAGACGAGGTGGTGAAGGTAAGAGGGTATTCGATCCTAAATCAAGGCGGGGGAGTGGATCGAGGTACAAAAAATGACATCAAATAATATTACGGATGTTCGTGAAAACCGGGAATGAAAATACCTTATTAATTACACGAAAATTTAAACTTGGGCAATATTTTTTTTATTTTCTATTTGCCTCATTTTTAAATCTATACCTTTGAAATATATTTTCCTTTCTATAGTTGGAATGACATTCTTTTCGGTCTCTTAACTTATAAACAAGTGTTTCATATATGTAACAAGGTTAAGTGCTAGTTCAAATACTGTATTTTTGACTCAGGAAACCGTTGCTAATGGCTAAAATTTTACGAGTGAGGAGACAATTCAGTTCCCATATGAATTTGACATCAACCATACTTTTAAAAATGAAATCATAGCCGAAAAATGGACAATGATTAAATTTACGACTTTAAAGTCATTTTTATCATAATCTATGTCAGATGATGATAATACTGCATTTGTATAGTAATATTTGAAAAGCAAGTCAATACTTCAACGTAAACTATTAATCGCCATAATTGTGCGGATATTCGTATTTAGATCATATAAGATTAAATATTTCTACTTTTTCTGTGCCTTTTCAATATATTAAAGCCATATATCAATAAGGCTGAAATTTTAAGACTTTTACATTGAAACTGCAGATTTTGTAGCGAAAGACGACGCATTTTATATCCTCTCATATCATTTGAGTTTTCTTACAACGATTTACGCACGAAGGTCGTTCAAAGATCGACTTATGTTTGTTGTAGTTGTTGTTGAACAACAACAATCAAAAGAGTTTATAAAGGCGATGAAGTGAAAACGTCTTATATAGCCGACTTGGGGTGCTAACCCTGGCAGGTTACTTGCAGGGTACAAAACTGAGATTTATTTGAATAACGCAAAGGTGACATAAGGAAAAATGAGAGAAGTCATTTCTAATAAAAAAATAATCTCCTTAAAACTAGTATACATATACGAGTAATTTTTAATATAATGGTCCCAAATGTTAGCATTGAGTATCGTAAACGGTAAACACCAACACTGCTTTGAGATTACTAGCCCAGTCACCAACCATCCAACCCTGATCACATTTTGATTGAGTTGCGCAAGAAGATATAATTGAATTCACCTTTTTAATCTTAATGAACCCAAACATCTTAAGAAGCACCTTGGGACCGTCATTTTCACGGCCTGCACAAGAAGATATCCGTCATCGAGCACTTTTAGTGGCCTATTCTACCCAAACTCCCTATGGCTTTGAAGCAGGGCAATGAGGATTGTTTTTTTTTTAGTGGAAGAGTGAACGCCGACGGCATCAATGCAGTAATTTTAGTTATTATAAGAAATATTCTAGGGATGACATTGAATATTTAACTGCAGGAATTAAGGGACATCTTTCAATATCAACCATAATCATTAAAAAAGCTCGGCAATTTTTATAATCTACGGTACATTTTCTTCTCACCCCGGGTCATCCTCAAATGATTGAGCATCTGAGGGGAAAAACCAAGGTCAACAGAGCTAAGTCGCGTGCTCTCAATAATTCTGACTTTATGACCATACGACCTTAAAAAAAATGATTGAAAAGTAAAATGGTTACCATCCGACAGACCTAGTAACAAACAGCTTTGCGAGCACGCGACTAAATCTGAAATTTCATCCATGTTTTACAATAATAATAATTATTTCCTCGATATCAGAACGGATAAGAAAAAAATTCAAATCAAATCTCACTGAATTGTGACAATCAAGAAAAAAACAACAAATAAAACTAACCCCTTGAATTAAGATGCCTTTGTTTAATAACTTCTACCATTTTTACCAGACTTCAAACGTTTGCAAATAGTAAAAAGCAAGTAGCAACTCAGTCATCAACATTGGGATTGTGCATCAATATCAAAGGATGGAAAAATAAACTTGTAGATGAAGTCGAGAAAGCGTCCATAAACGCCCTCCATAGAGCTGTTACACTCCCCTTCCATTCAGCTCTATCATACACAATTCCCACACTTGCTTTTATCGTATACACACTGACACAATCCATATTTTTATCAACTGACCTTTTAATGATAATAATCATCAACCGTTCTCCCACAAAAATGGGGTTGGCGCACATCAATTACTCTTCCCACCCACACTTTTTATCCTTAATAAGCACAAGGGCGCCCATTATTTGGTCCCCGCCGAAGCACATTTAGTGTCTAGTGTCCTGTACTCTTGCATCTCGTCCAGTCAAGATTAATCCGTCTCAGCACCCCCCCCCCACCCTTTCACAGACATTCACATCATCACCCCATCTTTTACACCTCGACAGTCACTTGTATATTCTCTTCGTCGTATCTTACAACTCCATACTACTTTAGAAACAGCCACCCTCTTCCTCACCCGTATCCACATTTGCACACGATCCTTCCCAGCAAGCGGGTAGATAGTGACGCAGAACACGCTGCAACTGAAACCTGGAGTGGCATGCCCTCCAGACCCCAGTACCTCAAGAGAAACTGTTGCTCTCTCTAAGGCTGGGGCGGGCAACCTTTTCAGTGGGGGCCAGATGAGACTTTTAGGAGCAGGCTGCGGGCCGGAGTGGTATGGTCGCACCCATATCTCAATAAGGATTCATCGCAGCGGGGAAAAGTCAAGCATTTTTTGTTTAGAATTTCCTCCTCTACAACTTTGCGTCTCTATTCAATTTTTCGTATGTGAGGGAAATGCATTTTGGCCTCATTTTCACTGTCGGGCGTAAGACTTATTCCCCTTTTCCTCTACTGAGACAGGTGCCGTTTGGCAGATTATTATTATTATTATTTTTTTTTTTTTTTGGGGGGGGGGGGTCACGGGCCGGATTGCAATAATGCCGAGCAAGGTGGCGGGCCAGACGCTCAGCCTTCGTGGGCCGGAGGTTGCCCGCCCCTGCTCTAAGGCCTTCTTTCGCATCTCTTTTAAAATCTTCCACAATCTTTTTCATTCATTCTTCCTACGTAAAATACATAATAAAAAAACAACCAACTTAAACCAACAAAAAGCAAAAACAAACTAGGACAAAAAAAAGTAACAAGAAGTCAGTTTCCTCAAGGGCCCGAGAATGCACCCAAAACCCACACTCGAAGAAATAAACGAGGAACTGAGAGGGTTTTGTTGTTTTTGTAGGTACTTCTCTAGCGACCCCCAGCAAGGAAATAGTCACACTGAAATGTGGATAAACGGTACGCCTTGACGACACCAGTGCTCAGCAATGTGCACCCTATCGTCACCAATGCATACACGAGGACCCGCGTTATATATCTTCGCCTATTTTGACTATGTGTATATTAATTTATTAAATATCTTTCCCTATTTTGACTATCTTCATTTATTAACTTTCTGAGTAAACATGCCATCGTTGGCTATGTGCTTTAAATTTTGCACTTCTCTCACAAGAGATCTACTACTTCCATACTATAGTCTCACTCTCATACACCAACGTTATCGTCAGCATGATCTCATCCACCTCCCTGGTATATTCTACCCTAAAATTCATACCATTCACTAACATTTTAATCGCCTAAGACTCTTTCCTACTATTTAACACCATGTGGTCACAATCTGCTTCATTTGTACATCAACCTACACACTTAAAAATCGCCCTTGTTTAAGGGTAACATCACGGACTCGAAAATCACCCACCAGCCGACATAAAGATACCATTACTCTACTCTTTTTTTGTATTCACTTTTAGCCCCATCCTCTCACAAATCTTGTCAAAAGTTTTGATCAACATTTCCGAACCCTCCGTCACCAACACCACCAAATAAACACACAAAAAATATCAGATAATCTTCAAAGGTTAATATTTATATGAAGTATTGTACCTTTGTTCGTATAATTATTTCTTCCGGCTAAGAATTAGAGAGATTCGGTAAATAACAGAAACACTTTACAGCGGAAGTGAGATTTTTTTTTTTTTTTTTAGTCGTTATTGACCATTTTGCACATCAATTATTATTCATTAAGGCGATGGCAACATTCAGTGAGACCATCGCCACCAGGAAACAATACTATTGTAAGAAACTCAAATCCTTTATCAGAATGGAAGTGAAGAATACTCGCCACCTTAAGGAAGCAATGCTTACCTTATGGGTGAAATATTTTCTGGCAAAAGGAGAGCAAATAAAATAAAAAAACATAAAAAAGGTAAACAATGAAACAAATAATCCCGGGTAATATCTAAAAAATAATCCTCAGCAATATCTAAAACAGACTAAAGCATTCAATAAACCCTCTTTTAAAAAAAAAATAACTTGGCTACCTAACAAAAGTGAATCGGAAAATACAAAGTAGCTGCTGCAATTACACCTCAGAAAGTTAAAAAAATAAAACTCACCAAAAAAAGAAACACTGGCAATAAAACCATTTCAAAATTAAGAAACTATTGAACAAAAGAATTCTCATAATCAACAAAATTTTTAGATACAACCAATTCTCGGCCATTTGGTGAAACATATTCTACATAATCTTTTAAAACACACCAAATTTTACATAATATTCCCTAATTAATGTAAATTCTCATAATCTCTAGAAAAACTTATTTTACATATCTTTTGGAACAATCCTGATGTTAGATAACTTCGCAACACAGATTTTAAAATCATATTTTTGGTACACAAACTATTTTAAACAATCTTTCGAGACACATTTTACATAATCTTCTTTATGCGTTTTGTTTTCTTAACAAGAATGGAGCAACAAGAGAGGCAACCATCTGCTTTTGCCATTTCGGTGAAGGAGATCGGCTTCAAGTCCCAATGGGCCATTTTCTCTTCAAAAATCTGTCGATAAAGAGTAAATATCAAGACACAAATTCCTAAAGAAAGCTAAACAATTTCAGACCGAAATGCTTCTATAATTTATATAGGTTCTGAACCAGAGATCGCTATACAGTATGGCTACTAAACAGTAAATAATGATAGACAATAGCTGGATCACATGAAGATAAGTCACCGGGAAACCTATAGCTTAAGATAAGCCTCCCCAGCATTTTATACTTGAACACAAACCACTAACTTTCTCAAGTATCAGCTGCTTCCTGGGTTAAATCAGGATGTTTGGGCTCATTCCAGGATACTGAGGGGAAAGTATTTTTTTATTATTATTAAGGAAAATTTCTGGTAAAATAAATAATAAAAAAACAACCAACTTAAACCAACAAAAAGCAAAAACAAACTAGGACAAAAAAAAAGTAACAAGAAGTCAGTTTCCTCAAGGGCCCGAGAATGCACCCAAAACCCACAATCGAAGAAATCAACGAGGAACTGAGAGGGTTTTGTTGTTTTTGTAGGTACTTCTCTAGCGACCCCCAGCAAGGGAATAGTCACCGAAATTAAGAAGAATTTTTTAAGCCTACAAATAGGCTAAACATTAAAAAATGAAAAGCAAACCACCACCAACTTAAAAGCACCGGGCGAGCAGTAGCCTACCTCGGCCTAAACCCTCTATTGGGAACCAAACCTCCCCCGGTGGGAGCGGGTGTAGCTGGGGCACCTACGGTGTGGATACCACACAGCAATCCTGGCATAAAAGCACAGGATTGGATTTGCTCCGGACGCTGCCTGACGGAACTGCAATTTGGGACCGGCGGACACAGCAATCCTCCTACACTGCCCGCACACACTAATACACAGGGAAGCATACGGAATAGACAATATGGAGCACCTCTGGAGCCGCCGTCATGAAGTTTCTGCTAGACGCTGGCATCGTCCGAAGGCTCACATAAGACCACACCATCCCAAGTGGACTCGTCGACTGGGCCGAGGCGGACACCCGGTCCGTGGCGGCGCCCTACACGAAGAGCAGTCGGAGGTTAAACAACAACCTCTTTTTCAAAGAGAAATATGAGACACTTCGAGGAAAAAGCACTATGGGACTCTCCACTGTTGGTACAGCGGCAGGGATGGTCGCAAGAATGACCATGGTAGGCCTGCGGGCAATCCACACATACACGGGGGTGGCAGCAGGCAGTGCTCACATGGCCAAACATATGGCAATTAAAGCATCGTTTCGGATTAGATATATAGGGTTTGACTGGAATTCGTAGGTAACCCTCTTAATATGCGTTGGGAGATCCCGACGATCAAACGTTAGGAACATCATTAGTGTGTTTACCCGGACCCCACAAACGGTTCCTTGTGGTCTATGAATATCAATAATCCGCTGGCTAGCCAGCTTTGACTGGAGCATCTTGAGGTCCTAGCCCATTAGAACGAATAACGCTCTTGACTGTGTTGAAGGTTGGGTGGGATGAAACAGCAATCTCAGAGCGAGCAAGGTTATTGAACGCTTGTACGGAATCATGTTGGGGGCGGGAAGTGACCTCCACTACTAGGGCTCCATCATTACGGGACCACATGCGGCGTGGTTCTCCGCACCGTTCATCGAAGTACTCACTGACATAAAAATATTAAGTTTTTTTATACGGGAATGTCATATTTTGTTCTAGGGACCAAAAGGCGATGGTAGTCCAACTCAGGATCTACCTCTGAGGAAAACGGATCTGTGGCGAGAACTGGAACGAGATCCAGGAACACGAACGGCAGAAGTCGAAAACTTCTGCGAAGTAGTTTATGGTTTAACTTTCTCCATATACTACTATGTTAATTAGGGGGGAGGGGGGCAGTCTCGCGTAGAGCGGACCCTACCTACGCAGCCACGTCACCTGATGCGCACCCTCAAAGGGAGGGAGGGACCTGTGCACTCCTCAACCAGTACCCTAGTTTTAAAAATGGGTGGCTGCCTTTGAGATTTTCCCTTCAAGGGCACAGAGACCATCGCGCTAGGCAGCCGCAGTCCGGGCAACCACAACATCCAACTCATCGCGGTTCAGCCACGGAACGACGCACCCCGGTGAGGCAGGACCGGTACATCGAGACTGCAAAAAATCCGAACTTAAACCTAGAACACGCACTAGCACCCATACATTCATTCAGTCATACACTACACCCGACCACACAGCTACGCTCAAGCGGAATCAATCCCACTTGAGAAAGTAAAAAGGAGAAGGATATAGAAGGGAACAGGAAGAGACCATGAATAACATAACGCGGCGAGCCTCTGGAAACACCGCGAGCGTGGAGGGGAGGTCAATGGGTGCCCAAGGAGTGGTGTAGAGGAGAGAGAAAAGAAGAGAAACAGTAAGGGGAAAAGAAGAAAATAAAAAGGGTAGGTGGGAGAGAAGAGTATAATAAAAGTCCCCTTGGGTCACAAGGCAAGCCTGCTAACCCTCTCACACCTCGAGATGGGGGAGCCGTCTGCAGCTAGGCCAAGAAAGACCACGGGCAAGGAGGAGGGTTTGGATCTTTTGGTTTTGTTAAGCAATCTAGAGCTCTCTTGTGTTTCTTAGGTTAGGTCAGTGTTTGGGGGTTTATTGAGCTGGGGGGGGGGGGGTTAAAGTATGATAGGTGTGCATGGAAGTGGTTGGCTTGGCATCTTCTGCCTACGAATGAAACCTTCCTGGACGAGGTGCAACAGCACATAGCACTCTTTCACTACAAAGTGCCTTCGACAGGGACAAAATGATGAGTGGGCTCGTGTCCAATACATAAAGGGAGGGGTAGGAGCGGGTAGTTTTCAGTGGCGTTGAAGCGCACCAACCACACTTTGTTGGAAAATTGGTTTGAATTAGTCTCTTTTTTTTTGTTAGACAATAAACAGGTTTGTAAGTTTGCTACGTTGAGTTTAGGAATTCGAAGAGAGGATGAAGTGCTGCAGGTTGTGTTAATGTTGTCGTTTTTTAATCTTTAAGTTTTTTTTATTGAATTACCTAACCTAAAATTCACCCCCACTTTCCCCAAGAAATCAACACCAGCACACTCAGGGTTCGAAACCCTAACTGAAGATAGGCCCTCTCACAAAAGACCGGGGTGTCTTATCTAAGGCATTAAACAAGCAGGGCGACATGGGACAGACTTTCACCCCTCACTCCAGCCATCTTTCATCCTAAGCAAATTTTACCTCCAAACCTTAGAACCTTCCACAGCCTCGCAACACCATCAAACACTCTCCAGATCCATAAACCCAAAACACAGCTCTTATTTCGCAGCTTTCTTCTGCCTCAAGGGAATCACTTGATCCACACAGCTCCGACTGGCTCTAAACTCACCTTGCTCATTACATATTATCCTCTTCACACATGTAAATTACTTAAGAGTTGCTATTAAATTATTTTAGACACTAACCTTTGCGGAATCAGGGAAATTTTCTTTGTAAAGCAATGTTCCATTGGCGAACAAAACATTGCCTGCTTGCAAGTCTGGCACAGTCAGGGTTTGATATCGGAATGTGGCAAGGTTTTCTATTTTCTGAAAAAAAAAAATATATACAAAAATAGTACAGCAATCATTTTGTAGGTCTGTAGAAACAACAAAAAATACATAGGTGACTCATCATTATTCTCAATCGCTTTCCCATAAAATATGGGGCAGGAGACATTGATACCACCAAAAAATATAGCCACCTTCTTACCCCTTTCTTTTATGTCCTAGCAAGCACAAAAATAACCCTCAATGTGGTAGTATGCAATGTAAGTAGAATACTTGGTGGTATGTGAGACAACCCAACAAATATGGCCATTTCATATCATGATCACACAAAACTCTCAATCCTTTTAAAGAAAATTGTCTTCTTTGACGAATCATTTAAAATTTCTATTCCACATTTGTTCAGTTTTTAAGTTCCCTTCTGGCGGTCGCTAGCTATTCCACATGCACAAAACAAGATTTTCTGAGAGCCCAAGCTATCAGTGGCTGAAAAGGACACAAAACTAAGAAAACAGTAAGAAATGAAATGGCCGTTGGAATGATATCCTCCCTCTACTCAAAAATAACAAGGCAAGAAGACTTTCTCAAAACCCTCGATAGTAATGACTAGAAAAAAGTGAACAAGCTCTTCCTATCACAAGTGACGTGAAACTAAACAACGCTTTCTAATCAAATTGACACAAAACTAAACGGGGCTTTTCAATCACAATTGACAGGAAACTAAACAGGGCTTTTCAATCACAATTGACAGGAAACTAAACAGGGCTTTTCAATCACAATTGACATGAAACTAAACAGGGCTTTTCAATCACAATTGACATGAAACTAAACAGGGCTTTTCAATCACAATTGACAGGAAAAAAATTTTAAAAGGCTTTCCCACCACAAAAGAAAGAAGTAAAGAAGGCTTTCTCATCACAATCGATACAGAAGTAAACAAGGCCTTATCATCACAATTGACAAGAAAGTTAAGGAAGCTTTTCCACCCCACAATTGACACAAAAGTAAAAAAGGCTTTCCCATCAGAATTGACACAAAAGTAGCGAGGCTTTTCCACCACAATTGGCACAAAAGTAAAAAAGGCTTTCCCATAACAAATGACACAAAAGTAAACAATCTTTCCCAATACATTTGACATGAAAGTAAACAAGGCTCTACCATCACAATTGACAAAAAATAAACAAGGCTTTCCCATCACAATTAACACAAAAGTTAACATTAAATCTTAGAACACCTTACCTTAAATCAGTCAATTTACCCCCCCTCCCTTTCCCCCCCAAAACACATTACCTTGAGAGCATCTTGTGCACACGGATCGTTAACCACACAAATAACTTCGGGACCTGCCATAGTCATAAGAGACTTGAGATGCAAAAACTTGTCAATCTGGATTAAAAAACAAAAGTGAAAACATTCATCTCAACATCTGTAACTACAGATTACATGAAAACATATACAGCAAAATCTGTTTTACTGCAAACTTAACAAATGAGAAAATATTTCATGACCCTAACTTGAGAGGCACAAATGGAAGATTTTTTTAATTCAAGAAGTCTCCACTGGTGACTGCCAATAGTATGGCCGTCGAAAAAAATTAACAGCATACATTTTAGATAATAAAAAAGGAGAGAAAAAAGATGCTTGGATGCATGCACCCAATACCAAAAAAGAGAGAAAGAGAAAGGAGGCCAGCCTCCTCAAAAAACAGCACCACACCAATTAGGTGTGCACAAATCTGTCTTGAGGATAAGGAACAAGCGGTTCCTTATACAAAACAGAAACAGAAATTGCATACCTTGACAGGTGAACAGGGAAAATCAGGAAAGGTTTCTGCAACAGCCCGAGCACCGGCTTCGTTAGTCCTACTCGAAATTCCGACAAAAAACTCCTTACCTAAAAATAAAAGATAATAAAGCAAGTGTAATAGCATCGTAAGCACTGCCATACCTTAATAAGATAGTATTAAAAGGAAGATAGTTTGAAAATAATTAAAATATAGAAAAGCTACCTTAAAGTATGTAAGGACCGAGTCCCCGATTAGAGATACTAGGCAAGTGAATGCAATCGTGAGATTCCCAATCCAACTCTTCGGCTATTTTACACATGGGTGTGGCATATTTCATGTTTTTTACCACATGCAGTTGACGCTTTACGGTGGTCCTATTCTCACTCCCATACTAAAGAGGTAGATTTAATATGGGATAATGAAACGTTCTTTTCACGACGGGAAAGTAAGTGTGACACTGCGTGTCGTGACAAAATGAGGCCATTCATACTTGTCGTTAATAGCAGATGAGCTCTGCTCCCTCCGATGGCTTGGGAGATTGAGGGAGAGAGCCCTTGATCCTACAGCCTGCGCTGTAGGACCAGCCAACGTTACCCAAAGTAAGTGGGGGGACACTGTCTGTGAGACTGTGCTGAGGGACTGGGTTAGAGTGGAGGGAGGCTGTTGCATGCTGTGGAAATTTCATAGCAGCCACCCCACCTCATGATAACGGGCCATGGAATAGGTAGGAAGTGGAAGTTCAATTGCAACTTAACCTCACCCTGGATACATCCAAGTGGGATGGCGCCACTACAGGATTACATCCAGGTGGAGTATTCGTGGCATACCCACTTGGAAATGACTGAATACTCAATAACTCTTTTTCTCTTGCCCTACAGGGTGGCTAGTTTAAAAAACACGGCCTTGCCTCCTGGGTGTGCTGCCTGCCATTAAGCATTAAGGCCTAATGTACCAGAGAACTACCATAGGGGTGGGAGGGGGGGGGGGGCTCAGCCAATTACAAACAAGGAAGAGGTTATTGGGCACAACCGATTTTCCCAGCATTCACGTCCCATGACCCCTCAAATCTTGGTTCCTTGCGACCTGAGGCCGTTGCTTATAGAAGCTCCAAAGCCTCTCTTCTGACACAGGTTGAGGTAGCTGGTCAGGTCCTTAGGCCTCGCCTAAGGGTTGATGGGATTGGGTATCCAGTTAGAGTGAAGGAGATGAGGAAGGAGAGGCTAAGATAATGATGGATGAGCCGCTGAGACCCATCAGTACGAGCGTCAGGAAAACATCGCCGTACAGGAAATAGGAAAAGCAGGGCTACTAATATACTCACTGTAAAATCCCTATAATGTGTCAAAAGACCTCAATTAGTCAGGGTGGAGCAGGGAAATCATCCCCCACCTGTTTATTGGCAGGCGTTTCTAGCCTTATATTTCACCATTTCATTCTCAATTTTATTGTTTGAAGTATACCATCATCCTCAGTTACACTTTGCCACACAGAGGGAGAGTGCGCATTAGGACCACTAAAAACCTCTTCTCTCCACCCCCCCCTCTATTTTTTCCTGGAGGCAAGGGGCTGATCGTATAGAACTGCTTTAAGTCCTATCCACGCCTTACGTCTTAACTACTTAAGTCCTATCCACGCCATAACTCTTTTAAGTCCTATCCACGCCTTAACTCCTTTAAGTCCTATCCATGCCTAGAACTCATTAAGTCCTATCAAGTATTTTCGAAGGAATTTTTTTTTCCCCATTTCAAATTGGTTCTTATTAGCAATTAGCTATTATTATGTAGTGTTGCCTCTCGCCTAGTCAGGTTTTATCACTGGGCAGAAGGCTCTAAGTACATTTCCTCCCAAACACACACCATGCACACCTATCACATACTTGATTTTTGGTCAGCCCATGTTATCAAATACTCATTTGCATAAATCAACCTTTGCACACCTCATATATACCACCTCAAAAAACGCTTGCACAGGGGTAAACTCATGCTCAGTGTCTTGCATCGAGCCTAGGTTCGCACACAAAAATGACTGCCATCCAGGGTGGGGGCACCTACAACTGACCATCACCCACCACAGGTGTCAGGTCTCCTGACAGCGGACTGATAGGGCATATGGAAAGTAACGAACGTTATTGGGTCAGATGTGCTGACCCACAGTGAGATGGAAGGAGGAGCAGGCATGCTGGCTCAAATTAACATGACAATCTTTGTGTCTAAGGGTGTCCTGGCAAGGTCCAGGGAACAATGTCACCTCTTACCCCTCTAAATGTTGGGTCACCTAACCCTAATGGGAGGGGCAGGAACAGACGACCATTGAGAAAGCAAATGGGGACCTGTCATAAATGGAGAGTCCCCAGAGGTAAGGGGGAACCGCTCCCCCCTAAAACCAGACAAAAAAAGGAGAGGAAGAAATGCTATCTGCTATTAGTCTCAGAGGGGCCCTTGAGAAAACACAGGAGGGCCCAGTGCAGTCAGGAGTAGGTGGAGCTGCCCGGGGTTAACTCTGAAGATGGCAAAGGGGAAACCAATTTGCCACATTCATAAGGGCGTAAGGTTGCACCTCCACCAGTCATATAGTGGTGTCATTAAACTCATCATTGCCTTAACACCGAGTTCAGTTTAGGATTTAGAAAGAGGATATAATCTGAAGTTATGATGATTTACCAATAAACAAAAATTCCCTGCATTTGTGACCAGTAAAAAGAAAAAAAGGGGGGTTGGTGGGCTATATTCTGCATACAGCCAGCCGCTCCCCCGCCTATCCCACCTCAGGTTTTCAAACTTTTCAGCAGTCCACTCTGGGTGACACAGACAGAACAGAAGTAGTCCAGCAACCCGGTCATTCCCCAAAGATCGCAGCTCCCAATTGGGCAGCCAGACCGAGGAGGACCCCCGCGATTTTTAGTTGGCCTGGCAGCCAACAAGGCGGTAAAGCCAACTACCAGAAGCAGTAAAGACTTATGCACCCAAGAATAGCCAAAGAGAGGTGGTCAGCCCATCAAACAAAGGGATATGGGTTATTGGGGCAAAAACAGATGTTCCTATTACTCACACCCAATAACCAGGATCCCCCTCTAGTTCTGGTCTCTTGGGACCTGTGGAGGTTAAAGGGCATTGTTTATAGAGGTTCCAAAGGCTCTCTTCCGACATGGCATGAGGTAGCTGGTCAAGTTCTTAAGACTAGACAGAGAGTTGAGAGGGTAGTCATAGAAAAAAAGGAATGCTGAGAGGGTTGGAGGTGGAAATGCAGCAACTTACTACGGCCCTGTAGAGAGTTATGTCAAACCAATGACAGGACCTCCTTAATTTTAACTGAGGTTGGAAGGATCAAATTTAAAAGGGTACCACCTTGTGGTGACAATGAAGTGAGTTGGTATGAGGTAGATGTTAGTGGAAGGAGACTAAGCTGGGGCTGGACGGGGAGGGGGGGTGAGTCCCATCAGCATGGCAGGCAGGAAAACACATCACCGTGCCCCTTACAGGGTTAATGGAATACATTATCATACCGAGTAACATCAATAAAATGTGAGAAAACACTAATCAGTACAACCCTACAGCACCATTCTTATTTTTTCTTGCTCTTTTGTAACAAAAATTGAAAAAACAAACAAACCAACAATTGACCCAATTTTGCCACAGTCTAAATGGTTCACCAACCTTGTCCTAATTACTTAAAACATTTCGGCTGTTCAAGAGGCCACACTACACAGTAATATTCACGTCCTACCCCAAAATACAATCACTTTATATTTTTGTACATTTACTTTGTATCTCTCAGCTGATTTGATCAACATTTCCAAACAGTTCTCAACCACTAACATCAGGTCATCACTATGCACCAACATAGAACAAATTCCCCCATTGACCTCACACCCGTTTCTCACATTTCTATTTGTACTTCTCTAAGCACTCACTCCATAAAGATATAGTCATATCAAGGCCCTAACTTCGAGCATATTCCACTCAAATGCATGCCTTACCTACAACATAAATATATTTCACACTAACGTTTCCCTACCCACTCTATAAACCCGCCATACATGGATCGACCAGTGACACCATGCACAACCTAAGTAATCACAACCAATCCAATAAGCGAATTGTAAAACAACCAAACGCCAACTTCCCAAGACACCACTGCTCTGAAAACCTACAGAATAGATCCACATCACAAACTTTCCAAGCCATACTACGAGTATCTGACCCCCTATCCTCATTACATATCAACTTAAGACACCCACACAAACATAAAAACTAAGTGGAAAGCATTCACTGAACTGGTGGAATCAACTAATGCAGTCCAACATATAAACATAACTATCTAATCATCTGGCAGCAACGCAATCAGAGGGTTCCTCAACAAGAAAACTAAACAAAATCTCATCCCAGCTGATAGAGACCTTAAGACTTTAAGGGGTGTCAAAAACGTGGACTACAGAAGGATTTTCACATTGAACACAAATCTGACTTATAACCATGGTTACAAGCTGGATTTGCCCCCATTCCAGACTAGTATTTGCGGGAACTATTTGTATAAGATCTGTGGTACATGAAACAATCTTCCGGTCGAGGTGGTGAATAGTTTGTCTGTAGAACAGTTCAAATCTAGACTGGATGATGTAATCCATGAATATGTATAGAACGTAGAGTCAAGTAGATTATAAAAGTAGGTTAAATAGGTTTCAGCTATTCTATTAGAAATTTCCTGATTGTGTCCTTTTAAACATCACAATCAGGTATCTTTTCCGCTTTCTGTACCGGCAAAAGTGGGTGGTAGAGGTGGGAGGGAAGAGCCTTCAACTGTGCTATGCTTTTCCTCTTGCTACAGATTAGGGCTTTCCCAAAATAGTACCTCCTCAGTATGGTCAGCAATGCCCTTTGAGGTACTACTATTCCTTGCACCTCATTGTCCAGAGAAATAAAATCCATCAAAACAGACTCTCCCAAGAAACCCACAACTTGCAATCATATCCAAATTCAGCACTTGAACATTTGCTAGTACCCCACAACAGAAGCTCAACATGTTTCAATGCCACACACTAACCCCTTCTCACCTCATTTATGCCACATTATGCACATGGGCACCAATCATTTGGTTCATGGCAAAGGAGCTTCATAGTGATGACGTGCTCTGTGCTGTAGCATCTCAACCAGTCAGGGATCATCCCTCAGCAGAATGCCCCAGGCATGCCCCCTGACAATCGACTTCAATGCATACCCATCATACCCAATCCACTTCCTCCTGGGTCAGCTCTTTCTCAAACATTCATTCACATCATCATCATCTTTTATGCAGTCTTCCAACCCTTCTCGCACCCTGACCCCTCTCATACATTCATTTCACAGGTCT
The DNA here is from genome assembly GCA_963969495.1 of Ceratothoa steindachneri. Lineage (NCBI taxonomy): Eukaryota > Metazoa > Arthropoda > Malacostraca > Isopoda > Cymothoidae > Ceratothoa > Ceratothoa steindachneri. The sequence goes on from OZ018319.1 coordinate 217,371,327, forward strand.
ATTTCAATCCATTCTTATCACATGTCCATACTACCTCAGAACAAAGTCACACTCTTCTTCACACCATAAACATTTCAACCAGTCATTCCTCCCTCTATCGACCTTTCACACGCAAGCATCCCTCTCAAGTTGTCCATTTGTACTGCTCTTGCTAGAGCTTTCCTTCTGCTTTCAGGCCATAGTTTCATTCTCATACACTTACATTGGTAGAGCATACTCTCATAGCTTCCTGGCACATTCCACAATCAAACCAATGACGTTCTAGTAATCCACTAACATTCTATACACCCAACACTTTCCTACCATTTAAAACCCTGTCACAATGCTTTATCTATATCATTTATAATGCAGCCAAGATACTTAAGAGTGGCAATTGTTCAAGGGTGAAAACAGGCTCAGATCACCTTCCCCCATTCATAATGCCAAATACCAATACTTTACTCTTTTCTATATTCACTTTTAGCCCACTCCTCTCAAACACCCTGATAAAAACGTCAATAATATATTCCAACAAAGATAGAGCCCATCCCTAAACATTTCTTATCAATCTCACAGTGCTTTCCCTTATCTCAATACAGAATTCTCTCAGTATTCCATAAAGATATTAAAAGGCCATGGAGACACACAACCTCATCTTTACCCATACATATATCAAACACCCAAAATGGCTATCATTCACCCTGATGCATACATGCCTTACTTCCAACATAATCTTCACACCATCCAATAATATGCCTATGAAATCTATCATAACTCTTTCTGTCCACAAAGTGATCGTAAAGTTGCGTGAACAAGATGGTCTTTTAATTTGAACTATTGTAGAGAACATCAAGGTTCCAAAAGTGTAGTCCAAAATATTCTGTCAACCTATGACAAAACAGGTTTATGGAATTTTTTTTTATATAGAGCCCATCTGGCAACTGCCCACTTGGGCATAAGTGGCCGGAAACACGACAAAAAAAAACAAAAACTGAAAAACTGGCAAGATACCATCTACCCAGATCCTGTTGAACAAATCTAACAGAAAGGCCATGCCTCGTTCACCCAGGTGTCGAAGCATGGCGTTCGGGACATCGTCCGGACCAAGGGCGCTGTCTGAGCACAAAGCGAGAGCAGAGCGCAACTCACTCAGAGTAAACCATTCGTTGAAGGCTTCTCCGCCTCTGGAGATAAAGTCTAGTCGGCGACCTTCGGCGACATCACGACGCGCATTGAATGCTGGCGGAGCAGCATCTCGGCTAGAGAATGCGGACAAAGCAGTCGCGAAGGATTACGCCACGGACGGGGGGTCCTGCGAGAACTTGCCCCAAACCCTTTTGATTCGCTTCCACACCTCTGCTAGAGGGGTCTTCCCGTTAAGTGACGACACGAATACCCGCCAAGAGGGGCGGGCGTGCTTCGAAATATACCGGAACCTAGCCCTAGCCCAACGAAATTCACCGACAGTAAAATCGTTCGGGCGGCGCTTATAGGGCATGTAGGCATAATGCTTCTGTTTGAGGGCCGTCTCACACTCGGCTGGGAGTGGTCGGCGTGCAAAACGGCCAGACGTCCTAGGAATAGTAGTCAGGCCCACGGCGATGAGGTTGCCAGAGAACTCAACGGCCTCATCTACCGACCTAAACTCTCGACTGAGATAGAGAATTCAGTCATTTCCTGAAATGCAGGCCACCGCGCCCGCGCCAAGCACCACCGAGGTGGGCTCTCAGGCGGCAGTTGCCCTGAAAATGATATTTGAATGGGAAAGTGATCACTATCATAGAGGTCATCGACCGCCCCCCAATCAAAATCAGGCTGTGCATCCAAAGAGCACAAAGATAGGTCAAGGCAAGAAAATGAAGCGGTTCTCGGACAGTGATGCGTAAACTCATCCACGTTTAGGACACCCATCCCAAGCTCTTCGATCAGATCGGCAAGCACTTGTCCCCTGGGATTTATTGAGTAATCTCCCCAGAGAGGATGCCTGCCGTTCAGATCTCAAAGCAAGAGAAAGGGCCTCGGCAACCGTGCAACGACGCGGCGGAAGTCCCCCGCGTCGAAGTCAGCTGACGGTGGAATGTATGCAGAAATGATAGTATACCTCCTATCCAGGTGCAGCTGCACAGCCACTGCCTGAAAGGAGGTATATAAAAAGAGAAAGGAAGAAAGGAGACATCATGCCGGGTGTAAACCGCGCACCCCCAGCCCGGCCAACCCGCGGTGGTGGGGTCGCAAGACACTTATACCCCGAGAGGGCGGACAGGGGGCACGCGCCTAGCATGGTCTCCTGCAAAAAGATAGAAAACGGGGAACGGGACGAGCCTCCGCAGCTCCTCCCAGTTGGCCCGGAGTCCAGGGCAATTCCATTGAAGGAATATGCCCTCCTCGAATAGAAGATCCTCACGGGAATGGCCCTACTCTTCCCGGAGGCAGAACCCCGGGCGCTGTTGGCCGGACAAAGCGCTGAAGGCGCTGTCGCCTTCGAGGACTTATTGGGGTAGGTTGGGCTCGCCATGCGAGTCTTTTCCTCCCTCCGCTTCGAAACCTTAGGCGGGCGTTGCGGCTTCGGAGGCGGGGAGCCCTCTTTTCGAGGAACCACCGTCTACGAGCCACTCGCTCCACCACTAGGCGTGGGCGAAGGAGCCGAAGCTCCTTTGTTGCTGTCCACCTTTCGAGGGACAGCTCTAGGAACCCCGGAAGATGGCCTGGCGACCAACTTCAGGGGTGTTGCCTCCTGTGAGTCTAACGACTCGGTGGAGGCGCGTGGCCGTTTCGCCTTACGGGAAACGGTCACGCTGGGGGAAGAGGGGGGAGCCCTGGTTTTAGCCGGGGCTGGGCATGAACCCTTTTTGCCGCCAGCTTTACTAGGGGAGCGCCCGGGTTGAGTAGAGCCCGCAGAAGGGCTCCGAATGGGCGCGGAAACAACCAGGCTCGTTGGCCTGGATGGGCCAGGAGCAGAGGGTGCCTTTCTAACTATTGAGGCATATGACGTCCCAGGCAGAGCCGGGCGTGCCAGGACCAAATCCTTAGCCTCACGGAATGAGATTCGATCCTGGGCCTGAATGGCCAGGATTTCTTTCTTGAGGAGATATACACCACATTGCTTCGAAGAAGCCGGGTGCCGCTCTCCGCAACTGACACACTTGGCCACACACGATTTAGACTTATCGTGTGCGGCCTTGGAGCAATTTACACAGCCTTCGAACGTGACAAGAGTGTAGGGGTGGGTCTCGAGGCCCCCTCCCTGTTTTCTCATCACACGTTCGACCTTGACCGCCCCATGGTCGGCCAGCTTTAAGGTGATGTCCTCAATGGAGTAGTCAACGAGTTCCCTCGCATAAACTACTCCTTTCACAAAGTTCATGGTAGAGTGCGGCGTCACACTCACCGGGGTGCCATCAAGTGTCCGAAGAGCACTTATGTTGGCCGCCTCGGCGGGATTCACCGCATTCGCCAGAAGGCTCGCGTCCGAGAAACGGGTCACCTTCGGCTCTCTACCCATTGCACTAGCTAATCCTCTCCTCTGATGGATCATGTTGCCCTTGGCCAATATGGTGCCATCAGTGGATTGAACAACGAGGAAGCGTTTGAAGTCAGCGGGCTCGAAAACGCCAGGTAACCTCTGAATCAGGGGCCCCGATGTCATCGAGGCTCCGCAACTGGGGGGACAGAGGAGCCGGATGTGCTGATCTTGGCTTGGTCGCTTGCCAAAGTGGCAGCAGACCCATCCATCCCCGTAGCCCCCACGGATGGAGAGGAGCCGCGAGTCTTCTTTGTCTTTTTCTTTTTTGGAGAGGAGGGCAGGCAATGAACCTGCTTCTCACCTCCGCCGGAAGGAGCCCCCAGGCCAGATGGACCGGCCTCAGCCATGTCCTTCTCCAAAATGGAGAAGGTCCTCGAAGTCTTAGGGGCACTGGTCAGAGGAGATCCCTCCCCTCCTTGTACTGCCTCGGAAACCCTAGCCATTTGAGGAGGACCTTGCATAGGGGCGGATTTGGGTTCCGTGCTTGGCACCGAGCCCGGATTCCCCCCCATGGAAGGCCCTACCGTCTGAGGCTGGGTTTCCTCAAGGACCATGTCTATCTCAGGGGGGGGCCTCCAGTTGGCCATACACCCCCCCTCCAAGACATTGCAGGTCCCATTGGCAGTATCATCACTAGTCTTGTGTGGGAAGGCACAGGCCTTGACCCAAGCAAGGTTCAATATTTTTGCCAGCAGGTCTTTTGAGGGAAGCGCCCGAAGGGGCCTGGCTTCCCTCTCCCCCCTAAGGGGGTTTGCCCTACCGAGCCGCTTCGATGTGGAGCGCCTGCTAGCTTTCTTGGCAGTCCCCTTAGAAAGAACAGAGGGGACTGCTGCTGGAAAGAGGGAGGTGCCCAAAAGCACCTCCAAAGAAGGGGGTGAGGGGGAGTCCCCTACACCCGTAGGCAAAGGAGAGGAGTAAGCCTCCTCTCCAGTTAGAGAGATATGGAGGGTCCCCTGCACAAGCACAGGGGGGATGGGGGGCTCCATTTTTCCGGTGACCGGATGCAATCGTGCATCACCTCTTGCAGTAGCCCGCACTGTAAGAAGTGCTTACAGGCTCGGCAGAGCCAGGCGCCGCCATTTGGGACCACCCCTTCCGCCTGGTGGCTTGGCAGTCCATCGGCATGGCGGCTCCACCTTGGACACGGCGTAAAAAAGATAGATTGTGAAGAGGAGAGGAAAAGGGATATGAGGAAGGTATGGGTGGGAATGAAGCAGGTTGTTAAAAACCAACCACCCCAGACCGGAGTTCAGGGGTTAGGGAACATTGTCCCCTCCCCCCTCAGCCCCGATCCAGGACGGTTGGCTGAGAAGAAGGTCAGCATCTACCCTGTGAAATTAGAGGCTGACCAGAGAAAGTTGTGGGAGAGGTTGTATGAAAAGCGAGGAAACAAGTGTTTTGAAGGAAGTGGAAAAGGCTAAGCTGGGGTCGGACAGGGTGCTGAGTCCCATCAGCAAGGCGGCCAGGATGGCAAATCGCCGCGCTCCTTACAGGGCAGGTTTATGGAAGGCTAGTAAATCAACCGTAAGGTCAAGGAAGATCCCAAAATTGGAAGACAGATGGCTGCAGCAGTTTCTCAAAGAGTGAGATTTTGGTCATTAGTCTCCAGGCACTGTGTTGTGTTGCCTGGAGGAAAACAATTTTCATGCTCACACACCCATGGCCAAGCCATTGATTAGTATAAAGAACAAAAAGACTCGTCTTGCATTCATCAGTGAGCGTTATACATGGATGGATGAGTAATGCAGCCAAGTTCACTTCAATGACAAATCTAAGTTCAATTTTTTCAGATCAGATGACAGGAGGATCATTCGTGAAAGAGCAGATGAAAGATTGTGTGTCAATCGCACGAAAAAGAATGTGAAGTTTGACAGAGGAAGAGTCATGGTGTGGGGTATGATTTTGGTAGAAGGCACTGGGCCACTCAGGGTTGTGGAGTCGCATGTTTTAAGGGAGAGTCAGAGTCACTTTTTCCGATATGGTGGAGTTTGAGTCACAATATTTTGGGGAAATTCTGACTCTACTTTTAAATAAATTAGATGTATAATTGTTTAAGAATGATAAAAGACTGTTTACTGTATGTCCATGGTTGTGAGTTTTTGTGTGTCACAGACTTAAAGTTGAGTGGCCAGATCTCATAGTATGGCCTTTCTTGTTTCTCATGCAACAAGAAATAATTTCCAAGATTCTTGAATAAACAGAAAAACAAAAATATATATATGTTCATCAAAGACATTCATGTGAAATGCAATATAACGAGCCACACAAGTAATTATTTATAAGAAACGAGAAAAGTAGAATAATAGTTATCGATATGAAATTATAGAAAATTTGTATCAGATGCGTGGAGGCAGGATTGTGCATCTGGTAATCTCACCATGGTCTACTATCAATGCAATGTAATAGTTGTCATACTCATTTTCATTGTTTGTTTGGCTTCGGTGCTAAGAGGTGTGTGGGTGTTGCACTCCGCTACCTACTCTCTCTGCTTTTGCCAATTAAGTGAAATCTAGGTATAAAAAATTGGATCATCATTGTACTTGTCTTAGCCTAATATGAGGCTTCAAATTCAATTAACTTCCCAACTTTTTGTTTATAGTATGGAAGTAATATTTTTTTCAATATACAAACAACTAGGATGTAATAGAGTTCACGATTGGCTAGAACTTACAAGTTTGAGCTTCAATATCTTCATCAGCATTTGCATGATTTTGATTTGAATATATTGAATTGAACTTATTGTTCCTGGTTTGGAATTTCAATTTTAGAAATTCTGTTTGTATTTGCTTAAACAGTTTTTTGATGTATGAAAGTAACATGTTTTTAATTTGACTGGTTACAGACTTACAATCAAAGTAATAGAATTGCCACTCATATTATAATATTGTAATAATTTAGTTAATGAAACGAGCATAAATATATTTTTAAGAGTTGATTGTTTCCAATGTGTCTTTTGTTTCAAATAGCAAATGTATCTGTCAGACAGTGGCATTATTGGTACATAATTTATGCTTAAATGATAAATGGTTTAAAGTATTCAATAATGAAAAGAATTAATTTTTATTCAATTTTTACTAAGAAATAATGTCTTACAGTGTTTATTTCTCCCTTACAGATTATTCACATAACATTTAGTCATTGACATGAAAACTGTTTGTAATTCTGCATTATTTTTGTTTTATTTTCAGCTAATTTTCAGCCCTATTATGGCTCATAAACTGAAGTCAGCAGTATTTAATTATTTTAAACTGAGTGAAGATGGAAAAAGTTTTATATGCAAGTGTAAAGATAAAGGCAAAGGTGATACAGAAGAAGAGTGTGGTGAAAAAAAACAGTAGTTTTACTTGGGGAAAATCTCATTCACCTACAAGAGCATCAAATCTAAAGAGGCATCTGAACAGAAAACATATGGATATTTTTTAATAAGTTAACAAGAAAGATGAACAGACATTTAAAATAAAACAAGTAGCTACAAAGGCAACAGCATCAACATAAAAGCAAGTTAAGCAAATTGAAGTTACTTCATTTATGATCACACAAAAGATTACAATAACAATGACAAAAGAGAAATTTATCTCCTCCATCATTGAAATGGTTGTAAAAAATTCTGTCCCTCTTAGATTTTTTTCATTACCAGCTTTTCAGGAGCTTAATGGTGAGCTTGCAAGCAAGCTTGGAGTGTCCTTAGATAGAAATAGTATAAAGTCCGGTTGAAGATATGGAGGGTCCCCTGCGCAAGCAGGGGGGGGGGGGGGGAAGACCTCCATTTTTTTGCTGGAGCTGCCCGAGGGCAGCTCCGTCGCTGTTTCAGGGGAAGTTGGGGGTTGGATTTTTTTTTTTTTGGGGGGGGGGTTCAGACATGGGCATGGTGACCCTCTTTTTTATACGGGACGCAATAGCTCATCACCTCTTGCAGTTGCCCGCACTGCAAGAGGTGCTTACAGGTGCCGCCATTTCGGACCACCCCTCCCGCCTGGTGGCCTGGCAGTCGACCAGCATGGCGGCTCCACCTTAGACACGGCGTAAAAATGGATAGAATGTGAAGAGGAGAGGAAAAGGGATGTGAGGAAGGTATGGGTGGGGATGAAGCAGGTTGTTAAAAAAAAAACATCCTGACAGGAGCTCAGGGGTTAGGGAACATTGTCCCCTCCCCCCTCAGCCCCGATCCGGGACGGTTGCCTTGAGAAGAAGGTCAGCATCTACCCTGTGAAATTAGAGGCTGACCAGAGAAAGTTGTGGGAGAGGTTGTGTGAAAAGAGAAGAAACAAGTGTTTTGAAGGAAGGAAGAGAGGCTAAGCTGGGGCCGGACGGGGTGCTGAGTCCCATCAGCACGGCGGCCAGGATGGCAAATCGCCGCGCCCCTTACGGGGGCATGAAAGGACTAAATGAACAAATTGAAACTCCTGTCCTGGAAGATGAAGGTATGGCTAGTCCTGCTGCTATGAGTCAGTCTTCAGCAAGTTCAGAAGATGAATATGAAATATTTTAAGATGGAAAGAACGCTTACAAAAACGCCAACAATTTGAAGCAGAAAAAATTGGAGGCTTACCTTCTAAGATCAACAAGTTTAGACAAGCTATTTAGGCTGCACTAACACAAGTAGAAAATTTTGATTGGACCTCAAAATTAACAGTAAATAATGCCATACCATGTTATCCAGAAATTGTACAGCAAGCAGCAACTACTGTTACAGGTTTACCACCAACCCAAGTTAGTGTGGAGCGTCTTTTTTCTGCTCTCTGCATCATAAAGTCCGACTTAAAAGGAAAGCTCAAAGAAGACCTGGTTGATGCCATTCTCTTCTTGAGGACTAATTTAAAATAAATATGAATATTGTTTTTTACAATGTATCTGTTTTCTATGTTATTTTCTTTTCAGTATTCCATGTTCTGTTAGTTATATGTAGTATTATGTACTTAGTTTATTCTCTGCCAAACCTAAGGTATCAACAACATGTATAAATAATGGAAAGATATAACGTCAGATATAGATTGAAAAATAAAGTGTGACTTATAATTTATAACTCATATTTTAAAACCAATAAGCAATTCTATATCATTTGGAGTCGGAGTCGCATAATTTTCAATAGGTGGAGTCGGAGTTGGATAATTCTAAATGGGTGGAGTCGGAGTCGCATAATTTTAAATGGGTTAGTCGCATAATTCTAAATGGGTGGAGTCAGAGTCGCATAATTCTAAATGGGTGGAGTCAGAGTCACATAATTCTAAATGGGTGGAGTTGGAGTCGCATAGTTCTAAATGGGTGGAGTTGGAGTCGCATAATTCTAAATGGGTGGAGTCGGAGTCACAAAATATTCTTCTGACTCCACAACCCTGGGGCCACTTATGTGCTTACATGGCACAATGAATGCACAGGTACAAAGGAATTATGCAACAGCATGCTTTTCCCCATCTGAGAGCTTTCAAAGGCAACCTGCAATTTTCAGGCAGCTAACAATACCCTGTGCAACAAAACCAAGGCAGTGAAGACCTTTCTAAAGATGAGCAAATACACTCATCACAGTATCAACACAGGTATACTGCAGTATGAGAAGTTCCCCCCTGACTGGGACACTCAACAAGAATGTGCTGAACATTCTGGGGGACAACACAGTCATCATTGTAAGTAATGTGAGGGGGGAGCGCTCCATCCAATGGCAGCGTGTTCTATTTGAAGAGAGCAAAAAGCAATCTGAAACTGCCGAGACATTGAGAGGTAGGTCCACAGGAAGAGTCACGGCACGATGGTGTGCAACATAAAGTTCCTGTCTTCTCTGCCACCCAACCCCATCTGACATGATTTTTGCCATATAGTCTGATTGCTTAGTCCTTGCAAACTCTTAAGCATCACTGGCATGCTCATTCCTCACATGTCAAGGAACTTATTTGCCCCCCCCCCCTACCTATCTTCTGCAAGGTGGGCGGCCCTTACGAAGGCCTATACATTGCCTGGGTGAGCCCACAGGTTCATAAAAAAAAATGGGTGTAGTGTACTTGTGCAAGGTTTGGGCATCTGGGACATCTGGTATTGGGGTAAGGTTTATCCTGTTTATATATTGTTTTAATATAGTGAAGTAGCCTGACCAGAGTTGCGATAAGATTACTTGGTGTGTTCTATGTAGTGATTTCTCTGATTGATTTATTAAGGGGGGAAGGAGGGGCTGATTTAGGATGTTTGGTGGTAGTTTGTTCAAGTATTTTGGGGTGAAGGTAGCGTGGATGTGTTTGATTAAGTTGAGGTTTGGTAGTGGGGAGGGTGTCATGTGTACATCCTGTTAGTTTGCTTTTTTAGTTTGTTGTCAAATTTGGCTGTAGTTAGGTGCCATGCTGGTACTGAATAGTTGAGGGTGGTATAAATGAATTGTTTGTATAAAGGGGTGAGAGTCTCTTTCTGGTGTCTAAATAGAATTTTTAATAGTGCTTTGAAGGCAATGATTTTCTTTGTAGTCTTGTTTGAAAAGAAAGTGGTGAAAATAAGTCTCAAAGAAATAAAACCTAGGTATTTTTAATTTACTGAGTATCAATGGCATTGGCACTGGGGTTTGGAGGCCATGCTGCTCCTCTTGGAACCAGGCGCAGCTGCCTACAAGGGTCACCCCCTCTGTGAGGCCACAAAAAAGAAAAAGGGCCTCAGCAATCGGCATATGACACAGTGGAACTCTGCTTCATCGAGCTGACTGAGAGTGGAAGATATAATGGGTAAAAAAAAAAAAACTCCAATACTGTTGTAGCAGCATTGCTACTGCCTAGAGAGGTATTGAGACGAAAAGGATGAATGGTGATATCACATCACATGTAAATTGTGCACCTGATAGACTGCCACACATTCAGTGATGTTGTGAGGTTTTTGAAACCCACATACTTCATGAGAGCATGCAGGGGAGGGCGAGGAGAGGAAGTTCCTATCACGGTCTCCTGATGGCAGATAGCTATAAAGGAATGGTAGGAGACAAAACAAGCGTTTCCACAAAGTGGAGTTGAATGCACTTCAATACCATAAAAACTACGCCCTCATGCCCCCTTTATGCTCTATTAAGCTTTTCTACATTCCTTCAATTTTAATTTGAATGAAATCAGACTTTACCAGTAAAGAGAACATCGCCCCCTTCTAATGTTGCACTTTCATCTTTGATTTCTGAAACTGGAAGCTCCAACTCTGTTTTAAGGATATTGCGCATATAATCAACCTGAAAGAAAGGATACTATGTATCAAAGGTTTTAACTTAATAACAACTAATAATGGGCCCTTTCATGAATTAATGACATGAAAAAAAGAAGATGGTAGAATTTGAAGATAGTAGTAAAGAGAAAAGAACACTTTGAAACAGGTTAAGAGCTCAAAATTTCCCTACCAACCCATTGAATGCATATGGATGATCTTTGGTATATTTCAGACAATACCAGAAATTTTGAGGCTGTAGCAGTGGTCTTTGTGACTAATATCCTTCATGGCAGAGCATTTTCCTGATTTTGTTCTGAATAACCTGTTATTCTTGGACTCACTATCACTTTACAAACAATATGTAGGAGAGCATGAGCGAAAATTTTTGAAGACAGTCAAATGATAAGCTATGAACAGACAAAGTACATCAGCATAGGGGTGATAGCAATAATTATTCATTCTGAGAGCTTCCTACATCCCAACCCAATTTTATGCAATACCACAATTTGTTCTTGAATCTCTCATGACAGGTCTTTACAGACTATCATGGTGAGATCGCTTGGTAATGCAGTTTGAGAGTGACTAATTTTACCATGTACAATCCAACAGTGTAGAAGTTTGTTGAGAATGATGACATAGTCAGAATGTTATAGAACAATGAAATTATGCCTTTTAAAAGTATTTTTTTCCAAAGTGAATAAAATAAAGGTTGCATTATTTTTTCCCATTGTATATAACTTTTCAAGGTTGAATTTTTCCTAATTAAAAATAATGATTAGAAAGATATTTGAAAATAGTGTGCAAATGAGTATATAAAACTATAATCATCCTCATGACAAAACGAAATTAGCAGATACACCACAAAAGAGCGAAAATAATAATTAAAAAATTAATGAAATTAACATGGTATCATGAATTACAAAGAAAGGTATGCATGAACACAGCAAATTTGAAAAAATAAATAAGTGTTAATCGAAATTTGTGTATATAAAAGAAAATGTAAGAAACTACAGAAAAACATATTCTCAGGTTGCTTGATGAGTGACTGTGTGTGATCAGTAATTGTGCATGCCTATAAAGGTTGAAGTGGATGAGTGAGTAGACACAGAAATGACTTACATGACCGAATACACACAATAGCTGATGATTGAATTTTGTTGAACGGAAAATTGCTTCTGTGCAGCTTCTAGGTTGATGAAGAATTTGATGACCAAAATGGTGGAGTTAACTTGCAAGCCTTACAGAAGAGTTGAAAATGGTATGCCTCGTATGACCTTGTGCTAGGAAGCTAACTGTCCTAGTTGGTTTGTTGAATGAGTGACTTACGAGGCATGTCACCATTGCACTGTGTGAGTGCTGAGTTGATGGCATGTTGCCATAGCACTGTGAGTGCTGAGTGAGTTGATTGGCATATTGCCATAGCACTATATATATTCTCCTCCATACGCCAACCAATTTAACCATAGATAGCACAATCATGTGATCAAACACTTAACATACTCATACCTACCACCCTCTCTCTATTTCTTTCTGGGTGTACCAGTTATCCTCTCTTTTTCTGTCACTAATTCATATCTACTACAACCATCAACTGATACTCATTCCCAATTTTATCCACCTCTCATCCCAAGTTATTCTAGAATCTTTCTCAGCTTCACTTCCACCATTAGAGGGTCCAGATAATATAACCACAGACAGTTTCGCCCTTGTAAATGTCAAATTCATCTGCATAATTCTTGAGCTCACACATTCACACCCAACCAGTGCATCTCCTTACTCAAAAGCACTGCCATATCCTCTTTACACCCACCACCCTGATCTACATCTGATTGCCCCCCATTCACTTCATTCCATTTTGTGTTTGCCTCACAGAGAGCAATCATTTGCAATCTCTCTGTAGATACTGTGGTTCAGATTCCACATTAATCAGTAGATCCCCACTGAGAAATAAAAGGCATCTTAAATGAATGCAGATCAGTAGCAAAACCCCTACCAAATTTTTCTACCTGTTTTAATAATGACTACCATTCCCTTTTCTCATACTACATATTCCCCACACTGTCCATACACCTATCAATGCTGAATACCTGGCCTGATTGAACAGAGTCTGCAATACTAACAGCCAGCCCATTGCCATTACTTCACACCACTTATCAGGGCTTTGTCATCTTTTATGACATGCCATAGGACAATATAGGTATTCTTCCTGTGCCACAGAAGTATTTACTGGAGATAAAAGTGTTTTTTAATGGATAGGTTGACATTAAGACAAGTACCTAAAAGCAATCAGATCAAGTAATTCAGGCGTCTATAAATCGCCCAATGGTGACTTTATAAGCATTGCATAAAGTTTCTTTGGTTGCCGATTAATGCAAATGCCTCCTATTCATCAATGCATAAATAAATATTTTGTAGGGGTAGAGAAGAGAAGAATCCTATCAAACCCAGGAGGTAATTGAAAGTAAAGAAATTTAAATTCTAAAAAAAATGGTTTATGGGGAAGCAGGAAATGAGGAGCCAGCATGGAAAGTATAAAAAGATACCAAAAATAATAAAACATTGACTTTTAGCAGCTTTGACTCTAGACTCGACCACCCATCTTTCACAGGTGGATGAGATTCCCGACCCCATGCAGGATAATGAAACTAACAAAGATCAGCATGACTGGTGAGCCTCAAGGAAACTAGGATACTAACCTCATTAAAAGAGGGAGGGGGTATGTGTTTTTGATACCAACCAGTGATCAGGTAGAAACTTAATACTCTAAGAGGAAGGGGGACCCATTTGACATCAGGGTTATATAGATACAGCTACCCACTGGCAAGATTCCTTGGAAGAGAGAAAGAGTGTGCGTTGTGCTGTGAAGATAAGATAAAATAGATTGCCATTATTCATGCTAATAGAGTTGGACTCAATTATGAAATTACCCATTTTTGATAAGCTATGATCTGTATGTTTAACATATGTAGACATTCCAGAATGAAGTCACCTTTGCATACACTTTATTTTATCTATTCCTTTCAACTCAATAGTGTACACAATGAAGCCTAATTCATTCTGGAATTCATGCAAAATGTCAACATAAGCATATAAATAACAGCATATAAAAAAGGGGGAAATTTCAGAATTAGTCCAACCCTTAGTATGAGGAAGTTGGAGCACATTGAAACCTTAGGAGAAATAAATTCCTCAAAATGGAACCCCTCTCTTTCTTCTTCAGTCCCCATATTTGTCAGTATAATGCTTCCCAAAAATCTGTTAGTACATTTTCAATATATTGTGCACTCTCTGAAGGCCCATAGCCTTCAAAGTAACCATACAAAAACCCTCTTATAATTACTTTATGAAATGAATTTTTCAATATTATTATGACCTTTGGAGTCTAATATCCTGCAATAGGTCTTGGTTAGATTGTTTGTAAGAATATTACTTCATAGATTGATGGTTTTAACATTATATAAATCCTATAAAGTAACATTTGGCTTACAAGATCAGTGATCTACCTCATTCCGTCTTGACATTTCTGCGGGTCTACATATTAATGCAGCTCCATTGCATACTATGGCTGTGTCTTCTACGAATAAACAGTCCGGGTGGTTCTCATCTGGTGGAAGCTCAATAACATCGAGTCCAATACCGCGAAGACAAGACACATAATTTTGATGCTGTTTTCTTGCCTGCAATTTATAAGATTTATTTAACTCTACAAATCAATGATGATGGGTAAAAAAATAAAAATTATACTTCTTACTTTTTGGCTTCATTATCTCAGATGGTTCGGTTTAATTTGCAAATAGTTAAGGGTAGAACAACGACAAACTCCACGAAAATTCCAAATTTTTATAGGGGAGATTACGATAAATTACGCAGCATGCTAAATCAGATTAGGTGGGATATAGAATTCCATGGAAAGAATACTTATGAGATGTGGGATATTTTTAAGACTATATTAAACATGGTTCAGGAACAGTGTATTCCGATGAAGTCTATTAGGAAGAAATGTAGGAAACCATTATGGTGGAACCAAGAAATAGCTAATAAAGTTTCAGAGAAAAAAAGGGCATACCAGAGATTACAAAGTGAGAGTAGTTTAGATAATTTAAACCATTATAGGTCAACCAGAAATGAACTAAATAAGATTATTAAGAAGACCAAAAGGACAGCAGAAATTAATTTAGCTAAAAATAATAATAAAGATCCTAAAAAATTCTTTAGCTATTATAGAATCAATAATCAATCTAACAGTGATAAAATAGGGCCTATTAAATATGAAGGGGTTTTGAAAGAATCTGATGAGGAAATAGTAGAGGTCCTTAATGATCATTTTGCTTCAGTATTCACAGAAGAGAAACCAGTTAGATTAATTGATGATAATTCTAGGTCAAGGGAAGTAGTGATAAATTCTATTAATATAGACAGAGAAGAAATTAAAGGGCTTATAATTCAGTTAAATACTAGTAAGGCATCTGGCCCTGACAACATTCATTCTAGGATACTCAAAGAAGGTGTAGAAAGTATTGCAGTAGCTCTCGAGAAGATATTTATTAGATCACTAGAGTCTGGAGAAATACCAAATGATTGGAAATTGGCAAATGTAGTGCCAATTTTTAAAAAGGGAAGCAAAGAGGACCCAAATAACTTTAGACCAGTAAGCTTAACTTCTATAGTCTGTAAAATTCTTGAGAAGATGGTTAAGAAGAAAATTTCTGATCATCTAGAGAGTAGCAGGTTAATTAATGATGCTCAGCATGGTTTTAGAAAAGATAGATCGTGTTTAACTAATTTACTGGATTTTATGGATTATGTAACTAAAGAATTAGATAGGGGTGAGAAAGTTGATGTGATCTACTTAGATTTCAGCAAAGCTTTTGATAAGGTTCCACATAGAAGACTAGTTCATAAATTAAAGCTGCATGGGATATGTGGGAACGTTTTAAATTGGATAACTGAATGGCTGAAAAATAGGAAACAGAGAGTTGTACTGAATGGAGTGAGGTCAGAGTGGAGGAATGTTATTAGTGGCGTACCTCAGGGATCAGTTTTAGGCCCTTTATTATTTATAATCTATGTAAATGATCTTGGGCAAGGTGTAAATAGCAAAGTGTCAATTTTTGCTGATGACACTAAATTGGCAGCTGTAGTCAAAGAGGTTGAGGGTAGCTTTAAAGTGCAGGGTGACTTAGATAAGCTGTTAGCTTGGGCTCAGAAGTGGCAGATGACTTTTAACCTTAATAAATGCAAAGTTATTAACATGGGGAGAGATAATAGGGAATTTAGCTATGAGATGGATGGATATTGGCTTAATTCAGTTGAAGATGAGAAAGACTTAGGAGTGGTAGTAGATAGGTCACTGAAATTTTCAAAGCAGTGTATTGAGGCAAAAAATAGAGCAAATAGGGTGCTAGGTTACATTAAAAGAAATGTTAGCTACAAGAGTAAGGAGGTCATCCTTAAACTATACAACTCTTATGTCAGGCCACATTTAGAGTACTGTATACAGGCATGGTCACCACATTTTAGACATGATATAAACTTATTAGAGTCAGTACAAAGGAGGGCAACAAAAATAATACCATCCCTGAAGCACCTTCAATATGAAGATAGACTGAGGGTATTAAATATGTTTTCATTTGAAAGAAGGTGTGTGAGGGGAGATATGATTGAGCTTTTTAAAATCTTTTCTGGGATGGATAAATTAGATTTCAGCAAGTTATTTGAGTTAGAAGGTAGTAATAGAACTAGAGGCCACCACTTAAAGATTAAAAAACAGAGGTGCAGACTGGATGTTAGAAAATATTTTTTCACTAACAGAGTGGTAGATTATTGGAATAGTTTGCCACCTGAGACTGTAGACAGCCCAAACTTGAATGTTTTCAAGCGCAGATTGGATGATTATATGGGGATGGAGGGTTAATTTCTTACTTTTTGGTATGTGGATATGTTTCTTGACTCATTCCTGTGGATGCAGTTTCTTTTTATTGTATATTTTGGGGGATTTTGATTTTGTTTTTGACAGACTCCTATGGAGGCTTTAAATTATATATTGTAGATGCATGGTTGGACATTCCTATGGATTGTTAAATTGTATATTGTAGCTGCATGATCTGACAAAATCCTATGGATGCATTATATGGGTGGGATTTGATGGATACGGATGACCTTTGATAGGCCCTTGTGGCTTTTGTCATCCGTTAAATTATGTTATGTTATGTTATGTTATGTGAGGGATGCAGACTGCAGTTTATATTAAATGAACTTGGGGAGGGGGGGTATAAATCTTTGCTAATGACACAAAATTTACAACTGTAATAAATGAAGTTAGGTTATTCCATATGAAATCAACCAATTTGGGGGGAAATTTTAAGTCGCCATCACCGATTTTGATGAAAATTGGTATACAGGTTGAATTCGATGAGTGAAAAACAATGAGACACTTCCCAGCCCTCAATTTTGAATAGCTCAAAAGTTATAACCTGTCAAAGTTGAGAAAAATTGTCAAATTTCTTGATACCAGCATTTGAAAAAAAATTATTTCTCCCTTATTATAGCACATAAAACAATGAATTATGTATTTTTTTAAAGCTTAAGGGTTGCTCTAAACATTTTTAACAGCAAAATTAATTTTTGATAAAAAAAGTTTTTTTAACCTTAAAGGTCAAAAAAACTTTTTTATCAATAAATTTTTGTGTAATTTTTTTTATAAATATATATGCTTTTAGACTACAATATAAGATAAATTTCATTCTGGGTTTTTCATTATATCAGGAGTTATGATCAATTTTGTAACCATCGGTATGCCAATTTTTACCTATTTTTATGTTATAAATTTTACCTATTAGGTGTTACTTTATAAACTATGAAAGCTAATTTAAATTTTTTTTTCAGAAATTTTAATATTTAGATAAAGTAATTAATAATTTGCATTACCAATTATTTGTATTTTAACAAATTATTATGGATGAGAAGAGAAAGCATTTTTTAAATATTAAGTATTGCTGCGATCCTTACAAAGGTCACAAAAAATTAATAAAGAAAAATCTGAGACTAATTTCAGAAGACTTAATAAGAGAATATCCAAAATTAAAAAATTTTAAGGACCAAAAAATCTGTGATAACTGCAGAAAAAAGATAGCTGATGATGATAGTTCTTTATCTCAAAATACGAATCCAAGCCTTTCAGAAGAAAGAATGGAAATTGAGCCAATTACTGAACAGGAAGAATCACAAGAAGCATTAACTGAATTAAATAAATCATTAATAGCTATTGGAGAGTCATCAGTCAAGAAATTTAAAATGGATGTAGTAAAAAAATATAGTTCAGATAAGATGAATAAAATTCAAAAATCCATTTCAAGTAAACTGAGAACTGTAGGCTCTGCAACAAAATATCCATTACCCTTGGATCAAGACCCAGAGTCTTCTAGAACAGAATCAAGTAAAGATGGTGAAGAAATGATAAATCAACTGAAGGAGAAATTTCAAACTACTAGTAAAAGGTCTGAGCAGCTGCAAATCTTAACTGTTTTGCCAAAAAGCTGGAGCTTATCCAAAATTAAATCTGAATTTAATGTTACTAATTACAAGGCCAGACAAGCTAAAAAACTAGCAATGGAAGAAGGAAAAATGTCATTGCCAAGCAAAAGAAAAGGTAATTTATGAACTAGTCTCCTATGTGGTACCTTATCAAATGCTTTACTAAAATCCAAGTAAATTACATCTACATTATCTCCCTTATCTACTTGATCTGTTACAAACTCCAGAAAGTCTAGTAAATTAGTCAAACATGATCTACCTGATCTAAACCCATGCTGAGCATCGCTGATTAACCCCTCCCTCTCTAGATGTTGGCAAATCCCTTTTGTAACTATTTTCTCAAGAATTTAACAGACTACAGGAGTTAGGCTAACCGGTCTAAAGTTATTTGGATCCTCTTTACTACCCTTCTTGAAAATGGGGACTACATTCGCTCTCTTCCAATCATCGGGTATTTCTCCATATTCCAATGACCTAGTATATAACTTGTCCAGAGCTATTGAGATACTTTCTACCCCTTCTTTAAGTATCCTAGAATGAATATTATCAGGGCCGGAGGCCTTGTTAGTATCTAAATCACCTATTAGTCCTTTTATCATCCTCCGATCCACACAAATGTTAGTAAACACCTCTTTTCCTGACCTATGAGTACTATACATAGGACTATTTAGTTTCTCTTTTGTAAATACTGATGCAAAATGACCATTTAGTACCTCAACTATTTCCTCGTCAGTTTCTCTCACAACCCCTTCATATTTGATAGGTCCTATTTTAACTCTACCAGACTTGTAATTAATTTTATAGTAACTAAAGAACTTTCTAGGATCTTTGTTGCTATCCTGAGCTAATTTAATTTCTGACACCCTTTTGTTCTTTATAATCTTATTTAACTCATTCCTAGCCATTCTATAATCACTCAAATTTTGAATATTATTTTCTACCTGTAATTTTTTATATGCCCTTTTCTGATCATCTAGCGTATGGTAGGTTAATAAATGATGCTCAGCATGGGTTTAGAAGAGGTAGATCGTGTTTAACAAATTTACTGGATTTTATGAATTATGTTACTAAACAATTAGATAATGGAGAGAATGTTGATGTAATTTACTGAGATTTTAGCAAAGCTTTTGATAAGGTTTCACATAGGAGACTAGTTCACAAATTAAAAATGCATGGTATATGTGGTAGAGTTTTGAGTTGGATAACTGAATGCCTGAATGACGGGAAACAGAGTTGTGCTGAATGGAGTAAGGTCTGGGGGCTGTGCCCCCCCCCCCCGCAATTGATTGAAACTCAGGATCGTAGGGGAGACCCCCCGCAGTGATAAACCCCCATGAGCAGTCCCTTTGAATTTACTCCAAAAAGGTGAAACATATTGGAACAGGGACGAAATATTTTGCGTCCCATCGTTCGCGCCGCCCAACTTCATGTTTACCTCGAAATCATCTCATTTACCATTATTCTATGCAGAATAGGAATAGTGAGAATATCCAAGACTCACCAAGTCCAAGTCAATTTCTCCTGATAATCCTAGAGCCCCTGTTTTAAAAGACTGGGGTATTCTGCAAACTATAGCATGAGTAAATCTAAAGAGCGACATATTAAGCTTGTAAACCCCCCAAAAAATGTTTGTTGACAACTTTCAAATACGTACTCCACA
This sequence comes from Ceratothoa steindachneri, assembly GCA_963969495.1. Classification (NCBI taxonomy): domain Eukaryota; kingdom Metazoa; phylum Arthropoda; class Malacostraca; order Isopoda; family Cymothoidae; genus Ceratothoa; species Ceratothoa steindachneri. The sequence continues at coordinate 217,391,183 of OZ018319.1, forward strand.
ATTAGGGAGAGGTACTAGTGAAAAAAACAACAACATGTTCTCGAATATTTGTTAGGGGGTAAATAAACACCTATACTTATTTTATGAGTCAAACACCCGCATTTTTTGTCATCTGTCAAAAAAAAGGAAAACAGGAGAAAAGATTGAACATAAAAATTATTAAATAAATTTCAATAAAAAATTAAGCCTTTTTGTAGGTTGTGTGGGAGAAGTAATATAAATAAATCACAGGCATTTCTACTAATTCACGGATAGACTTGTAAACACCGAAGAAATTTCATAAATTTAAAAAAAAATAATGCATATATATTCGAAATGCTATAAAAATTAAGCTACAAAAGTAACAAATATATATATATATATATATATATATATATATATATATATATATATATATATATATATATATATATATATATATATATTATTTTCATTGAATAATTACATAACATCTACTATATTTAATTTTAAGCCACGACACAACTATATTTTTTTATAAATAGATACAAAATACTTAACTAACTTTTCTTTGCAGAAAGAGTTTAAATCATGCTCTATTAGAAGTTTTAAAAATAATAAATAGATACAAAATACTTAACTAGCTTTTCTTTTCAGAAAGAGTTTAAATCATGCTCTATTAGAAGTTTTAAAATATTTAAAAATAAGTTAACTCAATCCATTGCAACTAGGATACAACGAATCATGAGTATACCTATCAATATGGGTAGACGGCAAGTTTTCTTTAAATTGATTCATTTGCATGAGCTGCTATTGGCACTGGTAGCTGCACAAAGGAGCCTTCAACTTCTGCGGTTGCCTCCTGATAGATTGAGCTTTACAAGCAGTGAAAGAAACTTCCGTTATAGAGATATTACGGTATTATATGGGAAGACAAAATGAGCGTGGGATTTATAGGCTCTGTTAGAACATATAGGTGTTGTAGCCCTGTTGTTAATGCTGACTCAATTATATATTGTTTAGTATTCATAATTTAACTGTACATGTGTTTAAATATGAGTCATTGCGTCTGGTTTTCCTATGAACTTCGGAAAATCTCCAAGTTGTACCTCGGACAGCCCAAGAAAACGGCAACACTTCGGCTGACCTGAAGGAATTCTCGCGAAACAACTGATATTATCTTGCTAACCTTTCTCGCGTCAATATCTAGCCACCAGTAATTGTGATCCCTGACAAAAGGAATTTAATTTGGACAAATTTGTCAAAAATACTTAATTCGTCGAAAATATAAGCAACTGAGGCGCTCATAATTCAGTGAGATCGAGTTAAATTATCATCTGTATTTTGTACGCCACTTATAAATCCACCTGTCATCACCATTTTTGATATCTCAAGTTGGCCACCTCCCGGGAACGAACAACAAACAGGTTCGTGAACTATTGTAGAGGCATGGTATTTAAACAATTGATTTTTTTTATTTTCTTTAAGTAATTATAAGTGCTTTGGTTCCTGTTATCTTTTATTAAATTATAATTAATTAAGTTTATAACTAACTTGTGTTTCTTTCTCTAGGTTGGAATAATAAACAATATTAAAACAGATAGTGTGTCATAATGTGCGATGGTGTGCATAATGTATGGAGATGAATATCTTGAAGTTCTTCTACTAACTGGACACCTAGGGTTGTGAAACCAACATTATGCTACATATATTAATTCTTTATTTGTGAAAGGCAGAGGGGCCTATATTGGGGGGGGAGGCTTATGCGAGGGTGTGTTTATTACATGTATTATTTTCCTTGTATACTTATGTTCTGTAATTGTTTATTTCAGTGAAATAAAGCCGAACTTTGGAACCTTCCTTAACCTTTTGGCTACTTCTATTTATTTCGCTAAGAAGAATGGAACGTGGCCTTTGTCTGACGTTTGGATGTTCTTCCAACTGCACCAGAAGTGGCACCTGTATTTAAACACTGGTTGTTCGTCTTCTCGAGGTACAAAGCGTCCATTGGAGGTACAAACGATTTGTATTTGGGTCTCCTAGCCAATTCAGTTTCTCTTGAAAATTTCGAAATAATTTCCAAATGTACTACTTTCTACGATGCTCTTGCTGCTCTCAAAAGCGCCTTCATTCAACCTGCGAATGAGGTAGTGGCGCAACACAAGCAAGCGACTCGTAAAACCAGATGGTGAAACGATGCATGAACATGTGTTGACGCATGGATCTGACACTAAAACTGTAAACTGGTTAGGAATCAAAACTGGAGGCCGTGAATTAAGATATCAATAAAAATTTGGAGACAGAGTAATAAAACGAACATTTCTCGTCTGGAAATGGAATTAAGTCGTGAGAGCTGGTGGCGGCTCAGCTATGATAAAATTTATATCAAGAAAGCTTGAACTTGTAGGCGCCATAAACCGGAAACCTAGGGACAATGGAATTAACAAATTCCTGCCCAGTGGGTGGAGCTAAAATCATTGTAGTCCCGGTGACGAAAAGAGACCACGCCTCTTATATCATTTATAAAAGAAAATGGAGAATTCGACAGAAGGAGATTTTATTAACACGTAGTAAAGAACTAATTAGGTTCGTTTAACATAGCGAAGCCCCCGTTATAACCGCCTAAATCTTGGTCTCCAAACACTCGCTTCTCTGGCCATAATTGTGTAAACGCGAGCCTTACTTTTGCCTTGCTTGTTTTTGTTTGTTGGAGTTAAACCTTTATTTTTTTTACGTGATTCCTCTCAGTCCTTTCTCGATCACAAGCCTTCGGTAAGCCTAGCCAAGCCGAGATATTATTTGAATATCTTTTTGGAGTCAGACACGAGATTAACCCCAACTTTCACCTCACTCGTGGGCCTTGAAGGACCTCTTCAAAATAACCGCGAAATTTTTACTTTTCAAACTGGTGACATCCTTCCTCTCCTGGGTTTCCTCATCCTCACCACTAAACCAGGATACCTCCTGCCTTTAACCTCCTCCTGCCATAAAGTGGGAAACCGTTAGCCCTCCAAAGAGGTGATCATGACCCCCCCCCCCCATAAAGAGGTGACTTATGCCTCTTCATACGGATGTGTTCTTCAGACACTCAGTTTGGATTCCAATTTCCAGGCTATGAATGCCGAAACGTATAGAAATGAGTATATTCGAGATGCCTTTATTACTGGACTTTCATCATAAAAAAATCCGAACGAGACTTCTAGAAAACAAAACTCTTACATTATCTTCAGCTGTTGATCAAGCGAGAACGTTAGAGATTGCCACAAGGATTCGGAGACCTATGCATCATTCGCTTCTGGTCCTGTAGCTTCAGTAGAATCGCATTAGCTGGGCGCTGAAGTCGACTGTTCTAATCCTAATCCTGAGGTTACGAATTGTGCTGCAGCTCCTTCGCTTCGAAATCATGAAACAATATTATTGAGAGGAATAGAGAGTTAAGAATTAAGCATTATTATTGTTATTAGGTATTGTCATACCCGTATTAGTGTTTACGGAGCCCCTTTAAATTCACCAAGTCTTGTCGCTCCAGAATTTAATACCTCACATTGAGTAGATATAGACTGCTAGTCGCCAGAAAAGTAACTTCATGACGTGCCGCCTGCCCCGTTATTATACTCATCTTTGGAGTCAAATAGATAATTCTCCTTCACCATATACTAGTCACCCTTATTAACTGGTGTCGCTATAAACTTTTACCCTTATAATTACCCTTATACAGGAAGGTATAGAAGAAATGGACGCAACAAACCATCGTCAAACAAGACAAGGTAAAGGGGAATTGGTAAACGCAATCAACATCAAGCCGCCCATCTTATTGAAACAGCACTCACAGGTTGTTTCCAAATTCTGGAGGCCCAACTTCACATGACCGAAATTAGAAAAGAGGAGACTAAACTTTTCCACGTATTGGCCTCATTTCCTTCGGAGACCATCGAGCGTCTTCCTGCGGCCATTACAGCGGACTGACGCCAATCAGGACGAAGGGCGACGGGAGTCACCAACAAGGAGATCGACATCAAGCTTACTCTAAGCCCAAGAAGAAGAGAACATGGTATCTCCATCATCATTGGCCTACCCTTTCAAAGGAGCTGCAGTAAGGATGGTGGAAGGACGCATTTCTACACGCCGGACCACTGCAATCAAGACTGGAACGAGATGATACCAGATGAAACTCACGCCATACGTTCTTGTACAGCTTTGTAAACTTATTAATAACATGCATTGAAAGTGGTGTGTTCCAGTGATTATCAATTTAACTGCCCAAATTCAGTATTTTTTTTTATATGTCCGGTGGTGTGATAAGCATATCAGTCCGAGTAATTTAATAATGTACAAAGTCGATTAAATGTTAATATAAAGTTAACTCCTATTGGTTTGCATAGTCTATGTTTGCATTAATTTAAAGGTTAACTCAATATGCTTAAGTTCAGTACAAGTAAAATTGATGTGTTTTGGTACGCACGCGCAAGCCTTGCAACGTCCATTGCAAGGCGAAATAGATTCAATATGAAGCCTCACAGATGAGTGCCATTTGGATTCGTAAAGGCTAGTAATTGCTACGCCTATAGGAATAATCTAAAATGAAAGATATAGCGGTGTTCTTGGATAAAAATAACTCTTTGCGTGAATAATATATATGAATGCAATATACTCATATTAATAGTGATGTTAAATAATAATGTTAAATATCTCTGAAAAGTAATATTGTATAGTTTTCGTCCATGTAAGTTATAAGAAGTATGCGTTGCAAGGCAGAATAGGCTCCTTGTTGAACCCTCACATATGAGCGTCATGGAAACTCTATAAAGCCTTGCAATGGCTCCGAAAACAACGACAAGCCGTTTGCCAGGGATCCATCGTTCGCGTATTTCTAATCATTGTGTAGGCAATATTGTATTGAAACATTTAATGAAAGTAGAAGAAGCATAAATGTATACATGCCTCGCTGTTCCATAGTTTCTTTTCGCGTGCCGTATTACATTATTACGATGTCGTAATTATAGCGTGTGTAGAGGAATTAAATAGGATGGAACCAAATGTAAAAATAAATTATGTATCATGGTATTAATTTACATATGTATATTATTGTATTGTTTGGCAGAATATGGCATAATGAATAGACCTGCTTTGAGCACAGTTGTATGTACTTATGTAAATATCGATGCCCTGTGCGTATGTTAAGATACTGTTATTGTATTGTTTGGCAGAATATGGCATAATGAATAGGCCCGCTTTGAACACATTGCATGTACATATGTGAATATCGATGCCCTTTGCGTATATTAGTATGCTGTTGGACATTAGATGTGCCGAAAATATGTATCTTATACGTATCTACCTATATATTTAGTATGTAATATTCTATCAGTAACTCAATTAACTGGTAAGGGAGTACTGTGGGGAGAGTGTTATGTAATAGGTAGGGTACTGGCACCAAGTTGCAGGATTCAATAGGCCCAGCAAGAAACTACACAAAAAGGACGCGCGATTGTCTCATTAAATCCTAACGTGCGGGAAATACTAAAAAAAGCGAACGCGAGAAAAGGGATATAAGGTCAAGATACCTAAGTCAACAAGAGAAAACGAATAGGCAAACAATTCACGTCTCGGGATAAAATTATCAGAAGACGGAAATCTACGGAACACCTGAGTAAAAACAAAGTTCAACCAAAGGAAATTATAATACAGTTCTGTAAAATCGGGTCATAGAATAGCTAGATTAGCTGGAGGATGTAAGCAAATTGTGATACACAGCAGTGCAAAATTCCGCCCTTAAGGGGTAGAACTAATGGGCTTCAAGGACAGATTTGTCCCGGAGTCGAATCTAGACCATGCCCCCTTGGAAAAATATATATATATATATATATATATATATATATATATATATATATATATATATATATATATATATATATATATATATATATATATATATATAGGCAAGCAATGAGATGAATAGAGAGTTAAAAATTAAGCATTATAATTGTCATTAAATATTGTCATACCCGTATTAGCGTTTACGGAACCCCTTCAAATTCACCGTCCTGTCGCTACAGAACAAATACTTCATATTGAGTATATATAGACTGATAGTCGCCCGCAAATTAACTTCGTGACGTTCCGCTTGCCCCGTTATAGGCCAATATTAGAATATAATATACATTTTTGCAACGTCCCTATTTACCTCGATTATTCTAAACCTTCGGCAAACCCAGCAAAATAAGAACACTGGGAAGAATTCATCTTTGCAGTCAGATAGATGATTCACCTTCACCATATACTGATCACTCTTATAAACCTTTAGCCCCCATAAACAATTAGAACACCTCCTCCCGGAAGCTCTTCATTCCTTGTAGTCAGTGTTATGTACTTCAACGAATGCAACTCCTCACGAACGGTTTTTTTTTCATTTTCTCGAAAGACCACGAAGGGAATGAGTATACCTAGCTGGCTTGCTTCACCTAATAAAGTACTGTTAAAACGACATGTACGCGAAGTGGAACTAATCGAAGCCAATCCTAAATATGCACACGTCAAATTTCCAGACGGCCGAGAAGATACGGTGGCTATCTTATCGGTGGCTATCCACGATTTGGCCCCAGCCGGAGAGAGTCAATTAAACGAGATCGAAGATATTCCTAATCTTAATTCCAATACAAAATCCCCCATTCAGTTTCTTGATGCTCCTATAAATGGTAAAATTGGACGAGATCCTAATTCACCGTCATGATGTTCCTCCTCCAGCTGATCTCCCTGAATCCTTCCCTGAAAATATCCCTCGTCGATCTACTCGATATAAACTTGACTGTTCTATCGAAAATGATGCATCTCATGATGTTCCTCCTCCAGCTGCTCCCCATACCGCCTCCCCTAAAACTATTCTTCGTCGCTCTACTAGACATAGAAAGTCTCTTGAACGTTACATTGAAAACTGCTAGATCGTTTAAATACTCGCATTAGACGCTTAATCAAGTATTTCATTGGATTTTATCATTTTTTTTTTTGTAGAGAGGAAGATTGTTATAATTTATTAAATTATAATTAATTAAGTTCATAACTAACCCGCGTTTCTTTCTTTAGGTTTGAATATTAAATAAAATTAAAACAGATAGTATGTCGTAATGCGCGATGGTGTGCATAATGTATGGAGATAAAGATCTATCAGTTCCTCTACTAACTGGACTCCTAGGTTTGTGAAACCAACATTATACCACTTATATTAATTCTTTGTTTGTAAAATGTACATGTGCCCATATTTGTGTGTGTTTATGTGAGAGTGTGTTCATTACATGTATTATTTTATTTGTATACTTATGTTATGTAATTATTTATTTCAAAGGAATAAACCGAAATTTGGAACCTCCCTTAACCTTCGAACTACTTCAGTTCCCAAGGGTGATTTTTCACTGAGCTTTGGTTGCACTCCTGGGTATCCTGATAGGGTACTTAATATGGAAACTTGTTATTACCCTTACCTAACCGTATTGACTAGAACGTTATTGTTCATTTATTTGTTATATATATATATATATATATATATATATATATATATATATATATATATATATATATATATATATATATATATATATGGTGCTGGAACCACGTTATAGAATCGAATATGACTCAAAAATACCTCAAAGATGAGAACTTTGAAGTCTTATAAAATTCTATAATTGGTTCACAGTAAACCAAAGTAATATTCCATAAAATTGCAAAACAATAATTGATGTACAGGGAGCAATGAAATATTAACTCTTATTTAATTATTGACTTATAAAATTGTATCATCTCTTTCCGTACGAATAAAAATTGTATTATCTCTTTCAAAAGTGTAAATAAAAATTCACCGTTATACTGTCATCTTTGGTTCGCGGTGCTCACAGTTTGTCCAAGAGTTTCGAAGAGTCCAATAATAAATAAGTAAAATGTTGATGTGTCGCCAATTCACATACTCCAAATGTATGATTCTCTGTTAATTCCTGGTTAGGAAAAAGTGAAAATATTTCCTGTTTTTGACTTCACTTTCCTATTCCTGTACCTCCTTTATCGAGTGGCAACTTTCCTCTGAATTTGCGTTGTTTTTTCAATGGTGTCTGAGCAGTCAATAAGAAAAAAGGTTCTTAGGGTGTATGAAGGTAGAATTTAGTAATAGTTATGATAGTATAGCGTTGAAATTAAAACCAGGCATGTGTATGTGTTTGTGTTGCGGTGCGTGTATATTCTCCAGGTGACTGGATGGTCATTTCCTTTCTTTCCCTCTCATTTCCTTTTCCTTCCTACAACGAGAAGAACGAGAAAAAGAAATCCAACGAGAAGAAAGAAGGACGGATTCGCGCTCCTTCCCAGGGAAGCTGACAAAGTTTCCGAGCCCCGTAAAACCCCAAAACTTCTTTCCCCAAAACCAACAACGGGACTCCAAACCTCCCGTTAAGACTTCTCCTCCATCTCTCTTCCCGAAGCGACCAACCATATGCTTCACCTGTGGTGTAGAAAACCACATGAGCTGGAATTGCCCCCAAAATTCTAGGCTTAAAAGCGGACCAGCCCACCAAGTTCACCAGATTAATGCGACCCCGGCTCCCCCGGTGGTGCAGACCCAAGCAGAAACTTCTCCCCCTCCGTCAGGCCACCAGGTAAATTTTGTTTTTGGTAAAAGTTCATCGGGAACTTTGAAATATGAGGAGGGCAGCGTGGACAGCTGTCGAGTATCGACTCTCGTCAGGGACACAGGATGTACGTGCTTCATCGTGTCCGACGAACTCCTCCCAGTGGCCTCTAACCACGAAAAATTTGCGGTGGTACATGACCAACTTGGGCGGGCGAACCGATTCCCCGTCGCTAGATGTTACCTGCAGTGTCAATATTATAATGGCTGGGCTGAAGTCATTGTAGCACCCATAAAATTCTGTTCCGTACTTATAGGACAGAGCCCCCAAGTAAGTTTCGACCCTGTGTTTCAGGCCGCCCTTCCTCAAGGCCGAGATAAGAAAGAAGCCCAGGAGCCCGTCCCCATCAGAACCCCGATACCGTCCGATTTCTCGGAAACCTTTAACCAGGACTTTAGGACGGCACAAAAGGAGTGTAAATCACTAACACCCTTAGGTGATAAGGCCCCAGACAAGGACACGGAGACTGTCCGTGGACCCCAAGAAAAAAAGAACCCCCAACGCGCCCATGGAGATACCTTCGTAGAACTGGACGAAGCATCGGCGCTTGAAGAGGATTGCCCCGCGGAGTCCCTTAATGTAATCCAGACAGTGTGCATCCAACCTGATGCCGATTACCCTCCTCCTTCCCTACCAGGCGAGTCTTTGGAACCCTCTGACCTGGATAGTGACGCGCAGCTGACACCACGTCAGAAGAGTCAGCTACAAGAACTAATTAAATGGAATCACCATTTACCCACCCTATTAGCTCTTTTCGAGCAACTGCGTGAAAATGGCCTCACCATTGGCCCCAGCAAATGCCAGTTTGCCCACGGAACCATCAAATATTTGGGTTTCAAAATAGGACAAAACAAGTTAGGTCCCCACGGGAACAAGATTAAGGCAATCGCCGACATGCCCCTCCCGATTACAAAGAAGCCATTAAGATCGATCCTAGGATCAGCTTCTCCCTATCAGCGATTTGTTCCGAATTTCGCTGCAATTTCGGCCCCCCTATGCCCCCTTCAGGAAAAGAATTTCTCCGATCGTTTACGTTGGAACGATGTCGCTGTTTCCCATTTTAATCAGCTCAAAAGTAAGTTCATTTCTGCCCCCATTTTAAAGTTGCCCAACCCGGAAAAATCCTTTGGGGTTAAGACCGACGTGATCAACGAGGGCATTGGAGGTGTACTCCTTCAATACGTGGATGACAGAACGAGTCATCCAGTTGCATATGCTAGTCGTCAATTATTACCACGCGGAAAGAGATATGCCACTAGAGAAAAGATAGCTCTATCAATTATCTGGGTCATAGACAAATTCAAGCTGTACTTGATATGTAAAGAATTTCAAATAGGAACCAACCACCGTCCGTTAGCCTATATTAGGAATGTGCGATACTCCAACGGCCGCATCATGCGCTGGAGTTTACTCTTGCAAGAGTATCAGTTTAAAATAAATTAGATAAAAGGTTCCGATAACCAGGTCGCTGACGCACTCAGTAGGAATGCGTTACCGAATAGCGTAGAATAATTGTATTCATAGGATTAGTATCTCCATGTAGGTATATACCGTCTTGTACGACTTAATTTAAGATTCTTTTGTAATATAATTAATTAATGTATATGTCTGAATTTTGTAACGCTCAATGTCTAATTTTTTTTGTATGTATATATATTTGATCTTATTAATTTACGTATAAATTATTTTGTCCCGTATGTACTAAGTTTATATCATTTCATTGTTCCATGCCCTTTTTTTTTCTCTGATTAAGTTGTATTAAAGGTTATTTTTCCCCTGTAATCTAAAGATCAAAATAATCATATGTATTGAGGTAATACTAGTTAGGTGCAGGAAGGTACGGTTGGTACAAGAAAACGAGTTCCCTACAACGGAGCTCTATCGTTGTCCCTTCTCTCTTTTTTTTTCGAAGTGACAACTTCCCCCCGGAATGGAGGGGTGTGATAGAACGAGTTAATTTCAACTCCTATCCCATAGTATTAAAAACCACGATGCTGCCCACGTGCATCTTCGATTCAAGGCTTGGAGTCTTATCTCAGCTACCGGATGCCAATGTTTAAACAAGGAGGTTATCGTCCCCCCGTTCGCCCCATACGCCGACCTCGCCAGATCGAGTTAGGCTTATGAACAGATAAGGCATTTTTCTCCGGCCCGGCTGTGCGTTCCCTCCAAGCTTTCACTCCATTTTCCCCCCACGCCAAGGAGATGTCCTGGCTATTTATATGGAAACTTTACCACTAAGATCAGATTGGAGATCCAGATTTTCGTCGCGAAACATCACCACGACCCTCTCTCCCTTTGTGCGCCAAGGGACCTCGACCTCGAGATTCACCATCACTTGTCCAGAAGGAGGACAATTTTCCTTGAGTGCCAAAGGTTCGAGCCTTTCGTGACGCCAAGTCCCCAAGGCATCCCCCCTGTTGTTCGAGGGAGAACAGCATTAGAACAGCCATTGTTCGTTTTGAGCCCTTCGCCAAGAAACGGTTCTCATCCCCCCCTGTTGTTCGAGGAGAACAGCATTAGAACAGCCATTGTTCGTTTTGAGCCCTTCGCCAAGAAACGGTTCTCTCCCCCCCCTGTTGTTCAAGGGAGAACAGCATTAGAACAGCCATTGTTCGTTTTGAGCCCTTCGCCAAGAAACGGTTCTCTTCCCCCCCTGTTGTTCAAGGGAGAACAGCATTAGAACAGCCATTGTTCGTTTTGAGCCCTTCGCCAAGAAACGGTTCTCATCCCCCCCTGTTGTTCAAAGGAGAACAACATTAGAACAGCCATTGTTCTTGAGCCCGTAGACAAGAGACGGTTCTCATTCCCCCCTTTGTTCAGAAGAGAACAAAGTAGAACAGCCATTGTTCTTCGAGCCGTTCGTTGAGTAACGGTTCTCCTTTCCAAGACGCCTCGTCAGGATCCTTTTATCCCCCTCCTTCGGCTGGAACTCGCCAGCGGACCGAATATTCCTTCAAGTACCTTCCACTGCACCCTAATGAAAAGTTACGTAAGCCAAACGTCACCTTTTGAGTATTGATCCCTTTTGTCAATTCTATCCTGTGCTTTAAATTGTTTATCGAACCATCCCATCTCTTTAACTCTATATTTGTTTTACCTTTTTTTAATCCTTTAAATCCTCGGATTAGCCCGAGTCTCCACGACCCTTTCCATTCTGTTTATGTCAATATTTTCCGTTTTTGTGTATTGTTTATAGTTATTATTAATACAACTCTATTTTATTAATGATAGCAATATTATTATCCTTGAGCTCAGTTCCACTTCTTAAGCATATCGAAGATACTTAATATCGGCCGCCAGACAGTAAACGCACTCTAAAGATAATTAAGGAAGTTCCCTCAACGAATAGTGTAATATATGGTATCGTCGGGAGTCATTCTACGACACGGGGCCTTCATAGCTTCCAAACACCCCCCTCTCCCCCTCTCCATTATTATGAAGGATCCTGTCGAGCGGATAGGTCTTGCTCAGATGGATGTTCAGTTCTTCCATAATCCTTGTTTCATGATCTGCATCAAATTTTTCATTATCTTCTCCCGTGTTGTTAAATACCTCACTCCAGTGATCCATGAACAGCTCCTCTATTTCTTCTACTTTCCTTATATTTCCTCCGTTAATCCTTAGCTTTTTCAGTGCTGGAGTACCCTGCAATCTTTTGACAAATTGCCAGAATTGTCTCGGGTTTCGTTCATTATCTAGTCTATCTATCAAGCTCTCCCATACCCTCTCTTTCTCTATTCTCATCAGATCGCTTACTACTCTTTGGAGTTTTCGTCTCCTCCTGTATAGTTGAATGGTTAGTCCTATGCCTCTCGTCAGTTGGTCGATTGCTCCCAGTTCTTGCATATTTGCTCTTATTCCAGGAGTCCACCTAAGAGCCGGGAGTGTTCTCATCACCACCTTAGGTATGCTGACTTCAATGGCTGACTTTATTTTAGACTCTAACTTTTATATTTTCCGGTCAGTCTTCCAGCGCCTGTCTGAGTTTGACCCAATCCACCTTAGCCTATTGTTTCCTGACCGGGCATGACACTTGAATTGGGATTAGTGCCATCGATACTATGATTGAATTATGATACGTAGGGTACACAGGCCCCAGTTTGACAAATAAGGAAAAATCAATTTCAGTGACGCTTATGTTTGTAAGAGGTTGAACGTAAATTGTCCCTAAAATCTATATTAACGCTGATTGGTCAATTTTTGCGGCGCTTATGTGTAAAACACAAAAATTTGTCTTAAAGCTGATAGAATAAATGAAACATAAATTTGTTATTAAAATCGGTTTAATCCTGATTGGCAAAATTTTGTATAGCTTATGTTTACGTATAATAATTATATATAGAGCATCACTTTGGGCAAAAGAAAGGATTAGTCAGACGGACTTGGAAAATTTACGCTTATTCAGAAGAACTCTTCGCCGATAAAGGAGGGCCCCTAAGAACGTGAATTTTTATTCACTTTTCCCTACGAGTTTTTGAAAAAAGACAATTTAAGAGAGCCCTGAGTATTCGACTTATGTCGAACTAAACTTCCTCCGCACCCCTCTCACCGGGAAAAGGTAGCTGAAGTGAGTTGAACTGCCATTTATCTAGCCTCGTCCCAATTATGCCGTTTACTATGATAGACATAATTGGGGAAACTCAGGAAAGCAGGTTTGAGGAGTAGCCCACTGTGGAATTCGGTATCAGATGCACCCAGACAAGGGGCAGGACTGCCTCTTCCCGGGCAGGGGGGGGAGGGGTAACCTCCTCCTCCCTATACCCCGGGAGCCCAGCGCAGCGACGACCATAGAGGGAAGTTACACCGATCTCTATGTATGCCAGCTGCAGTTATGATACCCAAACCCTCGCCCCCCCCCCCCGGTTAGTGGTGGTTAATTCCGCGCTAACCAACAAAAAGTCCGCTTCACAATCACACCTCGTGAGCCGCCATCTTCCGGGTTCCCGGGTTCACCCATCATCATTTCATCCTCCATCCGGCAGTTCACGTCATGGAAGCTCGCTTGCAATGGAGAGGGGGTTGCCCCCCTCTAGCGCTCTACTACAAAGAAAAGAATTGTGACCAACAGGAGAGAGCACAAGTATTAACGGAAAAGTTCCAGCTAAATACCACGAAGAAAGAGCGACCCTACAGTGGTTGCCCACCCCAAGAGGCCTCTCTCGGACAAATTGACACAAAATGGGACCACCCGGGGCCCGCTGCGCACTATTAGTGGACACAACAGACCGAGCAAGGAGAAGACATTTGAAGTTGTCTTTGGTCGACTAAAGATTGCCATGATCACTGATCAGGCTACTCGAGGTACCAACCGCTTACGTCGTGATATGCGAAAAGGAAAAAGATGTCAAGGCAATGACCAAAGAAGAGGCAGTCGAAGTGCTACGCGAGATCGGCCTGCAGCCCTCCATCCCTCCGCAGATCGAGACTCACGGGAGTGTTATCTGCCGGAGATTGGACCCTTGGATCGGTAAACATTCCAAGGAAGAGATTAAGGAGGAGATAGTGAAAAATCAGAAATGGGCAAAGGTCACCGAAATAATAAAATTAGGAAATAAAATAGAAAATAGCGACTAAAACCATGTGTTTAAGATTATTTTCAGCGACACATTTATGGCTAAGAAGGGGAAGGAGGTCGGACTCCTACTTTTTAACGCCAAAATTAGTGGGGAACAGATTGAGAGGGAAGAATTCCACCCAATCCAATTCTGCTTCTACTGTTAGAAAATGGAAACACACGTAACCAGAGACTATCAAGCGCCTCATGAGATATGCTCTAAATGCAGCGAACAAGGACACCACTGGAAGGACTGCAAGAGCCCCCGCAAAAACTGCACAAACTGTGGGCAAGGCCATCTATTCATTGCAATTGCCTGCCCCACGATAAAAAAAAGTTAATTGAGAAAAAGATGATGCAAAGCAAACAGGAGGAAGTTAGGAAAGCGAACACAATATACACACAGGTCTCCAAGGCGGCATACACTGAGACAGAAAGTAAAAAGACCTATCTTAAAATACAAAATGAGAATTCAACAAAAATATTGACTTGTATCCTGTACGCGCACGTCAGGAACTTGACGCATCCAGGGACATTTGAAAAAGAGCTGAACCAGATGCTTGCGAAGAACAGCATGAGCGAGATGTGGTTACAGGACGCCTCCCAATCCGGGATGTCCTTCAACTGCAAATAGTCGCAAACCAAAAACCTGAAGAGGCACAAGCAGAGGAGAGACAAGGAGCAAAATCAAAAGAGGTAGTCAGAAGACCGGATCCGAGAATAGAGGCAAGAAAGGAAAGGGAGGCTGCTGCCAAAATGGCAAATCTCCACAAACAAACTAAGAAAAATCAAAAGAAGATAGCAGAAGAGATATCTTCAGATTCCACAGATTCCTCGGACTCCTAAGACACAGAAATCACAACCAAGGAAGGTTGTCGGGTGAAAGGAAAGAAAGAGGCTAAGAGACCGCTCGATGCAGATGAGATCAACCTTTCAGTATATGCATCTGAACAGGTCCCCCTTCCAAAGGACATGGCTGTAAACAAAATCTTCGTCCGCATCAGAAAAGGATACTATAAGTGGGAATACGGCGCACACTACGACAAACAAACTGTCGAGGAGAAGCACTCTTCAACCAAAATGTTACCTTTCACTGGAAAACATTTAAGGAATTCACTATTGCAGAATTTAAGAAAAATAGAAAAATGAAAAAGCGCCCCTCTACCAAGAAACACTAGGAACCAAAAAAAAAGAATGGAAACCCCAAACAACAAGTTGAGAATAGTGACACTCAACGTCAATGTATGGGAGGGAAAAGCTACGGCATATGGCAACATATTTCGTGTACTTGACTCCATTATCATATTGATCACAGAGCACGATATCAACACAACATCCTTTCAACTGAACCAACAGGGCTGCAGAGTTGTCACTAAAAAGATTCTCAAGAGAGTGTTCACGGTGCTGCCGTCGCCATCAAAATGAATCTCTCGTTCAAGCGCCTTCCGGAACTGGACGAGTCCTTTGTGGCGATAGAACTTCACACATTAGTGGGCAGTCTCGTGATAGCTGCGGCCTATCAACCACCTCGATTAGCGTACTTGCCCCTCAACAATTTCTACACCTTGTTCAGGTACGGCTGGATGGCATTATTTGGGGGCGATCTTAACACCAGATGCCGAACGGCTGGCTATGGAAACACGAACAACAGAGGCCATAACTTGGAAATGATTATTAGTCAAAAGAACATCCAGAGGATAGGACCGGACTTTCCAACCTATATCACTTTTCGGGCAGCAATAAAGTCCGACATAGTCTGCTAAGTGACGCCTTTCCCTTCAATTACCATAGCGAGTCGGCGGGCCCAACAGTACCCAGCAACCATATAGTGATCTTGACGACCATCGCGTTCGCAACGATCCAGCTTCCGGTCCCTCTCCGTAAAAGCTACGCTTCGACTAATTGGGAACGCTACAGAGAAATCCTTGGCGAATTTGAACCAGCTGACCTAAGCGAAGCTACACTAAAGTAGATCGACGGGGAGCTGGAGAGGATAACAGTTTCCACATCACCGCCGCTGACCGGTAGTGTGTATCTATGACAGGGTACAAAACTCCTCCACAACCCAGATGGACCAAGGAGATGAAAGAGATCGCTAGGGAGCACAGGGAGGTGTATGAGGAAATCCGAAGAGCAGGTGCGAGTCGGGAAAGAAGAAGGCTGCTACGATGCCTGAGTGGAGAACTTAAGCAGGCTATAAACCAACAACAGGCCGAAATCTGGGACGGCCTTATAGCCAGGGTAGACAGCGAGGTGAATCCCGCAAAATTCTGGCTACAAGTGAAGAAACTAAGACGCCTTCCAAGTAGAGAAAGACCCGTATCAAGGAGAGCGATGACTACTTGGAGGATCCGGCGGCCCTGGAAAAGAGGTTTCGCATGTTCTGGAAGGAATTCTTCTCAATTACACCTGATGACGATGAGGAATTCGACGAGTTCAGGTCGCTTTCTATCACCTTCGAATTGGGTACAGTCGCAGCACGTACCGGCATTTGATGGGATGCTCCCCTCCACCTTACTGCGATGACTGCTTGGTCTTCCACACTGTTCGATATATTCATGTTGAATGCTCTATTCTGTTCCAGAATGATCCAGTCAAGAAGAGCGGGGTCGCTACCGTTTGTCTTGTGTATTCGGGACGGATTCATGCACTCTCGACTGTGACTTAAAGGGGTTATGGGAGGAGTGTGACCTCCCCACTCTATATAGCTTGGGGTCCAAGCTAGAGCGTTGGAGGGAGGCGTGCCGCCTTTCGTCGCCCGAGCCTGCGTTTTCCTTTCCCTTTTCCTAATTATGTATTTGTAGAGCTTTCTTGATTTTTATTGTTTTTTCTTTGGTTTGTGTTTTTTGGGGGTTGGCCAAATGTTTTTTTCCTCAGTGTGCCATGCAGATGTGTGATTAGGAACTCCATTAAATTTCCTCCCTAATTTCACCACTTTCTTAACAAACGTTCGTTGGATCGGTTTATTTTCCCCCAGATTAAATAACGTTAATCATTGCTGTAGTTATGTTTTTTTCCCATCATGTTTTTATCCAGAACTACGATCAAGCTGGAGTAAAATACTTTCCCCACTTGGTGGTAGCAGTAGGGGGTGTAGGGTAGTCCCACCATGACATACTAGATTTAGATCTACTTTGCATCGAATATGGTGTAGCAATCATTGCTTCGGATCACACGGAATACTCTCCCACTGACGTAGGCGTCAGGGGGTAAGAACTCAAACCAACAGGAGGGGATAATCAAGGACCTCCTTAAAAATAGAACAACGTATTTTCCGGCATCTTTCGAGAGCATCAGATCCAACAGAGAACCACTTGGTAGAGAAGCTGTGATTTCCTTAGGCTTTAAGTAGGTTCTGCTGCAATTTGCCAACCATTAAAAATCTGATATCCTTGGCACTGATTAAGTTTATATGACTCTTCGAGTCGCCATATAAGTATTTGATCCAAACGCAAAACACGAATAATCAACAGAAAGACTGCCAGCTGTCACATACCCTCTGTCGTAGATGTTCACGGCAAGGTTCGCCAGAATTGCGCGCCCTTCCAATTCCTAGTAATTCAACTTCAATTTGGCTACTAATTTTTTATCAATAATGATCGCCGTATTATTATTAATATTCAAATCAAGTGCATGATTAAACGATAAGGAAACCTATAATTTTTCAACCTACTCATCATTTGTCTTAAATAACCCACTTCTGAAATTTAAATTTTATTATAAATGGATAAGATATGTTTTATCTCACGGCGTCTTGTATAAGTGGTTGTGTATAATTGTGTACGCATTGCTTGTGTCGTGACGCTCTTTCAACATATCTTATTTAATTTCATGACTTCTTAATCATTAGTGTCAGTTGCAGGAATGAGCCAAGATGTCCTGGGTAGAAGCTGTGGTAGACTTTCATACAATCGAAGGTTGCGGGTGCTTCATCTACCTGTTACTGTGCACATTCGTGACTTTAGCTCTCTTCTTTTACTTGAGGAGACGGCAGAAGGTGAGATTTATTTATATATTATAAAAGAAGTTAGTGGAAGTAAAACTCTCTGAAAACTACACAATCTTAGTAGCTAAAAAGAGGAGACTTCTTGGCGCACACAAGAAGAGTGGGAAGTCAAAATATATGTGTAAGGGACCCACTCTGAGCAGCTCAAAGAGGAAAGTACTTAGCGCTTTAGTAGATTTAGCGAGATCTATGGGAATTCGTCCACGGGGTATGGTTTTGTTGGTTTTTCATTTGTTTATGGGGTTTATGGTTTAATTTTATTGATATGTGGTTTCCTATAATCGTTTCGTGGTTCCGTCCAATGGTTCTATAGGCTTATCCTACAAATTAATTGCGTGCCATCTGGGACTAGAACTCAGTAATAAATATTTGTTTACGTCGCTCAATCCTTTTCTTTTTTTTTCGCTCTTCTTCTTCCTTGGCAGAAGTCGTTATATCCACTCTCAGGCAACACTCCTTCAAGACACTCTAGAAAGTCGCATCGCAGACTATGAGGCTCGGTAGCTTAGTGATTATCGTGCTGGGCTTTGAAACATAGGGTCCAGGGTTCGATTCCAGACGCAGAAAAAAAAAATGTTCACAAGCTCCGTTGGAAAAGATCTTTCCATGATTAAAAAACCTCCGATATAGTTTGATTGTCTGTAATTAAATTAGCGATAACGCCGTGTAGCACGAAAATGAATTCAATGAAGCATCCTTAAAATGAAAATAGAAACCGAATAAAAGAACTTCAGTTAAAATCGGATAACGGGTTAATGAGTTAGCACCATTTATTCATTCATAACTTCGTATTCAAAGCTTGCTTCATAGATTGGTCTTTTTGATGCAACCACTTGCTTGTCGTGAATGAGGATCGTAATTGAGGGATGTAGTATCAAGGAGGAAAATTTTTATTTTGTTAATTGTAAATATAAAGTTTTTTATTTACATTAAATGAGATTTCTAATTTAAATTATTGCCATGTTTAATGAATTTTCTGAAACGCCTGATGGTGATGATTATGATCGGAGATAACTGGTACTTGGCCAACGGGCCTTGTCAAACAGGTCATTGAAATCTTGAACCGATACTTAGTCATAGGGCTTTGTCAAACAAGTTATATATATATATATATATATATATATATATATATATATATATATATATATATATATATATATAATAAAAAACTCACAAAGTGGCCCGTGAGGAAAGCAATAATATGAAAATTAACCTACAGGAAAATGAAAAAATGAATCCAAGCACATTCGAAATATATTTGCAAATATAGTTCGAAAGTGCTTGGATTCATCTTTTCATTTTCCTGTAGGTTAATTTTCATATATATATATATATATATATATATATATATATATATATATATATATATATGAGGAATTAAACCACATTCTCCGAAGACAATTTAATTCAGAACAGTTTCGGTGTATCTCACACCCTTTTTCAACTGACACTGTAAGAAAATATAAGAAAAGTGCATATAAGCATAACACAAGGTCAAGTCGTGAAAGATCCCCTCTTTTTTCCCCAATCCCCTACTTGTGGCTAATCGGGGGGGGGGGGGGGGTAGGCCTAAACATATTGAAGGGCTGACATTTTACTATTTTGTTTATTTGCTTTCTTATTACAGGATTGAACGAAAATTGACCCTCAGATAGATTTAAATTAGGAACTGACGATATCAAGCTCGATTCTACTATTCTTCTCTTAACATAGTTAGCCGATTTAAATACCATTTTACTTCCATTGAAATCGATCGTATGATTCTTGTCTCTAACATGGCAAAATATTCCACTGCTTTCGCTGCCCACTCTAATATCTCTTTTGTGTGCATACAATCTCTTGTCTAGATTTCTCCCCGTTTGCCCTATATGAACTTTATGGCAATCGTTGCATGGTATTACATATACTCCTATGTTATGATGTTCTTTGGGTTTCCTGGCAATCATCAATTGGTTTAAGGAATTATTATATTTGAAGGCTAGATTAATACCCGCTTTTCCAAATATGTCCTTTAAACTATTTAATTTATTTTTAAATTGCAATGTTATACATTTGTTGAAGTCATTAGTGCGGGAAGGCTTATTACCATAGAATGTTTTCCTAGCTGCAAAATGGGCAGACGATATGAACCAATCAGGGTAATACAAATTAGAAAAAATGGTCCTGATAATGACAATTTCTTCATCTAAATATGAAGGATGACATATTTTGTATGCTCTAAGGAAGAGGTTAGAAATTACCGATTTTTTAACAGTATTATCGTGAAACGAAAAATAATGTATATAGGCATTCGAGTGGGTTGGTTTCCTATACACGTCAAGTTTTAATTCATGGTGATCTTTATTAATGAGGACATCTAAAAAGGGTAATCTATTAGATTACTCTTTTTAGATGTCCTCTATTAGATTACCCTTTTTAGATGTCCTCATTAATAAAGATCACTATGAATTAAAACTTGACGTGTATAGGAAACCAACCCACTCGAATGCCTATATACATTATTTTTCGTTTCACGATAATACTGTTAAAAAATCGGTAATTTCTAACCTTTTCCTTAGAGCATACAAAATATGTCATCCTTCATATTTAGATGAAGAAATTGTCATTATCAGGACCATTTTTTCTAATTTGTATTACCCCGATTGGTTCATATCGTCTGCCCATTTTGCAGCTAGGAAAACATCCTATGGTAATAAGCCTTCCCGCACTAATGACTTCAACAAATGTATAACATTGCAATTTAAAAATAAATTAAATAGTTTAAAGGACATATTTGGAAAAGCGGGTATTAATCTAGCCTTTAAATATAATAATTCCTTAAACCAATTGATGATTGCCAGGAAACCCAAAGAACATCATAACATAGGAGTATATGTAATACCATGCAACGATTGCCATAAAGTTCATATAGGGCAAACGGGGAGAAATCTAGACAAGAGATTGTATGCACACAAAAGAGATATTAGAGTGGGCAGCGAAAGCAGTGGAATATTTTGCCATGTTAGAGACAAGAATCATACGATCGATTTCAATGGAAGTAAAATAGTATTTAAATCGGCTAACTATGTTAAGAGAAGAATAGTAGAATCGAGCTTGATATCGTCAGTTCCTAATTTAAATCTATCTGAGGGTCAATTTTCTTTTAATCCTGTAATAAGAAAGCAAATAAACAAAATAGTAAAATGTCAGCCCTTTAATATGTTTAGGCCTACCCCCACCCCCCCCGATTAGCCACAAGTAGGGGATTGGGGAAAAAAGAGGGGATCTTTCACGACCTGACCTTGTGTTATGCTTATATGCACTTTTCTTATATTTTCTATCCAGTGTCAGTTGAAAAAGGGTGTGAGATACACCGAAACTGTTCTGAATTAAATTGTCTTCGGAGAATGTGGTTTAATTCCTCATCTTTTCTTGCGATATTGCATTAATTTTCATCATATATATATATATATATATATATATATATATATATATATATATATATATATATATATATATATATATATATATATATATATATGGTGATAGAACGGTCTGAGGCCGCTTAATTTCAGCCACTATCACATGTTTAGAAACACATGCTACCCACGTGCATTTGCGAGAGGAAGCAGAGCGCGTTATCGCCACCATAGCAAATATTTAATCAAGGAGGTTCATTCCCCCGTTTCTCCTCCATACGTCGATCTCGCTAGATTGAGTTAGTCTTATGGGCAGATGAGGTATTCTCCCAGGCGCGACCGGGGCATTCCCCGAAATCCCCCCACTCAATTATCCCCTACGTTTTTCCCAACTTTTTGGTATATATACATCGTCACCCCACTGGGGTAGGGGTAGAAGGAGGGGGGGGGGGTATTTTTGGATGGGCCGCATGAGGGTTCCTACTCCAACGGTTTTTCTCAGGTGGTCGTACCTCTGGTTCTAAGGAACCTTCGGGTTTGAGGGAGACGCGTCTCCAATTTCGCACTTTAGGTGAAATGGACTACATGTTCGTAGAGGAGATCTTGCAGCTTTAACCGTTCTGCTTTTCATAGGGACGGGGGGCGAGGGGCTGTGGTTACGAGATTGAACCAAGGCGTCTACACGGCCCGAATGTTCTGTGGTCAACGTCCCGTGTCTCAACTGAGCGAGGAGGGAGAGGGTCGATTCCCCTATAATTTGTTTAACTTCTGGCTATCTTTGTTACAGAATGGTGAAATGCTTTTATCAGACGCCCTTTTTTTACCTCCAGACATTCTCAGTTTCCCAATATTTATTCTCTTGCACCTGTCTGACTTTAGCCCAGATACGGAAACTACCACTTTATTACAGTGAGAAAATCGAGCCTTTACCTCGACATTCTAGACTCGCTTTCTCTTCCTTTCGTCGGGTTCCGTTGAGTAGGGTATCTACATGTACACTCTTCAAGTGAATACATGTGTGCCATACATGTTCACATGTGTATAGAAATATGTAATTGTAATTATATAAGTATACGCCTAATGATGGAATGTGAATTGGGGTCTTTCTTTGACGCGACGCTCTGCACGAATAGACCTTGAAAAGCTATTCCAGGCAGATGGCGAAAGGCGTGTGTTTGTATGTGTGTTCGTGTAAGGAAAAATCTTGTATATAAGGGATTTTGTTGTATTGGTGTGATATAACATAGAAATAATTTATTCTCCTCACAGAGTAATTGACTGATTAATTATATTTGATACTAGTTTTACACACACACACACACACACACACACACACATATATATATATATATATATATATATATATATATATATATATATATATATATATATATCTATATATATACATACATACATAATTTCTCCATGATTACTATTATTATTTATAGGAATGCCTCACAGGGCATTGCAATAATGCGACTTTGCGTTTCGCGGTTTCCCGCGAAATTACCTATGTGTAATTAAAGAATAATTGGGAGATTCTATAATAATGTAAAACAATGTAAAATAAATTCATGTAGGTAGAATGTACACATTTAATGTTATTTGGAACTCTTGTCGAATGTACAAAAATAATTCCATATGTATTTGTTGTTTACTGCAGTGTATACGTCGCATTATCAAAAAGGGAAAATGGAAAGTACCTCCGAATGAAGAAAGATACATTTGAATACTTCCAAGTTTCAGCTGAATAAAGAATACGGAATCCAGCCCTGAAGCTTTATCTGTCCTTATAAAAATCTCTGATCATCTTTACCCAGCCTTCAATCAAGAAAGAAGTTAATTTTACCCCCTTGATGTCAGTCTCTCATGTAAAAGGCAATCAACGAAGAATCGAACCGGTAGCCATCAAGCCGAACTAAGAAACCTATCTGGCTACCCATGCGTAGTACCTAAATTCGGTGATAAATCACCCTCAGTAGCTAAATACCTAACTACAGGGTAACGACACTAATAGATGTACTTTCTGAGGATCAATAATTGCTGGGTATTTCACACTGTATTTATCAACAACATGTTCAGTTATAGATGTCCACTCATGTCTTTTGTAGTGGTTCTTGTCATATCTGTTTTTTCAAAGACAGAGAAGCATATATGCTTTGTGTGGCCCAACTCTAACCCAAGAAGAAGTTATACAAATTTAAGGTTGCCACAAATATTTCATGTGTGGTCCTTTTATTTGATGTGTCTTAGCAGCAGTTTCATCAATTCAAAAGTCTAATTAAAGCTAATAGCATGTGCTACAGGTATTGAAGTTTTTTCATTGACGCTGTGCAGTAATACGGCTTTAAGGTTAACTTTACTAGGGTCAATGAACAATCTCCATTCTTTTAGATCATAGTGATAGCCAATCCCTTGCATCAGATACTTATATCGTGGCAGAAACAAATGTCTTCTGCTTCTAAGTGAAATGATGAAAGCTGCAAATGGCGATGGCGTAAATGGGAAACTTTGGGGTTTGGTTGGAGAAAATTCTATTCTTGAAATCTGGAACCAAACAGCTTTACTATTTCTTGTGGTAATTCCAAATCGCCCACCAAGTCATTTAACACCGATTGACTTAACAAATATAGGAAAATATTTGCATTTGGAACATATATGGTATCTTTTCCTGTTTCTGTCTTACTAGCCGAATCTACAGTGGAACTGCTGTCTGTCATCGTTTCTGGTGGAACAGGTGGTAGATTTGTTTCATTATCTGGTATTAGTTTCATTGCTGATTCGCAGTTTGGGTACGTGATATCTCATTTGTTTTTCTTTGTAAAACGAGCAATCTTTATCAAACAAAAATAATAATAATTGAAGTGATTCATCGGCTCACGACAAACCATGGGGACTGAGAACGGCATACTTTTTCTTTCACCTTTTATCTAAGCTATTAACATTGCAGTGCACCTCACACATCAAATGTGTTATGCGCATTCTCTATTTTTGTCTCCTAACTTACAGTCAAAATAACACTTATAGGCAAGTTTAATATTTGTCGCTGTCTCTACTTTGTGGTTTAGTTGTATATTTTTCACAGACAACGCAGAAGTTGTCTGGGGGATTTACACAAACAGCTCTATTTGATGCCATTTTGAATTATCATACAATATCTGTAAAATCCCCTAAGAAATTAATTATTACGATATGGAAAGAAAAAGAAATACACACCATAGTACAAAACAAATGCTATAAAAGTATATGTCACCACAACCTGTCACTTGCTCATCAGCAAAGAGCTTCAACAATCATTCTGCTTGACTGTCACGTAGCGACTGACTGTCGAGACATTGATTCAGTGCTGCCAACTCGGGATAAATTTTATTTATCAAAATATTTATAATTTGTATATAGTCGGCAAACAGATTGCTTTACCTTGAAAAGTAGGTTTCATATTACTAGCATTAATGCGATTAAAACCCAAATCTGGACGTGGTAGGAAATGATACTAAAAGTGATTTGCATTTTACACAAAATCTATTCCTGATAGGAAAATCTGATTATAGATTTGAAATCAGCGTACCGAAATTAGCTAGGAGCACCAATTTAATCTTTCGTTACAAAATCTTTGTTGCTTAGTGCTATCGATAAGTATGTTTAAAGGAGAGAAGTTCTGATATTGAATTAAGCAATTCCTTTTAGTATTACTGAATAATTCATTGCTCAGGATTACCCAAAAGGTCACGGTGATCTTCTAAAATATATTTCCGAAACTATTATACTCCTTGACATATTTTCCTAACACACATAAACATTGTAAGGGCTATCATTCGTGTATCACGGGAGAAAAAGGCAAGGGAATTACACAAAATCTTGAAAAAATCGAAAAAATCAATTAGGCAGTAATAAATTTAGGTCTGCCATTTGCTCTTCATCCACTGAGTTTCATGTATCCATTTATTGTCGTTTGTGACCACTAGAAAGAATAGCTAAAAAAGAAGAAAAAACATCTACTAGTTAGCAATGCACCTTCCCCCTCTTGTTTTTAGTATATTAGTTCCATTTTTGAGGAGTGACAGGATCCATTCTGATTTTGAATATACATCTGAGTAGTTTTCTTAATAGAGGTCCATTATCCTGCTGATATTTGCGCCGTTTCAAACTTCTTCCCTACTTGTTCTATTGTAGTGTTTGAAAAAATTCATTGTTTTTTAGGATCTGCTGCGTTCTCCTAGTCCATATAAGTACTCTTAAGTACCTCTAAATCTATTTAATTCTAAAACTTGCTCTGAGTGATAGAAGATGCCTAATTGACTACATTTCTTAATGATCTGGCGTACCTGGGTCATCCAAACATGGATCTTCCTCCAATGAAGAGAAAAAAAGAGGTCATGGACCCTAGCAATCCCCAATAAATACAGAAAAAGAGCAACACATGCAAAATGAGACTCGAGTCGCGGTGGTTTCGAGTTCAGTTATCGAATGACTGCTCAGCGTCGTCTTTAAACTCGTTAATTTCAAATATTTTCTACTCCTGACGTCGATTAAAGGGTTAAATTGTGCAATTGACACGTGTTTCGTCAGTATAGAAAAATATTGTCCTTTTAAGGGCTGAGCTGATGGTCTCGCGATACTCCGACAGCAGTTTCGAGCTCAGGTGGTAATGTTTTACCCAAGCATGAAATTGAGTGGTCTCAAGTTATGTAAGGAAGCCGGGCTGAAGGTGGATGTATTAGACGTTAAACTTTCAAAGGAGTAGTGTACTCACGCATTATGTGTGCTTTTGAGAATCTCACTACAGAAGTGACCGGAAAAGTGGCTATCAGGGTTTAAGAATCCCCATCACCATGTGGGGCAACCTACCCTTAGGGTGCCTGTCCAGAGGTTGAATAACGACTCGGTCGAGTGCAGTCACGAATCCTTAAATACTGTCACTGGGAGACAAACAAAGAGGTTAAGGAACGCGGAAAGCCTTGGTTTGTTTAATCTATAATCTCTTAAGCCGCTTAGGCACGAGGTAGACTGTATTCTTCGCTCGTCACTTAAGCACAAATGTTTTTTTTTGCACAGGTGTGGATCATTGAGCAGCTGCCCGGGCCCAAAGGTCTGCCCTTGCTAGGAAATGCTTTGGACTTCAATGTCAGTCGGAGTGGTAAGTAAATCTTCTTTATATAAATATCGCGTGATAAACTGACCTATCCATGTTCACCCTAGGTCAGAAATTCCCTTGGAGTTTCTTTTATTTATTTTGAAAAGATTCATGAATTGGCTAAGTTGAAAAATTGAAAATGTGGGGGAGGTACATAGTTGGAAACTGTTTGGCACATTAAGAATGGGGGCGAATAACTTTTTAGAACATATCTCTGTTCCGCAGCGTTGCTCAACGTGAGAAAGGGAAAATCTCCCAAACAAAACATATTGGGGTTTACGACTTGATCATATGACCATTTGGTATGGTTGGGCGATGGATGAGGTAACCGATTCAGGTCACCTTACCGACCTAGTTTAGCGAAATGAAGCTCAGGTGTCAGTTCTCTCTTCTTATTATCACGGTAGACTCGGTTGTGTATCGTATGTGAAAGAAGCATACCATGACTAAGTTCAATCCTCTAAAAGAATAAGGAAGTAACAAACTGTGCTGCCTAAGATTCACGCCGTAGCTCCAATGCGAAGATCTGCGAGTGCTTGGGCGTCAATCTCTGACGTCGCAGATGATCAAGAAAGCGTTCGATGAGTCAGGCTGGGATGATGCGGGTGTGACAGTCATGTTAAGCTCCCGTTGATCTTCCAGAAGGGCCTCAGAGTCAATACGGAGGCTAGACCAAGTGCCTGGAGGAGTTGGTGTTGCTATGGATCCAGGAGGAGGACCCTAGAAGGCATAAAATGTAGCAGCAGGACTTTGCACCATGTCGCACAAACAGGAGGACACAGTCTTAGCTGTCAGACAAATTCTTTAATCACATCACTCCCGACATCTGGTCTCCCAACTGCACACATTGCAATTCCTGGACTATTATGTGTATAGCGAGGCTGAGAGAGAGACCAACAAGCCCTCCCCCCAACCCGTGCACCATCAAGGTGGAGCTTCGGTCAAGATTCGCCGCAGTTTTAATGCAATTAGACAGGGGGACCGTCAAGAAGGCCTCCAGCAGGTTCCGACACCGCCTGGAGGCCGTAGTTGAGGCTGACGGCGATTTTATTGAATAAAATGAATCGTTCAATCCTTCAAGTCTTTAAAGGAATTTGGGTAAATATATCTCTATAAGTGAAAGCCTCTGTGTTATTAAAATAGAGTAACAATTAATAACCAACTAATATATATATATATATATATATATATATATATATATATATATATATATATATATATATATATATATATGTGTGTGTGTGTGTGTGTATGTGTGTGTGTGTGTGTGTGTGAAAGATAATGGTAAACCACAATATAGGAATCAAGATTTTATTTATAACTAGTCGAGCCACTTTAATAAGAGGATGGAAGAACATGAAGCCGATATCAGAAGGCGTAAGAACTCTTCAAGTCTCTTTACGCACATACAAAAGCACGATCATAAATTTTCTTAACTTTACTATTTGTAATTCTTTCGGTTTTAGAAAAATTCACAAATTTTCGATACTTATATTTATTTCTGAACTTCACCATTTTGTTTTTTGATATAAAAGAATTATTAGAAATAACTTTGATGAAAAAATAAGTCATAACCAAACTAAGATGAAATTATTATTCAAATACTTATAAAAATCCCTTTCTTAAATTATAGTTAGTGATGATTTTTTTAAAAAATATTATTAAACGATATACTAGTGACTATTAACTTTCAACAGCAATATTTTAACGAAAAATCAAAATATAAATTACCCCAAAAACTGGTATATAAAAAACACCAACATAGCATTCGATCGGGTTAAACGATGTTCCAGGTTTACACTGACGAATGCTAAGATGAGATCCGCAGCTAATATATAAAAACAATTTAGTTAAGTAAGAAGGGAACCGACGACAAAAGCCTATTATAGCCTTCGTTAGCTAGCCTATCGTAGCCTAACATAGTATTACCTATCATAGCGGAGCATAGCCCTCTCTAGCCTATTATACTTTAGCCTACCATAGCATAACATAATATAGCCCTATCTAGCCTAGGATAGCTTAGCATACTCGTAGCTTAGCCTAGCCTAGTATAGTATAACCTAGGCTAACATTAACTATCTCAGACAAGAATAGCCTATACTATCTCATTATACCCTAGTCAAGCATAGATTAGTAT
Source organism: Ceratothoa steindachneri (assembly GCA_963969495.1). NCBI lineage: Eukaryota > Metazoa > Arthropoda > Malacostraca > Isopoda > Cymothoidae > Ceratothoa > Ceratothoa steindachneri. Next base: position 217,420,042 of record OZ018319.1, read on the forward strand.
TGTCTAGCCTAGCATACTATATGCTATCCTAGCATAGCATTTTATAGCCTAAATTAGCATAATATATCTTACCCTTGTACATTATATCTTAGCATAACTTAAGCATAGTATAGCCTAGCCTATAATAGTCTATTATTCTAGGCTTGCCTAGCAGTGTATAGCATATTATAGCCTAGTATAGTCTAGCAGAGTATCATCTGAATAGTTAGGATGTTATTGTCAAAACAAAATAATTCCCGGGCTAACCTTGGGAAGACTTTGGCAATTATATCATTCGAAAGAGAATGTAAAACTCTCTCTCTCTCTATCTATCTAAGAAAGTAGAGGGAGAGGTGACGCCCCCTTGTCGCGGGAAGAGAGCTTGTGTGTACCTTTGACTTTTCGAGCTATGTGGGTGGGGGTACCTCTTCTGGGTACCCCTGGTAGGGCGTCCCTTGTCGATTTGGTCGGAAACGAGGTTCCAGACTAAGTGCGTCATTCTTTCCTTTTTCTACTCTATCCTTCTCTTTTTTTACTTTTATCCTATCTCCCACTTATACAAAAAAAAAAAAAAGGCCTACTCCTATCATGTCACTCTTTCCCTTTTTTCCCTCTATCTATATATAAGGACCTGGCAGCTACCTCACGCGTCAAAAGAGAGGCTTTGGAACCTCTATAAACAACGCCAATCGATGCTCACTGGTTGCGAGAGACTAGGACTAGAGGTGTCCTAGGCATTGGGGTACGATGAATGGGATGAGGGTAGTGCTCCGTTAACCCCTTCCCTGACGCGTAATTATTGACCGTTCCCAGTGCCCGTTGACGGGTGCTTCTGGTAGCATTGGTCCGAGGTGACGGCCCTTTGTTCCCATGTTGGTTGCCAGGCCAATAAAAAGCCTTGGGTTGAGTTCTTTGGTGTGGCGGGATATCCATTGAACGCTACTCCGAGATCCTGGCCGTTGTGAAGGGAACTAGTAGGAGTTTAGTAAGAGGCGTGATTCGTTGTTGTTCACCTGGTGACAAATCGATGGCCCCCTTCGGGGACCGTCTGTGCTGCTTGGTTGGGGGCCACAGCACGCCGAGGCTTGACGACTCGGTCAGACGAACAGCAGCACATGGATCGTGCCTTCTGGAAGACTCCGACACGACTCCGATCAATAGGCAGGAGCGACTCACGCGGAGAGAACTCACCAAACCCCCTTTTTTACATATTGATTGGTCACAAGCATAAGAAATATAGTGTGTTCAAAATGGCAGGCAAGAAAGGTCCAGCAGCGCTAAAATTTACGTGTGCCATATGTAATAAGGACAAGTGGTGCGTTGACTTCCCGGAGGGCTGCTATGCAAAATGCCACCCAGGCAGTGTATGCACCACCTGCATCTTAAAGAAGTAAGTGGAAGAAGTAGTGGCTTACTACAGGGGAAAAGACGACAGACTTCGAAAAGAAAATCGAGAGGCTCAAGTAGGAGCACTCCCACTAGATCCGCAGGCTCGAAGAGAAGTTAAACGAGCTCTCGAGTCCTGTGGCAAACACCACCTCTACAGAAAGGCCGGGCCCGAATGTGGCAGAAACGCCAAAAGGAAAAAATAAAAAGAAAAGAAAGACAAAAAAGGGAAAGAAGAATGAGGAAGAGAGAGAAATAGAAGAACAAAAGGGAGAAGTTATTGAAAAGGATGACAAGGGGAAAAAGATGATAGAGACGAAGAAGAAGAATGAGAAAAAGGAAAAAAAGACCGAAAAGGCAATGACGGAGAAGAGAGAGGAATCGGAAAGCTTGCCTCCGAAAATAAAGAATCCGAGTTCAGCAGGCAAATGTGCCAGGGTCAGCCTTGTGGGTGATTTTCAGGCACGGGGCCTGCAGCCCCTGCTAGCGGCCCGCCTCCGCACAAGCGTTAAGGTGAGCTGCCTCCCAGGCTGTGGGAATAAGCAGATAAGAGCTGAGGCGGTGAAGTCTCAGTCGTTGCCCTTATGGTAAGTGGCAACGACCTCTACCTCAGAGGAGGTAGGGTAGGCCATACAGGCGAGATTACGAAGACGGTTATGGGCGCTGTCGACGACTGTGGATTGAAAATCCGAGACGCGTCGTGGTGGGGATGCTCCCGAGGTAGCGTCCAAGCCAGACTGCCCACGTGATGAACATGTCGCTAAACTGGCGCCTTGCAGACCTCTGTACGGTGGAGGGTGTTTTTTTTTGTTGACCCGTACGCCCTATTCTATGGTAGAAAAGACCTCTACCAAAGGGATGGGGTGCACCTCTCCTTTAAGGGCAAGGCTTTCCTAGCCAACCTCATCCAGGATGTCGTGGAGCGCACCCAAAGGAGTGTCCGGCCCATTGGGAAGGCAGACGTACTCCAGTACGCCCGAGTCACTCCCCAAACAACCTTCTCGGAGGTTGTCAAAAATGGTGCCACCACGACAACCAAGAAGCCGGGAAACGGAAGAGTATAGGGGGTCCTACATTAGGGGACTCCCTGAAAGTTCTTCTGTTCAATGCGAGGTCCATCAAGAACAAGTTTCCTGAGCTCCGTGGCCTCGTAGCGACGGAAAAACCCAAAATGGTAGCCATAACAGAATCGTGGTTAAAAACATCAAACCGAGACTTTGAAGGCGAATTCACGGTTCCTGGCTACCAACTCTTCCACAAAGATATGCCAGACAGAGAGGGTAGTGGTGTAATGTTGTATGTCAAGGATACAATCAAATCTACGAACTCCAACATTATATCCGATCACGAGCTTCTAGGCGTTGACCTAGAGATAGGTCCTGTCAGATACAGAACCCTGGTGCTTTACAGAACCCCTTTCCAACCCGTTGAGAAGGAAAGGGAACTGTACCAGCTGCTGGGTGAGCTTGTTCAAAGCAGAGTGTGCATCGTTATGGGCGACTTCAACAGACAAGTTGACTGGGAAACCAGAGCAGCCTGTGGCGAGAGAGCGCTACTCATGGAGTTCGCCAACAACGAGTTCCTCACTCAATGGGTCAGAGAACCGACGAGAGGTGACAATATCCTCGACTTGGTCTTCACCTCTGAGGATGATATCGTTGAGGATCTCTCTGTAGGCGAAGAGCTCGGTGGTAGTGATCACCAGCTAATTAGATTTACCGTCAAGATCCCGAAGGTAAGGTCTGTTGCCAGTCAATCAAGGAAACTTGACTTGAGAGGAGCAGACTTTGCGAGCCTTCGTGCTGGGCTGACTGATGTAAGGCTAGCGGTATGCGAAGATGTTGAGGATTCGTGGAACAATTTCAAAAATAAGTTAATGAGTCTTCAATCAAGTTCCATCCCTCTGAAATGCCTCCGTCGGTCTTCTGTTCAACCAAAGTGGTTTAATCGAGAAATCGGCCAACTGCTTAGGGAGAAGAGAAATGCGTACCGGCGATCGAAGATCTCGGGTGCCTTTGAAGAGTACCAGAGGCTAGCCAGAAGAGTGAAGTCCAGCATAAGGGTGGCTAAGTGGTCTGAGGAACTCCGAGTGGCGAGACTCTGCAAGGAGAATCCCAAGGAGTTCTTCGGCTATGTAAATAGCCGTAAACCAATCCTTCGAACGATTGGCCCTTTGGGGAATGAGGAGGGGACATTAAAGCATTCAGATGCACAAAATGCTAACCTCCTCAACGACTACTTCTCGTCAGTGTTTACTGAAGAGTGTGGTCCCATTCCCCAGCCGACGGATTCCTACTCGGGGAAAAAGCTGGAGGCAATGGACTTCACCGAAGGAGAAATAAAGAAAAAGATCGCTGACCTAAAGACGAATAAGTTTCCTGGACCGGACGGGTTTCTACCTAGAGTGTGAAAAGGAAGTGTGCGATGAAGTATCACGACATCTGTGCGCTATCTTTAACATGTCAATCCGGACCAAATGCGTTCCTAGAGACTGGCGTGAGGCGGAGGTGACTCCTATCTTCAAGAAAGGAGACCGTAACCAACCGTCGAACTACCGACCTATCAGTCTGACTTCGATAGTCGGTAAACTCATGGAAAGCATCATGGTGGACAAAGTGACGTCGTATTTAGAGTCAAACCTGCTACTAGGGAGTTCCCAGCACGGCTTCCGAAGGCAACGGTCATGCCTGACGAACCTTGTGGAATTCTTCCACTTCGTTTTCAGTGAGCACGATTGGGACAAGGCGGTGGATGTGGTGTACTTAGACTTTCAGAAAGCCTTTGAAAAGGTACCACACCGCCGCCTTCTCCGAAAAGTGCGAGCGCTTGGCATAGACGGAAAAGTAGCCGGCTGGATCGAGAACTGGCTAAGTGGCAGGCGGCAACGGGTGGTGGTGAATGGACAGTCTTCTGAGTGGGTGCCCGTTACTAGCGAGGTGCCTTAAGGTTCTGTCCTGGGACCACTACTATTCATCATCTACGTCAATGACATGGACGGTGACATGGTTGCCAAGATTTCCAAATTTGCCGACGATACCAAGCTTGGTATGAACGTTGCAAAGGATGGAAATACTGCCCGCCTGCGGGAAGATCTTTGGAAGATTGGGGAGTGGTCGGACACGTGGCAAATGCCTTTTAACGTGAACAAATGCAAAGTGATGCATATCGGCCACTGAAACCCCAAATCTCATTACATCTTTAAGGGCACTGCCCTTAAATCGAGTGACACTGAGAAGGACTTGGGTGTTACTATCACTAGTGACCTCAAGTTCTCGAAACAGTGCATCGAGGCAGAGAAGAAAGCCCAAAGGATGTTAAGCTACATAAAGCGCCAGTTTGGATACTGTAAAAAGGAGATAGTACTTTGTCTGTACAACTCCCTCGTTCGGCCGCACCTGGAGTATGCCGTACAATTTTGGAGTCTTTCGTTTCGAAAGGACATCGCAAGGTTGGAACGCGTACAAGCCAGGGCAACCAAGCTGATTCCCTCTATCCGACATAAAAGTTATGAGGATAGACTAAGGGAATTAGATCTGTTCTCGCTGGAAACCCGTAGACTGCGTGGTCAGCTCATCGAAGTCTTCAAAATACTTCGAGGGTTTGACAATGTTGACTACCGGGATATTTTCGAAAAAAGTAATGTGATCTCTGTGAGAGTCTTTTCCAATACCGACAGGAGAAATTGATTAAAAGAAATACTAAAACTAGTTAAAAGTATTGTTTTTTTTTGTATTTATCATTTTAAATTCAAGATTTTTTTCAATAACATATGGAATTTTTTGCTATTATTTAAAAAAAAAATATTAGTACCTTAGAGGGAGCCGGAAGATCATATCACAAACTGTTATTTATCCATGGTCAATGCCACTGTCTTTTCTGATAAGATCAACCACAAGATTGTCTACTATAGGCTTGCCTACCTTATCAAGTTATTTTCTGTCGTCTGCGAATCGGATACATTCGTAAGACGCTGCACCACCTGATGGAGAACTCTCCTGAATGCATCTGCGAGAATGGTTTGGTACCTCAGACTGTGCACCACTTTTCAGTTCATTGGGGAAGCTTCGTAAAGGGTACCTGTCTCTGTACCATGACGGCGGGATTCGCTATCGTCTTTCCCAGGTCTTGAGGCGGGCTCTCGAGCAGCAGGTCTTGGAGTACTATCGATTTGAGAGGATGCAGCACTCCTCCTTTTAAAAGTGGTTATAGTTATACGCTCGGGCCCCTGAGAGAGGTGGTACTCTCCTGGAGAACCTGAGGGGCCCATTGTTTTTTCTTGCTGATTATGTGGTACTTAATGGTGTTTTTTTTTCTTATTTTTAGTTTTAAATTAGCGTGTTGATAGGTTTTTCTTTGTTGAGAGGGGGTTATTTGTTCTTTTTGCGATCATACCCTCGTCGGTGGCCACCAGAAGGGCTCATTGGAATTCAAATTTAAAAAAAAATATATATATATTTTCGATTCGAGGACGAGTTTGGACTTGGATGTAACTGGCTTGTTAATAGGGATGCAGTCAAGCATCAAAAAATGCTGCTGTTTTCCAAGCCTCTTGGATAGTCGCGCAACTCTTAAGCATTATGTGGAATCGAAATGCATAGTACGAAGAACATATGAACGAGAAGTGAAAAGCACGAATATCATATGAACTATGAACGAGAAATAGAGATGACGAAGATCATATGAACGAGAAATCGGAGGCACGAAGATTATATGAGCGAGAAATAGATAGCACGAATGTCAATGAGCAAGAGATAGACAGCACGAAGATCATATAACCGGGGAATGGACAGTGCGAATATCATATGAGCTAGAAAAGGACAACAAGAAGATTATATGAGCAAGAAGTGGATAGTACGAAGATTATATGAAGGAGAAATGGAAATCACGAAGAGCATATGAGCGAGAAATGCACTTAAGAAGATAAATTATATGAACGAGAAATGGACAGCAGGACGATCATATGAGCGAGAAATGGGCAGCATGAATATCATATTAGTGAGAAATGGGCAGCACGAATATCATATGAGGAAGAGATACACTGTACGAAGATCATATGACCGGGGAATGGACAGTGCAAAGATCAACTGAGCTAGAAATGGAAAGGAGGAATATTGTATGAACGAGAAAGGGACAGCACGAAGATTACATTAGGAAGAAATTGATTGCACGAAGATTCTATGAGCAATAAATGGAAAACACGAAGATTATATGAACGAGCAACGGACACCACGAAGATCATATGAGCGAGAAATTGACAGTACGAATATTATATAAGCAAAAAAAGGGACAGGACGAAGATCATATGAACGAGAAATTGGCAGCTCAAAGATTATATGATCGAGAAATGAAGATAGATTATATGAGCGAAAAATGGACAGCAGAACGATCACATGAACGAGAAATCGACAGCACGAGGATCATATGAGCCAGAAATGAACACCACAAATATCATATGAGCGAGAAAATAGACAGCACGAAGATCATATAAGCGAGAAATTGACACCACAAAGATTATATGAGCAAGAAATGGACAGGACGAAGATAATATAAACAAGAAATCGGCAGCACCTTGATCTTATGGGCGAGAAATGGACACCACAAATATCATATGAGTGAGAAATAGACAGCACAAAGATCATATGAGCGAGAAATAGACAGCACGATGATCATATGAGCTGGAAATGGACACCATGAATATCATATGAGCGAGAAATAGACAGCAAAAAGATCATATGAGCGGGAAATTGACAGCACAAAGATTATATGAGCAAGAAATGTAGAGGACGAAGATAATTTCAAAAAGAAATCGGCAGCACGAAGATCTTATGAGTGAGAAATAGATAGTACGAAGATCCTATGAGCGAGAAATAGACACACGATCATATGAGCGAGAAATAGACAGCACGAAGATGATATAAGTGGGAATTCTACACCACGAATATCCTATTAGCGAGGAATAGACATTACAATGATCATATGAGCGAGATAGACAGCACAAATATCATATAAGCTGAAAATGGACACCACGAATATCATATGAGCGAGAAATAGACAGCACAAAGATCATATGAGTGGGAAATGGACAGAGCGAAGATCATATGAACGAGCAATTCTGATTGTCCAGAATAATCCTCCGAATGAACCACAAAATATTCCTCTTCCTCTGCTTCTCATGAAACTTTGTCTCATGAAGCCTATATTCATAAAGTTTTCTCCTATGAAGCTAACTAATATGAAGCAATTCGTGAAAAAATTAAGGCCAAGTTAAACGAAAGCGTCTTCGTGGATCCACAAATGAAGTACCTCGTGAAAGACCACAACTTCATCACTGAATCTTGCTGACCTGCAGCTCTTTCTGTCGCCATGGCATGTAGGAGGTTTCTCAAGTCGCGTTTCTTCCATTCACACCTAAAAGATTTGCGCAAAACCTTGGAGCAGTATCTGATGAACAAGGAGGACGCTTTCCCCAGAGAATTAGCAAGATAGAGCACCGATTTCAGGGTTTCTGGAATGAAGGGAAGTTTGTTTATGCTGTGATAAAGATGTGACAGAGCTTCGTAAAAGCTCTAATACTCAATGCTTTTAGCTTATGAAGAACGACAAAGTAGGTCAAACGATTTTGGCTTCTCTTTATTAATAGTATTCTGTTTTAATTACTAAAAGAGAATTTTTACTGTAAAAATCTTATCAGTTTCCCTTCGCCCGCTCATCAGTTAGACCGGAAAATTGCGTAACTGTATAAAAAAAAAGACATTTATGCAAAAACGAACTAAAATTTCGTAATCCGCATCGGCAATATGTCTACAAAGTTTCCAATGAATCCTTGATGCTGAAAAAGTTAAAATTTCTTTGCCGGGTGTAATAATACTAAGAATAATTAATTTTGTTTCAATTTACAGAACTCTTCAGTTTGCTGTCGGATAAACTGTGCAATTATGATTCATCTGTGTCCAAGTTCTGGATCGGGATGCAGCCATACTGTGTTATATTCAAATGTACTTCTGCCGAGGTAAACATTGTGTTAAATGTAATGTACACGAAGTAATGCTAATTTTTAACTGTTATCTCAAATTGGACCAAAATATAGAATCAGGTATCTATGAAGACCATGGCCAGTAGGGTGGGTCATACTCTAGAATTTTATGAAACTAGTGATGAGGGGTATTCAAATGATGAATATTGGTGAAGATAACATACTTTTGGCAGAAAAGTTAAATTCTGATTGATCTAACCTATATCAATTTGAAGTTGAAATATTGTTAGTTCTGGGTCATTTACTATATTTTAATATTATTTTAGTTACCCATAAAAGATCAAATTTACCATTTTCTATCATCAATACATTTATGTAGCGTGAAAGATATTTATCTAAAAAAAATGTAAAAATGTATTAGAGAGACATAAGAAGTAGGAAACCTGTTAAAAATGACCCTTATTTAGTTTGGTCTAACTCCAAAATTGCAATTAGCCAGTACTCATTACTCAGTGGAAGGCAATATTCCAGTAGTGTTGCCAGTTGTGATGACTATTGTAACTGGTAACTGTTTATAGAGCATTTACATTTTATTTGAATGCTAGTAAAGGCTGTGGATCATTTTAGAATAACATATAATTATTTGGTAGAGATTATTTCTTAATCTAGGTGCCATCTTTTCATTTCCAGATATACCTGTGATTAGTGTGATAATGGCGAAAATCTAGACAAGGTCCAAATCAAGTTCTCATCTGACTAATTTCGTTGGGACTGGGAAAGAGCTGATGGTGTCTGAGTTACCAACAATAAGAGATATTTTGAGGTACGGCATCTACCTGAGGAAACAAAGTGAAGATGACCGGAGAAATTATGAAGTGGACCAACTGATAAAAGACATGTATCAGGGCTTGATTTAATCAGTGGGCCAAAGCTAATGCTCTCTTCAAATCACCTGTTGTAAATAAAAAGGTCACAATAATACCAAAGCTTAAGGAGGTGTGGAAGGAGGCAGTAAAAGTTTCCCTTGGTAAAAGAAAAATTGAAGTAAAAGAGAGGTTCATTGCAAAACTAGATAAGTTATTTGATATATTAACATGCAAATGTCAAATTTCCGGTTGTTGGGAAGTAGGTTGTATTGGCTGCGAGACTGAAGCTCACATTAACTGCTGTTGTAGTAAAGAGAAAAAAATACCTACTAGGGAATTAGGCTTTATTAAAGGACAAAAGGAGAAGGTTAGAAGTAAAGGTACCTTTCAAATTGGAGGTCCTGATATTCCAGAGCATAATAGGCAATTAAGAGCTTCAAAAAGGAAATAAAAAGAAAGGATAGCAGAAAGAAAGAGAAAAAGTAAGGAGGAAAGCACGGTTTTAGCAGAAAAAGCAGCAAGAAAAGAAATCGAGCATTTTTTGGCAGAAAATTCTGATGGTGACAACAGTTTGGGTGATGAAGTAACTTTTGAAGCTGTCCAAGAGCCGGAATCTTCCACGAGGAATAGAAAGAATTATGATGAAATTCCAAATATTGTTCTTGTTAGTATAAGATATGGTGTCGGATTGAAACCAACAACAGCTTTAATAGATACTGGATTCATTACTGAGGAAGATACAAGTAAAGTAATTGATAAGAATAAAGTTAAGAGAACACAGGAAAAGCTAATGACAGTTATTGAACATGAGTTTGAGGAAAACTTAAGGAAGGATGGGGGAATTTCTTGCGTTCTCTTTGATGGACGAATTGATGTGACAAATTTTATGATGGAGGCAGAGGGAAGTGAAAAATTGTTTCTAGCAAAAACAAAAGAGTAGCATTACACTGTAATGGGTTAGCCTGGGAGCAATTACCTCTCCCACTTTGTCCCAGAAAAGGCTACAAAAGAAGAATCACATGCAAAGAAGATCACTAAGGCTATGTTTGGATGGCTGAGGAAAAGGGGTTTGGAAAAAAGCTTAGTGGCCATTGGAGGAGACTCCACGAATGTAAACACAAGTGTAAATGCTGGAGTAATGTGAAAAATTAAGCTCCATTTAGGCAGAAAGCTTGTTTGGTTGGTCTGCAACCTGCACACTGGCTAACCACAGCTAACAGACTTCTTCGTCTGTGGGTGTCAAAGCATGCGCTCAAAGGAAAAGCCTGTAAGAATCTACGACTGATTGTTGAGTTCATCATTGGTGTATATTACCCATGCTAGTTTAACGTTAAGATTAAGCACTCTTAGGCCGAGGTACCTAGGCACATTCTTTATCAACTTCACTGCCTTAAGTCTCAGAAGAAAGGGATGTTGGATGTTGTTTTGCCAACTGTTATGAGATCAGTTTGGTATGCATACAGTGAAGCCATTCTCGAAACCCTCTTATGCTCTGAAGATCAGGTGGAGAGAACTGAAGGGGTGAAAAGAATCCAGACCATAAGGAGAGAAGGGGACCCAGATACTCAACTGGAAGACTCTTTTGTAAGGCTTAGAAGGACACCAGACATCAATTGTGATGCTACCAGGATTGTAGATCTGATCAATTGGTCAAAGGATGTCTCTGAGCCACCTCTCACTTGCTTTTCAAGTACTTCTGAATTGAAAAACTTCATTGACTCTCCTATGAAAGTATCTGACTGGCCTTGTCACACACAGAGCATTGAGAGGGTTGTAAGAATGGTGACTGAGGCTTCTTCCAAGTATTTCTCACATGAAAAGACGGATGAAGGAATCAGGGCACAAGAGACATGTAGACGTCTGATGTCCAGGAATGAGTCAAAGCAAGATTTGTGCCCTCTAGTGTAGTTTAACTTTTGAATACGACCCAAAGTGACCCATGCAGATATATGTGGAGCTTTGCATACACTTTTCTAACTCAATAAACTCAATGTAAATTTGAGGTTACTTTGTGTTTGTGTGTACTTGGATTAAATAAAAATAGGTTACATAAGCTCGTGACGAAAGGAAAAAAATTACTTTTATTTAAATGGAAATTGATGTAGGTAGGAGCAATTGTATAACAAAATAAAGTTCTTTTTCAAAATCTACACCGGAAAATCTATCATTTAAGCACCCATCATTAAAGGATTTAATGAAAATATATGGTTGCCCCAAAGTATGACCCTCTCTAATGGCCAGGTGGATGGTTCTTCTTTTTCTCAAGCAGTTATACAAGCACATGGGGGAACCAGAAAGGAGCGACCATTTCGTTTATATGAGGAATTTACAGAAGGCCCATTTGCACGAAATCAATGCATTGAATTCCGTTCATTTTGGAATTCATTCCTCTCTTCTAATCCCAATTGGACTAAAAGTGTATATTCGAGAATCTTGCCTTTATTATATTTAAAATAAGACTTTCTGACCCACTTTATGATTTCCACATTCCAGTTTTTTATCTGATAAGCAAAAACCTTCGTCCGTTTTTAAACCAACGAAAGAGAAAGAAAATCATACAAACATTTTTAGTCTACCTGATACAAAATAGTTTCCAATTCAGGGTTGCCATAAGTGTTACGTTCGTAACAAAAGTGTTACCTTTTGCTTGTATTTTCAAATTTTGTTACTTGTGTTACAACGTCACCAGAAGTTGTTATTATTTCAATTTCTAAAGTAAATTTAGATACCAATAGCCGTTACATTAGACTAGGGGTCTCTAAACTACGGCCCGCGAGGTCAGTTCATCCGGCCTGCCGCTACATTGGGCCACAAATGAACATTTGAAGCCAATTCTCTTGATTGGATGCAGCAATTAAAAAGCAAATATTGATAATATCTAAAAAGTTAAAACTCCAGTTTCACAAATATCACTAACTTTTTTTGCTGCTTAGTTTGTGAGACTCGGATATCTGCGCACTGGGTGTGATAATACTATCTTGTTGCTAACGACGCCTTCTTTGATAACCTTTTTGGAAAATAAATGTTTGTTGTCTTTATTTTTTGTGTATTCTATAGTTTATTTATTGGTAAATAAATATTTTGGTTGTCTTTATTTTCTGTGTATTCACTATATTGTATTGAGCAAAATGGTTATGGAGACCCCTGCATTAGACAAACAATAAAATATAAGAGAGCTGTTTCAAACGTGTATCGTTCATGTTCAAATCTTTTACTGTTTGTTCCAGAAATTGATCCGCCGCATGGTTGTAATAATACAGTAGTATTAACTGAGTTGGCTTGTGATGCGCAAATAAGAATGACGCAGTACGTGTTGTTTTTAAAATTCGTTTTGTCATTATATATATATATATATATATATATATATATATATATATATATATATATATATCCTTTATTTCACAATGAGTTCAAGAATAGAATTATCTGATAGTGAAACTGATAAAAACAATACACCAGAGAAGAAAAAATCGAAAGTATCTAAATGTTATACACGAAAGTTGAGAAAAGATTGGCTAAGAGATGAAAGATTTTCAGAATGGATTCAAGTGAGTAAAGGAAATGAAAATAAAGTATTTTGCCAATTTTGCAATTGTGAACTTGCTGGTGGAATAACACAAGGGTGAACCTGAAGTTCCGCGGCACGCCAGCCAAAGTGTATGTTTTTCAGCCGAAATCTATAATATTTCGTCCATGTTCCAATATGTTTTACTTTTTTTTACTAATTTCGAGGGGAGTCTCGTGTGGGTGACCCTGAGATCTCGTTTGAGTGACCCTGAGATTTCAATCGATTGGGGGTGGTCTGGGGGGCACAACACCCAAGTATATAATCGTAATTGTTTATATAATACTCAGGTTTGTTTTTGTTTCTTTTACCAAATCGTTTCTGCGACTTCAGATCAGATACGTTTAAGAATCCTCTTTTCAACAAGTTCTCTTTTATGAGCACAACCCATAAAATTAGCAAAGAATGGGCTACAACCCTTTTCACAACTTGATACAATTCAATAGAATGTTGTATTATACGTTGAAATAATATTGATCCACAAAGATCTCGGGTTTCTGTGTATTTTTCATGCAATATGTTTCTACTATACATGTTTTAAATAAGCTGCTGAGATTATTCCCTTCAGCTTGTCAATCATAAAAAGCAGTAAAATCTAGTTGGGACTGTAAAAACTGTAGTGTTTTAGTGTGTGTCCACCCACTGTGTGTCTCCCAATTAGAGGTGTTTGTCTTATAACTGTGAGACTTCCACAACAAAGTTACATTTTCTTTTAAACTTAAATTATATCTGAATATTTAAGCTATTCTTGATGGGAATCATTTCTTTAATTTTTCTTTCTCTCACTTTCCATAGTTTATATAATTCATTCTTTTTGCCTTCTCTCACTTTCCATAGTTTATATAATTCATTCTTTTTCCTTCTCTCACTTTCCATAGTTTATATAATTCATTCTTTTTGCATTCTCTCACTTTCCATAGTTTATATAATTCATTCTTTTTCCTTCTCTAACTTTCCATAGTTTATATAATTCATTATTTTTGCCTTCTCTCACTTTCCATAGTTTATATAATTCATTCTTTTTCCTTCTCTTACTTTCCATAGTTTATATAATTCATTCTTTTTTGCCTTTTCTCACTTTCATAGTTTATATAATTCATTCTTTTTTCCTTCTCTCACTTTCCATAGTTAGTATAATTCATTCTGTTTTGCCTTCTCTCACTTTCCATAGTTTATATAATTCATTCTTTTTCCTTCTCTCACTTTCTATAGTTTATATAATTCATTCTTTTTGCCTTCTTGGTCTAACTTCTCAAATAGAAATTGACCTACTATTTTATTACGATTATCATTTCCTTCATTTTTTATTATTTTTATAACTCTTCTTATATAATCCAACTCTGGGCAATATATAATAAAGTGGCAAAGATCCTCCAGATCATGGTTGCATAAAGAACAATTAGTTTCCTGATTATTAAATCTGTTTCAGTCCATCAATATCAAAGTATTTGTTCTTGCATTATCATTTATCTTTTCTTCTTTTATATTTTTTTAAACTTTCTATATATATACGAGTATATATATATACATATATAGGCTATTTTTTTCCTCAATCTTCATTTTCCATTATTCCTTACCCCATTCTTTAATTTTATTCTTAACTCATTTATATTCATTTTGATTGATGAATTATGGTCTATCTTTGATTCTTTCAAAAGTTTATTCATAAATTTTGGCCACTTATTTTTCTTGTCTTCATAATCTAAATAGACCTCTTTTATGAAATCATTGTTTCTTTCATATATCCTCCTAATATAATTCATTTTGCCACTCATTATTTTTTTCTTTTATCATGGAAACTCCTATCTCTGATCTTAATTTGGGCTAGAACTAGATGCTCCTAATATTTTTATATATACTGAATTTTTCAACCTTTGTAGCTTATTTATATCTGTTTCTGTTGAGATTTATAATACTCGTATTTGTACCATACAATACTGATGGTTATGCTATATTTTTCCAAAAGGTTTTGCCAATTATTACCTTGTTACAACTTTTTGCTATAATTGAATAAGTTAGGTTTGCTAGTTTTAGAGCTTTTTTAAGCATTTCCGAAATCCTTTTGGCTTTTGAAACAGTTTTTTTTTGTTATCTATTAATATACCTAAATATTTAATCTTCTTTACTACTTTGATTCCTGCAAATTCATCTGGAGATTCTTTCTCATTAATAATTAAAATGTTACTCTTTTCTTTATTTATATCTAGTCCTAATATTTTACTGGTTTTTATTAATATTTTTATATTCTTTATTGCATTCTCTCTTGACATAGCTAAAATTAGGCCATCACCTGCATAAAATATATGTATTAATAGTAAATTTACCATTAGTGAACAATTGTCCTTCTTCTTGCATCTCCTTTACATTAATGTATGTAATTAATTTAAATAGAGTTGTTGAACCTGTACATCTTGGCTTTATTCAACTTGTGACTTCAAGTTCTATTTGAGCATCATTCATCTTTACATAACTTTTATCATTCTTATAGAGGTTAGCTACATTGTCTATTATATAAGGATCTATTTTATACTCTATCATAGCTTCAATTAATTTTTCTCTTTTAATAGAATCATAAGTTTTACTGTATACTATAGATATAATATAAAGATACTTTTTTAATCTTGATGCTTCATCTATACAATATCTCAAGATAAACAGATTATCCTCCATCCTTCTTTTTTAGTTTTAGCCTGCTTGATTATCTAGTGTTTCTTCATTTTTATACAAATGATCTTCTATTTTATCTTTTATTACCGACATTAATATTTTATAGGAGACATTGTTTAGTGAAATTGGTCTAAGTTCTTTTACACTTGGTTTACTAGTCTTTGGTATCATTCTAGTTACTGATTCTTTCCAGCTCTGAGGCTTCTCTTCATTTATCAATTCCATGTTTAAAGTCCTTAAGACAAATTTCACTTTTTAAGAGTGCTTTATATATTTCAGGTTTTAATCTATCTATTCCAGGTCTTTTTTTATTTTTTAATTTATCTAATTGCTTTTTCACTTTCTTTTCTGTAATTATATGATTATCCATTTTTGAAATTTGTTTATTTACTTTAAAACAATACTCATAGTGCTAGGAATTTTTATATTAAAATTGTTTCTAAATTTTCCATGGTCATGTTCAACATTTAAGTTATTAAATTTATGAATCATTACTTTGTTATAATCTTTAATCATTTTTGTGTTGTATTGTTTAATCTTTTCATCATTTATTTCCATTTTCATCATAACTTTCTATTTCATTTGTAGAATCTAAATTTTTCCCTTGAAGCTTTCTAATATATTTAAATTTGTCATTTAAATTTCCAAATTCCTTTATTTCTCTACTTAGTTTATTTTCATATTCTGTGATTGCCTCTTTGACTAAATGTTTAGCTTTATATTTCTGAGTATAATATTTTTCATTTAATTTTTTTAATTCTATAGGATCCTTTATTTTTCTTTATTTAATTATATTCGAATTTTGATTTCTTTTCTGATCCTATTATTAATCCATGGTGGCTCTGATTGCCTTTTTTTATTCATCTATCTTCTATAACTAGTTTTTATAGTTTGATCCGCCACAGATTTAAGGATATTGTTGAAATCCATCAGTCTTGAAAAGCGGCCGTTCAGGGACGCAAAACAATTGAGCAGCCATGTGCCTGTTCGATTGCTAGTCCAAAGGTACCCTCCTTGAATGGACCGTAAGGTCTCCTGGGGTACTTACTTTCCTTGTTACTCCTTGTTACGTTATTTGTTTTTTCATGCTTTAACCTTTTTTCAAAGTTGTTTATAAGTTTTTCTAAAGAGATTTCATCTGTTTTATAATACTCATTCATCAAATTATTTTCTGTAAATGTTTTTGGTATTCTTTCTATATTTATATATATTTTTAATAGATTATGGTCACTTAAATAAAAATTTCGTGACTCTCAATTATTTTCATAAATGAATATATATCATAAAATTTCTTATTTACTAATACAAGATCTATAACACTTTTTTCTCTCCCCTTGACCAAAGTATATGATCCTTGACAGTTCATATCATCATTTAATAGTATAAGATTATAGTTTTCTATTAATTCCATTACTATTCTACCATTATAGTTTGGTGATTGGTATCCTAGAGAGCCAACATGCGCATTAAAATCTCTTAATAGTATGAGTGGTTTGTCACTTGATTCTTCAATTTTTCTTTCAATTTCCTTTTTTATATTTTGATTTCTACTCTTATCTTCAGTTATATTTACAACTGACATATAAACTATAATCATTCTTACAGGCTTTGTCTTATATCTATTACTAAATATGGTATGTCCTTATTTTGTGAATCATATTTTTATGGATTTAACGTATTTGATGGCGTATATATTATAATACTACCACCTTTTTTCATCCTTTTTATTACGAAATGAAAATTCCTTATCCTAATTTTCACTCAGTAAAATTTGATCATAATTTAATTGCGTTTCTGTCAAGAAAATGAATCCATTATTTTCTCTTAAAGGTTGCTATAGGCTCCATGGCTATTTGTTTAGTCAAACCTTGAATATTTATTAGATTGATTATAAATAAATCCTTATTAATATTTACTCTACATTGAGGTTCTTTTGATTTAATATCTATATTAGCTGAAGCCTTATATTTACCTATATTTTACTTCAAATTATTTACTTTTACAAATATAAACTTATTCTTTTTATTTCTAGTTCCTTCCATTGAAGCTTTTTTTTGATTAGTTTAATTATCTTTAGTCACTTATTTTGGCTAGTTATATGTGCATTAGATATGCTTTTTATCTCATTTGTTATTAAACTACTCAGATAATTTTTGCCTTTTTCATTTAAATGAGTTCCATCTTGAGTCTACAAGTCTGTTCTATGTTCAAACCTATGCCATAATTCAATGTATTGTAAATTCATTTCCGAACATAGATTTTTTAATTTATAATTTACACTTTCTTGGAAAAATTCTTGTGATAAATATATTTTGCCCTTTTCGACTTATGGGGGAGCAAAATCGCTTCTGCGATTTGTAGGGGAGGGCTGACGACAGAACTGAATGAATAATGAATTTGTATTTTTTTCCCACTTAAGATCACTTTAAATTTATTTTTTCATATATTTATTTTTCAATCTTTTTACTATTTTTATTACCATTTTTATACATTTAAATAGACTTAGCTAGATTTTTTTAGAGGAACTAGTTTTTGTGGAGCCTTTTTGGTGGAGAAGAGACGATCTTTTATGCGGGAATTTCAGTTTCAACATGGATTCTTCGTGTACAACTTGCCCTATAGCTGTTCTACAACTTTCCGGTTTATTTAGTGATCGAGAACAATTAATAACATTTTTGGCCGATCATAAAATAATTAAAGTTCGTATTTATTATTTATTCTGTGGTCAGGCCTTACTGATCCGAGATAGTTTTGAGTTTAGATGTGCTAAAAGAATACGTGATTCAGCAATCTACATTTTTTCAAAATGTCAAAATTATTTATTGGATTTTGGTAAACCAAAATGCAATGGAAGTGATTTGCCACAATAAAGTATATAAAAAGCAGTTTCCACAATAAAGTAAGTAAAAAGCATTTTCCATTTGGTTTATTTCTGGGATTTTTTTACATGAAAAATGTCGCCTTGTAGATTTGAACTAGGATTCAAACGCGCATATTAATGCGCGTTTGAACGAAACATAAAAGCAACTTGGTCCCAATAGATTTCGGCTGAAAAACATACACTTTTTCGGGTGTGCCGCTGATCTTCAGGTTTACCAACACAAGTTGAAAGACATGTGAATACAGCAAAGCATAAAAAAGTATACATAGTGTTAGCAAATGCTCCAAATTAACCGACTTTATACAACCCATTACGTCATCGCTTCATTCAAACAAAGTTGCTGGAGCTTAATTAAAACTTTGTAGCTGAGCCCAACTTACCCATATCTATTTTGGATCATTTACCAGAACTGGTCGCTAATGTCTGCGAAGATTCTTCAATTAGAAAAGATATTAAATGCGGCCGAACTAAAAGTACTGGTGCTTTTCGTGCAGTCCTCGGTAAGCATTATTTAAATGAGCTCGTTTTAACATTAAATAAGACAAATTTTCGTTAGTTATCGATAAAACTACTGATGTTTCCACAACTAAACGACTTGTTCTGTTAACTAGATACTACGATCCCGATGTGCAAAAAACTGTGGATAAACTTTTAGCTCCAATTGAGGTAATCGATTGCAATGCTCAAGGAATTTTTAATTCATTGACTATTTTTTTCCAAAAACTTGGTATTCCTTTCCATAATCTGATCGGATTTGCAAGCGACAATGCGAAGTATAACGATGGGTTGGAAAAGGGTGTTCAACATTTACTAAAAGAAAAGGTCCCGGCATTATATGTTCAGGGTTGCGTGTGTCATTCATGCACCTATGTGCTTCAAAGGCGTGCTTAGAACTTCCAAACGAGTTCGAAGATTTGGCTCGAAATATTTATTCATACCTTTCAAATAGCACTAAGCGTCTTAATGATTGCAAAGATTTTCAGAAGTTTACTAATACTGATCCTAGAAAGATTTTGCATGTTAGTTGTACAAGACGGCTGTCACTTGAACAAGTTATAAAGAGAATACTGGATTACTGGGCAGCTCTCACTTTGCTTTTCACATCGGCAGCCTTAGAAGATAATGTCAAATCGGCTACTACAATATTAGAACAATTACAAACTCCACTAAATAAGATGTATTATTCATTTTTAGCATTTATATTACCCATTGTTAACAAGCTGAATCTTGAATTTCAAGCCGGGACTTTTCGACTGCACAAATTAAAGAGTTCTATAACTACCAGTGTTAAAGCTATTCTAAGTTACTTTGTGAACTGAGAAATAATTAAGAATAAAGATCTACCGGAAAAAAATGTTAATAATCCTTCAATTTAACTTCAAATTGATAAAATCTACCATGGTACCAAAGTAGAAGCTGTTAATCTTAAGAATGCCAAAAGAATTACTGAGACAGATCTGAAGCAATTTTATATAAGCATTTTGAACTTTTATGTACGTTTAAAGAAACAAATGTTGGACTGTTTTTTTGTCAAATGATACCTTTAAAAACTTAGAACTGCTTGAGGCAATGGATCCAGATAACGTTAATATGGGGAAACCACAGTCTATTATTTCTCTTGTCTTAAAGTTTCATAATATTATATTAGAAAAAGATTATAAAACATTAAACGCCAAATGGCGAGAGCTCACCTTAGAAGACACAGGACATAATACTGAAAAAGAGCCAGAGAAGTTTTGGTATAGCGTTTCAAAAGAAAATTTTGGTGATGAACTCCGATATCCCTTATTGTCAAAATTAATGTTGAGACTACTAGCATTACCTCATTCTTCGGCCTGTGCTGAAAGAATATTTTCACTATTAAATAACATTAAAGTGAAAAACAGATCATTATTGAAAACAGAAACACTGAATGCTTTTTTTATATTCTAAGAATTTACTTACTGACACTAATTGCACAAAATGGAAGCCATCCCAAGGATTAATTAAACTAATGGCATAGGAAAACTTATACAACAGCAACACAGAAAAAGAAACTACTTTCTAAAAGGTTAGTAAACATTTTTTGGAATTACATTAATAATATCTCATTTATTTAGTAAGTTTTAAAAATTTGTTTCTTTTTCGTTGAATTTGTTACCTTTTGATATTGAAATTTGTTACTATTCACAAAAACTTTCTGGCAAACCCAGTTTCCATCCGTTTCGCAAATCTGCTCCCTAAATAATATATTTATTTATGCTTTTTGAATAAAACGTCAGTTTTAACCCAAAACCTGTTGCGCTCTTTTGTTGCTGACAAACTCTGGATTCTTTAGGATAAATTTACCTTGAAATCTTCGTGGTTATGCAGCGTATACTTCACTAAATTTTGTCTTTAGACATTCAGATTCATATTGAAGGATATATGGATAAGGGTGCACTCGAAGAGTGTATTCAATAGTTTTTGCTTCAAAGCTGAAGGAGTTTTATTCAAGAGTCATAGATAAACTTTCTTTTGTTTGGAAAAGATATCTGTAGGTGAAGGAAACTATTTTGTAGAATACATTCCATTTTTTTAAAACTGTATTTTCATTTATCCACGTTGAGTTAAAATAATGCACAAAATTCCTTGCTCACCTGATAAAAAAGTAAAATTAAACCAATGATGGCATCACCTAAACAATCACTCTTTCTAGGTGATTCTCAACAGCAAACGAAATCTCGAGAAGAGTAAAGATTATGAATATCTGCACCCATGGCTGGGAACTGGGCTGCTCACGGCAAGTGGTAGGTTTTGAAGCTTGACTGGTGTTTTATGAATCTGAAACTCTAGGGATGGGTAGTGAAGCAGTACCTACATCACTTACCATCGTTTACGGTCATAATTTGAAGTCAGCGTCGTGGACGTACTGTACCGACCCGACGATGTTCTTTGTGGTGAATGCAGTTTGGAGCAGAAATTTAATTACACGCCATTTGTGTCTGGGTTTAATTAATTTCTGGATTAATACTTTAATCATTTCGGCGATATAGTAAATGTTGCAGAATCATTATACAAAAATACAATCAAAAGTGTTCCGTACCATGAAACAAATGATTTAATCACCATTATTAAAATTAAATACAAATCAAAGGTTTACAAAGACTGGAAAACAACAATTAATATTTTGTCGCATGGCCTTTGTTGGTAATATAGCTGACAATCTTTGGTCAACAGTCTTCACTAGAAATTTCGTCCCATTCACCCTTACAGTACATCGACAACTTGTCCTCATTCGTTGGCTTTCTTTGGTAGATGGGCCTTTTTAATTCCATTCGCATGCTTTCTATGGACTGCTGATTTGGCCCTTGGATTATCCATTCTAAATAATAAATTTTTGATTATTTGAACTACTTCTTTACTTTCTAGACCGAATATTTAGGATCATTGCCGTTATAAGTAAATCAACATACTAAACTTCTGTTTTCTGGCTAATAGTAGAACCTTTGTTTTGCCCCATTACAAGGTAGATTAAGATCGACTTTGAAACCTCACAGATGAGTGCTATATGAATCTTTTGAAGGCTTGAAATGGTCACGCACATAAAAATAATAATATAAAACATTTTATCATGCAAAAAATAATTTATAACATTTGGTCATGTAAATAATAATATACATCATTTTTTCATGTAAATAATAACATGTAACATTTAGTCAGGTAAATAATAATATATACTGTTTTTGTAAGGGCTATAGGCAAAATAAATTCGAGAATCTTTCACACGCA
The DNA here is from genome assembly GCA_963969495.1 of Ceratothoa steindachneri. Taxonomy (NCBI): domain Eukaryota; kingdom Metazoa; phylum Arthropoda; class Malacostraca; order Isopoda; family Cymothoidae; genus Ceratothoa; species Ceratothoa steindachneri. Next base: position 217,442,109 of record OZ018319.1, read on the forward strand.
TATCAGCCACACGCTGACACACTCACACGCATATACACTTACACGCGCACACGCGGTCACACGCAGAAATGCGCATCTCGCGATATGCTTTCAAATTTTTTTTTTCGGGCTAAACCAAGGTTCTGGGAGGCGCTAAAAGCAACTGTGATAACATGTTTATCAAAACGAACCGAGCTAGGAAACGGGAAGACATATATTTTGTTTATTCTCACAGGGCCGTGAAACACAAAATCTTATTCTCGAAATTTGAGATCGAGATTGTCTGACGGAAGCTTGACCTCCTGCTTACCTTATCTCTATCTCCGTATACACACGAATAAACATTGAGTCGAGTAAGCCATGTCCAAACCGCATCATTAGCTAACAGTAGGCCACGCCCACAATTTTTGACATATAAAATACCATCATCTTAAGTAGACTCCAGAAGTCAGTCGTTCGGTCAGTCAGTCAGACACAGAGAGAGAGAGAGAGAGAGAGAGAGAGAGAGAGAGAGAGAGAGAGAGAGAGAGAGAGAGAGAGAGAGAGAGAGAGAGTAAAAAACAGAAAGTACAGTAGCCATTTCCGAGGAAGCGTAAGCCAAAGTAGACCCAAACATTAATAGGCCTGCCTCAAATACCCGACCTACGTTTAATCAAATTCATTGCTCCTAAGCCTACCGCATTCTCCGCCTAATCCAACGTCCTTGAATCTGTCTTCCAAGATTTCCTTTTCTTACACGTAATCAACCGGTCCTCTTACCCAGCCTGTATCGCTAAAAAAAAAGCGACAGGATAATCTTCCCTAAATTGGAGTCAGCCCAAGGTCAGCGCCCGGTAACTAAGTACTCCTAAAGTGCTACGTCAAAGTTAAGCAACATTGGGCCTTGTTAGCATTTTGATGGAAGACAGAAATGTTTACCTCTACCGGTAAACATTTAGCCAACCATTTCCTGGCCCTAATACCACCTTATACATTTTCTTTCAAAATATTCAAATTATATCTTTTCCACATTCTTCTATCGATTTTACCAAGTGTTCCTATACCCTTGGCAGCAAAGGAATCACATAAAAGTATGTTTCTTCTCCCCTACATTACGGCTGGTCTGGTATTTTCTGAAGAAGTGCTTCATGAGTTTTCGGTGAAACATTTCTTCTTCAAAATGATTGTAACCTTGGAGTCTAGCGCTGGCAGAGTTCGTTGACAAGTAAGTTCTCTGGAATTGGCCTTCCGAGAATCCACAGGAAAACAAGGCTGTGCAAATGCAGACTCTACATAGAACTTGTGTGAATGCACGCCAATGAGAGGGAAATTCTTCGCGTACTTCTGTGTTCGACTCTGCCTTCTGGTGTTCGTTCCCATCCCTTTTTGTATCTCCTTAGTTGAAGGAATAGGAAATGTCTTTCCCCAAGTGGAAGTGGTTCTCTTCTAGGTAATATGCAGACACTTACAAGCGCCGTGTTATGTAGAAAACGAGGACACAAGCTTGTATGGCCGGGTATCTAGACTCGTTGCTTCGCTGGGAAAGGTTTGTATGAAATTTCTTTCCGTTTCTGTGCGTGCGTTTTGGTTACGCGGTTCCTACATAGTTAACGTGTGGGTTGTGTCTACGCATAGCACACATGCATCCCTTATACTTTAAATTTTCGTTTCTTCCTCTATAATACTTCTTCCATTTTTTGATCACAGTCAATGTGTTCTTCTGCAAACGTGGGTTTCGCGGCAGTGTGGGTTTTAAGAAGATTATGGATTTTCTGTAGCTCGCTAGCCGTAGAATTCATTCTGGTGTAGGTATCTATTTGCCATCTTCTCTGAAACATTACACTAACTACCGCCAAACATTAACTTATTGTTTCCTACTGGTGTGCGAGAACTTTAATCTTCCAGACAGGGTTAGAAATATCAGCTGGTGAGCTTCCTTCCACTTCTTGGCGGACTTTTCACTCTTGCAGTGTCAATATATTTGTGTATGACTGTCTTAACTGGTGCTCGTGGAATGATAGTTTGCTTGGATATTTTTCCATACGTGTTCTTAACATCTAGAATTACAGTAACATGCATTCTTATGTTTTCACTTTGTTCCTGAGATAGGTGAAACATGTAAAATAACATCATACTAGGAAAGACGCCTCTTCAACACCATATTCGATTTTGTAGCTTATTCTAGAATTTTTTGTAGGATCTGTCTGCTAAAAGGCCCAAGCAGGATTTATTTTTTGTAGGATCTGTCTGCTAAGAGGCCTAATCAGGATTTATTTTTTGTAGTAGAAGTCTGCTAAAAGGCCCAAGCAGGATTTATTTTTGTAGGATGTCTGCTAAAAGGCCCGAGCAGGATTTATTTTGTGATGGATTTGTCTGCTAGAAGGCCCAAGCAGGATTTATTTTTTGTAGGATCTGCCTGCTAAAAGGCCCAAACAGGATTTAATTTTTTCAGGATCTGTCTGCTAAAAGGCCAGAGCAGGATTTATTTTGTGTTGGATTTGTCTGCTAAAAGGCCCAAGCAGGATTTAATTTTTGCAGGATCTGTCTACTAAAAGGCCCGAGCAGGATTTATTTTTTGTTGCATTTGTCTGCTAGAAGGCCCAAGCAGGATTTATTTTTTGTAGGATCTGTCTGCTAAAAGGCCCAAGCAGGATTTATTTTCTGCAGGATCTGTCTGCTAGAAGGCCCAAGCAGGATTTATTTTTTGTAGGATTTTTCTGCTAGAAGGCCCAAGCAGGATTTATTTTTTGTAGGATCTGTCTGCTAAAAGGCCCGAGCAGGATTTAATTTTTGCAGGATCTGTCTGCTAAAAGGCCCCAAAAGGATTTATTGCACACATAGAGTTAAATTTTAACTATTCGTTCGCAAAAAAGTAACAGATATGTATACACCTGACTGCATACAATTATATAGGGTACGATGGGTATTTTTTGGTTAACTTCAAAAATTTACTTAAATTACATGTTAAATAATTGAAGGATTCTACTATTCATTTTATTCAAAAACTGCCTTCGGCCTCAACCACAGCCTCCATGCGGCGTCGGAACCTGCTCCAAGCCTTCTCCACGGTTCTCCTGTTTAACTGAGTGAAAACTGTGTTGATCCTGGACCTAAACCCCACTTTGTGGTGCACAGGGACTTGTTGGTCTCTCTCTTAACCGCGCCCCACAAATAATAGTCCCGGATGTTGTAGTCTCGTGAGTCCGAAATGATGTGGTCAAAGAAATTGTCTAACAGCCAAGACTGGGTCTCTCTGTTTGTGTGGCATGGTGCATAGTTCTGCTGCCATACCTATGTCATTCAAGGCAACATCAACTCCTCCAGGAACTGGATGTAGATCTTCATGTGTGTCTGAATCCGAGGCCTTCCGGGAAGAAAAACGGGGACAAAACTTGGCCCTCGTGATTTCCGAGCCCCCTTACCCTCGGAATCACAACCTGACTCGTCTAATTCTTTCCTGATCTTCTGCAGAGTCGTCAGATTGACACTCAAGCACTCGGATATCTTCGCATTGGAGCTCCCGGAATGATTAACGAGCAAAACAGCTTTGCCTTTAGCAATTTTGTTAGAGGATTGAATTGAGCCATGGTATTGCTTCCTTCACATACAACCCACAAGCGAGTCTAGCATGTTAGGAATAAGAAGGAGCTGACGCCAGACACACGCATACGTATGTAGGAAATTGAGAGTTGCAGAGGTAGGAGGTCAACCAAGCACACTGAGGCAGCGAGCAACCTCTTCCTTCTCAATTAAAGACACCCCTTAGACAACTCAACTAGGCGAGAGAATAAAAATAAATTCTCTCAAATAGACAACTTTTTAAAGCACGCTTCGCTTGCTCAATCGGAAGGACTGAAGGAGAGAAATTAATTAGGTAGTCAAATGACAAACGATAAATAGTTAAACGCGTGGCGAATATACAATGTATACCTCTCATGAACGTGAGAGAATGATGGAAATATATCAACTAAATTGCAAGCAAGAGAAAAAGTAATTTTTCTAAATGCCTCAGTGTGGTGGGTTCGATCCACACCTCTGCACGTTTATTTTCGCAATTAGGAGAAAATATTTTTCCGAAGTAAAAAAAAAATATTCCGTTTATCTTCTCTTCAAAATTATTGATTGATTTGTTGAGAATCTGCAATGCGAGCCTCTTAAAAACCGGCGGCCATCTTGATTCTTCTCAGACCTGCCTCTTTTGATGCCTCTCTCGCGAGACTTGCATGTAAAGATAGATCGAAGAGGACCTCAACTTTAAGTCTAGACTTGAGTGGCAACATCTCAGCTGTTTCCTATAATAATAAGCAAAAGCATCTATAACGAAAGTGGTAAGAGAAAAAATAAAATTTGTGGAAGGTAGTCTAAAGTAGAGACTACTTGGGGTGTTCGTAGCTCTTAGCCAAGGAAAATAGAGAACCAAACTGGTGCTCGACCCTTCCTGCGACAACTCCAACCAATAGACTGTTGTCTAAATAATGACTTCGAAACAAGAGTTAAAAGCACCCTTTTTTCAATGACATATCAAAATAGGCTTGTACTCGTTGGTTAGTATTAGTCCCATGCAATGGAAAGTTTTTTCCTCCAAATCTTTAGTCGTCATGGCAACCAGGTTGGCTCGTGGCGTAAAGGTTTTATCCTCCTAGCGATAGGGCTCTAATCAGAACATCTTACACATCATTTTCAAGCAAACCTACGGCACGCGTTTTTCCCCGCTAGCGATCTTTAATTCCCCGGGACTGCATTTAATTCCACCCAACTGTATTTAATTCCCCTGGATTGTATTTAATTCCCTTGGATTGTATCTAATTCCCTTGGATTGTATTAAATTCCCCTGGATTGTATTTAATTCCCCTAGATTATATTTAATTCCACTAGATTATATTTAACTCCCCTGGATTGTATTTAATTTCCCTGGATTATATTTAATTCCACTAGATTGTATTTAATTCCGCTGGATTGTATTTAATTCCTTTGAACTGTACTTAATTCAGTTGAAATGAATATAATTCCCCGAGGCTGTATTTAATTCCACGGGACTGTATTTAATTCCTTAGACTATGTTTAACTCCCCTATACTGTACTTAATTCCTCTGGACTGTATTTAATTTCACTGGACTATATTTAATTTCCTCTGAGCTGTATCTGTTTCCCATAAACTGTATTTAATTCCAGTGGACTAATTAAATCCCCTGCACGGCATTTAATTCCACTGGACAGCATTGAATTCCCTTGGCTCTTATTTAAACACTCTGGACTGTATTTAATTCCACTGGACTATATTTAATTTCCTCTGGACTCTATCTTTTTCCCATGGACTGTATTTAATTCCAGCGGACTAATTAAATCTCCTGCACGGCATTTAATTGCACTGGACAGCATTGAATTCCCTTGGCTCTCATTTAAACACTCTGGAATATATTTAATTCCACTGGACTATATTTAATTTCCTCTGGACTGTATCTTTTTCCCATGGACTGTATTAAATTCCAGCGGAATAATTAAATCCCCTGCAAGGCATTTAATTCCACTGGACAGCATTGAATTCCCTTGGATCTCATTTAAACACTCTGGACTGTATTTAATTCCACTGGACTATATTTAATTTCCTCTGGACTGTATCTTTTTCCAATGAACTGTATTTAATTCCAGCGGACTAATTAAATCCCCTGCACGGCATTTAATTCCACTGGACAGGATTGAATTCCCTTGGCTCTCATTTAAACACTCTGGACTGTATTTAATTCCACTGGACTATATTTAATTTCCTTTGGACTGTAGCTTTTTCCCATGGACCGTATTTAATTCCAGCGGACTAATTAAATCCCCTGCAGGGCATTTAATTCCACTAGACAGCATTGAATTCCTTTGGCTCTCATTTAAACACTCTGGAATGTATTTAATTCCACTGGACTATATTTCATTTTCTCTGGACTCTATCTTTTTCCCATGGACTGTATTTAATTCCAGCGGACTAATTAAATCCCCTGCACGGCATTTAATTCCACTGGACAGGATTGAATTCCCTTGGCTCTCATTTAAACACACTGGACTGTATTTAATTCCACTAGACTATATTTAATTTCCTCTGGACTGTATCTTTTTCCCATGGACTGTATTTAATTCCAGCGGACTAATTAAATCCCCTGCACGGCATTTAATTCCACTGGACAGCATTGAATTCCCTTGGCTCTCATTTAAACACTCTGGAATGTATTTAATTCCACTGGACTATATTTAATTTCCTCTGGACTGTATCTTTTTCCTATGGACTGTATTTAATTCTAGCGGACTAATTAAATCCCCTGCAGGGCATTTAATTCCACTGGACAGCATTGAATTCCCTTGGCTCTCATTTAAACACTCTGGACTGTATTTAATTCCACTGGACTATATTTAATTTCCTTAGGACTGTATCTTTTTCCCATGGACGGTATTTAATTCCAGCGGACTAATTAAATCCCCTGCACGGCATTTAATTCCACTGGACAGCATTGAATTCCCTTGGCTCTCATTTAAACACTCTGGACTGTATTTAATTCCACTAGACTATATTTAATTTCCTCTGGACCTTACCTTTTTCCCATGGACTGTATTTAATTCCAGCGGACTAATTAAATCCCCTGCACGGCATTTAATTCCGCTGGACAGCATTGAATTCCCTTGGCTCTCATTTAAACACTCTGGAATGTATTTAATTCCACTGGACTATTTAAAATTTCCTCTGGACTGTATCTTATTCCCATGGACTGTATTTAATTCCAGCGGACTAATTAAATCCCCTGCACGGCATTTAATTCCACTGGACAGCATTGAATTCCCTTGGCTCTCATTTAAATACTCTGGACTGTATTTAATTCCACTGGACTATATTTAATTTCCTCTGGACTGTATCTTTTTCCCATGGACTGTATTTAAATTCCAGCGGACTAATTAAATCCCCTGCACGGCATTTAATTCCACTGGACAGGATTGAATTCCCTTGGCTCTCATTTAAACCCTCTGGACTGTATTTAATTCCACGTTACTATATTTAATTTCCTCTGGACTGTATCTTTTTCCCATGGACTGTATTTAATTCCAGCGGACTAATTAAATCTCCTGCAGGGCATTTAATTCCACTGGACAGCATTTAACTCCCTTGGCTCTCATTTAAACACTCTGGAATGTATTTAATTCCACTGGACTATATATAATTTCCTCTGGACTGTATCCTTTTCCTATGAACTGTATTTAATTCCAGCAGGCTAATTAAATCCCCTGCACGGCATTTAATTCCACTGGAAAGGATTGAGTTCCCTTGGCTCTCATTTAAACACTCTGGATTGTATTTAATTCCACTGGACTATATTTAATTTCCTTTAGACTGTATCTTTTTCCCATGGACGGTATTTAATTCCAGCGGACTAATTAAATCCCCTGCACGGCATTTAATAACACTGGACAGCATTGAATTCCCTTGGCTCTCATTTAAACACTCTGGACTGTATTTAATTCCACTGGACTATATTTAATTTCCTCTGGACTGTACCTTTTTCCGATGGACTGTATTTAATTCCAGCGGACTAATTAAATCCCCTGCACGGCATTTAATTCCGCTGGACAGCATTGAATTCCCTTGGCTCTCATTTAAACACTCTGGAATGTATTTAATTCCACTGGACTATATTTAATTTCCTCTGGACTGTATCTTTTTCCCCTGGACTGTATTTAATTCCAGCGGACTAATTAAATCTTCTGCACGGCATTTAATTCCACTGGACAGCATTGAATTCCCTTGGCTCTTATTTAAACACTCTGGACTGTATTTAATTCCACTGGACTATATTTAATTTCCTCTGGACTGTATCTTTTTTCCATGGACTGTATTTAATTCCAGTGGACTAATTAAATCCCCTGCACGGCATTTAATACCACTGGACAGCATTGAATTCCCTTGGCTCTCATTTAAACACTCTGGACTGTATTTAATTCCACTTGACTATATTTAATTTTCTCTAGACTGTATCTTTTTCCCATGGACTGTATTTAATTCCAGCGGACTAATCAAATCATCTGCACGGCGTTTAATTCCACTGGACAGCATTGAATTCCCTTGTCTCTCATTTAAACACTCTGGACTGTATTTAATTCCACTGGACTATATTTAATTTCCTCTGGACTGTATCTTTTCCCATAGACTGTATTTAATTCCAGCGGACTAATTAAATCCCCTGCACGGCATTTAATTTCACTGGACAGGATTGAATTCCCTTGGCTCTCATTTAAACACTCTGGAATGTATTTAATTCCACTGGACTATATTTAATTTCCTCTGGACTGTATCTTTTTCCCATGGCTGTATTTAAATTCCAGCGGACTAATTAAATCCCCTGGACGGCATTTAATTCCACTGGACATCATTGAATTCCCTTGGCTCTCATTTAAACACTCTGGACTGTATTTAATTCCACTGGACTATATTTAATTTCTTTTGGACTGTATCTTTTTCCCATGGACGGTATTTAATTCCAGCGGACTAATTAAATCCCCTGCACGGCATTTAATTCCACTGGACAGCATTGAATTCCCTTGGCTCTCATTTAAACACTCTGGACTGTATTTAATTCCACTGGACTATATTTAATTTCCTCTGGACTCTATCTTTTTCCCATGGACTGTATTTAATTCCAGCGGACTAATCAAATCCCCTGCACGGCATTTAATTCCACTGGACAGCATTGAATTCCCTTGGCTCTCATTTAAACACTCTGGACTGTATTTAATTCCACTGGACTATATTTAATTTCCTCTGGACTGTATCTTTTTCCCATGGACTGTATTTAATTCCAGCGGACTAATTAAATCCCCTGCACGGCATTTAATTCCACTGGACAGCATTGAAATCCCTTGGCTCTCATTTAAACACTCTGGAATTTATTTAATTCCACTGGACTATATTTAATTTCCTCTGGACTGTATCTTTTTCCCATGGACTGTATTTAATTCCAGCGGACTAATTAAATCCCCTGCACGGCATTTAATTCCACTGGACAGCATTGAATTCCCTTGGCTCTCATTTAAACACTCTGGAATGTATTTAATTCCACTGGACTATATTTAATTTCCTCTGGACTGTATCTTTTTCCCATGGACTGTATTTAATTCCAGCGGACTAATTAAATCCCCTGCACGGCATTAAATTCCACTGGACAGCATTCAATTCCCTTGGCTCTCATTTAAACACTCTGGACTGTATTTAATTCCACTGGCCTTTTTTTAATTTCCTCTGGACTGTATCTTTTTCCCACGGACTGTATTTAATTCCAGCGGACTAATTAAATCACCTGCACGGCATTTAATTCCACTGGACAGCCTTGAATTCCCTTGGCTCTCATTCAAACACTCTGGACTGTATTTAATTCCACTGGACTATATTTAATTTCCTCTCGACTGTATATTTTTCCCATGGACTTTATTTAATTCCAGTGGACTAATTAAATCCCCTGCACGGCATTTAATTCCACTGGACAGCATTGAATTCCCTTGGCTCTCATCTAAACACTCTGGACTGTAATTAATTCCACTGGACTATATTTAATTTCCTCTGGACTGTATCTTTTTCCCATGGACCGTATTTAATTCCAGCGGACTAATCAAATCCCCTGCACGGCGTTTAATTTCACTGGACAGCATTGAATTCCCTTGGCTCTCATTTAAACACTCTGGACTGTATTTAATTCCACTGGACTATATTTAATTTCCTCTGGACTGTATCATTTTCCCATGGACTGTATTTAATTCCAGTGGACTAATTAAATCCCTTGCACGGCATTTAGCTCCACTGGACAGGATTGAATTCTCTTGGCTCTCATTTATACACTCTGGACTGTATTTAATTTCCATGGACTATATTTAATTTCCTCTAGACTGTATCTTTTTTTTCCATGGACTGTATTAAATTCCAGCGGAATAATTAAATCCCCTGCACGGCATTTAATTCCACTGGACAGCATTGGATTCCCTTGGCTCTCATTTAAACACTCTGGACTGTATTTAATTCCACTGGACTATATTTAATTTCCTCTGGACTGTATCTTTTTCCAATGAACTGTATTTAATTCCAGCGGACTAATTAAATCCCCTGCACGGCATTTAATTCCACTGGACAGGATTGAATTCCCTTGGCTCTCATTTAAACACTCTGGACTGTATTTAATTCCACTGGACTATATTTAATTTCCTTTGGACTGTATCTTTTTCCCATGGACCGTATTTAATTCCAGCGGACTAATTAAATCCCCTGCAGGGCATTTAATTCCACTGGACAGCATTGAATTCCCTTGGCTCTCATTTAAACACTCTGGACTGTATTTAATTCCACTGGACTATATTTAATTTCCTCTGGACTGTATATTTTTCCCATGGACTGTATTTAATTCCAGCGGACTAATCAAATCCCCTGCACGGCGTTTAATTCCACTGGACAACATTGAATTCCCTTGGCTCTCATTTAAACACTCTGGACTGTATTTAATTCCACTGGACTATATTTAATTTCCTCTGGACTGTATCTTTTTCCCATGGACTGTATTTAATTCCAGCGGACTAATTAAATCCCCTGCACGGCATTTAATTCCACTGGACAGCATTGAATTCCCTTGGCTCTCATTTAAACACTCTGGAATGTATTTAATTCCACTGGACTATATTTAATTTCCTCTGGACTGTATCTTTTTTCCATGGACTGTATTTAATTCCAGCGGACTAATTAAATCCCCTGCAGGGCATTTAATTCCACTGGACAGCATTGAATTCCCTTGGCTCTCATTTAAACACTCTAGACTGTATTTAATTCCAGGGACTATATTTAATTTCCTTTGGACTGTATCTTTTTCCCATGGACTGTATTTAATTCCAGCGGACTAATTAAATCCCCTGCACGTTATATAATTCAACTGGACAGCATTGAATTCCCTTGGCTCTCATTCAAACACTCTGGACTGTATTTAATTCCACTGGACTATATTTAATTTCCTCTCGACTGTATATTTTTTCCATGGACTGTATTAAATTCCAGCGGCATAATTAAATCCCCTGCACGGCATTTAATTCCACTGGACAGGATTGAATTCCCTTGGCTCTCATTTAAACACTCTGGACTGTATTTAATTCCACTGGACTATATTTAATTTCCTCTGGACTGTATCTTTTTCCCATGGACTGTATTTAATTACTGCGGACTAATTAAATCCCCTGCACGGCATTCAATTCCACTGGACAGCATTGAATTCCCTTGGCTCTCATTTAAACACTCTGGACTGTATTTAATTCCACTGGACTATATTTAATTTCCTCTGGACTGTATCTTTTTCCCATGGACTGTATTTAAATTCCAGCGGACTAATTAAATCCCCTGCACGGCATTTAATTCCAATGGACAGGATTGAATTCCCTTGGCTCTCATTTAAACACTCTGGAATGTATTTAATTCCACTGGACTATATTTAATTTCCTCTGGACTGTATCTTTTTCCCATGGACTGTATTTAATTCCAGCGGACTAATTAAATCCCCTGCACGGCATTTAATTCCACTGGACAGCATTGAATTCCCTTGGCTCTCATTTAAACACTCTGGAATGTATTTAATTCCACTGGACTATATTTAATTTCCTCTGGACTGTATCTTTTTCCCATGGACTGTATTTAATTCCAGCGGACTAATTAAATCCCCTGCACGGCATTAAATTCCACTGGACAGCATTCAATTCCCTTGGCTCTCATTTAAACACTCTGGACTGTATTTAATTCCACTGGCCTTTTTTTAATTTCCTCTGGACTGTATCTTTTTCCCACGGACTGTATTTAATTCCAGCGGACTAATTAAATCACCTGCACGGCATTTAATTCCACTGGACAGCCTTGAATTCCCTTGGCTCTCATTCAAACACTCTGGACTGTATTTAATTCCACTGGACTATATTTAATTTCCTCTCGACTGTATATTTTTCCCATGGACTTTATTTAATTCCAGTGGACTAATTAAATCCCCTGCACGGCATTTAATTCCACTGGACAGCATTGAATTCCCTTGGCTCTCATCTAAACACTCTGGACTGTAATTAATTCCACTGGACTATATTTAATTTCCTCTGGACTGTATCTTTTTCCCATGGACTGTATTTAATTCCAGCGGACTAATCAAATCCCCTGCACGGCGTTTAATTTCACTGGACAGCATTGAATTCCCTTGGCTCTCATTTAAACACTCTGGACTGTATTTAATTCCACTGGACTATATTTAATTTCCTCTGGACTGTATCATTTTCCCATGGACTGTATTTAATTCCAGTGGACTAATTAAATCCCTTGCACGGCATTTAGCTCCACTGGACAGGATTGAATTCTCTTGGCTCTCATTTATACACTCTGGACTGTATTTAATTTCCATGGACTATATTTAATTTCCTCTAGACTGTATCTTTTTTTTCCATGGACTGTATTAAATTCCAGCGGAATAATTAAATCCCCTGCACGGCATTTAATTCCACTGGACAGCATTGGATTCCCTTGGCTCTCATTTAAACACTCTGGACTGTATTTAATTCCACTGGACTATATTTAATTTCCTCTGGACTGTATCTTTTTCCAATGAACTGTATTTAATTCCAGCGGACTAATTAAATCCCCTGCACGGCATTTAATTCCACTGGACAGGATTGAATTCCCTTGGCTCTCATTTAAACACTCTGGACTGTATTTAATTCCACTGGACTATATTTAATTTCCTTTGGACTGTATCTTTTTCCCATGGACCGTATTTAATTCCAGCGGACTAATTAAATCCCCTGCAGGGCATTTAATTCCACTGGACAGCATTGAATTCCCTTGGCTCTCATTTAAACACTCTGGACTGTATTTAATTCCACTGGACTATATTTAATTTCCTCTGGACTGTATCTTTTTCCCATGGACTGTATTTAATTCCAGCGGACTAATCAAATCCCCTGCACGGCGTTTAATTCCACTGGACAACATTGAATTCCCTTGGCTCTCATTTAAACACTCTGGACTGTATTTAATTCCACTGGACTATATTTAATTTCCTCTGGACTGTATCTTTTTCCCATGGACTGTATTTAATTCCAGCGGACTAATTAAATCCCCTGCACGGCATTTAATTCCACTGGACAGCATTGAATTCCCTTGGCTCTCATTTAAACACTCTGGAATGTATTTAATTCCACTGGACTATATTTAATTTCCTCTGGACTGTATCTTTTTTCCATGGACTGTATTTAATTCCAGCGGACTAATTAAATCCCCTGCAGGGCATTTAATTCCACTGGACAGCATTGAATTCCCTTGGCTCTCATTTAAACACTCTAGACTGTATTTAATTCCAGGGACTATATTTAATTTCCTTTGGACTGTATCTTTTTCCCATGGACTGTATTTAATTCCAGCGGACTAATTAAATCCCCTGCACGTTATATAATTCAACTGGACAGCATTGAATTCCCTTGGCTCTCATTCAAACACTCTGGACTGTATTTAATTCCACTGGACTATATTTAATTTCCTCTCGACTGTATATTTTTTCCATGGACTGTATTAAATTCCAGCGGCATAATTAAATCCCCTGCACGGCATTTAATTCCACTGGACAGGATTGAATTCCCTTGGCTCTCATTTAAACACTCTGGACTGTATTTAATTCCACTGGACTATATTTAATTTCCTCTGGACTGTATCTTTTTCCCATGGACTGTATTTAATTACTGCGGACTAATTAAATCCCCTGCACGGCATTCAATTCCACTGGACAGCATTGAATTCCCTTGGCTCTCATTTAAACACTCTGGACTGTATTTAATTCCACTGGACTATATTTAATTTCCTCTGGACTGTATCTTTTTCCCATGGACTGTATTTAAATTCCAGCGGACTAATTAAATCCCCTGCACGGCATTTAATTCCAATGGACAGGATTGAATTCCCTTGGCTCTCATTTAAACACTCTGGAATGTATTTAATTCCACTGGACTATATTTAATTTTCTCTGGACTGTATCTTTTTCCCATGGCTGTATTTAAATTCCAGCGGACTAATTAAATCCCCTGGACGGCATTTAATTCCACTGGACATCATTGAATTCCCTTGGCTCTCATTTAAACACTCTGGACTGTATTTAATTCCACTGGACTATATTTAATTTCTTTTGGACTGTATCTTTTTCCCATGGACGGTATTTAATTCCAGCGGACTAATTAAATCCCCTGCACGGCATTTAATTCCACTGGACAGCATTGAATTCCCTTGGCTCTCATTTAAACACTCTGGACTGTATTTAATTCCACTGGACTATATTTAATTTCCTCTGGACTCTATCTTTTTCCAATGAACTGTATTTAATTCCAGCGGACTAATTAAATCCCCTGCACGGCATTTAATTCCACTGGACAGGATTGAATTCCCTTGGCTCTCATTTAAACACTCTGGAGTGTATTTAATTCCACTAGACTATATTTAATTTCCTTTGGACTGTATCTTTTTCCCATGGAGCGTATTTAATTCCAGCGGACTAATTAAATCCCCTGCACGGCCTTTAATTCCACTGGACAGCATTGAATTCCCTTGGCTCTCATTTAAACACTCTGGAATGTATTTAATTCCACTGGACTATATTTAATTTCCCTTGGACTGTATCTTTTTCCCATGTAGCGTATTTAATTCCAGCGGACTAATTAAATCCCCTGCACGGCATTTAATTCCACTGGAAAGCATTGAATTCCCTTGGCTCTCATTTAAACACTCTGGAATGTATTTAATTCCACTGGACTATATTTAATTTCCTCTGGACTGTATCCTTTTCCCATGAAATGTATTTAATTCCAGCGGACTAATTAAATCCGCTGCACGGCATTTAATTCCACTGGACAGGATTGAATTCCCTTGGCTCTCATCTAAACACTCTGGACTGTATTTAATTCCACTGGACTATATTTAATTTCCTTTGGACTGTATCTTTTTACCATGGACTGTATTTAATTCCAGCGGACTAATTAAATCCCCTGCACGGCATTTAATTCCACTGGACAGCATTGAATTCCCTTGGCTCTCATTTAAACACTCTGGACTGTATTTAATTTCACTGGACTATATTTAATTTCCTCTGGACTGTATCTTTTTCCCATGGACTGTATTTAATTCCAGCGGACTAATTAAATCCCCTGCACGGCATTTAATTCCACTGGACAGCATTGAATTCCCTTGGCTCTCATTTAAACACTCTAGACTGTATTTAATTCCACTGGACTATATTTAATTTCCTTTGGACTGTATCTTTTTCCCATGGACTGTATTTAATTCCAGCGGACTGATTAAATCCCCTGCACGGCATATAATTCCACTGGACAGCATTGAATTCCCTTGGCTCTCATTCAAACACTCTGGACTGTATTTAATTCCACTGGACTAAATTTAATTTCCTCTCGACTGTATATTTTCTCCATGGACTGTATTAAATTCCAGCGGCATAATTAAATCCCCTGCACGGCATTTAATTCCACTGGACAGGATTGAATTCCCTTGGCTCTCATTTAAACACTCTGGACTGTATTTAATTCCACTGGACTATATTTAATTTCCTCTGGACTGTATCTTTTTCCCATGGACTGTATTTAATTACTGCGGACTAATTAAATCCCCTGCACGGCATTCAATTCCACTGGACAGCATTGAATTCCCTTGGCTCTCATTTAAACACTCTGGACTGTATTTAATTCCACTGGACTATATTTAATATCCTCTGGACTGTATCTTTTTCCCATGGACTGTATTTAAATTCCAGCGGACTAATTAAATCCCCTGCACGGCATTTAATTCCACTGGACAGGATTGAATTCCCTTGGCTCTCATTTAAACACTCTGGAATGTATTTAATTCCACTGGACTATATTTAATTTCCTCTGGACTGTATCTTTTTCCCATGGCTGTATTTAAATTCCAGCGGACTAATTAAATCCCCTGGACGGCATTTAATTCCACTAGACAGCATTGAATTCCCTTGGCTCTCATTTAAACACTCTGGACTGTATTTAATTTCACTGGACTATATTTAATTTTCTCTGGACTGTATCTTTTTCCCATGGACTGTATTTAATTCCAGCGGACTAATTAAATCCCCTGCACGGCATTTAATTCCACTGGACAGCATTGAATTCCCTTGGCTCTCATTTAAACACTCTGGACTGTATTTAATTCCACTGGCATTTTTTTAATTTCCTCTGGACTGTATCTTTTTCCCATGGACTGTATTTAAATTCCAGCGGACTAATTAAATCCCCTGCACGGCATTTAATTCCACTGGACACGATTGAATTCCCTTGGCTCTCATTTAAACACTCTGGACTGTATTTAATTCCACTTGACTATATTTAATTTCCTCTGGACTGTATCTTTTTCCCATGGACTGTATTTAATCCTAGCGGACTAATTAAATCCCCTGCAGGGCATTTAATTCCACTGGACAGCATTGAACTCCCTTGGCTCTCATTTAAACACTCTGGAATGTATTTAATTCCACTGGACTATATTTAATTTCCTCTGGACTGTATCCTTTTCCCATGAAATGTATTTAATTCCAGCGGACTAATTTAATCCGCTGCACGGCATTTTATTCCACTGGACAGGATTGAATTCCCTTGGCTCTCATTTAAACACTCTGGACTGTATTTAATTCCACTGGACTATATTTAATTTCCTTTGGACTGTATCTTTTTCCCATGGACGGTATTTAATTCCAGCGGACTAATTAAATCCCCTGCAGGGCATTTAATTCCACTGGACAGCATTGAATTCCCTTGGCTCTCATTTAAACACTCTGGACTGTATTTAATTCCACTGGACTATATTTAATTTCCTCTGGACTGTACCTTTTTCCCATGGACTGTATTTAATTCCAGCGGACTAATTAAATCCCCTGCACGGCATTAAATTCCACTGGACAGCATTCAATTCCCTTGGCTCTCATTTAAACACTCTGGACAGTATTTAATTCCACTGGCCTTTTTTTAATTTCCTCTGGACTGTATCTTCTTCCCATGGACTGTATTTAATTCCAGCGGACTAATTAAATCCCCTGCACGGCATTTAATTCCACTGGACAGCCTTGAATTCCCTTGGCTCTCATTCAAACACTCTGGACTGTATCTAATTCCACTCGACTATATTTAATTTCCTCTCGACTGTATATTTTTCCCATGGACTTTATTTAATTCCAGTGGACTAATTAAATCCCCTGCACGGCATTTAATTCCACTGGACAGCATTGAATTCCCTTGGCTCTCATCTAAACACTCTGGACTGTATTTAATTCCACTGGACTATATTTAATTTCCTCTGGACTGTATCTTTTTCCCATGGACTGTATTTAATTCCAGCGGACTAATCAAATCCCCTGCACGGCGTTTAATTTCACTGGACAGCATTGAATTCCCTTGGCTCTCATTTAAACACTCTGGACTGTATTTAATTCCACTGGACTATATTTAATTTCCTCTGGACTGTATCATTTTCCCATGGACTGTATTTAATTCCAGTGGACTAATTAAATCCCTTGCACGGCATTTAATTCCACTGGACAGGATTGAATTCTCTTGGCTCTCATTTATACACTCTGGACTGTATTTAATTTCCATGGACTATATTTAATTTCCTCTAGACTGTATCTTTTTTTTCCATGGACTGTATTAAATTCCAGCGGAATAATTAAATCCCCTGCACGGCATTTAATTCCACTGGACAGCATTGGATTCCCTTGGCTCTCATTTAAACACTCTGGACTGTATTTAATTCCACTGGACTATATTTAATTTCCTCTGGACTGTATCTTTTTCCAATGAACTGTATTTAATTCCAGCGGACTAATTAAATCCCCTGCACGGCATTTAATTCCACTGGACAGGATTGAATTCCCTTGGCTCTCATTTAAACACTCTGGACTGTATTTAATTCCACTGGACTATATTTAATTTCCTTTGGACTGTATCTTTTTCCCATGGACCGTATTTAATTCCAGCGGACTAATTAAATCCCCTGCAGGGCATTTAATTCCACTGGACAGCATTGAATTCCCTTGGCTCTCATTTAAACACTCTGGACTGTATTTAATTCCACTGGACTATATTTAATTTCCTCTGGACTGTATCTTTTTCCCATGGACTGTATTTAATTCCAGCGGACTAATCAAATCCCCTGCACGGCGTTTAATTCCACTGGACAACATTGAATTCCCTTGGCTCTCATTTAAACACTCTGGACTGTATTTAATTCCACTGGACTATATTTAATTTCCTCTGGACTGTATCTTTTTCCCATGGACTGTATTTAATTCCAGCGGACTAATTAAATCCCCTGCACGGCATTTAATTCCACTGGACAGCATTGAATTCCCTTGGCTCTCATTTAAACACTCTGGAATGTATTTAATTCCACTGGACTATATTTAATTTCCTCTGGACTGTATCTTTTTTCCATGGACTGTATTTAATTCCAGCGGACTAATTAAATCCCCTGCAGGGCATTTAATTCCACTGGACAGCATTGAATTCCCTTGGCTCTCATTTAAACACTCTGGACTGTATTT
This sequence comes from Ceratothoa steindachneri, assembly GCA_963969495.1. Classification (NCBI taxonomy): domain Eukaryota; kingdom Metazoa; phylum Arthropoda; class Malacostraca; order Isopoda; family Cymothoidae; genus Ceratothoa; species Ceratothoa steindachneri. The sequence continues at coordinate 217,460,693 of OZ018319.1, forward strand.
AATTCCACTGGACTATATTTAATTTCCTCTGGACTGTATCTTTTTCCCATGGACTGTATTTAAATTCCAGCGGACTAATTAAATCCCCTGCACGGCATTTAATTCCAATGGACAGGATTGAATTCCCTTGGCTCTCATTTAAACACTCTGGAATGTATTTAATTCCACTGGACTATATTTAATTTTCTCTGGACTGTATCTTTTTCCCATGGCTGTATTTAAATTCCAGCGGACTAATTAAATCCCCTGGACGGCATTTAATTCCACTGGACATCATTGAATTCCCTTGGCTCTCATTTAAACACTCTGGACTGTATTTAATTCCACTGGACTATATTTAATTTCTTTTGGACTGTATCTTTTTCCCATGGACGGTATTTAATTCCAGCGGACTAATTAAATCCCCTGCACGGCATTTAATTCCACTGGACAGCATTGAATTCCCTTGGCTCTCATTTAAACACTCTGGACTGTATTTAATTCCACTGGACTATATTTAATTTCCTCTGGACTCTATCTTTTTCCAATGAACTGTATTTAATTCCAGCGGACTAATTAAATCCCCTGCACGGCATTTAATTCCACTGGACAGGATTGAATTCCCTTGGCTCTCATTTAAACACTCTGGAGTGTATTTAATTCCACTAGACTATATTTAATTTCCTTTGGACTGTATCTTTTTCCCATGGAGCGTATTTAATTCCAGCGGACTAATTAAATCCCCTGCACGGCCTTTAATTCCACTGGACAGCATTGAATTCCCTTGGCTCTCATTTAAACACTCTGGAATGTATTTAATTCCACTGGACTATATTTAATTTCCCTTGGACTGTATCTTTTTCCCATGTAGCGTATTTAATTCCAGCGGACTAATTAAATCCCCTGCACGGCATTTAATTCCACTGGAAAGCATTGAATTCCCTTGGCTCTCATTTAAACACTCTGGAATGTATTTAATTCCACTGGACTATATTTAATTTCCTCTGGACTGTATCCTTTTCCCATGAAATGTATTTAATTCCAGCGGACTAATTAAATCCGCTGCACGGCATTTAATTCCACTGGACAGGATTGAATTCCCTTGGCTCTCATCTAAACACTCTGGACTGTATTTAATTCCACTGGACTATATTTAATTTCCTTTGGACTGTATCTTTTTACCATGGACTGTATTTAATTCCAGCGGACTAATTAAATCCCCTGCACGGCATTTAATTCCACTGGACAGCATTGAATTCCCTTGGCTCTCATTTAAACACTCTGGACTGTATTTAATTTCACTGGACTATATTTAATTTCCTCTGGACTGTATCTTTTTCCCATGGACTGTATTTAATTCCAGCGGACTAATTAAATCCCCTGCACGGCATTTAATTCCACTGGACAGCATTGAATTCCCTTGGCTCTCATTTAAACACTCTAGACTGTATTTAATTCCACTGGACTATATTTAATTTCCTTTGGACTGTATCTTTTTCCCATGGACTGTATTTAATTCCAGCGGACTGATTAAATCCCCTGCACGGCATATAATTCCACTGGACAGCATTGAATTCCCTTGGCTCTCATTCAAACACTCTGGACTGTATTTAATTCCACTGGACTATATTTAATTTCCTCTCGACTGTATATTTTCTCCATGGACTGTATTAAATTCCAGCGGCATAATTAAATCCCCTGCACGGCATTTAATTCCACTGGACAGGATTGAATTCCCTTGGCTCTCATTTAAACACTCTGGACTGTATTTAATTCCACTGGACTATATTTAATTTCCTCTGGACTGTATCTTTTTCCCATGGACTGTATTTAATTACTGCGGACTAATTAAATCCCCTGCACGGCATTCAATTCCACTGGACAGCATTGAATTCCCTTGGCTCTCATTTAAACACTCTGGACTGTATTTAATTCCACTGGACTATATTTAATATCCTCTGGACTGTATCTTTTTCCCATGGACTGTATTTAAATTCCAGCGGACTAATTAAATCCCCTGCACGGCATTTAATTCCACTGGACAGGATTGAATTCCCTTGGCTCTCATTTAAACACTCTGGAATGTATTTAATTCCACTGGACTATATTTAATTTCCTCTGGACTGTATCTTTTTCCCATGGCTGTATTTAAATTCCAGCGGACTAATTAAATCCCCTGGACGGCATTTAATTCCACTAGACAGCATTGAATTCCCTTGGCTCTCATTTAAACACTCTGGACTGTATTTAATTTCACTGGACTATATTTAATTTTCTCTGGACTGTATCTTTTTCCCATGGACTGTATTTAATTCCAGCGGACTAATTAAATCCCCTGCACGGCATTTAATTCCACTGGACAGCATTGAATTCCCTTGGCTCTCATTTAAACACTCTGGACTGTATTTAATTCCACTGGCATTTTTTTAATTTCCTCTGGACTGTATCTTTTTCCCATGGACTGTATTTAAATTCCAGCGGACTAATTAAATCCCCTGCACGGCATTTAATTCCACTGGACACGATTGAATTCCCTTGGATCTCATTTAAACACTCTGGACTGTATTTAATTCCACTTGACTATATTTAATTTCCTCTGGACTGTATCTTTTTCCCATGGACTGTATTTAATCCTAGCGGACTAATTAAATCCCCTGCAGGGCATTTAATTCCACTGGACAGCATTGAACTCCCTTGGCTCTCATTTAAACACTCTGGAATGTATTTAATTCCACTGGACTATATTTAATTTCCTCTGGACTGTATCCTTTTCCCATGAAATGTATTTAATTCCAGCGGACTAATTTAATCCGCTGCACGGCATTTTATTCCACTGGACAGGATTGAATTCCCTTGGCTCTCATTTAAACACTCTGGACTGTATTTAATTCCACTGGACTATATTTAATTTCCTTTGGACTGTATCTTTTTCCCATGGACGGTATTTAATTCCAGCGGACTAATTAAATCCCCTGCAGGGCATTTAATTCCACTGGACAGCATTGAATTCCCTTGGCTCTCATTTAAACACTCTGGACTGTATTTAATTCCACTGGACTATATTTAATTTCCTCTGGACTGTACCTTTTTCCCATGGACTGTATTTAATTCCAGCGGACTAATTAAATCCCCTGCACGGCATTAAATTCCACTGGACAGCATTCAATTCCCTTGGCTCTCATTTAAACACTCTGGACAGTATTTAATTCCACTGGCCTTTTTTTAATTTCCTCTGGACTGTATCTTCTTCCCATGGACTGTATTTAATTCCAGCGGACTAATTAAATCCCCTGCACGGCATTTAATTCCACTGGACAGCCTTGAATTCCCTTGGCTCTCATTCAAACACTCTGGACTGTATCTAATTCCACTCGACTATATTTAATTTCCTCTCGACTGTATATTTTTCCCATGGACTTTATTTAATTCCAGTGGACTAATTAAATCCCCTGCACGGCATTTAATTCCACTGGACAGCATTGAATTCCCTTGGCTCTCATCTAAACACTCTGGACTGTATTTAATTCCACTGGACTATATTTAATTTCCTCTGGACTGTATCTTTTTCCCATGGACTGTATTTAATTCCAGCGGACTAATCAAATCCCCTGCACGGCGTTTAATTTCACTGGACAGCATTGAATTCCCTTGGCTCTCATTTAAACACTCTGGACTGTATTTAATTCCACTGGACTATATTTAATTTCCTCTGGACTGTATCATTTTCCCATGGACTGTATTTAATTCCAGTGGACTAATTAAATCCCTTGCACGGCATTTAATTCCACTGGACAGGATTGAATTCTCTTGGCTCTCATTTATACACTCTGGACTGTATTTAATTTCCATGGACTATATTTAATTTCCTCTAGACTGTATCTTTTTTTTCCATGGACTGTATTAAATTCCAGCGGAATAATTAAATCCCCTGCACGGCATTTAATTCCACTGGACAGCATTGGATTCCCTTGGCTCTCATTTAAACACTCTGGACTGTATTTAATTCCACTGGACTATATTTAATTTCCTCTGGACTGTATCTTTTTCCAATGAACTGTATTTAATTCCAGCGGACTAATTAAATCCCCTGCACGGCATTTAATTCCACTGGACAGGATTGAATTCCCTTGGCTCTCATTTAAACACTCTGGACTGTATTTAATTCCACTGGACTATATTTAATTTCCTTTGGACTGTATCTTTTTCCCATGGACCGTATTTAATTCCAGCGGACTAATTAAATCCCCTGCAGGGCATTTAATTCCACTGGACAGCATTGAATTCCCTTGGCTCTCATTTAAACACTCTGGACTGTATTTAATTCCACTGGACTATATTTAATTTCCTCTGGACTGTATCTTTTTCCCATGGACTGTATTTAATTCCAGCGGACTAATCAAATCCCCTGCACGGCGTTTAATTCCACTGGACAACATTGAATTCCCTTGGCTCTCATTTAAACACTCTGGACTGTATTTAATTCCACTGGACTATATTTAATTTCCTCTGGACTGTATCTTTTTCCCATGGACTGTATTTAATTCCAGCGGACTAATTAAATCCCCTGCACGGCATTTAATTCCACTGGACAGCATTGAATTCCCTTGGCTCTCATTTAAACACTCTGGAATGTATTTAATTCCACTGGACTATATTTAATTTCCTCTGGACTGTATCTTTTTTCCATGGACTGTATTTAATTCCAGCGGACTAATTAAATCCCCTGCAGGGCATTTAATTCCACTGGACAGCATTGAATTCCCTTGGCTCTCATTTAAACACTCTAGACTGTATTTAATTCCAGGGACTATATTTAATTTCCTTTGGACTGTATCTTTTTCCCATGGACTGTATTTAATTCCAGCGGACTAATTAAATCCCCTGCACGTTATATAATTCAACTGGACAGCATTGAATTCCCTTGGCTCTCATTCAAACACTCTGGACTGTATTTAATTCCACTGGACTATATTTAATTTCCTCTCGACTGTATATTTTTTCCATGGACTGTATTAAATTCCAGCGGCATAATTAAATCCCCTGCACGGCATTTAATTCCACTGGACAGGATTGAATTCCCTTGGCTCTCATTTAAACACTCTGGACTGTATTTAATTCCACTGGACTATATTTAATTTCCTCTGGACTGTATCTTTTTCCCATGGACTGTATTTAATTACTGCGGACTAATTAAATCCCCTGCACGGCATTCAATTCCACTGGACAGCATTGAATTCCCTTGGCTCTCATTTAAACACTCTGGACTGTATTTAATTCCACTGGACTATATTTAATTTCCTCTGGACTGTATCTTTTTCCCATGGACTGTATTTAAATTCCAGCGGACTAATTAAATCCCCTGCACGGCATTTAATTCCAATGGACAGGATTGAATTCCCTTGGCTCTCATTTAAACACTCTGGAATGTATTTAATTCCACTGGACTATATTTAATTTCCTCTGGACTGTATCTTTTTCCCATGGCTGTATTTAAATTCCAGCGGACTAATTAAATCCCCTGGACGGCATTTAATTCCACTGGACATCATTGAATTCCCTTGGCTCTCATTTAAACACTCTGGACTGTATTTAATTCCACTGGACTATATTTAATTTCTTTTGGACTGTATCTTTTTCCCATGGACGGTATTTAATTCCAGCGGACTAATTAAATCCCCTGCACGGCATTTAATTCCACTGGACAGCATTGAATTCCCTTGGCTCTCATTTAAACACTCTGGACTGTATTTAATTCCACTGGACTATATTTAATTTCCTCTGGACTCTATCTTTTTCCAATGAACTGTATTTAATTCCAGCGGACTAATTAAATCCCCTGCACGGCATTTAATTCCACTGGACAGGATTGAATTCCCTTGGCTCTCATTTAAACACTCTGGAGTGTATTTAATTCCACTAGACTATATTTAATTTCCTTTGGACTGTATCTTTTTCCCATGGAGCGTATTTAATTCCAGCGGACTAATTAAATCCCCTGCACGGCCTTTAATTCCACTGGACAGCATTGAATTCCCTTGGCTCTCATTTAAACACTCTGGAATGTATTTAATTCCACTGGACTATATTTAATTTCCCTTGGACTGTATCTTTTTCCCATGTAGCGTATTTAATTCCAGCGGACTAATTAAATCCCCTGCACGGCATTTAATTCCACTGGAAAGCATTGAATTCCCTTGGCTCTCATTTAAACACTCTGGAATGTATTTAATTCCACTGGACTATATTTAATTTCCTCTGGACTGTATCCTTTTCCCATGAAATGTATTTAATTCCAGCGGACTAATTAAATCCGCTGCACGGCATTTAATTCCACTGGACAGGATTGAATTCCCTTGGCTCTCATCTAAACACTCTGGACTGTATTTAATTCCACTGGACTATATTTAATTTCCTTTGGACTGTATCTTTTTACCATGGACTGTATTTAATTCCAGCGGACTAATTAAATCCCCTGCACGGCATTTAATTCCACTGGACAGCATTGAATTCCCTTGGCTCTCATTTAAACACTCTGGACTGTATTTAATTTCACTGGACTATATTTAATTTCCTCTGGACTGTATCTTTTTCCCATGGACTGTATTTAATTCCAGCGGACTAATTAAATCCCCTGCACGGCATTTAATTCCACTGGACAGCATTGAATTCCCTTGGCTCTCATTTAAACACTCTAGACTGTATTTAATTCCACTGGACTATATTTAATTTCCTTTGGACTGTATCTTTTTCCCATGGACTGTATTTAATTCCAGCGGACTGATTAAATCCCCTGCACGGCATATAATTCCACTGGACAGCATTGAATTCCCTTGGCTCTCATTCAAACACTCTGGACTGTATTTAATTCCACTGGACTATATTTAATTTCCTCTCGACTGTATATTTTCTCCATGGACTGTATTAAATTCCAGCGGCATAATTAAATCCCCTGCACGGCATTTAATTCCACTGGACAGGATTGAATTCCCTTGGCTCTCATTTAAACACTCTGGACTGTATTTAATTCCACTGGACTATATTTAATTTCCTCTGGACTGTATCTTTTTCCCATGGACTGTATTTAATTACTGCGGACTAATTAAATCCCCTGCACGGCATTCAATTCCACTGGACAGCATTGAATTCCCTTGGCTCTCATTTAAACACTCTGGACTGTATTTAATTCCACTGGACTATATTTAATATCCTCTGGACTGTATCTTTTTCCCATGGACTGTATTTAAATTCCAGCGGACTAATTAAATCCCCTGCACGGCATTTAATTCCACTGGACAGGATTGAATTCCCTTGGCTCTCATTTAAACACTCTGGAATGTATTTAATTCCACTGGACTATATTTAATTTCCTCTGGACTGTATCTTTTTCCCATGGCTGTATTTAAATTCCAGCGGACTAATTAAATCCCCTGGACGGCATTTAATTCCACTGGACATCATTGAATTCCCTTGGCTCTCATTTAAACACTCTGGACTGTATTTAATTTCACTGGACTATATTTAATTTTCTCTGGACTGTATCTTTTTCCCATGGACTGTATTTAATTCCAGCGGACTAATTAAATCCCCTGCACGGCATTTAATTCCACTGGACAGCATTGAATTCCCTTGGCTCTCATTTAAACACTCTGGACTGTATTTAATTCCACTGGCATTTTTTTAATTTCCTCTGGACTGTATCTTTTTCCCATGGACTGTATTTAAATTCCAGCGGACTAATTAAATCCCCTGCACGGCATTTAATTCCACTGGACACGATTGAATTCCCTTGGCTCTCATTTAAACACTCTGGACTGTATTTAATTCCACTTGACTATATTTAATTTCCTCTGGACTGTATCTTTTTCCCATGGACTGTATTTAATCCTAGCGGACTAATTAAATCCCCTGCAGGGCATTTAATTCCACTGGACAGCATTGAACTCCCTTGGCTCTCATTTAAACACTCTGGAATGTATTTAATTCCACTGGACTATATTTAATTTCCTCTGGACTGTATCCTTTTCCCATGAAATGTATTTAATTCCAGCGGACTAATTTAATCCGCTGCACGGCATTTTATTCCACTGGACAGGATTGAATTCCCTTGGCTCTCATTTAAACACTCTGGACTGTATTTAATTCCACTGGACTATATTTAATTTCCTTTGGACTGTATCTTTTTCCCATGGACGGTATTTAATTCCAGCGGACTAATTAAATCCCCTGCAGGGCATTTAATTCCACTGGACAGCATTGAATTCCCTTGGCTCTCATTTAAACACTCTGGACTGTATTTAATTCCACTGGACTATATTTAATTTCCTCTGGACTGTACCTTTTTCCCATGGACTGTATTTAATTCCAGCGGACTAATTAAATCCCCTGCACGGCATTAAATTCCACTGGACAGCATTCAATTCCCTTGGCTCTCATTTAAACACTCTGGACAGTATTTAATTCCACTGGCCTTTTTTTAATTTCCTCTGGACTGTATCTTCTTCCCATGGACTGTATTTAATTCCAGCGGACTAATTAAATCCCCTGCACGGCATTTAATTCCACTGGACAGCCTTGAATTCCCTTGGCTCTCATTCAAACACTCTGGACTGTATCTAATTCCACTCGACTATATTTAATTTCCTCTCGACTGTATATTTTTCCCATGGACTTTATTTAATTCCAGTGGACTAATTAAATCCCCTGCACGGCATTTAATTCCACTGGACAGCATTGAATTCCCTTGGCTCTCATCTAAACACTCTGGACTGTATTTAATTCCACTGGACTATATTTAATTTCCTCTGGACTGTATCTTTTTCCCATGGACTGTATTTAATTCCAGCGGACTAATCAAATCCCCTGCACGGCGTTTAATTTCACTGGACAGCATTGAATTCCCTTGGCTCTCATTTAAACACTCTGGACTGTATTTAATTCCACTGGACTATATTTAATTTCCTCTGGACTGTATCATTTTCCCATGGACTGTATTTAATTCCAGTGGACTAATTAAATCCCTTGCACGGCATTTAATTCCACTGGACAGGATTGAATTCTCTTGGCTCTCATTTATACACTCTGGACTGTATTTAATTTCCATGGACTATATTTAATTTCCTCTAGACTGTATCTTTTTTTTCCATGGACTGTATTAAATTCCAGCGGAATAATTAAATCCCCTGCACGGCATTTAATTCCACTGGACAGCATTGGATTCCCTTGGCTCTCATTTAAACACTCTGGACTGTATTTAATTCCACTGGACTATATTTAATTTCCTCTGGACTGTATCTTTTTCCAATGAACTGTATTTAATTCCAGCGGACTAATTAAATCCCCTGCACGGCATTTAATTCCACTGGACAGGATTGAATTCCCTTGGCTCTCATTTAAACACTCTGGACTGTATTTAATTCCACTGGACTATATTTAATTTCCTTTGGACTGTATCTTTTTCCCATGGACCGTATTTAATTCCAGCGGACTAATTAAATCCCCTGCAGGGCATTTAATTCCACTGGACAGCATTGAATTCCCTTGGCTCTCATTTAAACACTCTGGACTGTATTTAATTCCACTGGACTATATTTAATTTCCTCTGGACTGTATCTTTTTCCCATGGACTGTATTTAATTCCAGCGGACTAATCAAATCCCCTGCACGGCGTTTAATTCCACTGGACAACATTGAATTCCCTTGGCTCTCATTTAAACACTCTGGACTGTATTTAATTCCACTGGACTATATTTAATTTCCTCTGGACTGTATCTTTTTCCCATGGACTGTATTTAATTCCAGCGGACTAATTAAATCCCCTGCACGGCATTTAATTCCACTGGACAGCATTGAATTCCCTTGGCTCTCATTTAAACACTCTGGAATGTATTTAATTCCACTGGACTATATTTAATTTCCTCTGGACTGTATCTTTTTTCCATGGACTGTATTTAATTCCAGCGGACTAATTAAATCCCCTGCAGGGCATTTAATTCCACTGGACAGCATTGAATTCCCTTGGCTCTCATTTAAACACTCTAGACTGTATTTAATTCCAGGGACTATATTTAATTTCCTTTGGACTGTATCTTTTTCCCATGGACTGTATTTAATTCCAGCGGACTAATTAAATCCACTGCACGGCATATGATTCCACTGGACAGCATTGAATTCACTTGGCTCTCATTCAAACACTCTGGACTGTATTTAATTCCACTGGACTATATTTAATTTCCTCTCGACTGTATATTTTTTCCATGGACTGTATTAAATTCCAGCGGCATAATTAAATCCCCTGCACGGCATTTAATTCCACTGGACAGGATTGAATTCCCTTGGCTCTCATTTAAACACTCTGGACTGTATTTAATTCCACTGGACTATATTTAATTTCCTCTGGACTGTATCTTTTTCCCATGGACTGTATTTAATTACTGCGGACTAATTAAATCCCCTGCACGGCATTCAATTCCACTGGACAGCATTGAATTCCCGTGGCTCTCATTTAAACACTCTGGACTGTATTTAATTCCACTGGACTATATTTAATTTCCTCTGGACTGTATCTTTTTCCCATGGACTGTATTTAAATTCCAGCGGACTAATTAAATCCCCTGCACGGCATTTAATTCCAATGGACAGGATTGAATTCCCTTGGCTCTCATTTAAACACTCTGGAATGTATTTAATTCCACTGGACTATATTTAATTTCCTCTGGACTGTATCTTTTTCCCATGGCTGTATTTAAATTCCAGCGGACTAATTAAATCCCCTGGACGGCATTTAATTCCACTGGACATCATTGAATTCCCTTGGCTCTCATTTAAACACTCTGGACTGTATTTAATTCCACTGGACTATATTTAATTTCTTTTGGACTGTATCTTTTTCCCATGGACGGTATTTAATTCCAGCGGACTAATTAAATCCCCTGCACGGCATTTAATTCCACTGGACAGCATTGAATTCCCTTGGCTCTCATTTAAACACTCTGGACTGTATTTAATTCCACTGGACTATATTTAATTTCCTCTGGACTCTATCTTTTTCCAATGAACTGTATTTAATTCCAGCGGACTAATTAAATCCCCTGCACGGCATTTAATTCCACTGGACAGGATTGAATTCCCTTGGCTCTCATTTAAACACTCTGGACTGTATTTAATTCCACTAGACTATATTTAATTTCCTTTGGACTGTATCTTTTTCCCATGGAGCGTATTTAATTCCAGCGGACTAATTAAATCCCCTGCACGGCATTTAATTCCACTGGACAGCATTGAATTCCCTTGGCTCTCATTTAAACACTCTGGAATGTATTTAATTCCACTGGACTATATTTAATTTCCTCTGGACTGTATCTTTTTCCCATGGACTGTATTTAATTCCAGCGGACTAATTAAATCCCCTGCACGGCATTTAATTCCACTGGACAGCATTGAATTCCCTTGGCTCTCATTTAAACACTCTGAAATGTATTTAATTCCACTGGACTATATTTAATTTCCTTTGGACTGTATCTTTTTCCCATGGAGCGTATTTAATTCCAGCGGACTAATTAAATCCCCTGCACGGCATTTAATTCCACTGGACAGCATTGAATTCCCTTGGCTCTCATTTAAACACTCTGGAATGTATTTAATTCCACTGGACTATATTTAATTTCCTCTGGACTGTATCCTTTTCCCATGAAATGTATTTAATTCCAGCGGACTAATTAAATCCGCTGCACGGCATTTAATTCCACTGGACAGGATTGAATTCCCTTGGCTCTCATCTAAACACTCTGGACTGTATTTAATTCCACTGGACTATATTTAATTTCCTTTGGACTGTATCTTTTTACCATGGACTGTATTTAATTCCAGCGGACTAATTAAATCCCCTGCACGGCATTTAATTCCACTGGACAGCATTGAATTCCCTTGGCTCTCATTTAAACACTCTGGACTGTATTTAATTTCACTGGACTATATTTAATTTCCTCTGGACTGTATCTTTTTCCCATGGACTGTATTTAATTCCAGCGGACTAATTAAATCCCCTGCACGGCATTTAATTCCACTGGACAGCATTGAATTCCCTTGGCTCTCATTTAAACACTCTAGACTGTATTTAATTCCACTGGACTATATTTAATTTCCTTTGGACTGTATCTTTTTCCCATGGACTGTATTTAATTCCACCGGACTGATTAAATCCCCTGCACGGCATATAATTCCACTGGACAGCATTGAATTCCCTTGGCTCTCATTCAAACACTCTGGACTGTATTTAATTCCACTGGACTATATTTAATTTCCTCTCGACTGTATATTTTTTCCATGGACTGTATTAAATTCCAGCGGCATAATTAAATCCCCTGCACGGCATTTAATTCCACTGGACAGGATTGAATTCCCTTGGCTCTCATTTAAACACTCTGGACTGTATTTAATTCCACTGGACTATATTTAATTTCCTCTGGACTGTATCTTTTTCCCATGGACTGTATTTAATTACTGCGGACTAATTAAATCCCCTGCACGGCATTCAATTCCACTGGACAGCATTGAATTCCCTTGGCTCTCATTTAAACACTCTGGACTGTATTTAATTCCACTGGACTATATTTAATTTCCTCTGGACTGTATCTTTTTCCCATGGACTGTATTTAATTACTGCGGACTAATTAAATCCCCTGGACGGCATTTAATTCCACTGGACATCTTTGAATTCCCTTGGCTCTCATTTAAACACTCTGGACTGTATTTAATTTCACTGGACTATATTTAATTTCCTCTGGACTGTATCTTTTTCCCATGGACTGTATTTAATTCCAGCGAACTAATTAAATCCCCTGCACGGCATTTAATTCCACTGGACAGCATTGAATTCCCTTGGCTCTCATTTAAACACTCTGGACTGTATTTAATTCCACTGGCATTTTTTTAATTTCCTCTGGACTGTATCTTTTTCCCATGGACTGTATTTAAATTCCAGCGGACTAATTAAATCCCCTGCACGGCATTTAATTCCACTGGACAGGATTGAATTCCCTTGGCTCTCATTTAAACACTCTGCACTGTATTTAATTCCACTTGACTATATTTAATTTCCTCTGGACTGTATCTTTTTCCCATGGACTGTATTTAATTCCAGCGGACTAATTAAATCCCCTGCAGGGCATTTAATTCCACTGGACAGCATTGAACTCCCTTGGCTCTCATTTAAACACTCTGGAATGTATTTAATTCCACTGGACTATATTTAATTTCCTCTGGACTGTATCCTTTTCCCATGAAATGTATTTAATTCCAGCGGACTAATTAAATCCGCTGCACGGCATTTTATTCCACTGGACAGGATTGAATTCCCTTGGCTCTCATTTAAACACTCTGGACTGTATTTAATTCCACTGGACTATATTTAATTTCCTTTGGACTGTATCTTTTTCCCATGGACGGTATTTAATTCCAGCGGACTAATTAAATCCCCTGCACGGCATTTAATTCCACTGGACAGCATTGAATTCCCTTGGCTCTCATTTAAACACTCTGGACTGTATTTAATTCCACTGGACTATATTTAATTTCCTCTGGACTGTACCTTTTTCCCATGGACTGTATTTAATTCCAGCGGACTAATTAAATCCCCTGCACGGCATTAAATTCCACTGGACAGCATTCAATTCCCTTGGCTCTCATTTAAACACTCTGGACTGTATTTAATTCCACTGGCCTTTTTTTAATTTCCTCTGGACTGTATCTTCTTCCCATGGACTGTATTTAATTCCAGCGGACTAATTAAATCCCCTGCACGGCATTTAATTCCACTGGACAGCCTTGAATTCCCTTGGCTCTCATTCAAACACTCTGGACTGTATTTAATTCCACTCGACTATATTTAATTTCCTCTGGACTGTATCTTTTTCCCATGGACTGTATTTAATTCCAGCGGACTAATCAAATCCCCTGCACGGCGTTTAATTCCACTGGACAGCATTGAATTCCCTTGGCTCTCATTTAAACACTCTGGACTGTATTTAATTCCACTGGACTATATTTAATTTCCTCTGGACTGTATCATTTTCCCATGGACTGTATTTAATTCCAGTGGACTAATTAAATCCCCTGCACGGCATTTAATTCCACTGGACAGGATTGAATTCCCTTGGCTCTCATTTATACACTCTGGACTGTATTTAATTTCCATGGACTATATTTAATTTCCTTTGGACTGTATCTTTTTCTATGGACGGTATTTAATTCCAGCGGACTAATTAAATCCCCTGCACGGCATTTAATTGCACTGGACAGCATTGAATTCCCTTGGCTCTCATTTAAACACTCTGGACTGTATTTAATTCCACTGGACTATATTTAATTTCCTCTGGACCTTACCTTTTTCCCATGGACTGTATTTAATTCCAGCGGACTAATTAAATCCGCTGCACGGCTTTTAATTCCGCTGGACAGCATTGAATTCCCTTGGCTCTCATTTAAACACTCTGGAATGTATTTAATTCCACTGGACTATTTTAAATTTCCTCTGGACCGTATCTTATTTCTATGGACTGTATTTAATTCCAGCGGACTAATTAAATCCCCTGCACGGCATTTAATTCCACTGGACATCATTGAATTCCCTTGGCTCTCATTTAAATACTCTGGACTGTATTTAATTCCACTGGACTATATTTAATTTCCTCTGGACTGTATCTTTTTCCCATGGACTGTATTTAAATTTCAGCGGACTAATTAAATCCCCTGCACGGCATTTAATTCCACTGGACAGGATTGAATTCCCTTGGCTCTCATTTAAACACTGTGGACTGTATTTACTTCCACTTGACTATATTTAATTTCCTCTGGACTGTATCTTTTTCCCATGGACTGTATTTAATTCCAGCGGACTAATTAAATCCCCTGCAGGGCATTTAATTCCACTGGACAGCATTGAACTCCCTTGGCTCTCATTTAAACACTCTGGAAGAAAATTTAATTCCACTGGACTATATTTAATTTCCTCTGGACTGTATCTTTTTCCCATGGACTGTATTTAATTCCAGTGGACTAATTAAATCCCCTGCACGGCATTTAATTCCACTGGACAGGATTGAATTCCCTTGGCTCTCATTTAAACACTCTGGACTGTATTTAATTCCACTAGACTATATTTAATTTCCTCTGGACTGTATCTTTTTCCGATGGACTGTATTTAATTCCAGCGGACTATTTAAATCCCCTGCACGGCATTTAATTCCACTGGACAGCATTGAATTCCCTTGGCTCTCATTTAAACACTCTGGAATGTATTTAATTCCACTGGCCTATATTTAATTTCCTCTGGACTGTATCTTTTTCCTATGGACTGTATTTAATTCTAGCGGACTAATTAAATCCCCTGCAGGGCATTTAATTCCACTGGACAGCATTGAATTCCCTTGGCTCTCATTTAAACACTCTGGACTGTATTTAATTCCACTGGACTATATTTAATTTCCTTTGGACTGTATCTTTTTCCCATGGACGGTATTTAATTCCAGCGGACTAATTAAATCCCCTGCACGGCATTTAATTGCACTGGACAGCATTGAATTCCCTTAGCTCTCATTTAAACACTCTGGACTGTATTTAATTCCACTGGACTATATTTAATTTCCTCTGGACCTTACCTTTTTCCCATGGACTGTATTTAATTCTAGCGGACTAATTAAATCCGCTGCACGGCTTTTAATTCCGCTGGACAGCATTGAATTCCCTTGGCTCTCATTTAAACACTCTGGAATGTATTTAATTCCACTGGACTATTTTAAATTTCCTCTGGACTGTATCTTATTTCCATGGACTGTATTTAATTCCAGCGGACTAATTAAATCCCCTGCACGGCATTTAATTCCACTGGACAGCATTGAATTCCCTTGGCTCTCATTTAAATACTCTGGACTGTATTTAATTCCACTGGACTATATTTAATTTCCTCTGGACTGTATCTTTTTCCCATGGACTGTATTTAAATTCCAGCGGACTAATTAAATCCCCTGCACGGCATTTAATTCCACTGGACAGGATTGAATTCCCTTGGCTCTCATTTAAACACTCTGGACTGTATTTAATTCCGCTTGACTATATTTAATTTCCTCTGGACTGTATCTTTTTCCCATGGAGTGTATTTAATTCCAGCGGACTAATTAAATCCCCTGCAGGGCATTTAATTCCACTGGACAGCATTGAACTCCCTTGGCTCTCATTTAAACACTCTGGAATGTATTTAATTCCACTGGACTATATTTAATTTCCTCTGGACTGTATCTTTTTCCCATGGACTGTATTTAATTCCAGCGGACTAATTAAATCCCCTGCACGGCATTAAATTCCACTGGACAGCATTCAATTCCCTTGGCTCTCATTTAAACACTCTGGACTGTATTTAATTCCACTGGCCTTTTTTTAATTTCCTCTGTACTGTATCTTTTTCCCATGGACTGTATTTAATTCCAGCGGACTAATTAAATCCCCTGCACGGCATTTAATTCCACTGGACAGGATTGAATTCCCTTGGCTCTCATTTAAACACTCTGGACTGTATTTAATTCCACTGGACTATATTTAATTTCCTCTGGACTGTATCTTTTTCCCATGGACTGTATTTAATTCCAGCGGACTAATTAAATCCCCTGCACGGCATTTAATTCCACTGGACAGCATTTAATTCCCTTGGCTCTCATTTAAACACTCTGGAATGTATTTAATTCCACTGGAATATATTTAATTTCCTCTGGACTGTATCTTTTTCCCATGGACTGTATTTAATTCAAGCGGACTAATTAAATCCCCTGCACGGCATTTAATTCCACTGCACAGCATTGAATTCCCTTGGCTCTCATTTAAACACTCTGGACTGTATTTAATTCCACTGGACTATATTTAATTTCCTTTGGACTGTATCTTTTTACCATGGACTGTATTTAATTCCAGCGGACTAATTAAATCCCCTACACGGCATTTAATTCCACTGGACAGCATTGAATTCCCTTGGCTCTCATTTAAACACTCTGGACTGTATTTAATTCCACTAACCTATATTTAATTTCATCTGGACTGTACCTTTTTTCCATAGACTGTATTTAATTCCAGCGGACTAATCAAATCCCCTGCACGGCGTTTAATTCCACTGGACAGCATTGAATTCCCTTGGCTCTCATTTAAACACTCTGGACTGTATTTAATTCCACTGGACTATATTTAATTTCCTCTGGACTGTATCTTTTTCCCATGGACTGTATTTAATTCCAGCGGACTAATTAAATCCCCTGCACGGCATTTAATTCCACTGGACAGGATTGAATTACCTTGGCTCTCATTTATACACTCTGGACTGTATTTAATTTCACTGGACTATATTTAATTTCCTCTGGACTGTATCTTTTTCCCATGGACTGTATTTAATTCCAGCGGACTATTTAAATCCCCTGCACGGCATTTAATTCCACTGGACAGGATTGAATTCCCTTGGCTCTCATTTAAACACTCTGAACTGTATTTAATTCCACTGGACTATATTTAATTTCCTCTGGACTGTATCTTTTTCCCATGGACTGTATTTAATTTTAGCGGACTAATTAAATCCCCTGCACGGCATTTAATTCCAGTGGACAGGATTTAATTCCCTTGGCTCTCATTTATACACTCTGGACTGTATTTAATTTCCATGGACTATATTTAATTTCCTCTAGACTGTATCTTTTTCCAATAAACTGTATTTAATTCCAGCGGACTAATTAAATCCCCTGCACGGCATTTAATTCCACTGGACAGCATTGAATTCCCTTGGCTCTCATTTAAACACTCTGGACTGTATTTAATTTCACTGGACTATATTTAATTTGCTCTGGACTGTATCTTTTTTCCATGGACTGTATTTAATTCCAGCGGACTAATTAAATCCCCTGCACGGCATTTAATTCCACTGGACAGCATTGAATTCCCTTGGCTCTCATTTAAACACTCTGGACTGTATTTAATTCCACTAGACTATATTTAATTTCCTCTGGACTGTACCTTTTTCCCATGGAATGTATTTAATTCCAGCGGACTAATTAAATCCCCTGCACGGCATTTAATTGCACTGGACAGGATTGAATTCCCTTGGCTCTCATTTAAACACTCTGGACTGTATTTAATTCCACTGGACTATATTTAATTTCCTCTGGACTGTATCTTTTTCCCATGGACTGTATTTAATTCCAGCGGACTAATTAAATCCCCTGCACGGCATTTAATTCCACTAGACAGCATTGAATTCCTTTGGCTCTCATTTAAACAGTCTAGAATGTATTTAATTCCACTGGACTATATTTCATTTTCTCTGGACTCTATCTTTTTCTCATGGACTGTATTTAATTCCAGCGGACTAATTAAATCCCCTGCACGGCATTTAATTCCACTGGACAGGATTGAATTCCCTTGGCTCTCATTTAAACACTCTGGACTGTATTTAATTCCACTAGACTATATTTAATTTCCTCTGGACTGTATCTTTTTCCCATGGACTGTATTTAATTCCAGCGGACTATTTAAATCCCCTGCACGGCATTTAATTCCACTGGACAGCATTGAATTCCCTTGGCTCTCATTTAAACACTCTGGAATGTATTTAATTCCACTGGCCTATATTTAATTTCCTCTGGACTGTATCTTTTTCCTATGGACTGTATTTAATTCTAGCGGACTAATTAAATCCCCTGCACGGCATTTAATTCCACTGGACAGCATTGAATTCCCTTGGCTCTCATTTAAACACTCTGGACTGTATTTAATTCCACTGGACTATATTTAATTTCCTTTGGACTGTATCTTTTTCCCATGGACGGTATTTAATTCCAGCGGACTAATTAAATCCCCTGCACGGCATTTAATTGCACTGGAAGGCATTGAATTCCCTTGGCTCTCATTTAAACACTCTGGACTGTATTTAATTCCACTGGGCTATATTTAATTTCCTCTGGACTGTATCTTTTTCCCATGGACTGTATTTAATTCCAGCGGACTAATTAAATCCCCTGCACGGCATTTAATTCCACTGGACAGGATTTAATTCCCTTGGCTCTCATTTATACACTCTGGACTGTATTTAATTTCCATGGACTATATTTAATTTCCTCTAGACTGTATCTTTTTCCAATAAACTGTATTTAATTCCAGCGGATTAATTAAATCCCCTGCACGGCATTTAATTCCACTGGACAGCATTGAATTCCCTTGGCTCTCATTTAAACACTCTGGACTGTATTTAATTTCACTGGACTATATTTAATTTGCTCTGGACTGTATCTTTTTTCCATGGACTGTATTTAATTCCAGCGGACTAATTAAATCCCCTGCACGGCATTTAATTCCACTGGACAGCATTGAATTCCCTTGGCTCTCATTTAAACACTCTGGACTGTATTTAATTCCACTAGACTATATTTAATTTCCTCTGGACTGTACCTTTTTCCCATGGACTGTATTTAATTCCAGCGGACTAATTAAATCCCCTGCACGGCATTTAATTGCACTGGACAGGATTGAATTCCCTTGGCTCTCATTTAAACACTCTGGACTGTATTTAATTCCACTGGACTATATTTAATTTCCTCTGGACTGTATCTTTTTCCCATGGACTGTATTTAATTCCAGCGGACTAATTAAATCCCCTGCACGGCATTTAATTCCACTAGACAGCATTGAATTCCTTTGGCTCTCATTTAAACAGTCTAGAATGTATTTAATTCCACTGGACTATATTTCATTTTCTCTGGACTCTATCTTTTTCTCATGGACTGTATTTAATTCCAGCGGACTAATTAAATCCCCTGCACGGCATTTAATTCCACTGGACAGGATTGAATTCCCTTGGCTCTCATTTAAACACTCTGGACTGTATTTAATTCCACTAGACTATATTTAATTTCCTCTGGACTGTATCTTTTTCCCATGGACTGTATTTAATTCCAGCGGACTATTTAAATCCCCTGCACGGCATTTAATTCCACTGGACAGCATTGAATTCCCTTGGCTCTCATTTAAACACTCTGGAATGTATTTAATTCCACTGGCCTATATTTAATTTCCTCTGGACTGTATCTTTTTCCTATGGACTGTATTTAATTCTAGCGGACTAATTAAATCCCCTGCACGGCATTTAATTCCACTGGACAGCATTGAATTCCCTTGGCTCTCATTTAAACACTCTGGACTGTATTTAATTCCACTGGACTATATTTAATTTCCTTTGGACTGTATCTTTTTCCCATGGACGGTATTTAATTCCAGCGGACTAATTAAATCCCCTGCACGGCATTTAATTGCACTGGAAGGCATTGAATTCCCTTGGCTCTCATTTAAACACTCTGGACTGTATTTAATTCCACTGGGCTATATTTAATTTCCTCTGGACCTTACCTTTTTCCCATGGACTGTATTTAATTCCAGCGGACTAATTAAATCCGCTGCACGGCTTTTAATTCCGCTGGACAGCATTGAATTCCCTTGGCTCTCATTTAAACTCTCTGGAATGTATTTAATTCCACTGGTCTATTTTAAATTTCCTTTGGACTGTATCTTATTTCCATGGACTGTATTTAATTCCAGCGGACTAATTAAATCCCCTACACGGCATTTAATTCCACTGGACAGCATTGAATTCCCTTGGCTCTCATTTAAATACTCTGGACTGTATTTAATTCCACTGGACTATATATAATTTCCTCTGGACTGTATCTTTTTCCCATGGACTGTATTTTAATTCCAGCGGACTAATTAAATCCCCTGCACGGCATTTAATTCCACTGGACAGGATTGAATTCCCTTGGCTCTCATTTAAACACTCTGGACTGTATTTAATTCCACTTGACTATATTTAATTTCCTCTGGACTGTATCTTTTTCCCATGGACTGTATTTAATTCCAGCGGACTAATTAAATCCCCTGCAGGGCATTTAATTCCACTGGACAGCATTGAACTCCCTTGGCTCTCATTTAAACACTCTGGAATGTATTTAATTCCACTGGACTATATTTAATTTCCTCTGGACTGTATCTTTTCCCCATGGACTGTATTTAATTCCAGCGGACTAATTAAATCCCCTGCACGGCGTTTAATTCCACTGGACAGCATTGAATTTCCTTGGCTCTCATTTAAACACTCTGGACTGTATTTAATTCCACTGGACTATATTTAATTTCCTCTGGACTGTATCTTTTTCCCATGGACTGTATTTAATTCCAGCGGACTAATTAAATCCCCTGCACGGCATTTAATTCCACTGGACAGGATTGAATTACCTTGGCTCTCATTTATACACTCTGGACTGTATTTAAATTCACTGGACTATATTTAATTTCCTCTGTACTGTATCTTTTTCCCATGGACTGTATTTAATTCCAGCGGACTAATTAAATCCCCTGCACGGCATTTAATTCCACTGGACAGGATTGAATTCCCTTGGCTCTCATTTAAACACTCTGGACTGTATTTAATTCCACTTGACTATATTTAATTTCCTCTGGACTGTATCTTTTTCCCATGGACTGTATTTAATTCCAGCGGACTAATTAAATCCCCTGCAGGGCATTTAATTCCACTGGACAGCATTGAACTCCCTTGGCTCTCATTTAAACACTCTGGAATGTATTTAATTCCACTGGACTATATTTAATTTCCTCTGGACTGTATCTTTTTCCCATGGACTGTATTTAATTCCAGCGGACTAAGTAAATCCCCTGCACGGCATTTAATTCCACTGGACAGCATTGAATTCCCTTGGCTCTCATTTAAACACTCTGGACTGTATTTAATTCCACTGGACTATATTTAATTTCCTCTGAACTGTATCTTTTTCCCATGGACTGTATTTAATTCCAGTGGACTAATTAAATCCCCTGCACGGCATTTAATTCCACTGGACAGCATTGAATTCCCTTGGCTCTCATTTAAACACTCTGGACTGTATTTAATTCCACTTGACTATATTTAATTTTCTCTAGACTGTATCTTTTTCCCATAGACTGTATTTAATTCCAGTGGACTAATCAAACCCCTGCACGGCGTTTAATTCCACTGGACAGCATTTAATTTCCCTGGCTCTCATTTAAACACTCTGGACTGTATTTAATTCCACTGGACTATATTTAATTTCCTCTGGACTGTATCTTTTTCCCATGGACTGTATTTAATTCCAGCGGACTAATTAAATCCCCTGCACGGCATTTAATTCCACTGGACAGGATTGAATTACCTTGGCTCTCATTTATACACTCTGGACTGTATTTAATTTCACTGGACTATATTTAATTTCCTCTGTACTGTATCTTTTTCCCATGGACTGTATTTAATTCTAGCGGACTAATTAAATCCCCTGCACGGCATTTAATTCCACTGGACAGGATTGAATTCCCTTGGCTCTCATTTAAACACTCTGGACTGTATTCAATTCCACTGGACTATATTTAATTTCCTCTGGACTGTATCTTTTTCCCATGGACTGTATTTAATTCCAGCGGACTAATTAAATCCCCTGCACGGCATTTAATTCCACTAGACAGCATTGAATTCCTTTGGCTCTCATTTAAACAGTCTAGAATGTATTTAATTCCACTGGACTATATTTCATTTTCTCTGGACTCTATCTTTTTCTCATGGACTGTATTTAATTCCAGCGGACTAATTAAATCCCCTGCACGGCATTTAATTCCACTGGACAGGATTGAATTCCCTTGGCTCTCATTTAAACACTCTGGACTGTATTTAATTCCACTAGACTATATTTAATTTCCTCTGGACTGTATCTTTTTCCCATGGACTGTATTTAATTCCAGCGGACTATTTAAATCCCCTGCACGGCATTTAATTCCACTGGACAGCATTGAATTCCCTTGGCTCTCATTTAAACACTCTGGAATGTATTTAATTCCACTGGCCTATATTTGATTTCCTCTGGACTGTATCTTTTTCCTATGGACTGTATTTAATTCTAGCGGACTAATTAAATCCCCTGCACGGCATTTAATTCCGCTGGACAGCATTGAATTCCCTTGGCTCTCATTTAAACACTCTGGACTGTATTTAATTCCACTGGACTATATTTAATTTCCTTTGGACTGTATCTTTTTCCCATGGACGGTATTTAATTCCAGCGGACTAATTAAATCCCCTGCACGGCATTTAATTGCACTGGAAGGCATTGAATTCCCTTGGCTCTCATTTAAACACTCTGGACTGTATTTAATTCCACTGGGCTATATTTAATTTCCTCTGGACTGTATCTTTTTCCCATGGACTGTATTTAATTCCAGCGGACTAATTAAATCCCCTGCACGGCATTTAATTCCACTGGACAGGATTTAATTCCCTTGGCTCTCATTTATACACTCTGGACTGTATTTAATTTCCATGGACTATATTTAATTTCCTCTAGACCGTATCTTTTTCCAATAAACTGTATTTAATTCCAGCGGACTAATTAAATCCCCTGCACGGCATTTAATTCCACTGGACAGCATTGAATTCCCTTGGCTCTCATTTAAACACTCTGGACTGTATTTAATTTCACTGGACTATATTTAATTTGCTCTGGACTGTATCTTTTTTCCATGGACTGTATTTAATTCCAGCGGACTAATTAAATCCCCTGCACGGCATTTAATTCCACTGGACAGCATTGAATTCCCTTGGCTCTCATTTAAACACTCTGGACTGTATTTAATTCCACTAGACTATATTTAATTTCCTCTGGACTGTACCTTTTTCCCATGGACTGTATTTAATTCCAGCGGACTAATTAAATCCCCTGCACGGCATTTAATTGCACTGGACAGGATTGAATTCCCTTGGCTCTCATTTAAACACTCTGGACTGTATTTAATTCCACTGGACTATATTTAATTTCCTCTGGACTGTATCTTTTTCCCATGGACTGTATTTAATTCCAGCGGACTAATTAAATCCCCTGCACGGCATTTAATTCCACTAGACAGCATTGAATTCCTTTGGCTCTCATTTAAACAGTCTAGAATGTATTTAATTCCACTGGACTATATTTCATTTTCTCTGGACTCTATCTTTTTCTCATGGACTGTATTTAATTCCAGCGGACTAATTAAATCCCCTGCACGGCATTTAATTCCACTGGACAGGATTGAATTCCCTTGGCTCTCATTTAAACACTCTGGACTGTATTTAATTCCACTAGACTATATTTAATTTCCTCTGGACTGTATCTTTTTCCCATGGACTGTATTTAATTCCAGCGGACTATTTAAATCCCCTGCACGGCATTTAATTCCACTGGACAGCATTGAATTCCCTTGGCTCTCATTTAAACACTCTGGAATGTATTTAATTCCACTGGCCTATATTTAATTTCCTCTGGACTGTATCTTTTTCCTATGGACTGTATTTAATTCTAGCGGACTAATTAAATCCCCTGCACGGCATTTAATTCCACTGGACAGCATTGAATTCCCTTGGCTCTCATTTAAACACTCTGGACTGTATTTAATTCCACTGGACTATATTTAATTTCCTTTGGACTGTATCTTTTTCCCATGGACGGTATTTAATTCCAGCGGACTAATTAAATCCCCTGCACGGCATTTAATTGCACTGGAAGGCATTGAATTCCCTTGGCTCTCATTTAAACACTCTGGACTGTATTTAATTCCACTGGGCTATATTTAATTTCCTCTGGACCTTACCTTTTTCCCATGGACTGTATTTAATTCCAGCGGACTAATTAAATCCGCTGCACGGCTTTTAATTCCGCTGGACAGCATTGAATTCCCTTGGCTCTCATTTAAACTCTCTGGAATGTATTTAATTCCACTGGTCTATTTTAAATTTCCTTTGGACTGTATCTTATTTCCATGGACTGTATTTAATTCCAGCGGACTAATTAAATCCCCTACACGGCATTTAATTCCACTGGACAGCATTGAATTCCCTTGGCTCTCATTTAAATACTCTGGACTGTATTTAATTCCACTGGACTATATATAATTTCCTCTGGACTGTATCTTTTTCCCATGGACTGTATTTTAATTCCAGCGGACTAATTAAATCCCCTGCACGGCATTTAATTCCACTGGACAGGATTGAATTCCCTTGGCTCTCATTTAAACACTCTGGACTGTATTTAATTCCACTTGACTATATTTAATTTCCTCTGGACTGTATCTTTTTCCCATGGACTGTATTTAATTCCAGCGGACTAATTAAATCCCCTGCAGGGCATTTAATTCCACTGGACAGCATTGAAATCCCTTGGCTCTCATTTAAACACTCTGGAATGTATTTAATTCCACTGGACTATATTTAATTTCCTCTGGACTGTATCTTTTCCCCATGGACTGTATTTAATTCCAGCGGACTAATTAAATCCCCTGCACGGCGTTTAATTCCACTGGACAGCATTGAATTTCCTTGGCTCTCATTTAAACACTCTGGACTGTATTTAATTCCACTGGACTATATTTAATTTCCTCTGGACTGTATCTTTTTCCCATGGACTGTATTTAATTCCAGCGGACTAATTAAATCCCCTGCACGGCATTTAATTCCACTGGACAGGATTGAATTACCTTGGCTCTCATTTATACACTCTGGACTGTATTTAAATTCACTGGACTATATTTAATTTCCTCTGTACTGTATCTTTTTCCCATGGACTGTATTTAATTCCAGCGGACTAATTAAATCCCCTGCACGGCATTTAATTCCACTGGACAGGATTGAATTCCCTTGGCTCTCATTTAAACACTCTGGACTGTATTTAATTCCACTTGACTATATTTAATTTCCTCTGGACTGTATCTTTTTCCCATGGACTGTATTTAATTCCAGCGGACTAATTAAATCCCCTGCAGGGCATTTAATTCCACTGGACAGCATTGAACTCCCTTGGCTCTCATTTAAACACTCTGGAATGTATTTAATTCCACTGGACTATATTTAATTTCCTCTGGACTGTATCTTTTTCCCATGGACTGTATTTAATTCCAGCGGACTAATTAAATCCCCTGCACGGCATTTAATTCCACTGGACAGCATTGAATTCCCTTGGCTCTCATTTAAACACTCTGGACTGTATTTAATTCCACTGGACTATATTTAATTTCCTCTGAACTGTATCTTTTTCCCATGGACTGTATTTAATTCCAGTGGACTAATTAAATCCCCTGCACGGCATTTAATTCCACTGGACAGCATTGAATTCCCTTGGCTCTCATTTAAACACTCTGGACTGTATTTAATTCCACTTGACTATATTTAATTTTCTCTAGACTGTATCTTTTTCCCATAGACTGTATTTAATTCCAGTGGACTAATCAAACCCCTGCACGGCGTTTAATTCCACTGGACAGCATTTAATTTCCCTGGCTCTCATTTAAACACTCTGGACTGTATTTAATTCCACTGGACTATATTTAATTTCCTCTGGACTGTATCTTTTTCCCATGGACTGTATTTAATTCCAGCGGACTAATTAAATCCCCTGCACGGCATTTAATTCCACTGGACAGGATTGAATTACCTTGGCTCTCATTTATACACTCTGGACTGTATTTAATTTCACTGGACTATATTTAATTTCCTCTGTACTGTATCTTTTTCCCATGGACTGTATTTAATTCTAGCGGACTAATTAAATCCCCTGCACGGCATTTAATTCCACTGGACAGGATTGAATTCCCTTGGCTCTCATTTAAACACTCTGGACTGTATTTAATTCCACTGGACTATATTTAATTTCCTCTGGACTGTATCTTTTTCCCATGGACTGTATTTAATTCCAGCGGACTAATTAAATCCCCTGCACGGCATTTAATTCCACTGGACAGCATTGAATTCCCTTGGCTCTCATTTAAACACTCTGGACTGTATTTAATTCCACTGGACTATATTTAATTTCCTCTGTACTGTATCTTTTTCCCATGGACTGTATTTAATTCAAGCGGACCAATTAAATCCCCTGCACGGCATTTAATTCCACTGCACAGCATTGAATTCCCTTGGCTCTCATT
Organism: Ceratothoa steindachneri; assembly: GCA_963969495.1. NCBI lineage: Eukaryota > Metazoa > Arthropoda > Malacostraca > Isopoda > Cymothoidae > Ceratothoa > Ceratothoa steindachneri. The sequence goes on from OZ018319.1 coordinate 217,487,714, forward strand.
TAAACAATCTGGACTGTATTTAATTCCACTGGACTATATTTAATTTCCTTTGGACTGTATCTTTTCCCATGGACTGTATTTAATTCCAGCGGACTAATTAAATCCCCTGCACGGCATTTAATTCCACTGGACAGCATTGAATTCCCTTGGCTCTCATTTAAACACTCTGGACTGTATTTAATTCCACTGGACTATATTTAATTTCATCTGGACTGTACCTTTTTTCCATGGACTGTATTTAATTCCAGCGGACTAATCAAATCCCCTGCACGGCGTTTAAATCCACTGGACAGCATTGAATTCCCTTGGCTCTCATTTAAACACTCTGGACTGTATTTAATTCCACTGGACTATATTTAATTTCCTCTGGACTGTATCTTTTTCCCATGGACTGTATTTAATTTTAGCGGACTAATTAAATCCCCTGCACGGCATTTTATTCCACTGGACAGGATTGAATTACCTTGGCTCTCATTTATACACTCTGGACTGTATTTAATTTCACTGGACTATATTTAATTTCCTCTGGACTGTATCTTTTTCCCATGGACTGTATTTAATTCCAGCGGACTAATCAAATCCCCTGCACGGCATTTAATTCCACTGGACAGGATTGAATTCCCTTGGCTCTCATTTAAACACTCTGGACTGTATTTAATTCCACTGGACTATATTTAATTTACTCTGGACTGTATCTTTTTACCATGGACTGTATTTAATTCCAGCGGACTAATTAAATCCCCTACACGGCATTTAATTCCACTGGACAGCATTGAATTCCCTTGGCTCTCATTTAAATACTCTGGACTGTATTTAATTCCACTGGACTATATTTAATTTCCTCTGGACTGTATCTTTTTCCCATGGACTGTATTTAAATTCCAGCGGACTAATTAAATCCCCTGCACGGCATTTAATTCCACTGGACAGGATTGAATTCCCTTGGCTCTCATTTAAACACTCTGGACTGTATTTAGTTCCACTTGACTATATTTAATTTCCTCTGGACTGTATCTTTTTCCCATGGACTGTATTTAATTCCAGCGGACTAATTAAATCCCCTGCAGGGCATTTAATTCCACTGGACAGCATTGAACACCCTTGGCTCTCATTTAAACACTCTGGAATGTATTTAATTCCACTGGACTATATTTAATTTCCTCTGGACTGTATCTTTTTCCCATGGACTGTATTTAATTCCAGCGGACTAATTAAATCCCCTGCACGGCGTTTAATTCCACTGGACAGCATTGAATTTCCTTGGCTCTCATTTAAACACTCTGGACTGTATTTAATTCCACTGGACTATATTTAATTTCCTCTGGACTGTATCTTTTTCCCATGGACTGTATTTAATTCCAGCGGACTAATTAAATCCCCTGCACGGCATTTAATTCCACTGGACAGGATTGAATTACCTTGGCTCTCATTTATACACTCTGGACTGTATTTAATTTCACTGGACTATATTTAATTTCCTCTGTACTGTATCTTTTTCCCATGGACTGTATTTAATTCCAGCGGACTAATTAAATCCCCTGCACGGCATTTAATTCCACTGGACAGGATTGAATTCCCTTGGCTCTCATTTAAACACTCTGGACTGTATTTAATTCCACTTGACTATATTTAATTTCCTCTGGACTGTATCTTTTTCCCATGGACTGTATTTAATTCCAGCGGACTAATTAAATCCCCTGCAGGGCATTTAATTCCACTGGACAGCATTGAACTCCCTTGGCTCTCATTTAAACACTCTGGAATGTATTTAATTCCACTGGACTATATTTAATTTCCTCTGGACTGTATCTTTTTCCCATGGACTGTATTTAATTCCAGCGGACTAATTAAATCCCCTGCACGGCATTTAATTCCACTGGACAGCATTGAATTCCCTTGGCTCTCATTTAAACACTCTGGACTGTATTTAATTCCACTGGACTATATTTAATTTCCTCTGAACTGTATCTTTTTCCCATGGACTGTATTTAATTCCAGTGGACTAATTAAATCCCCTGCACGGCATTTAATTCCACTGGACAGCATTGAATTCCCTTGGCTCTCATTTAAACACTCTGGACTGTATTTAATTCCACTTGACTATATTTAATTTTCTCTAGACTGTATCTTTTTCCTATGGACTGTATTTAATTCCAGTGGACTAATCAAACCCCTGCACGGCGTTTAATTCCACTGGACAGCATTGAATTTCCTTGGCTCTCATTTAAACACTCTGGACTGTATTTAATTCCACTGGACTATATTTAATTTCCTCTGGACTGTATCTTTTTCCCATGGACTGTATTTAATTCCAGCGGACTAATTAAATCCCCTGCACGGCATTTAATTCCACTGGACAGGATTGAATTACCTTGGCTCTCATTTATACACTCTGGACTGTATTTAATTTCACTGGACTATATTTAATTTCCTCTGTACTGTATCTTTTTCCCATGGACTGTATTTAATTCCAGCGGACTAATTAAATCCCCTGCACGGCATTTAATTCCACTGGACAGGATTTAATTCCCTTGGCTCTCATTTATACACTCTGGACTGTATTTAATTTCCATGGACTATATTTAATTTCCTCTAGACTGTATCTTTTTCCAATAAACTGTATTTAATTCCAGCGGATTAATTAAATCCCCTGCACGGCATTTAATTCCACTGGACAGCATTGAATTCCCTTGGCTCTCATTTAAACACTCTGGACTGTATTTAATTTCACTGGACTATATTTAATTTGCTCTGGACTGTATCTTTTTTCCATGGACTGTATTTAATTCCAGCGGACTAATTAAATCCCCTGCACGGCATTTAATTCCACTGGACAGCATTGAATTCCCTTGGCTCTCATTTAAACACTCTGGACTGTATTTAATTCCACTAGACTATATTTAATTTCCTCTGGACTGTACCTTTTTCCCATGGACTGTATTTAATTCCAGCGGACTAATTAAATCCCCTGCACGGCATTTAATTGCACTGGACAGGATTGAATTCCCTTGGCTCTCATTTAAACACTCTGGACTGTATTTAATTCCACTGGACTATATTTAATTTCCTCTGGACTGTATCTTTTTCCCATGGACTGTATTTAATTCCAGCGGACTAATTAAATCCCCTGCACGGCATTTAATTCCACTAGACAGCATTGAATTCCTTTGGCTCTCATTTAAACAGTCTAGAATGTATTTAATTCCACTGGACTATATTTCATTTTCTCTGGACTCTATCTTTTTCTCATGGACTGTATTTAATTCCAGCGGACTAATTAAATCCCCTGCACGGCATTTAATTCCACTGGACAGGATTGAATTCCCTTGGCTCTCATTTAAACACTCTGGACTGTATTTAATTCCACTAGACTATATTTAATTTCCTCTGGACTGTATCTTTTTCCCATGGACTGTATTTAATTCCAGCGGACTATTTAAATCCCCTGCACGGCATTTAATTCCACTGGACAGCATTGAATTCCCTTGGCTCTCATTTAAACACTCTGGAATGTATTTAATTCCACTGGCCTATATTTAATTTCCTCTGGACTGTATCTTTTTCCTATGGACTGTATTTAATTCTAGCGGACTAATTAAATCCCCTGCACGGCATTTAATTCCACTGGACAGCATTGAATTCCCTTGGCTCTCATTTAAACACTCTGGACTGTATTTAATTCCACTGGACTATATTTAATTTCCTTTGGACTGTATCTTTTTCCCATGGACGGTATTTAATTCCAGCGGACTAATTAAATCCCCTGCACGGCATTTAATTGCACTGGAAGGCATTGAATTCCCTTGGCTCTCATTTAAACACTCTGGACTGTATTTAATTCCACTGGGCTATATTTAATTTCCTCTGGACCTTACCTTTTTCCCATGGACTGTATTTAATTCCAGCGGACTAATTAAATCCGCTGCACGGCTTTTAATTCCGCTGGACAGCATTGAATTCCCTTGGCTCTCATTTAAACTCTCTGGAATGTATTTAATTCCACTGGTCTATTTTAAATTTCCTTTGGACTGTATCTTATTTCCATGGACTGTATTTAATTCCAGCGGACTAATTAAATCCCCTACACGGCATTTAATTCCACTGGACAGCATTGAATTCCCTTGGCTCTCATTTAAATACTCTGGACTGTATTTAATTCCACTGGACTATATATAATTTCCTCTGGACTGTATCTTTTTCCCATGGACTGTATTTTAATTCCAGCGGACTAATTAAATCCCCTGCACGGCATTTAATTCCACTGGACAGGATTGAATTCCCTTGGCTCTCATTTAAACACTCTGGACTGTATTTAATTCCACTTGACTATATTTAATTTCCTCTGGACTGTATCTTTTTCCCATGGACTGTATTTAATTCCAGCGGACTAATTAAATCCCCTGCAGGGCATTTAATTCCACTGGACAGCATTGAACTCCCTTGGCTCTCATTTAAACACTCTGGAATGTATTTAATTCCACTGGACTATATTTAATTTCCTCTGGACTGTATCTTTTCCCCATGGACTGTATTTAATTCCAGCGGACTAATTAAATCCCCTGCACGGCGTTTAATTCCACTGGACAGCATTGAATTTCCTTGGCTCTCATTTAAACACTCTGGACTGTATTTAATTCCACTGGACTATATTTAATTTCCTCTGGACTGTATCTTTTTCCCATGGACTGTATTTAATTCCAGCGGACTAATTAAATCCCCTGCACGGCATTTAATTCCACTGGACAGGATTGAATTACCTTGGCTCTCATTTATACACTCTGGACTGTATTTAAATTCACTGGACTATATTTAATTTCCTCTGTACTGTATCTTTTTCCCATGGACTGTATTTAATTCCAGCGGACTAATTAAATCCCCTGCACGGCATTTAATTCCACTGGACAGGATTGAATTCCCTTGGCTCTCATTTAAACACTCTGGACTGTATATAATTCCACTTGACTATATTTAATTTCCTCTGGACTGTATCTTTTTCCCATGGACTGTATTTAATTCCAGCGGACTAATTAAATCCCCTGCAGGGCATTTAATTCCACTGGACAGCATTGAACTCCCTTGGCTCTCATTTAAACACTCTGGAATGTATTTAATTCCACTGGACTATATTTAATTTCCTCTGGACTGTATCTTTTTCCCATGGACTGTATTTAATTCCAGCGGACTAAGTAAATCCCCTGCACGGCATTTAATTCCACTGGACAGCATTGAATTCCCTTGGCTCTCATTTAAACACTCTGGACTGTATTTAATTCCACTGGACTATATTTAATTTCCTCTGAACTGTATCTTTTTCCCATGGACTGTATTTAATTCCAGTGGACTAATTAAATCCCCTGCACGGCATTTAATTCCACTGGACAGCATTGAATTCCCTTGGCTCTCATTTAAACACTCTGGACTGTATTTAATTCCACTTGACTATATTTAATTTTCTCTAGACTGTATCTTTTTCCCATAGACTGTATTTAATTCCAGTGGACTAATCAAACCCCTGCACGGCGTTTAATTCCACTGGACAGCATTTAATTTCCCTGGCTCTCATTTAAACACTCTGGACTGTATTTAATTCCACTGGACTATATTTAATTTCCTCTGGACTGTATCTTTTTCCCATGGACTGTATTTAATTCCAGCGGACTAATTAAATCCCCTGCACGGCATTTAATTCCACTGGACAGGATTGAATTACCTTGGCTCTCATTTATACACTCTGGACTGTATTTAATTTCACTGGACTATATTTAATTTCCTCTGTACTGTATCTTTTTCCCATGGACTGTATTTAATTCTAGCGGACTAATTAAATCCCCTGCACGGCATTTAATTCCACTGGACAGGATTGAATTCCCTTGGCTCTCATTTAAACACTCTGGACTGTATTCAATTCCACTGGACTATATTTAATTTCCTCTGGACTGTATCTTTTTCCCATGGACTGTATTTAATTCCAGCGGACTAATTAAATCCCCTGCACGGCATTTAATTCCACTAGACAGCATTGAATTCCTTTGGCTCTCATTTAAACAGTCTAGAATGTATTTAATTCCACTGGACTATATTTCATTTTCTCTGGACTCTATCTTTTTCTCATGGACTGTATTTAATTCCAGCGGACTAATTAAATCCCCTGCACGGCATTTAATTCCACTGGACAGGATTGAATTCCCTTGGCTCTCATTTAAACACTCTGGACTGTATTTAATTCCACTAGACTATATTTAATTTCCTCTGGACTGTATCTTTTTCCCATGGACTGTATTTAATTCCAGCGGACTATTTAAATCCCCTGCACGGCATTTAATTCCACTGGACAGCATTGAATTCCCTTGGCTCTCATTTAAACACTCTGGAATGTATTTAATTCCACTGGCCTATATTTGATTTCCTCTGGACTGTATCTTTTTCCTATGGACTGTATTTAATTCTAGCGGACTAATTAAATCCCCTGCACGGCATTTAATTCCACTGGACAGCATTGAATTCCCTTGGCTCTCATTTAAACACTCTGGACTGTATTTAATTCCACTGGACTATATTTAATTTCCTTTGGACTGTATCTTTTTCCCATGGACGGTATTTAATTCCAGCGGACTAATTAAATCCCCTGCACGGCATTTAATTGCACTGGAAGGCATTGAATTCCCTTGGCTCTCATTTAAACACTCTGGACTGTATTTAATTCCACTGGGCTATATTTAATTTCCTCTGGACTGTATCTTTTTCCCATGGACTGTATTTAATTCCAGCGGACTAATTAAATCCCCTGCACGGCATTTAATTCCACTGGACAGGATTTAATTCCCTTGGCTCTCATTTATACACTCTGGACTGTATTTAATTTCCATGGACTATATTTAATTTCCTCTAGACCGTATCTTTTTCCAATAAACTGTATTTAATTCCAGCGGACTAATTAAATCCCCTGCACGGCATTTAATTCCACTGGACAGCATTGAATTCCCTTGGCTCTCATTTAAACACTCTGGACTGTATTTAATTTCACTGGACTATATTTAATTTGCTCTGGACTGTATCTTTTTTCCATGGACTGTATTTAATTCCAGCGGACTAATTAAATCCCCTGCACGGCATTTAATTCCACTGGACAGCATTGAATTCCCTTGGCTCTCATTTAAACACTCTGGACTGTATTTAATTCCACTAGACTATATTTAATTTCCTCTGGACTGTACCTTTTTCCCATGGACTGTATTTAATTCCAGCGGACTAATTAAATCCCCTGCACGGCATTTAATTGCACTGGACAGGATTGAATTCCCTTGGCTCTCATTTAAACACTCTGGACTGTATTTAATTCCACTGGACTATATTTAATTTCCTCTGGACTGTATCTTTTTCCCATGGACTGTATTTAATTCCAGCGGACTAATTAAATCCCCTGCACGGCATTTAATTCCACTAGACAGCATTGAATTCCTTTGGCTCTCATTTAAACAGTCTAGAATGTATTTAATTCCACTGGACTATATTTCATTTTCTCTGGACTCTATCTTTTTCTCATGGACTGTATTTAATTCCAGCGGACTAATTAAATCCCCTGCACGGCATTTAATTCCACTGGACAGGATTGAATTCCCTTGGCTCTCATTTAAACACTCTGGACTGTATTTAATTCCACTAGACTATATTTAATTTCCTCTGGACTGTATCTTTTTCCCATGGACTGTATTTAATTCCAGCGGACTATTTAAATCCCCTGCACGGCATTTAATTCCACTGGACAGCATTGAATTCCCTTGGCTCTCATTTAAACACTCTGGAATGTATTTAATTCCACTGGCCTATATTTAATTTCCTCTGGACTGTATCTTTTTCCTATGGACTGTATTTAATTCTAGCGGACTAATTAAATCCCCTGCACGGCATTTAATTCCACTGGACAGCATTGAATTCCCTTGGCTCTCATTTAAACACTCTGGACTGTATTTAATTCCACTGGACTATATTTAATTTCCTTTGGACTGTATCTTTTTCCCATGGACGGTATTTAATTCCAGCGGACTAATTAAATCCCCTGCACGGCATTTAATTGCACTGGAAGGCATTGAATTCCCTTGGCTCTCATTTAAACACTCTGGACTGTATTTAATTCCACTGGGCTATATTTAATTTCCTCTGGACCTTACCTTTTTCCCATGGACTGTATTTAATTCCAGCGGACTAATTAAATCCGCTGCACGGCTTTTAATTCCGCTGGACAGCATTGAATTCCCTTGGCTCTCATTTAAACTCTCTGGAATGTATTTAATTCCACTGGTCTATTTTAAATTTCCTTTGGACTGTATCTTATTTCCATGGACTGTATTTAATTCCAGCGGACTAATTAAATCCCCTACACGGCATTTAATTCCACTGGACAGCATTGAATTCCCTTGGCTCTCATTTAAATACTCTGGACTGTATTTAATTCCACTGGACTATATATAATTTCCTCTGGACTGTATCTTTTTCCCATGGACTGTATTTTAATTCCAGCGGACTAATTAAATCCCCTGCACGGCATTTAATTCCACTGGACAGGATTGAATTCCCTTGGCTCTCATTTAAACACTCTGGACTGTATTTAATTCCACTTGACTATATTTAATTTCCTCTGGACTGTATCTTTTTCCCATGGACTGTATTTAATTCCAGCGGACTAATTAAATCCCCTGCAGGGCATTTAATTCCACTGGACAGCATTGAAATCCCTTGGCTCTCATTTAAACACTCTGGAATGTATTTAATTCCACTGGACTATATTTAATTTCCTCTGGACTGTATCTTTTCCCCATGGACTGTATTTAATTCCAGCGGACTAATTAAATCCCCTGCACGGCGTTTAATTCCACTGGACAGCATTGAATTTCCTTGGCTCTCATTTAAACACTCTGGACTGTATTTAATTCCACTGGACTATATTTAATTTCCTCTGGACTGTATCTTTTTCCCATGGACTGTATTTAATTCCAGCGGACTAATTAAATCCCCTGCACGGCATTTAATTCCACTGGACAGGATTGAATTACCTTGGCTCTCATTTATACACTCTGGACTGTATTTAAATTCACTGGACTATATTTAATTTCCTCTGTACTGTATCTTTTTCCCATGGACTGTATTTAATTCCAGCGGACTAATTAAATCCCCTGCACGGCATTTAATTCCACTGGACAGGATTGAATTCCCTTGGCTCTCATTTAAACACTCTGGACTGTATTTAATTCCACTTGACTATATTTAATTTCCTCTGGACTGTATCTTTTTCCCATGGACTGTATTTAATTCCAGCGGACTAATTAAATCCCCTGCAGGGCATTTAATTCCACTGGACAGCATTGAACTCCCTTGGCTCTCATTTAAACACTCTGGAATGTATTTAATTCCACTGGACTATATTTAATTTCCTCTGGACTGTATCTTTTTCCCATGGACTGTATTTAATTCCAGCGGACTAATTAAATCCCCTGCACGGCATTTAATTCCACTGGACAGCATTGAATTCCCTTGGCTCTCATTTAAACACTCTGGACTGTATTTAATTCCACTGGACTATATTTAATTTCCTCTGAACTGTATCTTTTTCCCATGGACTGTATTTAATTCCAGTGGACTAATTAAATCCCCTGCACGGCATTTAATTCCACTGGACAGCATTGAATTCCCTTGGCTCTCATTTAAACACTCTGGACTGTATTTAATTCCACTTGACTATATTTAATTTTCTCTAGACTGTATCTTTTTCCCATAGACTGTATTTAATTCCAGTGGACTAATCAAACCCCTGCACGGCGTTTAATTCCACTGGACAGCATTTAATTTCCCTGGCTCTCATTTAAACACTCTGGACTGTATTTAATTCCACTGGACTATATTTAATTTCCTCTGGACTGTATCTTTTTCCCATGGACTGTATTTAATTCCAGCGGACTAATTAAATCCCCTGCACGGCATTTAATTCCACTGGACAGGATTGAATTACCTTGGCTCTCATTTATACACTCTGGACTGTATTTAATTTCACTGGACTATATTTAATTTCCTCTGTACTGTATCTTTTTCCCATGGACTGTATTTAATTCTAGCGGACTAATTAAATCCCCTGCACGGCATTTAATTCCACTGGACAGGATTGAATTCCCTTGGCTCTCATTTAAACACTCTGGACTGTATTTAATTCCACTGGACTATATTTAATTTCCTCTGGACTGTATCTTTTTCCCATGGACTGTATTTAATTCCAGCGGACTAATTAAATCCCCTGCACGGCATTTAATTCCACTGGACAGCATTGAATTCCCTTGGCTCTCATTTAAACACTCTGGACTGTATTTAATTCCACTGGACTATATTTAATTTCCTCTGTACTGTATCTTTTTCCCATGGACTGTATTTAATTCAAGCGGACTAATTAAATCCCCTGCACGGCATTTAATTCCACTGCACAGCATTGAATTCCCTTGGCTCTCATTTAAACAATCTGGACTGTATTTAATTCCACTGGACTATATTTAATTTCCTTTGGACTGTATCTTTTCCCATGGACTGTATTTAATTCCAGCGGACTAATTAAATCCCCTGCACGGCATTTAATTCCACTGGACAGCATTGAATTCCCTTGGCTCTCATTTAAACACTCTGGACTGTATTTAATTCCACTGGACTATATTTAATTTCATCTGGACTGTACCTTTTTTCCATGGACTGTATTTAATTCCAGCGGACTAATCAAATCCCCTGCACGGCGTTTAATTCCACTGGACAGCATTGAATTCCCTTGGCTCTCATTTAAACACTCTGGACTGTATTTAATTCCACTGGACTATATTTAATTTCCTCTGGACTGTATCTTTTTCCCATGGACTGTATTTAATTCCAGCGGACTAATTAAATCCCCTGCACGGCATTTTATTCCACTGGACAGGATTGAATTACCTTGGCTCTCATTTATACACTCTGGACTGTATTTAATTTCACTGGACTATATTTAATTTCCTCTGGACTGTATCTTTTTCCCATGGACTGTATTTAATTCCAGCGGACTAATCAAATCCCCTGCACGGCATTTAATTCCACTGGACAGGATTGAATTCCCTTGGCTCTCATTTAAACACTCTGGACTGTATTTAATTCCACTGGACTATATTTAATTTACTCTGGACTGTATCTTTTTACCATGGACTGTATTTAATTCCAGCGGACTAATTAAATCCCCTACACGGCATTTAATTCCACTGGACAGCATTGAATTCCCTTGGCTCTCATTTAAATACTCTGGACTGTATTTAATTCCACTGGACTATATTTAATTTCCTCTGGACTGTATCTTTTTCCCATGGACTGTATTTAAATTCCAGCGGACTAATTAAATCCCCTGCACGGCATTTAATTCCACTGGACAGGATTGAATTCCCTTGGCTCTCATTTAAACACTCTGGACTGTATTTAGTTCCACTTGACTATATTTAATTTCCTCTGGACTGTATCTTTTTCCCATGGACAGTATTTAATTCCAGCGGACTAATTAAATCCCCTGCAGGGCATTTAATTCCACTGGACAGCATTGAACACCCTTGGCTCTCATTTAAACACTCTGGAATGTATTTAATTCCACTGGACTATATTTAATTTCCTCTGGACTGTATCTTTTTCCCATGGACTGTATTTAATTCCAGCGGACTAATTAAATCCCCTGCACGGCGTTTAATTCCACTGGACAGCATTGAATTTCCTTGGCTCTCATTTAAACACTCTGGACTGTATTTAATTCCACTGGACTATATTTAATTTCCTCTGGACTGTATCTTTTTCCCATGGACTGTATTTAATTCCAGCGGACTAATTAAATCCCCTGCACGGCATTTAATTCCACTGGACAGGATTGAATTACCTTGGCTCTCATTTATACACTCTGGACTGTATTTAATTTCACTGGACTATATTTAATTTCCTCTGTACTGTATCTTTTTCCCATGGACTGTATTTAATTCCAGCGGACTAATTAAATCCCCTGCACGGCATTTAATTCCACTGGACAGGATTGAATTCCCTTGGCTCTCATTTAAACACTCTGGACTGTATTTAATTCCACTTGACTATATTTAATTTCCTCTGGACTGTATCTTTTTCCCATGGACTGTATTTAATTCCAGCGGACTAATTAAATCCCCTGCAGGGCATTTAATTCCACTGGACAGCATTGAACTCCCTTGGCTCTCATTTAAACACTCTGGAATGTATTTAATTCCACTGGACTATATTTAATTTCCTCTGGACTGTATCTTTTTCCCATGGACTGTATTTAATTCCAGCGGACTAATTAAATCCCCTGCACGGCATTTAATTCCACTGGACAGCATTGAATTCCCTTGGCTCTCATTTAAACACTCTGGACTGTATTTAATTCCACTGGACTATATTTAATTTCCTCTGAACTGTATCTTTTTCCCATGGACTGTATTTAATTCCAGTGGACTAATTAAATCCCCTGCACGGCATTTAATTCCACTGGACAGCATTGAATTCCCTTGGCTCTCATTTAAACACTCTGGACTGTATTTAATTCCACTTGACTATATTTAATTTTCTCTAGACTGTATCTTTTTCCTATGGACTGTATTTAATTCCAGTGGACTAATCAAACCCCTGCACGGCGTTTAATTCCACTGGACAGCATTGAATTTCCTTGGCTCTCATTTAAACACTCTGGACTGTATTTAATTCCACTGGACTATATTTAATTTCCTCTGGACTGTATCTTTTTCCCATGGACTGTATTTAATTCCAGCGGACTAATTAAATCCCCTGCACGGCATTTAATTCCACTGGACAGGATTGAATTACCTTGGCTCTCATTTATACACTCTGGACTGTATTTAATTTCACTGGACTATATTTAATTTCCTCTGTACTGTATCTTTTTCCCATGGACTGTATTTAATTCCAGCGGACTAATTAAATCCCCTGCACGGCATTTAATTCCACTGGACAGGATTGAATTCCCTTGGCTCTCATTTAAACACTCTGGACTGTATTTAATTCCACTGGACTATATTTAATTTCCTCTGGACTGTATCTTTTTCCCATGGACTGTATTTAATTCCAGCGGACTAATTAAATCCCCTGCACGGCATTTAATTCCACTGGACAGCATTTAATTCCCTTGGCTCTCATTTAAACACTCTGGAATGTATTTAATTCCACTGGAATATATTTAATTTCCTCTGGACTGTATCTTTTTCCCATGAACTGTATTTAATTCAAGCGGACTAATTAAATCCCCTGCACGGCATTTAATTCCACTGCACAGCATTGAATTCCCTTGGCTCTCATTTAAACAATCTGGACTGTATTTAATTCCACTGGACTATATTTAATTTCCTTTGGACTGTATCTTTTTCCCATGGACTGTATTTAATTCCAGCGGACTAATTAAATCCCCTGCACGGCATTTAATTCCACTGGACAGCATTGAATTCCCTTGGCTCTCATTTAAACACTCTGGACTGTATTTAATTCCACTGGACTATATTTAATTTCATCTGGACTGTACCTTTTTTCCATGGACTGTATTTAATTATAGCGGACTAATCAAATCCCCTGCACGGCGTTTAATTCCACTGGACAGCATTGAATTCCCTTGGCTCTCATTTAAACACTCTGGACTGTATTTAATTCCACTGGACTATATTTAATTTCCTCTGGACTGTATCTTTTTCCCATGGACTGTATTTAATTCCAGCGGACTAATTAAATCCCCTGCACGGCATTTAATTCCACTGGACAGGATTGAATTACCTTGGCTCTCATTTTTACACTCTAGACTGTATTTAATTTCACTGGACTATATTTAATTTCCTCTGGACTGTATCTTTTTCTAATGGACTGTATTTAATTCCAGCGGACTAATCAAATCCCCTGCACGGCATTTAATTCCACTGGACAGGATTGAATTCCCTTGGCTCTCATTTAAACACTCTGGACTGTATTTAATTCCACTGGACTATATTTAATTTCCTCTGGACTGTATCTTTTTCCCATGGACTGTATTTAATTCCAGCGGACTAATTAAATCCCCTGCACGGCATTTAATTCCACTGGACAGCATTGAATTCCCTTGGCTCTCATTTAAACACTCTGGACTGTATTTAATTCCACTGGACTATATTTAATTTCATCTGGACTGTACCTTTTTTCCATGGACTGTATTTAATTCCAGCGGACTAATCAAATCCCCTGCACGGCGTTTAATTCCACTGGACAGCATTGAATTCCCTTGGCTCTCATTTAAACACTCTGGACTGTATTTAATTCCACTGGACTATATTTAATTTCCTCTGGACTGTATCTTTTTCCCATGGACTGTATTTAATTCCAGCGGACTAATTAAATCCCCTGCACGGCATTTTATTCCACTGGACAGGATTGAATTACCTTGGCTCTCATTTATACACTCTGGACTGTATTTAATTTCACTGGACTATATTTAATTTCCTCTGGACTGTATCTTTTTCCCATGGACTGTATTTAATTCCAGCGGACTAATCAAATCCCCTGCACGGCATTTAATTCCACTGGACAGGATTGAATTCCCTTGGCTCTCATTTAAACACTCTGGACTGTATTTAATTCCACTGGACTATATTTAATTTACTCTGGACTGTATCTTTTTCCCATGGACTGTATTTAATTCCAGCGGACTAATTAAATCCCCTACACGGCATTTAATTCCACTGGACAGCATTGAATTCCCTTGGCTCTCATTTAAATACTCTGGACTGTATTTAATTCCACTGGACTATATTTAATTTCCTCTGGACTGTATCTTTTTCCCATGGACTGTATTTAAATTCCAGCGGACTAATTAAATCCCCTGCACGGCATTTAATTCCACTGGACAGGATTGAATTCCCTTGGCTCTCATTTAAACACTCTGGACTGTATTTAGTTCCACTTGACTATATTTAATTTCCTCTGGAATGTATCTTTTTCCCATGGACTGTATTTAATTCCAGCGGACTAATTAAATCCCCTGCAGGGCATTTAATTCCACTGGACAGCATTGAACACCCTTGGCTCTCATTTAAACACTCTGGAATGTATTTAATTCCACTGGACTATATTTAATTTCCTCTGGACTGTATCTTTTTCCCATGGACTGTATTTAATTCCAGCGGACTAATTAAATCCCCTGCACGGCGTTTAATTCCACTGGACAGCATTGAATTTCCTTGGCTCTCATTTAAACACTCTGGACTGTATTTAATTCCACTGGACTATATTTAATTTCCTCTGGACTGTATCTTTTTCCCATGGACTGTATTTAATTCCAGCGGACTAATTAAATCCCCTGCACGGCATTTAATTCCACTGGACAGGATTGAATTACCTTGGCTCTCATTTATACACTCTGGACTGTATTTAATTTCACTGGACTATATTTAATTTCCTCTGTACTGTATCTTTTTCCCATGGACTGTATTTAATTCCAGCGGACTAATTAAATCCCCTGCACGGCATTTAATTCCACTGGACAGGATTGAATTCCCTTGGCTCTCATTTAAACACTCTGGACTGTATTTAATTCCACTTGACTATATTTAATTTCCTCTGGACTGTATCTTTTTCCCATGGACTGTATTTAATTCCAGCGGACTAATTAAATCCCCTGCAGGGCATTTAATTCCACTGGACAGCATTGAACTCCCTTGGCTCTCATTTAAACACTCTGGAATGTATTTAATTCCACTGGACTATATTTAATTTCCTCTGGACTGTATCTTTTTCCCATGGACTGTATTTAATTCCAGCGGACTAATTAAATCCCCTGCACGGCATTTAATTCCACTGGACAGCATTGAATTCCCTTGGCTCTCATTTAAACACTCTGGACTGTATTTAATTCCACTGGACTATATTTAATTTCCTCTGAACTGTATCTTTTTCCCATGGACTGTATTTAATTCCAGTGGACTAATTAAATCCCCTGCACGGCATTTAATTCCACTGGACAGCATTGAATTCCCTTGGCTCTCATTTAAACACTCTGGACTGTATTTAATTCCACTTGACTATATTTAATTTTCTCTAGACTGTATCTTTTTCCTATGGACTGTATTTAATTCCAGTGGACTAATCAAACCCCTGCACGGCGTTTAATTCCACTGGACAGCATTGAATTTCCTTGGCTCTCATTTAAACACTCTGGACTGTATTTAATTCCACTGGACTATATTTAATTTCCTCTGGACTGTATCTTTTTCCCATGGACTGTATTTAATTCCAGCGGACTAATTAAATCCCCTGCACGGCATTTAATTCCACTGGACAGGATTGAATTACCTTGGCTCTCATTTATACACTCTGGACTGTATTTAATTTCACTGGACTATATTTAATTTCCTCTGTACTGTATCTTTTTCCCATGGACTGTATTTAATTCCAGCGGACTAATTAAATCCCCTGCACGGCATTTAATTCCACTGGACAGGATTGAATTCCCTTGGCTCTCATTTAAACACTCTGGAATGTATTTAATTCCACTGGACTATATTTAATTTCCTCTGGACTGTATCTTTTTCCCATGGACTGTATTTAATTCCAGCGGACTAATTAAATCCCCTGCACGGCATTTAATTCCACTGGACAGCATTTAATTCCCTTGGCTCTCATTTAAACACTCTGGAATGTATTTAATTCCACTGGAATATATTTAATTTCCTCTGGACTGTATCTTTTTCCCATGAACTGTATTTAATTCAAGCGGACTAATTAAATCCCCTGCACGGCATTTAATTCCACTGCACAGCATTGAATTCCCTTGGCTCTCATTTAAACAATCTGGACTGTATTTAATTCCACTGGACTATATTTAATTTCCTTTGGACTGTATCTTTTTCCCATGGACTGTATTTAATTCCAGCGGACTAATTAAATCCCCTGCACGGCATTTAATTCCACTGGACAGCATTGAATTCCCTTGGCTCTCATTTAAACACTCTGGACTGTATTTAATTCCACTGGACTATATTTAATTTCATCTGGACTGTACCTTTTTTCCATGGACTGTATTTAATTCCAGCGGACTAATCAAATCCCCTGCACGGCGTTTAATTCCACTGGACAGCATTGAATTCCCTTGGCTCTCATTTAAACACTCTGGACTGTATTTAATTCCACTGGACTATATTTAATTTCCTCTGGACTGTATCTTTTTCCCATGGACTGTATTTAATTCCAGCGGACTAATTGCATCCCCTGCACGGCATTTAATTCCACTGGACAGGATTGAATTACCTTGGCTCTCATTTATACACTCTGGACTGTATTTAATTTCACTGGACTATATTTAATTTCCTCTGGACTGTATCTTTTTCTAATGGACTGTATTTAATTCCAGCGGACTAATCAAATCCCCTGCACGGCATTTAATTCCACTGGACAGGATTGAATTCCCTTGGCTCTCATTTAAACACTCTGGACTGTATTTAATTCCACTGGACTATATTTAATTTCCTCTGGACTGTATCTTTTTCCCATGGACTGTATTTAATTCCAGCGGACTAATTAAATCCCCTGCACGGCATTTAATTCTACTGGACAGCATTTAATTCCCTTGGCTCTCATTTAAACACTCTGGAATGTATTTAATTCCACTGGAATATATTTAATTTCCTCTGGACTGTATCTTTTTCCCATGGACTGTATTTAATTCAAGCGGACTAATTAAATCCCCTGCACGGCATTTAATTCCACTGCACATCATTGAATTCCCTTGGCTCTCATTTAAACACTCTGGACTGTATTTAATTCCACTGGACTATATTTAATTTCCTTTGGACTGTATCTTTTTACCATGGAGTGTATTTAATTCCAGCGGACTAATTAAATCCCCTGCACGGCATTTAATTCCACTGGACAGCATTGAATTCCCTTGGCTCTCATTTAAACACTCTGGACTGTATTTAATTCCACTGGACTATATTTAATTTCCTCTGGACTGTACCTTTTTTCCATGGACTGTATTTAATTCCAGCGGACTAATTAAATCCCCTGCACGGCATTTAATTCCACTGGACAGCATTGAATTCCCTTGGCTCTCATTTAAACACTCTGGACTGTATTTAATTCCACTGGACTATATTTAATTTCCTCTGGACTGTATCTTTTTCCCATGGACTGTATTTAATTCCAGCGGACTAATTAAATCCCCTGCACGGCATTTAATTCCACTGGACAGCATTGAATTCCCTTGGCTCTCATTTAAACACTCTGGACTGTATTTAATTCCACTGGCCTTTTTTTAATTTCCTCTGGACTGTATCTTTTTCCCATGGACTGTATTTAAATTCCAGCGGACTAATTAAATCCCCTGCACGGCATTTAATTCCACTGGACAGGATTGAATTCCCTTGGCTCTCATTTAAACACTCTGGACTGTATTTAATTCCACTTGACTATATTTAATTTCCTCTGGACTGTATCTTTTTCCCATGGACTGTATTTAATTCCAGCGGACTAATTAAATCCCCTGCAGGGCATTTAATTTTACTGGACAGCATTGAACTCCCTTGGCTCTCATTTAAACACTCTGGAATGTATTTAATTCCACTGGACTATATTTAATTTCCTCTGGACTGTATCCTTTTCCCATGAAATGTATTTAATTCCAGCGGACTAATTAAATCCGCTGCACGGCATTTTATTCCACTGGACAGGATTGAATTCCCTTGGCTCTCATTTAAACACTCTGGACTGTATTTAATTCCACTGGACTATATTTAATTTCCTTTGGACTGTATCTTTTTCCCATGGACGGTATTTAATTCCAGCGGACTAATTAAATCCCCTGCACGGCATTTAATTCCACTGGACAGCATTGAATTCCCTTGGCTCTCATTTAAACACTCTGGACTGTATTTAATTCCACTGGACTATATTTAATTTCCTCTGGACTGTACCTTTTTCCCATGGACTGTATTTAATTCCAGCGGACTAATTAAATCCCCTGCACGGCATTTAATTCCGCTGGACAGCATTGAATTCCCTTGGCTCTCATTTAAACACTCTGGAATGTATTTAATTCCACTGGACTATATTTAATTTCCTCTGGACTGTATCTTTTTCCCATGGACTGTATTTAATTCCAGCGGACTAATTAAATCCCCTGCACGGCATTTAATTCCACTGGACAGCATTGAATTCCCTTGGCTCTCATTTAAACACTCTGGACTGTATTTAATTCCACTGGACTATATTTAATTTCCTCTGGACTGTATCTTTTTCCCATGGACTGTATTTAATTTTAGCGGACTAATTAAATCCCCTGCACGGCATTTAATTCCACTGGACAGCATTCAATTCCCTTGGCTCTCATTTAAACACTCTGGACTGTATTTAATTCCACTTGACTATATTTAATTTTCTCTAGACTGTATCTTTTTCCCATGGACTGTATTTAATTCCAGCGGACTAATCAAATCCCCTGCACGGCGTTTAATTCCACTGGACAGCATTGAATTCCCTTGGCTCTCATTTAAACACTCTGGACTGTATTTAATTCCACTGGACTATATTTAATTTCCTCTGGACTGTATCTTTTTCCCATGGACTGTATTTAATTCCAGCGGACTAATTAAATCCCCTGCACGGCATTTAATTCCACTGGACAGGATTGAATTCCCTTGGCTCTCATTTATACACTCTGGACTGTATTTAATTTCACTGGACTATATTTAATTTCCTCTGTACTGTATCTTTTTCCCATGGACTGTATTTAATTCCAGCGGACTAATTAAATCCCCTGCACGGCATTTAATTCCACTGGACAGGATTGAATTCCCTTGGCTCTCATTTAAACACTCTGGACTGTATTTAATTCCACTGGACTATATTTAATTTCCTCTGTACTGTATCTTTTTCCCATGGACTGTATTTAATTCCAGCGGACTAATTAAATCCCCTGCACGGCATTTAATTCCACTGGACAGCATTTAATTCCCTTGGCTCTCATTTAAACACTCTGGAATGTATTTAATTCCACTGGAATATATTTAATTTCCTCTGGACTGTATCTTTTTCCCATGGACTGTATTTAATTCAAGCGGACTAATTAAATCCCCTGCACGGCATTTAATTCCACTGCACAGCATTGAATTCCCTTGGCTCTCATTTAAACCTTTCTGGACTGTATTTAATTCCACTGGACTATATTTAATTTCCTCTGGACTGTATCTTTTTCCCATGGACTGTATTTAATTCCAGTGGACTAATTAAATCCCCTGCACGGCATTTAATTCCACTGCACAGCATTGAATTCCCTTGGCTCTCATTTAAACACTCTGGACTGTATTTAATTCCACTTGACTATATTTAATTTTCTCTAGACTGTATCTTTTTCCCATGGACTGTATTTAATTCCAGCGGACTAATTAAATCCCGTGCACGGCATTTAATTCCACTGGACAGGATTGAATTCCCTTGGCTCTCATTTAAACACTCTGGACTGTATTTAATTTCACTGGACTATATTTAATTTCCTCTGGACTGTATCTTTTTCCCATGGACTGTATTTAATTCCAGCGGACTAATTAAATCCCCTGCACGGCATTTAATTCCACTGGACAGGATTGAATTCCCTTGGCTCTCATTTAAACACTCTGGACTGTATTTAATTCCACTGGACTATATTTAATTTCCTCTGGACTGTATCTTTTTCCCATGGACTGTATTTAATTCCAGCGGACTAATTAAATCCCCTGCACGGCATTTAATTCCACTGGACAGCATTGAATTCCCTTGGCTCTCATTTAAACACTCTGGAATGTATTTAATTCCACTGGAATATATTTAATTTCCTCTGGACTGTATCTTTTTCCCATGGACTGTATTTAATTCAAGCGGACTAATTAAATCCCCTGCACGGCATTTAATTCCACTGCACAGCATTGAATTCCCTTGGCTCTCATTTAAACACTCTGGACTGTATTTAATTCCACTGGACTATATTTAATTTCCTTTGGACTGTATCTTTTTACCATGGACTGTATTTAATTCCAGCGGACTAATTAAATCCCCTGCACGGCATTTAATTCCACTGGACAGGATTGAATTCCCTTGGCTCTCATTTAAACACTCTGGACTGTATTTAATTCCACTGGACTATATTTAATTTCCTCTGGACTGTACCTTTTTTCCATGGACTGTATTTAATTCCAGCGGACTAATTAAATCCCCTGCACGGCATTTAATTCCACTGGACAGCATTGAATTCCCTTGGCTCTCATTTAAACACTCTGGACTGTATTTAATTCCACTGGACTATATTCAATTTCCTCTGGACTGTATCTTTTTCCCTTGGACTGTATTTAATTCCAGCGGACTATTTAAATCCCCTGCACGGCATTTAATTCCACTGGACAGCATTGAATTCCCTTGGCTCTCATTTAAACACTCTGGACTGTATTTAATTCCACTGGCCTTTTTTTAATTTCCTCTGGACTGTATCTTTTTCCCATGGACTGTATTTAATTTTAGCGGACTAATTAAATCCCCTGCACGGCATTTAATTCCACTGGACAGCATTGAATTCCCTTGGCTCTCATTTAAACACTCTGGACTGTATTTAATTCCACTGGACTATATTTAATTTCCTCTGGACTGTACCTTTTTCCCATGGACTGTATTTAATTCCAGTGGACTAATTAAATCCCCTGCATGGCATTTAATTCCACTGGACAGGATTGAATTCCCTTGGCTCTCATTTATACACTCTGGACTGTATTTAATTTCACAGGACTATATTTATTTTTATCTGGACTGTATCTTTTTCCCATGGACTGTATTTAATTCCAGCGGACTTATTAAATCCCCTGCACTGCATTAAATTCCACTGGACAGCATTGAATTCCCTTGGCTCTCATTTAAACACTCTGGAATGTATTTAATTCCACTGGACTATATTTAATTTCCTCTGGACTGTATCTTTTTCCCATGGACGGTATTTAATTCCAGCGGACTAATTAAATCCCCTGCACGGCATTTAATTCCACTGGACAGCATTGAATTCCCTTGGCTCTCATTTAAACACTCTGGACTGTATTTAATTCCACTGGACTATATTTAATTTTCTCTGGACTGTATCTTTTTCCCATGGACTGTATTTAATTCCAGCGGACTAATTAAATCCCCTGCACGGCATTTAATTCCACTGGACAGGATTGAATTCCCTTGGCTCTCATTTAAACACTCTTGACTGTATTTAATTCCACTGGACTATATTTAATTTCTTCTGGACTGTATCTTTTTCTCATGGACTGTATTTAATTCCAGCGGACTAATTAAATCCCCTGCACGGCATTTAATTCCACTGGACAGGATTGAATTCCCTTGGCTTTTATTTAAACACTCTGGAATGTATTTAATTCCCTTGGTATGTATCTTCATGACGCCCAAATTAGGTGTATTCAGATTTTTTAGAATCATTGCAAGATTTCGAGAGTTTGGGTTTGGAATTTCTTGGGGTATCCCCGCTTTCTGATGTAGAGGCTGGTCTGGGTCCGACAGCGATCGGCTCGGGTTTCGCGTCCTATGGAGAAATGACGTCTCTCCCACGAAGCTCCAGAGAGTGTTTAATAGACGCTACCTATAAGTGGTTTATTGGGGGTGCTGCGAGACTAGGGTGTTCTGTAGTGTGTTGAGGCGAGTGGATGCGTGATTGAGGGCGTGAGTGAGGGTAATGCTGCGTGTAGCTAAGGATTTATAAACTTCTATTTTAATTGGATAAAAAATCCATTTTTAGGCCACTCAGTTTTGTATGCTTAAGGTTAACCTGATCAAATCTTCAATTTATTCTATGTTACCAATATTCTTTAGTGTATGGTTCTTTTTTGTGGTGATTTCATTTCATTTCGGTGTATGTGTCTTTTCTTATGCTCATTACACTTCATTTTGGCGTATGTATATAAATGGAAATTCGAGATCATTTGAATTTCCTCTCCTGGTATGGCCTCGGGCGGATCTAAGGGTCTCCCCTGTTCCCTAATTCCATTTGGGATTTGTGGTAACCCTAAAAAAGTGTCCCTTTCTCACCCTCGACCTCCATTCGCAGGCGCGAAGTGGCACTCAAGGCGAAAATTGCTCACTCAGACTTTTCATTTCAAAATTTTGGAAGATTTCGTGAGTGTCTTCGACCGGCAAAGCGCCACCTTCGTCAGGAAACTGGAGCCTCTCTCGGGGGGAGAAGCCTTCGATATTTACACCCCGATTACTCTCTGCGCTCTGGATATTATTCTTGGTAATCAAACCGCGCGCAACAAGTAGTCTCCTCTTTCGGTCCCTCGAGGGTCGAGCTTTCTACTCATTCTAACCGCTTTTAACTTCACCATTTTCGTTAATAAGACTCTTTCTAACAAATCTGAACCGCTCCTCCCACGTTGGTCGTCGCCTTTTATTAAAAAACAACAAAATACATTTATAAATGGTACATATAATTAACGCTATTACCAAGCGAACCAAGCAAGGATATGGCTGAAAACGAAAGAGTCCCATAAATAGTATTCAGTAAATTAAAGGGAATAATAATAATAATAAAAATAGTAATAATAATCAAAATAATAATAATAATGAAAGTAGTTTAAACCGTCAACTTTGGTTGAATCTCCTCCTTCCAATGGAGTGATAGGGGGAGGGAAGAGCAAATTGGGTGGAGAGCGGGTAGTGGTTGTGCGGATCGAGTGTTCGCCTCCATAGGTTCGATCCCATGGCGTTCACACCCCACAGTAGTGTTAATCGAGGAATCCTTCGCGGATATCCCCCCGAACCGACTCTTCTTGCAGAGAGCGCGATGGGGATCAGCATCAACGCGCAGGACAACGCCGAGTCGGACTACGCGAAGGCCATCTACAAGTAAGTCCCGAGCCACCGGGGTTCCCTCCGCCCCCACGGGGGTCTTTGGGACCAAAGGAGAACTAAGGGGATCTTCCCAACCAGCTCATACGGGCCCTCCGAGGGAACCTGGTTTAATCGTGTACCGGGGCCAGGTTGGAATGAGACGCACTCCCTCACTCCCCTTATTTAAAGCCAATTAAATGCTTATGACGTCATTTTCGGGTCACAAATTAGAGGGGGAAAGCCCTAGACAGAGATTAACTTTCCTTGTAAGCTTTGTCGGAAAGCTTTATGATACATATGCCCTCGTTGGTTCACCTTTTATTTTATTTTTCACATAATTTCGGTTTTTAATATTAATAAAATATTACCACTAACCTTAGAGGTAATTTGGGACTAGATCCCAGTCCTGGCAGACTAAATCGTGGGTGACTGTGAGAATTACCCTCAGCGTCATTCTGTACTTTGACCTTGATAAGATGAGAAGAGGGAGACGCCGCGGGATGGAACCACAAGTCCCCTTGCCCACCCCCACCCCTCATATGAGAGAATGGCCATACAACATCATCTACATCGTGTAGCAACATCTATCATCATGTAACCCTCCCTTGGGATACTAAGAATTTTATGCCCTCTGTTTGGTCGGGAAACGCAGCGCGGTGACTCTTGATGCCCCTTTCCCTCCAACGAAGATCGGCCCCCAGTGCCCACGGGCTTACTACCCACTGTCATTGTAATCAGGATGAACCCATAATAAAAGAGCAATCGAAAGAGTGGCCCGTCAACGGATGAAAGCAGCGAGAGGAACATTTCAAAGGAAGATGAATGAGGATTCAGATTGGAACAGCGAGTGATTTTGGAAGGGAGAAAGGAGGGATAACCCCAAGAGAAGGATGGCTGTGTGAATGTCAAAAATAAGAATAGAGGGGGTAATTGGAGGTAATATTTCTATATAGGTAGACGGTAAGAGTACTTTTATAACATGTATAGTGTTGGTATTGTAGATGAAGCGAATTTGAATTTGATTGGCTTCGAGGATACAAACCATGCTCTATGAAAGTGACTGATAGTGGTGTGAAAGCTCTGCAAAATGGGAAGGCAGCAGCTGAAATAGAAATATAGTGATAGCCTGGTTGTTTTGTTTGTAATTCCGTTAAAAGTAGAACAGTGCTTGAAGAATGCGAGAATGTTATAATAGTAATAATGCGTGAGGATGAAGGAGAGAAAAGTGTGAGTGCAACAACTATAGAGATATGAGTTTGTGCCAGGTGTATAGCAAAATTATAATTGAGTGTGTAAAAAAGATAGCTAATGTAATGATAAGGCAAAGGTAGGTTTATATAGTGTAGGGGCAATATGTACCAAATGTTCGCTTCCGAGAATTTATGGAGTGGTAAACTGTTGGATGGTATAAAAATGTATGTATGTTATGTATAAAGTATGGCGTTCGGGTCAAAGTTGTGCCGAGGGAGTTATTGTACCATACCCTTTTTGTATATTTATGGATCGAGAAGTACAGGTGAGGATGAGGGAAAAAGAGAGTGACCCTGATGACGAATGGGTTCTCTTTATTGGTGTATTCCTATGATAGTTTTAGTGCCTGAGAGTGAGTACAATTTGCAAATTTAGATAGAAGCGTTTGATATGGTATGTGTGAAAGCAGCTAAATGTATATGCAAAAAAGAGTAAAATCATGGTATGTGCAGTTAAGCATGGTGTGAGACTTGATAGAGCTGTTGGTGTGGTATTTAAAAAAATGCAATGTTTTAATTATATTTAGTGCATCGTGCATGAAAGAGCTAGGAATTAAGGGGGTATGAGTAACAAGGTTTGGAATGATTCAAATGTCTCAAGGTTAATTATAACGTTAAGAATGGTATTGGTTTGAGTGTCGAAAGTGCCAGGAAGTTACAGGAGAGTATGTTGGCCGTAATCTAAGTGTATGGAAGTAAAACTATATTATAGAAGGAGAAAGAAAGAGATAGTCTCCTGCCAATTTATTCCCTTGTGTTCTTATTCCATGCCATTACAAACCAAGCACCTAAAGATTTCTTCTACTTAAAATAGGATTGGAGGGATGGTTCAACGAAGAATGATGCTTCCATGGTTACACAACGACCTGATATATAGATTACTGGGATATCGCAAAGAGTTCGATGATTGTGTAAACATCTTACACACCTTTACTAAAAATGCCATTGTTGAAAGAAAGAAAATATTCAAAGAGAGGAGAAAGAAGAAAATTAAGCAGGAAAATGAATCTGAGGAAAATTTAACAGACATTGGTAAGAACTTTTAATTTCTTTTCACACTCTTAGTTTATACTTTGGGTCTCTCTTTCCTATATGCAGTCTTTCCTAAAGTGTTTTTTTTAAATATACCTATTCCCATCTTTTAGAGTTTATGAGTACGAATGCATGAATACCTTTCAGCCTTTTCACTTATACTCTATAAGGCTTTTCATTCATTAATTAAAGTCTTGGGACAGTTCTTGTCACTTTTACACACATTGCAATTCTTTCTCTGTCCACTTTCCACAATGCGACCATTTTCTTTTTCGGAGATGGTTGTAGGGTGGTCTTTTAATCTCTTTTAATAAAGATGTCGACAAATCTAAGGATATAAAAGTTTATTGACCTGCAAGTTTAGGGATCTGCAAGTCTTGCGCTCAACCTTTTTGGCCCTGGTTTGAGCTGTCCTTGTAGCACCCATTTACCTGTAGTTATTCATTTTATTTATACTTTAGATTGGTACATCATTTAGGTTGTTCAGAACATAAATTCGCTTTGAATAAGATGTAGAAAAGAGCTTTATAATATACTGCCAACTGTTCCATTAGTAATTCAATCTATTTCAAAGAAATCCTTGTAAATAGAGACTATGCAGTTAGTATAGCAACGAGTAGCCTCCTTCAAATTGAATCGTGCACGCCTGGACCTGCAAGTCTTGCGCTCAACCTTTTTGGCTCTGGTTTGAGCTGTCCTTGTAGCACCCATTTACCTGTAGTTATTCATTTTATTTATACTTTAGATTGGTACATCATTTAGGTTGTCAAAAACATAATTTCGCTTTGAATAAGATGTAGAAAAGAGCTTTATAATATATTGGCAACTGTTCCATTAGTAATCAATTTATTTCAAAGAAATCCTGGTAAATAGAGACTATGCAGTTAGTATAGCAGCGAGTAGCCTCCTTCAAATTGAATCGGGCACGCCTGGAGGAAGCTCATAAACCACGCCAATCCAATAGTCTGGCTAATTGTTTCGTAGTGGATTTGCCACTCGCTAATTTTAATATCAATTTGCATAGATATTGTTCACGTCTCGAAAATCTCTGGACCATTTGAAATGCCATTAAGAAGAAGAGAAGACAAGGAACTGTTCAGGGTGAGCAGCATTGATAAATGCCAGACTCAGCTGACAGTATTCTGATTGGTGCCAGGCTATATAACAAAGAACCTTAGCTTTCTGAAAATAGCAAGAAATGGTCCTTCATAAAACGGGGAGCGGGGTGAGTCAAAAGGGGCAAAGACATGCACACATAATTCAATTCATTTTGGCACAAAGGCAGCTCGATTTGTAGGAACTCTGTGTGCGATTGGGCGAAACTTAAACACCGGCTGTACCAAACTGTTTACGTAGAGAGCAGGATCGAGAGAAAAGGGTAAGGGGCGATCAAAGGGACAAAAGATTGCGTGCCACAAACTAATTCTGCAGCAAAGCAAGATAAAATCCCCCTTCAAGAATGAATGAATCCCCAGCAGAATCAAAAGCAGTTTCTCCATGCAGTTAATGCTAGGATCTTTTGAGTGTAGGGTGACCTTGCTCTGGCAGTAGACATGTTTTATGGCATCGTTACTCTTCAAATGATAGCTATTTGTACGGAGACGGAAAGAACCATTAATTGACAAGAGAAACTTCCACAGAAGGGATTCAAAATTGGCTCCCAGGATTGGTCATGATAGGGATAGGATACCAAATCGTGAAACCCATCCTGAGATGAAGCTTCAAGTGCTAGTCGAAGTTCAAAGGGATCGATCGATCATGTTTATAAAATAATAGAAACCACGAGAATAAGGAAGAGGGCCAACCAGATTGCTAAATCGCCTCGTGCTGTTTTATTGCCAGCGATACACTAAAGCTACTCTTGCTCCTTTTCTCTTTCTTAGTTCTGTTTCGATGTCATTCACCTTAATAGGTTTAGTCCTATCCCTTTTTACGCGACTGTTGTTAATTTCCTATATGGTTAAAAACTTTAATGATCCCTAAAATTTAAGCTTCAAATTTCATTTGAACCTTTATATATCTCGTGCCACTAGCTATCGCGAGCAAAGTAACGGCGCCATTGAACGTCTCCACTTCCAAGTCAAGGCTAGCTTACGCTCCACGAATCCCAATATTAAGAGGGCAGATAATAGTTGTCTCCGATCTTACTGTATATTCGTTCATTCTTAAAGGAGAATTTGTCTTGATCTGATGCAGAATTGGTTTATGGTAAATACTTTTATCTTCCCGATCAATTATTTCCTCCCTCTGGCCCTCCATTACATTCTTCTCTCGATCCTGCTATCTCCGTACTCAATTACAATACGGTCAATAATTGAAGTTTGCCCAATCGTACCAAGAGTGTTGCGAATCAAACTACCTTTGTGCCAAAGGAATTGACATTTTATTCACATGCCTTTGTCTGTTGTGAACAAGACTGCTCTTCATTAGAGCCGATGTATGAAGAGCCATTTCTCTTAATCACCAGAAAGCAAACTTCTTTGTTCTACAACATGGAACAAAACAAAATACTATCTCTTTGGACCGCCTGAGAGAGAGATTAACTATTAGATATATAAAGAGTGGAAAAGAGAGTGTAAGATAGAGTTTTTCAGAAAGTGTGGGTGCGATGGAGAGTGTGTGTATGAGAGAGCGTGTGAGAGTGTGTGTATGAGATAGATTTTGAGAGAGTGTATGAGAGACCGTGCGAGGAAGTCTAAAAGGAGTATGCGAGAGAGAGAGTGTGAGATAAAGAGTGTGAAAGTAAGTATGTGTAGGAGAGAGAGAGGGTGAGTGAGTGTGTGTGTGAGAGAGAGAGAGAAACGCGCACGAGATCATTCACTATTGGCAACAATGTGTCTTTGCCTCCGAGACGAGAGGCCGCTCTCAGTGGCAAACATCATGAGCCAGCAGTCATGACTTGCGTGTCTACTCTTTTGATCAAAGTTAACATTTAATAGTTTTCTTTTCCTTTTTAGAAAATTGACAGGAATTTCTTTTAACCTAATCAAATCCCATGTTATTAGTCATAATAATTTATCATCTGCCCGGTTCCAAATCATGCGAGAGTTTCTACCAAGGTGATTTGAAATCGTATTGCAAATGTAATTGGGTTCTCTTATAATAGGAAGGAAAAAGAAACACTTGGCCTTTCTCGACCTTCTTCTTGATACCGCTGAGAGCAATGCCTTGAATGATGAAGGTATTCGTGAGGAAGTGGAAACCTTCATGTTCGCAGGACATGATACTACGGCCACTGCCATTAACTGGTGTCTCTATCTGCTCGGATCCCACTTAGATATTCAGGCAGGTTTGGGTAATATTTATTCGCTTGTCTGTTCACACGTTTGTCTTATATTCATTACTTTGGCCTATCATTCATTTGCATAATGTACACACACTTG
Source organism: Ceratothoa steindachneri (assembly GCA_963969495.1). Taxonomy (NCBI): domain Eukaryota; kingdom Metazoa; phylum Arthropoda; class Malacostraca; order Isopoda; family Cymothoidae; genus Ceratothoa; species Ceratothoa steindachneri. The sequence continues at coordinate 217,517,289 of OZ018319.1, forward strand.
CTTCATCATTTTTGAGATTATATTCATTGAGCAGTCTCTTCCTCATTTGTTTTATATTCATTCGTTTAGACTTTATTCATTACCTTGCTTCTTTACTTTTTAGTATTATATTCATTCATTTGCTGCTTCCTTTATTAGCATGATATTCACTTACTAGTGTCTTCACTCATTTGCACTATATTCATTCGTTTTACTTAAATTAATTTCTGTAATATTTGTTATCTTGCCTTTTTATGTGTTTGTCTCATTATATTATATTTATTCTTTCGTCTCTTAATTCATTTGTATAGTTTTCATTCACCAGTTTATTCAAGTCCTTTGACTTATATTAATTCTGTGACACCAGTGGTTGAGGCTACTAGTGACACTAAACTTTGTACCAGTAAGAAATCAATGAGGACAACTGCTTTGAGTGAATTTAGAGTGATTCGAAGTGGCTTGAATTGATGAAAGTAGTTCCCAATTGTCTGCAAATGCAGTTAGTGTTTGCTGCTCCACCAAGGAGCGAAAATGTTTTACTACTAGAAATACAGTCAGGCGCTGACGTTTAAGGGTGCTTAACGTCTCTCAACAGGTTTTATCATCTTAGAGAAGAGTGCTATCGGACTTTCACCTTTAGAGAAAGTCTCGTAGAGCGATATATATATATATATATATATATATATATATATATATATATATATATATATATATATATATATATATATATATATATATATATGAACAAATATTGCAGTAACGCAATTAATTATGCGGCTAAAAGGCTATTTTTGGCAAACACAGTCTTCTTCAAAGCCCTCGGAAGGAGCTCTTCTTACATTCACGAGAAGGTAACACTTAAAGTAGACGTTATCTTAGATAGAGGGAGATTAAAACAAATTTTCCATTCTCTTCGAAAAGCAAAGGTTACACTTATAAACGCCAATTGAAAGATAGTGTTTTGGCTATCGGAGAGAACGCCTATTTTAAGTGTTACTCGTACCTTCTCGTCTATGTGAGAAAAGCTCCTTCCAAGGGCTTTGAGAAAGACTATGTTTGCCAAAAATAGCCTTTTAACCGCATATACTGGTATATATATATATATATATATATATATATATATATATATATATATATATATATATATATATATATATATATATATATATGGACAAAAATTGCAAGACAAATTAGGGCGTTTAATGTAGTGGCATTTTTAGTCAACTGCTTTACTTCAGGTCTAGCGTGACACCCTTCGTCCTCGAACTGGAAAACAGCAATCAGCGAATACTTCTACAGTGCCCCCAAAAGAACATTTCAAAGTATCTCGATAGGGTCTCGGTAACGAATTCTCTCTCTTGTAGTTTCGTAGGCTGGGTTAGGTGATCAGTGAGCTTCTGTAGGATGAGGGAATATATATATATATATATATATATATATATATATATATATATATATATATATATATATATATAAATATATATATATATATATATAGCTGGATTTTTTATTCCTAGGTAAATAACTGAAATAAACCTTGAAATGGCGAACAGTAATGACAACTTTTCCTATTGAATAATAATGATAACTCTTTCTGTACTCTCCTTTTCCACAAAAAGTACACCTATATGAATAGTCATTGCATCTACTCATAATGATAAATTTCCAACCATCAAGATACATTTAATCGTCATACTTATGTCCATTTTGGAATAACAGACCTTTGCGTTAACAAATTGACCAATCAGCTTTTAGACATAAACACTGCAATAATTGTCCAATCAGTGTCACGATAAATTTAAAAGTTAATAACGCTCAAACCGTTTGCACATAAACACGGCTGAAATCCACAGCTGCCATTCAATTACTACATGGAATCAGTCCAGGTACCATGTAGTGATCATATAGGGATCCTACTTACCATCAACAGGAACCCTATACAAGTCCCAACACCAGTCAGAAAAGACTACAGAAGAGCAGACTGGGCACGGTACGCGGATCTTCTCGAGGCCTACCGTCCACCAAATCTGTACGAGGCAATTCTCGAGGAGATAGACAAGGCACTCGACGACCTTAGCGACCACCTTATAAACGCAGGTAGGGCTTGCATCCCCAAAACCAAGTATAAAACCATCCTCAACATACAGATGGACTGGGTATACGAAAGAATTATATAGAGAATTGAGAGTACTTTACAAAATAAATATAAGAAATGCATCAGTTGACTCATTACAACGAAGTAAATAGATCAAAGAAGAGCTCAACCAGTTGATCTTCGAACAACAACAGAGACGATGGAACATTCCGATCGAGAGCATCGATCGAGACACATCCCCCAAAGACTTTTGGAAGAAAGTCAGAAGTCTCAGAGGTTCATCTGGAAAAAAGAAGAAAATGGAAATCTTAAAAGAAGATGGATCCATTGAAACAGAAGATAGAAACATTGAAGTAATATTCCGGCGTTATTGGGAAAAAATCTTCAGCATACCCGAAGAAGAGAACGAAGATTTTGACATAGAGTTTGAAAATAACATCGTAGACGAGCTTAACACGGAAATACACAGAGCGCATCCTCATATCCAGGTGGACAGACTGCGTGACGGAGACGCCGAGATCACCAAAGAAGAGACTCTTGGCGCAGTCCGCTCATTCCGCCAAAAAGCCCCAGGCCAATCGAGGCTTACGAAGTTAAACTTCGAAAAGGCACCAGCAAACATCATCGAAGGAATGAGACGAATATTCAACGCATGTCTGAATACGGGGTACTTTCCTGATGCTTACAAAACGGCAAAGATGATCTTCTTGCCCAAGCATGGAAAGGACCCAACGTTGAGAGAGAGCTACCGCCCGATTTCACTTCTGGAATTTGGCCGGAAACTTGCTCGCAAGACAGCGATAGAATTTGAAAATCTGAACACTTACGAGGCTCAATGGAAAATAAAAACCAACCAGGAGAAATTCAAGGTGGTCCCCATTGGAAGCACCAGAAGAGCAGACGTGAGAGTGGGGGATACTCGCTATCCCTACACCAATGAATGCAATGTACTCGGTATGAAAATCACCTCTACCGAGTACAAGAAGCACGTCGAAGAATGAAATTCTCGAGCCTCGGCTGCTGTCAGAACTCTATATATGTTCAAAAATCTACGTGAAAGCAACAAGAAGAAGATCTGCAATGCCCTTGTTAGATCTACGTTGCTTTACCCCGCCTCCACCCTCTCTTGTGTCTCAAAAACACAAAAGAAGCGACTACAAGTAGTGCAAAATAAATGCATGTACCTGATCATAGGTACACGCAGGCGAGAAAGAAGACGCCAAGAAGACCTGCACAGAGAGGCGGGGATAATTCCCATTAACAAAGTCATCGAAGAACGGACCCGGAAGATGCAGGATCTGGTTAACCGAGAGCTGAGTGAAGAAATCACTCATATGATTAACCAGAACAGAAGAGCAGAATGTCGCGCCAAATTCCCAAGCTCCGCTAACCGAGTGGCTGGCGGGGATGAAGTGCCGTTCTACGCAAGATGAGATGTATAATCTAAGAATCTAAGAAAACAACCGAACTAAGAAAAAAACTCACAATTATGACTAAATCTTACCGCAGAAGACAAAAGTAAAACCAAGAAAGAAGAAAACCACCGAATATGAGTAGAAACCGACTCGACTATGAAAAAAACAATAAAACTAAAACACACACACATACAAAGAATACAAAACATTAAGCACGCACTTAAAGTTTGAAAAAACATAAACAAACAAGCAATGCATATCACACAACAAAGCTAAACTAAAGTTAGCAATACAAATGGCTTGAAGGCCATAATAAATAAAAATCAACAAAAACATCAAAGAATCACACTACAAAGAAATAATAAAAGTGATAGGCCTGATCACCAGGCTATTGTATCTCTTTGCACCCTACCACGCTTCTTTCTCTTTTCACCACTTGTCTATTTTTTCTATCTATCCACACACCCTATCGTACCTTCCTACACACACCCACACCTTTAACTTAATTGTAATTGCTAAAATTTTCGTGTTATGATTATTTCTCTCGTACAATGTATTTGCAAAAGGAGGTAAAGTCAAGCACAAATTGATAAACGTTCCCCGAAGATTTTGTGTGAACCGTTTAAATTTTTCATACGAATGTTTACTTGGTTCGACCCCCACATCTCTATGCTAGTCTTGTTTAGCATCGTAGAAAACCGTTTTTATTAATATAATCACAAGGTTATCTTAACCAAATCATATATATTTTACTTGTCTGATCCAGTTCCTCTTTTCTGTGGGGTGGGCCACCCCTAAGAAGGCTTCCACACTCCTTGTTTTGTAGGGAAGTGGTGGATGTGAGAGATACTGGTGTATTAGGATAGTGGAGTTTGGAAATAGTGAAGAGAATAAGGAAGTCTTAGGGTTGCAAGATTTGCAAAGGTGCCTGAAGATCAGGCTAATCCTTTTCATTGTCTGTTTTATTATTATTGTTTTTTAATATATGTATATATATGTAGACAAGTATGTATGCATATATATATATATATATATATATATATATATATATATATATATATATATTACTATAAGGCGTTCAAACCTTTGGATTCTTGTACTATTTTAGCTTTTTTAATGTTAACTTGACGTGTAGTTTGGTTGTTTAGATTCCTTTTATGTGTTTTTTGTTTCTACATCAATTCTTACGTGTGTCTTATTTGGTTTTGTAAATGTTTTTGCTATATTCATCCCTGGTTGTTAGTATTCGTGTTTTGTGTGTTCTGTGATTTGTATTTACCTATTTTCTTCATTTTTTATTCTTCATTGTCTTCACTAGGTGGTTGTGGTCTTCTTTAGTTTTGAGGTAAAATCAGTTTGGTTCGTCGTTATCGGTTGCTTTTCATCATCGGTTTTGGTCGATAGTTTATTCCAATGCAAAAAATGGGACAATTGCGTCTCCAAGCTTGGGAATCTTGCGCGACTGGGACCTTGTTGGTTTTCTCTTTCATATCTGACGCCCTTTCCTTTAAGGTCGTATTGAGCGGTTTGATGTCCACCACTCTGTGCAGATCCACTTGCTTCCTCCTATCCCTCCTTCGTGTATTGGTGATGAAATATATAAACTTATTTTGTATCTTCTGCATTTCTTTTTTTGCTGTTTTAGAGACTCCGAACAGAGATGCTGAGGAATAGATGAGGGTGGGTCTGACTAGCGTCAGATCAGTTTCTTTTTATTCTTTTGGCTGAGGTTTCTGAAGCTATAGAGGGTTCTGACTGCTGAAGATGCTTTTTAGATCCGTTCTGTGAGTTGCTTCTTGTACCCAGTAGAAGTGACCTTCCTCTCGAGTACATTGCACTCGTTCGTGTAGGGATAACACGTATCCCCCACTCTCACAACTGTTGTTTTTCTTCTTCCTAATGGGACGATCTTGAATTTGTCGCCATTAGTTCGCATTTTCCAATAAACGTTGATTTTTCTTATTTTCTGGGCGGTCATTCGAGCTTGCCAAGGCGGGTTTCTATATCCACTAACTATGAGTTGACTTATGTCATCGGCGAACTGGATATTCAGGCTAATGGGTTGGGTTGGCTCTGAGATGGCTGTATATATCGAGTATAAGGTTGGACTGAGGCACCGGCCTTGAGGCAATCCTGCCTGTAGATTAAAGGTGGGACTGTCCGTGTGCCCTATACTGATGTAGGCTGACCTCTCCATGAAATAATCACAGAGGATTTTTTCAAGTTTTGCGCACAAACCCATCTGGAGGCTCTTGTATTGCATCCCTCTTAGCCATACTTTATCGAATGCCTTTGACACGTCCCTGCATACTATTTCGATATAGCTCCTGTTTTTCTTCACTTGAGCAATCTTTTCCGTGATGACATTTATTGCCATCACGGTGCTTCTCTTCTTTCAGAAACCGTATTGCTGTTCGTTGTAGAAGAGTCTTCGAAGAGTCTTCTGTTTAGTATTTTTTCTAAGAGTTTCCAACCCCCCTCCCCAATTTCCAGAAGGGATATTGGGCGATAACACTCCTTCCTCATCGTTGGCTTTCCAGATTTGGCAATAAAGATCATTTTTGCCGTTTTGTATGCGTCGGGAAAGTAGTCTACATTTAGGCAGGCATTAAAGATGTTGAGTAAACCTTCCCGCACGCATCTTAGTGCTTTGACGAAATTTAACTTTGTCAAGCCTGACCATCCTGAAACTTTTGCTTAAAGGAGTGGGGCGCGCTTTCTAATTCTCCTAGCGCCACTCTTTCTTCCTTCTTCTCCTTCCTTCCTGTTCACTTAGAGTTTAGGATGCGTCCTTTCAATGATTTCGTTCAGCTCGTCTATAATCTGATTTTCAAAATCTATGTCGAAGTCTTTATTTTCTTTTTCACTGATTCTGAAAATCTGTTCCCAGTATTGCCTGAGAATCTCCTCCATTTCATTCTCCTCTGATTTAATTTCACCATTTCCTCTTCTAATTCCATCTTTTTATTCTGGGGCTTTACTCTCATGCTCCTGATTTTTGCCCAGAATTCTTTCAGTGTTGCTCCGCTATCTAGTTCTTTGATAGCTTCATTCCATTTCTCCTCTTGTTGTTGGTAAATTAGAATTTTTAGTTCTTCCTTTATCTCTCTCATACAGTACATTATATCACGGGATGTTCCCGTGTTGATGCTCACCTGATACAATCCTTTCAGTTCACGGTGTAAACCTTTCATACGATCGGTCCATTTGCATGTTGAGATCGTTCTGTATGTACTTTTGGGAATCGACTCTCTGTGAGCCTCGATCATCTGGGTCTCTAACCGCTCTATTTCTTCGTCTATTTCCTCGAGTGTCGCTTCGTCGAGGTTAGCTGAGATGTAATTTCTTAGCTCGTAGTTATCCCAATTAGCCCTGCTGTAGTTCTCCATTGTATGTGATGGTATCAATATAGGGTTAACGTTGATATAAAGATTAATCCCTATATGGTCGCTATAAGGTATCACTTTAGAGCTCATCTGATAGCTAAAGGGTAAGAGGAAGTTGGCCAAGTAGATGCCCAGCTTGGTGGCGCTCCTTTCCGTGATAAAGGTCGGAAAGTCAGGGTCCAGTCTCTGGACGATGTTCCTATCCAGGAGAGTATTCAAGCATCTGCCTATACCGGTGCTTCGAGTATACTCGGACTCGGCGCATCATGCGTTCAGGTCCCCTATAAATATCGTAGGAACCCTTCGTCCGAATATACTCGCGATAGTGTGCTTCGGCAAATAGTCGCGTTTTGGGAGTTAGTATCCCGTGGAAACAACCAACTTCCCCAAGCTTATTTCTACCTCTATGGCTAGGTAGGATTATTCCAAGTTCCTGAGTTGCTTGAATTTTATTCCCTTTTTAATCGCAATGGCTGTTCCGTCGTATCGTTCTTGAGAATGGTTCACTGTCATCACGTCATAGTTCCATATCTTGATGATATTTATATCCGTGTTAACTCCGTGCTCCTAAATGAGTATTATGTCAGCATTGATTTGTTGGAAAATATTACCGTAGTGCACTATTTCCGTGGTTCATTTGTCGGTGTTGGTACTCAAGATTCTTAAGCTGTATCTTTGCATTAGGAGGACTAATCTACCGCTTCTTCAGTCTGGGGTCCCTGTTAAGGGCCTTTTGAGGAGCATGGAATGGATTTTTATTCGTTACTTCATGGATTACTTCCATGCCCTTATTCCTCTTTGGTAATTGTTTTCTGGGTGGGCTGTGAGTCTTCGATTTACTCCTGGAGGCCCTCTGAGATCTCGTTCTTGGTGCTGCCTCTTTCTCTTCTAATTCGCGTTGCGAGTCGCTTGAAGACTCTTCTTCGGAATCATCTGAATCTTCCTCAGATGTTGCCTGCTTTTCTTCTTTTGATAGTCTTTTGAATGAGGTTATGCTCATATTGAGTATTTTTAGTGAGTCCGGGGATTTAGGTACTTTGATTATAAGCAGGTTGTTTGCCTGCAGTAGTGAATTCAGTTCACTCTCGTAGCTTCCTGGGCTTTCCATGTTAGCGATATGGGTGTGGATGACGCATGTGAGTATCTTCGAGTCTAACTCAGAGTTGAGTTGCATTGTAGGTTGGTTTATGGTTGTTTGGTTGGGTCTTGATGCTGCGTCCGCATATCTTTGGGTACTACGGGCTCGAGCTTCTTCTTCCTTCTTTTTTATTATCTCTTTTCTTCTGAGGCAATTTAGTGCCAAAGTTCGGTGGTCCACGTTACAATTTAGGCACTTTCTGGTCGTTGAGGCACAGTCTTTAAACCTATGACCTCCTTGACCACAATCAGAGCATAGCTTTTTGTCCTTGTTGGGGCAAGGGTGGCTTGTATGATTTTCCAGTTTTTAAAAGGAAAAACACATTTGAATGTTATGGGATTTTTTCTGTTCGATGTTTACAGATAGGATCTTCATGCTTAAAGCTAGGAGCCCACCTCTTTTTGTTTTTTGTGCCATTTCAGGGGTCTGAAAGGTGATTTTAAACACATAGGTATGGTTATTAAACTTGATTAATTCCTTAATCTTCGCCCATATGTGTTGTGCCTCAATCTCTTTCTTAATTTCCCCAGTAGATCTTTCCCCAATCCAGCCTTCGATCTTGCGGCAGATGACGCTCCTATTGAACGCCACCTGGGGGGGACGGAGGGAATCTTCTTTAGGGTTTCCGTTCCTCGAGTGGACAGTATTTCGTCCATGCCTTTCGTTTCTGAGCAGAGGGCTATGTAGCCGTTGGTTACGTCGATCAAACGGATCAGTACAAACTTAGGTTCCTCAAATAGAACCAGGCACACCTGAGCTTTGGCCGGAACTGCATGGCCGGGAAGTCCCCTGAGGGGGACTCTCTTCGTTGTATCCACTTCCTCCGAAGGGGTGGGGGTGAGGTCCTTATTCCAAGTTGGTCCTCTTCTTTTTTTCCTAGTCTTCTTTCTCGAATTGTGTTATATAAATGAGTTTAATGTGAGTGGTGTTATGTGCTTAGGTGAGCTAGATGTAAATTCAGAATAGCGGGTGTTCCCCGCCGTAGTGCGGCCCCATGCTTCCGTGAACCAGTAATGCAATTGATGGAGTGATGGATGATGGAGGGATAGGCCCGGGAAGGGATCCTCCCAAGGGGTGAATTATGGCGGACTTGATGATGGATGAAGGCCGAATGAACTTCCTTCACCCGAGGGTGCCGCTCTATTGGGGTTTGTTAAATTCGCGACTGCATCCTCCATATCATAGAGACGGTTGCTTGTCCCTCTGATCCTGGGCGGTAACCCCTATCGATAAAGATAAAAGCTAAATCAACGAAGTTCGCAGACCGTCCCTTTTCCCGGAGGGCCTCTGAAATTGATTTCTGCTGTGGGCTACTCCTCAAACCAGCTTCCGTCAATTCCCCCAATTATGTCACATCACAGTCGACTAGCATAGTTGGGACGAGGGTTATGAGCAGTCCAGGTCCACGATTGCACGGTGCTCGCCGGCGGGGAACGATGTAGCGAGCTTAAGCGCTCATGTCAGTTTTACGTGACCGATGAAAATGGTGGTATTAACTCTCTCCGAAGACAACCATAGGGCTGTGGCGGAAGAGAAAAGTTATTGTTGAGATGTTGTAAGCAGTGACTTCTTTCTTGTGCGTGGGTGGTGGAAGGTTTGCTGTCAGATGGTAGTTGAGGTGAGGACAGGTCAATGCTCTGGTGAAGTGTTAGGTTTCAATCATGTCTAGGTGTAGTTTGAGTGGGAGGATATTTGTTTCAACATGTAGGTGTAGGGTGGGTGTAATTATTCTGAGTGCCTTGGCTGTGGTTTGGTGCCATGTTAGTGGTATGTAGTGGAAGATGGTGTGGATGAGTTATTTGTATAGAGTTGTGAAAGGCTCTTTATGCTGTCCAAACCTAATGTTTGATAGTGCTTTGAAGGCTCTCTCTCTCTCTCTCTCTCTCTCTCTCTCTCTCTCTCTCTCTCTCTCTCTCTCTATATATATATATATATATATATATATATATATATATATATATATATGGTGTGTTTGATGACGTCATATTAATATTTATTTGAAATGGAGAAAAACAAACTGAGCATCCGGATCGGAGAGTTTTCTAAACGAGCTTCTTAAAGCGTTGAAAGTAGTGTAGTGGGATTTTTTCATTGAATTTAAAGTGTAATACCAACGAGAGTGTATCGCGCAGAAAGAATGTAAGGAGAGATTTTTAAAGAAAGTGTCAAATCTAGAGAAAGTGAAAAAGTGTGGAATATATACAGTTGCGATCAAAATTGTTCGCACGCCCTTCAATCTTAAGGATTTGATAGGAAATATATATACTAACATATTCTTAGATAACCTAAACACAAATGATGACATTTAATTGTTTATTAGGACAACTTATAGTTTGATCATATATAAACTAAATTCCATTTACCAAATTTGTTAATTTCCTATTAATGAAAATTATTTACACCCCTGTAAGAAATCGCTCATTTTTGCCGGCTATTGAGTCAAAATGAGAGTCACCGTGTCCAAGGTCAACTGGCTAATTTATCTGAGGCCTTATTTTCCATATGCGCATCCACTACTAGCTATTCCGACAAACACGTCGCTGAAGATAGCAAAAAGAACACAGTTGCCCAAGAGGACTAGAGAAGATATTATTCGCTTACATAAGCAAGGACATAGATGCGAGAGAATAACATTTAAGTTGAATACTTTGAAAAATACCATTGCAAGCATCGCACGGAAGTATAAAACTACATGTAAGTGGAATCGCTTCCTCGACGAGAGAGAAAGATAGTGCTCTCCAAAACTGCCATACGATACAATAAGGCGTATTCCACACCACGGAGGGCTCTACGCAAATCCTCCGAGACGCACCGCACTGCTCACCGCTAAGCACAAGCAGAATCGGTTACGGTACACCACAGGCTATAGAGACAAGCCATTAAACTACTAAGAAAAGGTTATCTGGAAATTGGAACATTTCGAAGCAATAGATCAGCGATACTTTTGGAGACGGAAGAACGAAGCAAATAAACAAGGTATGCTGACCAAAAAGTCGCGTGCCCTCACATATTCTGATTTATGTCCTTGCGAATTTTAAAACTTTGAATCATTCCCGGAGTAACTTTGGGAGAACCTTGGCAATTCTATCATTCGAAAGAGAATGGAAACACCTCAAGGGTTTAAAATTTCGTTAGAATCGGCCGAATATTTATGATGTTATACATTCCAAAAAACTAATTTCCTGGCTAAACTTGAGGGACTTTGGCAATTATATTATTTGAAAGGGAATGTAAAACAATATAAGGCTTTCAAATTTCGTTAGAATTATCCGAATAGTTATTATGTTATTGCCAAAAAAAGCTAATTCTTGGGCTAACCTTAGGAGGACCTTAGCAATTACACCATTCGAAAGAGAATGTGAAACAACATAAGGCTTTCAAATTTCGTCAGAAACTGCCGAATAGTTATGATGTTATTGCCAAAACAATATAATCCCCGAGCTAACATGGGAGGACTTTGCCAATTATATCATTCGAAAGAGATTGTAAAAAAACATAAGGGTTTCAAATTTCGTTAAAATTGGCTGAATTGTTACAATGTTATTAAAAAAAACGTGCACCGACCGACCGACCGACATAGCGAGATGTAGAGTCGCTTGTGACTAAAAAGTCACAACTTTCTAAAAGCTTGTTAAAAAGCAGAACTAAATTATATTAAAAGAAGAGGAGCGGCTTCGCCACTCCTCCTTACAGAAGGAGCTTGCGCTTCGATGGCAGACTTTCTGCCTATGGCCTACGGCCTATCATGATTCTTCCTTTTTTTCTCCATTTAGATTTGCTTTAATAATTTCCATGCCAAAATTTAATAAATTTTCTGAACTTCACCATTTGTAATTTTTTTAGTTTAAAAAAAATCACAAAAATTTGATACTTATATTTATCTCTGAACTTCACCATTTTATTTTGTTGATATTATAAAGGAATTATTAGAAATAACTGATAAAATTTTTAAATATATTTAGGTGACAACTAAATTAAAATATAAAATCTTATTCAAACCTTCAAAAAATCTCGTTATAGTATAACAGAGTAGATTATCTCATAGCATAGCCTACCATAGTCTAGCCTATCCTAGTTTAGTATAACCAAGTCTAGCCTATGATTCCCTATAATAGTAGAACTTGCCATACTATAATCTAGCGTAGCTAGCATAGTATAACCTTGCCTTATATTGTATAACTTAGTCTGGCATAGTATGACTTAGCCTAGACTAATCTAGCCTAGCCTAGTAGAGAATGTATAGCATGCCCTATCTTAGCCTAGAAACCATAGTAAAGCCTAGCCTAACATAACCTAGTACAGCCTAGCATATATAGAATAGTAAAGCTTATCATAGTATAGCATAGTATAGTTTATCATAGTATAGCCTAGAATAGTATAGTATAGCATAGCCTAACCTAGTATAGTTTACAATAGTTTAACATAGTATTACCTAGGCTATCCTCGTATAGCCTAGACTAACCTAGCCTTGCAAGGCCTAGCATAGCATAACCTATCTACCATTACCATAGCCTATCTAGCATAGCCTTACCTTACCCTAATCTAGCTTAGCATAGTATAGTATAAGCATAGTATAACCTAGCCTAGCATAGTATAAATTTAGTATGGCATTGGAAGTTATATCATTCGAAAGAGAATGTAAAACAACATAAGGGGTTTCAAATTTCGTTAGAATCGGTGAATAGTTATGGTGTTATTACCCCAAAATATAATTGATGGGCTAACCTCGGGAGAACTTTGGTAATTATATCATTCGAAAGAGAATGTAAAACAACATAAGACTTTCAAATTTTGTTAGAATTGGCCGAATAGTTACAATGTTATTGCAAAAAAAAGAAGCTAAACGGACACCGACCAACCGAAATAGTGAGATGTAGGGTCGCCCGCGACTAAAAATTGAAGTACGGGCGCAATAGGACACTTTAAGATAACGATCGGAAACACACGTCAATATCCAAAAGTAGTGGCTGAAAATGAAGGCATGGACATGTTGGAATGGCCATCGCAATCACCTGAACTAAATCCCATTAAAAATCTATGGTGGGTTTGAATAAAGTCGTTCACCTACAAAAGCACAAGTACCTAACCGAAGCGGAAACCTATGCCCACGTGGAATGGAAATAAATCACAAAAGAACGCTGGCAAAAGCTTATAAATAGCTAGAAATCAAGGCTGCAGCAAGTTATGACACCCAAGGACTCGTTGTACCAAGTATTAACATATCTGTTTAAAAGAATGTGAACAATTTTGATTTATGGGAAATGAATAAAATTGGTATATGGCATTTAGTTCAAATATAATCAAACTATAGTTTATCTTAATAAGCCATTAAATGTCATACTTTGTGTTTAGGTTATCTAAGATTTATAGTGGGGTTGAGGAGGAGAATTACCAATTTATAGTGGGATCCTTTGGAAGGACCAATATATGGTGACTCCAAATATGATTTCTTCACTGTGTTCTTATTATGGCTGGGCTTATCGAAGGTTTCAGGGTAAATCAAGGTAATGAAGGACATTGCAAAACTATACTTTATTCTAATATTGGCCTATTAACGGGGCAAGCGGCACGTCACGAAGCTACTATGCGGGCGACTAGCAGTCTATATATATTCAACGCGGAGTATTAAATTATGGGACGACAAGACTTGGTAAATTTAAAAGGGGAAACGTGAGCGAGATAATCTTCTTAACGACAGCAATCTAATCTTAATAATACAATAATCATTCATTCTAACTGAGCTGCTCCGACTATATATAAATATATATGCTTATTTTCTAGAGGCCGTGGCCTAGATTCATTGTTCCCCACCCCGAAAGGCGGAGCTACCGAAAGCTGTGTAAGTTGAATTACTTGCATATCCCAAGTTTTATCAATATAACAGGGTACGCTTCTCACAGCTTTGTGATACAATTCCTTTTGGTCAACGGTTATATTTATCCAGGTGCTTCGTGGACATTTGTCTTTTGATAAAGCTATTCTGAGACGCGAAATGTTTGTTTAGGCGTTGTCTTATTGACACAGGTGTTTCTGACCTTTCGTGCGTTCGTACATTGTGTGTTTCGCGCTCACTTCCAACCGTCGCTTGCCTTCTATACATATACATTAACAAATATATTTACATTCCTTATTTTTTGTATTCAAATTCATTGATGCAAATTAATGTATACATTCTCATTTTCTTATTCCAATTTTAGACATATTATTTTATATGTGGACTATGCTGGGATTTAATAACACCACCGCGCGTCCATTTTGTGGAGATTTTCACTGGGCCTATTGAATCCTGCAATTTAGAGCCAGTAGCCTACCTATTACATAATCCGATCACTACAGATTCATTAAGATTGAGGGGGGAGGGGTACAATTTTGAATGCAACTGTATATCCGAGGATCTTCGTGCAGACTTTGGTTTAGTAGGTCAAACTGCGGGTTTTGGGGTCGGTAGGGCACACATTCCTTCAGATGTTAGCTGCAAACCTAGGTTACCAATGGTATGCATTATATCCCCTTGCGGATTCGAAATCATCACCCGCTGGTTAACTGCAAATGAGTTGTATTTCTGCCGAACATTAATGCACGACTACACATCGCACATGTAACCATCTATACTACCAATCATAATAAGAGAACGATTTTCCTTATATTAAAATATTTTTAAAAATATGATGGGTAGGTAAATTAAATTTCCATAGTACATAATGACATGCATTTAATAGATTTTATGAAGATTTCATATGATACGATCGTATATTAAAAAAAATTATACTAAATAAACTAATGAAATAAAATATTGACACGTGAAAAATAAGAGAACGATTTTTTCAGGAACATTCTAGAAGTTTCTTGAAATCATCTGGCAAGATTTTGCTCTGTAAGTAAAAACTGTACAACCTCCATTGTTGTCGTAATCACTCTGCAGAGACCTCACCACACGTAAAAGGTACTCCTGAGCTCCTTCAGAGAATTGTTCTCTTTAAAACTTCGAGGAGGACTTTTTTTGCGAATTCAAGAGAGTTAGGAAGGCCCAAGAGTGTGATTTCGCGCGTTCTGAAGTTATACGATGAAAACTAAACCAATAAATCTCCTGCAAAAGTCGGTCGACGCCTCATAACCACCGTCCGAGAAGACAGAGCTATTAGGCACTTCTCTATGAAGGATCCCTTCGAGGCTGCAGCAGGAATTTCTCGTTGAATTTCACAGTGAATCGTCGCCTCATTGTATCTGGTTTAAAAGCTCGTACTCCAGCAACCGAAACAACCATCAGTAGGAAGAACTCATGTTGTTTGGAGGGATGAAGATTGGTAGAAAATTCATTTAAGCGACGAAAGCAAATTAAATTTAGTTAGATCTGATGGTAGACACTTTGTTAGACGCGCTGCAGGTAACAGACAACTCTAAATGTGTTAAAATTATGCAAAGCATGGAGGGAACAGCGTCATGGTATGGAGGATGTTTCCGTCTAACCAGTTGATCTGCTAGTGCAAATAATTGGAACAGTAAATGCGAATGTGTACCTAAACCTCAAACAACAACCTGTATACATTCACTTCGAGCATCTTTGAACCAACTAGAAGGATTTATACAGGACAACGCGCCATGCCATACTGCAAAGCGAGTAAAATACTATTTCAAGCAAGAGGATATTGAAGTAATGAAGTTACTTGATCAGAGCCCGAACCTGAACCTAATTGAGAATCTCTAGAAGATCATTGGAGAGAGAGTTCAAGACCATCAGCCTTCAATTGTGGTAGATTTATGGATGAAAAGTGAGGAAAAATGGAACAAAATATGACCAGAAATTTGCAAGAAACTGCTGAGGTCCTGTGGTCGTCGTTGTGCCTAAATAATAGAAAACAAAGGGTTCAACACCTCATCTCAATTGTTTCAAGTTTCATCGTTATCGAATCTTGCTTTATATCTAGTGTATTTGTTTGCTAAACAATTGTGCTCATGATCGTTATCTTATTTTGCACGTCTCAATACTCGTATTTTAATTTATTAGTATATTCAGCATAATTTGTTGAATATACCATTGTATCTTTTGAAATCTTCATAAAATATTTTAAATTCATGCCTTTATGTATCATAGAAATTTCGTTTACCTATTCATCATATTTTTAAAAGTATTTTAATGACGGCAAATCGTTCTCTTATTTTGATCCATAGTGTAGTTTAGTACCTACTGCTGCATCGGCCATACTTGTCACCTGACATATCTCCTTCGGATTACCTCCTGTCTTATCTTTAGACAATCAGTTGTGAGTTATGTCAACTATGATGATGATGCTGCGATACTTTTTTTTCGAGGATTTTTCCTTCTTAAATCTATGTTGATAAAAGACGTATGTTAAAATTTCCCGAGAATATTCACTCCCCTTAAACTTTCTAGCTCTTGATGAGAATGAAGACTAAGGAATACTTTGAAGTTTTTTAGTGTATTATCACTTAGTTTTTTCTAGATGATGATAATAATAAACGAGGACTGTTATTTTCTCACGAATTTTCTTCCGTTTTCTTTTACCTCTCTAGAAAAGGGTGACTGAGGAAATCGATGCCATTTTTGAAGGCAGCGACCGGCCAACTACGATGGCCGACCTCCGGGAGATGAAGTATCTCGAATGCTGCATCAAAGAGGCTCTTCGTTTATTTCCTCCCGTACCTTACTACGCCAGAAAGATCGATGAAAATATAACAATCGGTAATTTCCATTCATTTTTATTCCCCTTTCTTCAGCTAATACTCAATTTGACATGAACGGTCGGTAGAAATCTGAAGAATGAAATTGTGAATTGTAATAGGGTTTTTTTTAACTCTCTTGGTTTAATGAAAAGCGCTCGAATTTCCGCCACTGGGTACTAAGTTCGATTCCTAGTGAGAGCAGACACAAAATATTAGTTTTTGCTGAAAACTCATCAATCATGGCCACGTTCCGAGTGTGGATCATAGGCCCAAGAAGTCAATCCACATACGTGTCCACGCACATAATCAATTGCAACCCACTCTCACTTATTTTATTCGCACACACGCCACTCATCATTTCCTTGTGCGCTCACATGCCCCTTTCCACTACACCAATGAGGCCCGGACCTTGCTAACTGCAGGTATGACGGTCATTGTCATTCAGATCTTAATGTTAGTTTTATTATCCCGTTGGGAACGTTATACAAATGAAAAGGGAGGATGGCGTTAATAATTAATTAATATGGTAGGTCCGTTATAAAATTAATAATATAAACTGTAGTTGACAATTCATTAAAATTATAATTCTAAATGCCTTACTCATTATTTTTCCAGAGGCATCAAAAATCAGGTTCATTTTCAGTACATAATCGTCTTTGTTAATTATCACAACACACCTTTATCATGGCGGTTAACTATGTTTGTTTATGAGAGGCCACATAATAAAGAAATATTTCTGTATTGAAAAATAGTGGATTATGTCGAATCATTTTGTTTAGTTTAGAGGAAAACTCATACGCGAGATTAGACATGTTCCGCTGTGTGGTTTTGAAAAGGCATTGAATGAAGGGTCCAATGCGTTGCATCACGAATTGAAATATAAATTTAATTTTGTTCCGGAAGGAAGAGAGTTGTGATAAATTAAGGCCAAAGGCAAATAAAGGACTTCTCTTCGATAGACGGAGAAGGTGTGAGGTAACAGAGCGGAAGGATTAAGCGATGCTAGATACATGCGAAATTTCAAGATGAATAGTAAGGTTGTAGTGAAGATCTCCAACGCCCAAAGTACTGTTCAACTGATAATTGAAACAAAAATTGCCCTTACGAAACTATCAAGTCTGTGAAAGAATAAGGAGAGAGAGAAAAGGCCCCACCTGACTTCCTCAGTTCGCCGTTGACCGCTCTAAATTCGTCTGTTTTATATACTGTGAAAATTAGAACAATGGAAAGACCATTAAGGGGGAATCGCGACTTCCCGCTATGGACCCTTATCGCAATTCAAGGCAATTAAGGAAGTCTGTGGCGATGAATCTCTCTCCCCGTCTAGATAATTTTGGAGTATATATTCGATACTTCGAAAGTTGACAGGAAGATTGTGTCTGAAGCCGCCGTCCGTTAGCCGTAAAATCTTTGTTAGTTGAGAAGGAATCGACTACATTCTCGTTCAGAGAAGAATTGAGTGATTTTCGAAGAGCCAAGGAAGAGGTAGTCGTCACTCACTGTTGTTCGTGGAGATAGTTTTAGGCACGCTTCAACCCTTCTCACCACGTCTTCGGATTTTAAAGATCGGAAAAGCAATCTCCGAAGCATCCTCCGTTTGCCTCTTAATGATAAGAGGCCCCATTTCAATTTCCCGAAGTTGGATTGAACGTCTCGTGAGACGCCCACAAGTTTAAGGTCGAACTTACCTCCCTGATCCTACTCGCCGCAAATCAAGGTAAAAGGGTTTTAACCCCCGCACCGTCACGCTCCCCCGACCTTTACCGCGTCGAACCTCAAGGATCCCCTTTGCTCTAGAACTTGCATAATTGTAAGATCATTTCTTAATTAATTATACCTCGGTTCAAATTTAATTGATAGTGTCAATCATAGCCGTGAACCATCAATATTTAATTGCATTGCCATTTAACTTGC
This sequence comes from Ceratothoa steindachneri, assembly GCA_963969495.1. NCBI lineage: Eukaryota > Metazoa > Arthropoda > Malacostraca > Isopoda > Cymothoidae > Ceratothoa > Ceratothoa steindachneri. The sequence continues at coordinate 217,535,898 of OZ018319.1, forward strand.
CCTATATGTGTATGGAATCTTTAGTCCTATTAAAATATATTTTTGTAGCCGTGTTTGAATATTCCTTGGCCTAGAAACTGTGTATTTAAAGCACTCTTAGAGCTATCCCCAGGTGAAGCCTTAATTTTGGTCGGCCAGTAGGCCAGTGTGCTTATAACAGCGTACACCTGGTCATACCACGACTCAGTCTAATATGGAAGCAAACGTGAAGGTTAAAATAGACAATTAAAACTCATTTTGGGGTGATTGAATCTATTGGATCGTGAATTGCCTGCGAGAATGAGTAGTATGTACCCGAGGTTTTGCCCGATGAAAATTAAAAGTGGCTAGCCATTTCTATAGTGACGGAGTACAGAATCAGGTCATAGACATTATGGCGATGCAATAATTGCCAAACAACCTGAACAAGGCCGTATGGGATACAGAGCGAACAGACCTAAGTTGTGGGCTCTCAATTATTCTGATTTATGACCTTATAACAATATGACCTTACCTTCAAAACTTTCAATAATTCCCGGACTACTCTGGGAGGACTTTGGCACTTATATAATTCTAAAAGAAAATATAAAACAACATAAGGGTTTCAAATTTCATTAGAATCAGCCGAAGAGTTACGATGTCATTGCCAAAAAACTCATTGAAAAGTAAATTGGTTACCAATCAACCGTCCGACGTACGAATCGACTCAGTAACTTATAAGAGTCACGTGCACACGACTAATAATTACCGAACACTTCAAATTATTGTTTTTCAAGTCCAGGGGGATGTATTATGTTACATTGATTTCGGACTGGAAGCAATGAGTTAAAAGTGTTAATTTGGGATGGGTCTACTAATGGAGGATATTGTAGGAAGTGTCAAAATAACCTAACCTGTATATTTGCTTCTCTCTTAAGGATGGGTTTGAAACGCCCTTCTATCAAATAGTAAGGACTTGGCTCTTGAGTCTTTCCTTTAGGTCAAGAAATAAAAATAGGAAGTTCTTAAATGCTTTCCTTCAATATTCGACAATCGTGTCTTTCGGAAGCAGGCCATCGATCTTCTGCGAGGTTGTTTTGGGGAAGAAGGAATTCATAATGTGAAATTCTGTTCCTCCCGAGATTTATATTAATCTCTTTCCATGTTCATTTCTCTCTCATTCTAATTTGGCTCTCGTATTTTTATCTTCTATATTTTACATGAGTCCATCCACATCGGCTTAAAGCGTCGCTTTCATTGTATAGCTGCTAATTTATGAACGCTTCATTACTTCATCAGATGATTCTGTTGTTATAATAAAATAGGCAGGGATTATTTGAAAAAGGATTCATATTTTTTCCCTCTATCGCCAGTTTGATTAATCTATCCTATCATTTATTTTAAGAAAGGGTTATGCCACTGTATAAGGAATCCTACACGCGTCTCTTTTCTTCTTTTATAAGAGAGTATTATTTTTAGATGGATATACGATACCCGAAGGAACCATAGCAATGGTTGTGCCTTTTCGTATTCATCGTGACCCATCGCAGTACCCCGATCCAGAACTGTTCCAGCCAGAACGGTTCTTTCCAGAGAATTCAGCCAAGCGACACCCCTTCTCTTATATCCCATTCAGCGCTGGAACAAGGAACTGTATAGGTAAAACCTAGTCCAGAGCAACTTCTCAACATCCGATTGACAAGGTTTACATTTGTCAGGTGTAGGAAACATCACAACGGCATTATCACTCATTCAAAAATTTAATTTTACATTTTTTGTCAAATCAAACTTGACATTTAATTTAGACCAACAGACTGCGCATAGACCAACGGGGTGGAAAGCTGATTCTACTTAATATACGAATGGATGGTTATCAAAGCTTGAAAATTTGACATGTTATTCTATAACAAACACTGGCACCAATTAAGAACGCCATAGGTACGGAGTATAGCGAGGGGAAGATTAAATAAACGAAGCCGATTTGGTTACAGGGTCTAGAATAAAGACACCAAAATCCGTACGGGTACAACTAGTGTCTAGGACTCACCAAATGATCTCCATTTTACAGGTCAGAAGTTTGCTCTGATGGAGGAGAAGGTTGTGATAAGCTCCTTCTTCAGGAAATTCAGGATAGAAAGCACAGTGAAATTTGAAGACTTAATACTCGTGGGGGAACTTATTCTTCGTCCGGAAAATGGGAATTTGGTTCGGATCTTCCCTCGTCCATGAACAAGCCAGAATAGAGCCGAACTGCAAAGTCAAATAAACATACTAAATCCATCTTATAATCTCCTTATAGATGAATATTTTTGCTACAAAAATGACCTTAGTTTTAAAAGTCTTATGATATTGTTTGCATTCTTGTCTAAATGATTTATATGCCATCAAATATTTCATTAAATTGTTAAATGCTTGAAGAGAACAGCTCTGCTATTGATAAAGGCCGCTCCTGAACCAAGGTGTAACACAAGCGTGAGAACCCGCTCTCCCGTATAATAAGCCCATGAATATGTAAAAGGACCTTAGGTCAGGTAGGAAACTCAACGACCCGACTTCTTTAACACATTTGTTGCGATGTGTCCCACCAGTTGAGCATGGGGATCAGTCATTTATTGCGATGTGCCCCACCAGTGGAGCATGGGGATCAGTCATTTATTGCGATGTGCCCCACCAGTGGGACATATTGAATTTTTTTCTCTTTAGTTTTCCTTTGGGGGGGTGGAAGTAACTGAACAGATCATATATATTAATTGTGGATAGAATTGTATGAAAATGAGACACATTTAATTTTAGATTTAATTACCAAAAACGAATTACAAATTGTATTTTACTCCATAGATAAATTAACAATTTTTTTTTTAATTGAAGGAAAGAAATTTTTATTTTTTTATTTTTAGGATGACTGTTTCATATTAAAATATGACAAGCATAAAAAAGGTTCCCCTACACACGATTAACAAAAGGTTGTGATTTTTTTAGCCCTATTTGTGGCAATTTGCGAGCCTTACGCTGCTGTTATGGCTAATAGCATCCTCTGCATCTTTTCCTAGTTCATTTTTGTCCTTTGATTTCCTCCAAATAATACTCAGGTGATAAGACTTTCCTGCCGACAGAACTTTGTCCTTTTTCCAGGCTTTACATTTACTTCAGAAACGTCATAGATCTAAAACAGAACTACTGAATCTTTGAAAGAACGAAGTGACCATTATTTTTGTCGTGTAAAACTTATTCCACAAGATTCAAGCATTTACCATTGATGTCCCAGTCAAAATTCCAATTGCTACTTTTTTATACCACTTCCTTGATTTCTTAGGTGCTGTATAATAGGAAGACATCTGATCAGAAATATCGACACCTTTCTTCGTATTATTGTAATCCAGAATGCACTGAGGTTTTTTTATTTGCACGCCATTTCTTGTTGTTTGCCCAGTAGCAATCAATTCATCGTCGTGCTCTGGAACTGTCGATAGGACAAGAACATTTCTTTTATCTTTCCAGTTCAAAACTTTTACCCCTTCAGTATTCTCTAAGGACTTTTTTTTACCTTTCTTCAATTTCCCTTGAGTTATAGACTTTGGAAGGCCTTTTCGATTTGACCTAACAGTGCCACAAAGAAATGTTTTTGGCGTCAACAATTTCTCCCTCAGAGTTTTTGAGGTATAGTAGTTATCAGTGTAAAGCATTGACCACAACCCAAGATAAGGATGCATCAATCTCAGGACAAGTGTCTCGGTTGTATTCAGAAATTGTTCTGCTGGCCTTTTCCCACAATAAATTTCAACATTTAGGGAATACCCATCAGTAGTACATGCTTTAAATACCTTACACCCATATTTATGACCCTTACCTGGAATATATTGGCGAAAATGTACTCTACCTCTAAATGGCACCATGCTTTCATCAATTACAAGGCTTTCTCCTGGCTTGTAAATAGTTTAAAACTTATCTAACGGCAGCTAAATCAACCTTTGAAATTTATAGTCCTTCGCAGTATTATCAGGATCATTGTTATCGCAAAAGAGCAACATTCGCAACAGCATTTGGAAGCGGTCTCTTTTCATAGTTTCTGAAACCGATTTATTATAATAGAGAGGATTTTTCGACCAATACAGTAAAATTACAGGTAAAGGACCCAGCCCCTTGCACATTTATATCACAAGTGCAAAATCCTTTTCATTTCTTCCTTTGTTGCGCAGTGCCAATAATTAGTCTTGATTTTCTAGTTAAAACTCCAGCTTCTATCACTTGTTGTACGTATCTGTTGGTCTCTGATACAATAAGATCGAATACGTTATCAGTTAAAAACCGGGTATAAATATCAATTAGACAAATTTTGAAATCATTTGTTGACGCTGAAGGCCTATTGCACAATTTTTCCTCACCAACAAATGAAAAAGCACGAACTTTTTTACTCACCGGACCCAGTCATCATCTATTGATCCAATATCATTGCTTACATTATCGATATCTCTGTCTTCGCTACCGCTATTGTTAGAGATATTTTCCAATGATTCATCGCTTGAGGAAGTTGGTTCATATTCTTAATTAACGTCCATAATTTGGAATAAATCTTGAGTGTCACTGATATCAAATTCATCTAGCTGGGTAGATGGACAGGGTGTGTTGTAGAACTGTAAAGGATCCATTCCTTTCCTAAAAAAATATGAAAATGCACAGATACGAGGGGCGGTCAATAAGTTTTGCAGTTCGGATATTAAGAAACGAGATATGAGGAAATGTTTTTTATTATTTTTCAATATAACTACCCTCGACTTCAATGAACTTGCGCCACTTGTCCCTGAGGCTTCGAATTCCCGACAACCAGAAATCTCCCGATTACTGTTCAATCCACTCCTGGACGGCGAGCTGGACATCTTCATCGTACCCAAACTGGCGTACACGCAGTGCAGCCTTGAGCTGGTGGAATAAAAAGTAGTCGCTAGGGGCCAGATCTGGACTGTAGGGGGAATGGTTGAGCTCCTCGAATCCGCACTCGCGCAGGGCAGCTTGTGCAACTCTGGACTTGTGTACTTTGACGACGTTGAAGTCGATCATGGGGCGTGAGGTTTCTAGGGACTCAACGGACAGAGACCTTGGTCATAGCCAAATTGTCGTGCATGATGTTTATAACATTTCCATGTGATATTCCAAGTTCTCGCTCGGTTTCTTCGACCTTCACCCGTCGATTTTCGAGGATCATCCTCTCCACAAGGGCCACATTGTCCTCGTTGGTCACGTCTGATGGGCGTCCTGGATGGGGGCCATCTTCAAGGAACTCACGACCATGGCGCAACTCCCTATTCCAGCAAGCAATGGTTTCATAGGAAGGGGCGGTGTCGGTGTACACTGCAACCATGCGTTCATGGATCTCTTTTGCATTCTTACCTCCCTTGGTCAAAGATTTGGTCACTGCGCGGTGCTCAACCTTCTCCATTGTTGAAAAAGTTGTGACTGACGATCTGTGATCAGCTACTGCTTTTTAAATAGACTAGGCAGGAGCGTGCGGTCCTGACTTGTCATAACTTGCCCTAACACCCCCACAAACAGCCATCCCCCTTCCTCTGTTTTGCCCTACCGATTCGCAAAACCTATTGACTGCCCCTCGTACCTTAACACAGATAAGATAATAAAGCGTTGTTGAATACTAAAATGTTATTAGGCTTTCATATTCCAGTTATAATAATACACATCGAATTAAAAAAAAACTTTTAAAGGGAAACAGACCATTTAAAAATCATGCCTCACCGGTGGGCCACATCGCACTGAACATGCAAGTATTTACTTAGTCTGCGATATGTCCCACCCGTGACCCATGCTTTTTTTTCCGCAATACAACTCTAATGACAGAGACACAAAATACTCACACGTTAGTTGCCCGCAACAGCAAAAAGCCAAAGTTGCCGCCCATCGCAAGAAATGTGTTATTGCGTACTGTTAATCATTAAAGAAATAATAATATTTTCTCTTATTTCAAATTTTTACCTCACCTTGCTATTGAAGTATTTGAGAGCATTTGTGCTTTATTTTATGTGGGTACTTACAATGGGTTCAAAAGGAATCAATGTAGATTTGGTGATTTTTTTTATCAGTTTCTATGGTAGTACTTACCATCCTTGAACCTTATCTTTGTTGCCATTTCTTTCCATAAGGGAACACCTTTGCCCTGTTCTTTCCTCTCTCTTTAAATGCCATAGTTTCTTCAAAAATATCAGATTAAATTTAATAAACCTCTCTGATTACATAGTTTTCGTGAGATTTCTGACCTTGTTTTCTCGAAGAGCATAACATGGATTCGTCGAGGATCAAAGTTTTATCTCTTCTCTGATTTTATGAGGTTACTGGCTTAGGTACCAGGCGTTGCCCGGGATAAAAAGTCCTATCGCAAATAAATACGTATGCATATTGGTTGAAATTCTTATATTGTGGTACAAAAATATCTTTACTTGCTGATTATTATTATTATTTGTGAGGTGAAGGCAGATTCAGGAGTTTCGCAATCTCCCTATAATATTATGGGGGGGGGGGCATTTATTATAAGTTTTCTTATTTATCAATATCATTTTTCATCCTGAGATTTCTATATTCGAATCTATTTATTTCTTCTCGACTGAAGTTGCCCTTTGAAACATTTTTTTCTTCCATTTATTTGACTCTTGGTATTCTTATTGGCTGAGATTCCTTCTTCTTGAAGGTGGCTGGGTTAATTCTTGATGACGTGATGATTTCTCCTTGATTCTTGATGAGTTAGCCCTTGAAATCGTTTTCCTTGATTTCCGTTTTCTGCGTGAATTTTCTTCGTAAAAAATTGTGGACTTTGGGAGTTTCGATCGCGGGTCTTTGAATCTAAATGCCAGCACTCTGCCGTCACGCTACGGCGAAGTCCGTCTTGAGTTGGTAATTTAATGGGCTATTTATATTATCGATTTGGAATGAATTTTTCTCTGATACATCTTCGCACCCCTACAATATAAAATGATAGAATATCATATAACATGAAATGAGTAAACGTTTCACCGCGCGCGCCGAGCAGTTTACACGCACTCTTGAATGACCGATAGTTATGAGCGAACAATATTATGGCCACAGGAACAGATCGAGTGTCTTATAGATAGAGATGATTATTCCTGCTTCGGAGGGTCCTTAAGGGTTGCGATTATAGATATATTGCAGTTTTATGCCTTATTCAACTCATTTTGAATCCATAAATGTAATCTACATTCTCTCTTTTTTTTATTTACAATCCTTCAGAGGCTTGTAGAATTAAGATTAATAATTAGCATCCCTTATAAAGATAAATATAACAGAACGTCTTAATATCATTGGAAATTGTTTAATAATCTTTAGTCTAATTTTGAGTCCAAAGAATTTTAGGACTGAAGTTGAACTTCGATGTATTGCAAACTAGTCCCTTTTTAAAGTGTTTTGAATGACATTAGGATGTTTTCTTTTAATTAAAAGACTGATTGCCCTTAACCTCAAAAAATCAAGAGACGCAAAGTAAAGACAAAATTAGAATATAATCATCTTATTTTAGAAAAGCCATTCTCAGTCATTAATTTGAACCGATAAAAAATACAGAATTATTATAATAATCCACAGAGTAACTTCTTCTCAAGGGCTACATAAAGCTGAAGAACTGGATTTTCAAACGTTAGACATTTTGTACTACAAAAATTACCTACATATAATTTCTAAATGAAAGTGAGATAGGAGAGAAAGAATTTTTTTTAAAGAATCAATGAAGGTACGGATTAGATGCGCTGAATATTGAAGTCTGAAGAAAGGATACGAACTTCCTTTCACGTTTGAGGCAAGTTACTGTTTTACAAGTGCGTGGTTAGACGAAGGGTTTGGGTGTGTGAAAACTAAAACATCATTAACCATTAATGCTACTCATATAGTGAAAGCAAAGACCTCAGGATGCTCGTGAGATATGGCTACCACACAAGGATTTAACATTTTTTTAAATATATAAGATTTGGAAAGCTTTGCGCCACAAGCAGAACTCTAGGACTTCTCTCATAACACACAGTATATAAGTAGGTCACATCCGCTTATCATCTTCTCTCTTAAATCTGACGCCACAATCCTTCCCCAATTCAGTCAGTGGCAACTCCCTTCAGCATCTGCGAAAAGACACGCTTCCTTCTAGATGAATACCCTTCGAATTTCTACTATCTCTATTCTTTGCGCTTCTTTCCTATTGGGGGTTCTGCCCCACTATACTAGTTTGTTCCTAGAGGTTGTGTGATTTTTGTATTCGTTCATTCCTAGAGGTTATTAGTGGTGGGACTAGTTAATGGAGGATAAAGCACATAGCCGTGTACATAGATAAATCCTTTATGGTTATTTTGTGCAACCTCACTTGCAGACATCTGATAAGAGCTCAAAACTGGACGTCCGTTATCAACCTTAAGTCAACAAAAAGTAAGCTTATCGAATGTACCTCGCTGAGGTCATTAAGGTACGTGCCTTCTCTAAACTCACTCTCTTACGTTCTGTTTTATTTTCTTTTACATATTTTTCTCTTTTTTTATTTTTTATCTTCCTTTTTTATGCACTCTGCTTATACAAACATCGACACCCGAAACCTAATCCCGTCCCCCACCATGAAAGGATATCTCCATCCCAGAGGTATATACAGGGTGTCCGAAAAGTTACTGTGTAGTGGAAATAAGCTTAACGTAAAGTTTTAATAAAAATGTAGTTTTATTTACGATATTGCAGTTTCTCCTACAGTAAATCCTAGAAATGTCCCCTAAAGGCCCAATGACAAGTGTGCACACGCCGTAAAATATTGAGTTTTACGTTAAATAATCTGTACACAACGCTGCATACTGTATGTATTGGCTTTAGTAAACATTCGCCCAGACGCAGTTAACCACGAGTTAAAGCGCAATTCCGTATTGGCCTTTTTTATAATAGTGTTGACGATTGAGCAGTGAATATTCTGGTTGAGCATGTGTTCCTTAACGATAGTAAATTCACAGATAGCGTGCAACAAAAGTTTCTTGCGCAATTTCCACATGCACATGCACATACGAAATTTGATAACCAAATTTCGTCAAAGTTGTTGAGATCCAGGAAATGATTCTTGAAGAGTCCAAAAAAGAATGTAAGATGGTTATCCCAGCAGGTCGATTTAGCATAGAGTACAACGCACAACATTCTGCAGAAGAAGTTGAAGTTCTTTCCATATAATGTGTACGTAGTGTACAGAGTTGAAAGAGTCTGATCGCCAGTCCCGCGTTTATTCCTGCAATTGGTTTCAGAACTTTTATCGTGAGAAAGGTGAGGACATCCTTGATGTAACCTTCTTTACCGAGGTGGCATGGTTTCATCTTTCGCATACATAAATAGCAAAAACACTCGTCTATGGAGCATAAGACAACCCTCATGAACTCAAAGAAATTTCTCTACACGATCAGAAGGTTGGGCTTTGATGTGCTTTAAATCCTACGCGTATCATTGCCCCATTTTTCTTCGATGACATCATTAACGCAGAACATTACTGCACTCACATTCTGGAAGCATTCGTAGACCAGCTCCATGAGAGTAAGCTTGAAACATGCTGGTTCCATCAAGACGGGGAGAATGAACACACGATCCGTGCATCACTACACCTTTTGAAAGACTTCTTTGTTGATTTTATTGGTGTACACTAGCATGTATCATTAGGCCTTCTTAACCCTCTAGCAGTAATTAAAATAAGAATATTGTAAATTTAAAGAAATTCAGGGGTGCTAATCAGGCCAGTAAATTACTGTTTTTTTAAAGCAATAATGTATGTTACTGTAATTTCCTGAGAAATACACTATGCAAATATTATAAAATCAAGGTTATTGTAATATTAAGGCAGTGCGTGGTTGTAACTCCTAATGATTTAGTTATATGATAAAAGACAATAGCATACATGTTACTATAATGATTATACAGCGTCTTACTGTAATTTTTACAGTAACTGTGTGCATATGCAAAATAAAGTAACAGGCATTGTTGCTGGAAAAATTTCCAGTAAATTACTGATTGCTTAGTGTAGAGGTATAATAAGAGTTTAGTATATATATATATATATATATATATATATATATATATATATATATATATATATATATATATGTATCGAGGCCAAGGAAATAATAACAAAAGACATCTGGGTTTAGCTTTGCCCCTCCGATGTTCTCCGGTAACATAGGAGAACAGGCAAAAGAGTAAATGTTACGAGACAGATTCCTGACCTCAGCTTAAAAGGCAGGCCCTTCGAGGGTGTACTTATAAACAATCCATTCAAAAGTGCAAACTGCCGATCTCGTATTACCCTCTTTCAGAGCTACAAGACGCCAAGCGCGGGAGACCAACCTGAGGTCTCACCTTGCGAGTCCCCCCTCCACCTCCCCATTACCCCGTGGGAGTAATTTGGGTATATAACAGGTTGACCCGAGGAAACGAGGCTTTTTGTTCATTCTAACGGAAGAGACAAGAAAGTCACCGGTTCAGAGATTTTTCGAGTTCGAGAAGAAAACAGAAAAATCACCGGTAGAAAGTTTTCTGCAAGTTAAGGAGAACTTGCAGTCCTTATACAAAACCAGATTGTACCAAGGAAGCTCGACGCCGTTCGAGCCCCAAGATTATTGAGTATCAAGCTACCCAGTTTGAGGACTTCAAATCTTACTCTATCTGAGTTGGACAAACCCCAACTAGATAGATAAAAAAGAAGACAACGATTTTATCTCATCCAGAAGAAAACGAGGTCAAGGTCGCCTCCCCTCCCGCCTAAAAGTAGAAGTACTAAGCTTTGGCTTGAGCACCCCTCCCCTCCCCCCCAGATCCCTCGTGACGTCCGTCAGAACGACCAGAAGGTCGACGAACGCCATCTATTGAGCAAACAACAAACTACTCGAGCTATGTTATGTAGTTAGAGGGTTTATGTTTATTAAAGTCTATTTTTTAGTAAAAGTACTGTTTTAATTATCCTCGAACGAGTTAAAGTGGCAATAATTGATAAAGTCAAGAAAGAAACCCCTTTTATTCATTCACTAGAATAAAAATAAAGTTTAGCACTCTTAAAGAACGATCCTCAAGCGATCACCGAGGCACGAACCTACGCCTCAAATCAAAGATTATTTAGTTTATTAAAAATTAATACAAAAATATTATATATATATATATATATATATATATATATATATATATATATATATATATATATATAATCTCGGCTAACCTACGACATATTTAAGTGGTGTCAGGTGAGGGGTTAAGTCAGAAGAACTCAAATTTAAGATTAGAGTAAAAAGCCCTTACCCATAACAAATATTTGCCAACCCGTTCGAGGATAATTTAAATAAGGAGACTTCAAACAAGTCTTAAAGATTCAGTGAAATGTAGTTACGAAGGTAGGAATTATAACTTAACGAAGAGTGTTGTGTAGTGTGTTGTCGTGTTTTTGGATAGGAATAATCCAATCAAGAGTTTTAAAAAAAAGGTAAGGTTAGAGTAGGAAAGTCTAAGGGACTCCAAGTTGCCTACGTAACGTTCGTTACAGCGGTGAGGTTATCTACGAACATAGCCAATATGTCTTCGTTTGAATTATTTTTTAAACAAGGTCAAACCCTGGGACTATAGGACAAAGAACTCCTTGCATACGTCTAAGATAAAAAAGGACGGAAAGGGAAATAAGAAGAGAAGAAGCTCAAAGGCATGCAGAAGATAGAAAGATACATATGGAAGCAGAAGAGAGGGAAAAGATACGAGAACACGAGAGAGCATTGAGCAAGGACCAAGTGGAAGTGCAGTCCGTGAGGTCCAGGACTGGGACAACGCAGGTCCCAAATATGAAGCTGCCAGCGTACAAGAATGAAGACGACCTATACGCGTACCTCTCGCACTTCGAAATATTTTTTTAAGTGAATCACTGGGATATCGAAACCGACGGTATCGCCAGATTACTCCCCCTTCTTAATACCCAAGTAAGAGACATATTCGTGTCTCTACCATCTGAGGCAACGATAGACTATTCTACCCTAAAAGCAGAACTACTGGGAGCCATTAGCCTAAATCCTGAAGACTATAGGATAAAATTTAGGCAGGCTAGGATTCAGCCCGGACAAACCTACCGACAATTTGGTTTTATTCTCTGGAGACACCTCCAATTTTGGTTAGAGTCAACTCGAGTGAGAAATGATTTCGACTCACTGATTGACTTCATACTGAAGGACCAGCTATTATGCACGCTGCCTCCCGAATTAAGGGCCTTTGTCAAGGACAGGAGAGCAGAGTCCTTCGATGAGTGTGTGTCAGAAGCCGACTTGCATTCGTAAAACCATAGGTTATATCCTAGAGAGTGTAATAAAAACAAGCCCTCGTCCCCCAAGAAAGGTGGGTATCATCAGAACCCTTTACCCCAAAGGCAGGGGATTATCCCCAGAAACCCCCACAAAATAACTCCCCTAAGTTTGTCAGGAACGCCGTAAACCCCAGAAACCCGATAACCTGCTTTAGTTGTGGCACCCAAGGCCACCTTAGCTATAATTGCCCCCAAAATTTGGGGCTTAAGTCGCCCTCGACCTAGCAGGTACATAACCTGATGGCAACGTTAAAACCAGAACAACCCTTGAATCCCTCACCCCCGTTGACCATATCGAATTCCCCTGAACAGCAGGTGAACTTTGTATACAGTAAAAATTCTCCCGAAGGATTAAAATTGAGACTGGCGCCGTAAATGGTCGCCGAGTCTCAACCGTGTTACGCGATACGGGGTGTACCTGTATCGCTGTATCAAACAAATTGCTTCCCCCCATCAGCCCCCATCACCAGAAGTTCGTGGTCGCCCGGGATTTCCTGAGTAGACTCACTAAGTTCCCTGTCGTCCGAGGCCACATACAGTCGAAGTATTTTTCTGGCTGGACCGACGTAGTAGCAGCGCCTATTAGATTATGTTCTTTATTAATAGGCCAGAGCGCGCAGCTCTTCCCAAATCCTATAGCTCAACTAGTAGTCACCCGGATGCCCGCGAGGAAGAGACACACGGTCTCGACCCATTTAGTTTCGTCTGAGAACATGTGGACGAAGGGATATGTTCACGAGTCGTCAAGACGGCGACAGATGTGGTGCCGACCCTCCCACCTCCGGAGGGGAAGGTAGCGAAGAAGGAGACTGAAGAAGAAGAAAGAAGAATAAATATAAGAAGAGTAACGCATACGCCTAAGAAGCAAGCTGTAGCCAAGCAAGTTCCTCCTGATCACAGGGCAATCAAAGAAACTTTTCAAAAAAAAGTTCTGACTGAGAAATCTTCACAAGATCAAAATAAAAGTGCAGAATCGCTCCTGGAACAAAACCCTGAAAATACAAATTCTCAGAAGACAATGATGGTGACCGAAAACTCAAGGTCAAATGCAGTGATTAAAACGGGAGTACTAGGCTACTTTCGAGAAAATGACGGTATAAAAGAGAGTTTAATGAAAGAAGAGATCAAAGAAGAATTTCGAGAAGAACAATCTCCTCTCCCTGATGAAGATCAACCCTATTCCCGAGAGGAAAACTCAATAGTAAATAGACAAATAAAGATTAAAAGAGAAGGAGAAGCAAAAAGATGTGTAGGTGGTTGAAAGGAGGCATCCTTCTATCCTGACCACGTGTACGTGACTACCCCTACACGAGAAGGACACTTACATGCCCGTAGCGCCATCCCAAAGCGTCACTGCGAACGCGTTCCCACTGTGGGAACTTCTAAATACTACTTCGCAGGTGAGGTCATCTCTAAGCTAGGAGTCAAAATTGGGAAAAACGGTCGATCCACACAACAGAATAGGGTAGACGCCATAATAAAGATGCCGCTACCCCGAACCAAAAAAACAAGGACGTTCGTTCGTAGGGACCTCCTCATGCTACCGAAAATTCATTCCATATAGCTTATGCCATTCGAAAACTCACGATGTGGGAAACAGCGTATGCGCCTGGAGTACTGAAAGTATTTGCCATAATGTAATACCAGGTTAATATAGATAAAATACGGTAATTTTTTTTGTGAGTAGATAGAAATTTTTTGGGTGTTATTTTGTACGCATAAGTATATCTCTATTGTTGTAGTTTTAGGGGGTATTTCGTAGAATCGGTTAAGATAAGTGTTCATTAGGCGCACGGTGGACATAATTCAATTAATAAGAGTGATGTGAGTGGAGCGTTCCCACTATCGGTCGAATAGCTTTTGTAAAGATGTTTTAGTAGGGCTCTTTGCGTAGAGCACAGGCGATTGCCCCACCCCCAGGATCACCTTAAGGGTGGAGGAATGTAGAGGTATAATAAGAGTTTAGTATATATATATCAAGGCCAAGGAAATAATAACAAAAGATATCTGGGTTTCGCTTTGGCCCTCCGATGTTCTCCGGTAACATAGGAGAACGTGCAAAAGGGTAAATGTTACGAGACAGATTCCTGACCTCAGCTCAAAAGGCAGGCCCTTCGAGGGTGTACTTATAAACAATCCATTTAAAAGTGCAAACTGCCGATCTCATATTATCCTCTCTCAGAGCTACAAGACGCCAAGCGTGGGAGACCAACCTGAGGCCTCACCTTGCGAGTCCCCCCTCCACCTCCCCATTACTCCGCGGGAGTAATTTGAGTATATAACAGGTTGACCCGAAGAAACAAGGCTTTTTGTTCGTTGTAACGGAAGAGACACGAAAATCACCGGTTCAGAGATTTTTCGAGTTCGAGAAAAAAACAGAAAAATCACCGATAGAAAGTTTTCTGCAAGTTAAGGAGAACTTGCAGTCCTTATACAAAACCAGATTGTACCAAGGAAGCTCGATGCCGTTCGAGCCTCAAGTTTATTGATTCTCAAGCTACCCAGTTTCAGGACTCCAAATCTTACTCCATCTGAGTTGGACAAACCCCAACTAGATAGATAAAAAAGAAGACAGCGATTTCATCTCGTCCGGAAGAAAATGAGGTCAAGGTCTTTCCTCCTACCGCCTAAAAGTAGAAGGATTAAGCTTTCGCTTGAGCGCCACTCCTTCCCCCAGATCCCTCGTGACGTCACCCGTCAGATCGACAGGCAGGTTGACGAACGCCATCTATTCATCAAACAACCAACTACTCGAGCTACGCCTCTACAGAACAAAATCTCCGAGGATAGTCTAACTGGTCGCGGGTATTTAATCTCTATTACCTTATGTAATTAGAGAATAATCCTGTTGTTTATGTCCCCGTGCATAATAATTAGTTTATTGGATGTCTGGCCAAGGACAAAGATATTAACTTAAAAATTGTTCCCCCTGTAAAATTCTATCTCGAATCGAGCTTCGAGAGCTCGCCCAGCAATTCCATTTTCTTTTTTTTTAAGTGTATTAGATCTGTATTTTTTTATGTTATGTAGTGAGAGGGTTTATGTTCATTAAAATCTATTTTTTAGTTAAAGTACTGTTTTAATTATCCTCGAACGAGTTAAAGTGGCAATAATTGATAAAGTCAAGAAAGAAACTCCTTTTATTCATTCACTAGAATAAGAGTAAAGTTTAGCACTCTTAGAGAACGATCCTCAAACGATCACCGAGGCACGAACCTACGCCTCAAGTCAAAGTTTATTTGGTTTATTAAAAATTAATAAAACAAATAAATAAATAAATATATATATATATATATATATATATATATATATATATATATATATATATATATATATATATATATATATATATATATATATATAAAAAATCTCGTCTAACCTACGACCTTCAGCTACCAGTAAATTACCGTAACTTTTACACCAAATATTTGATAGTGTAGTTCTTCAGTAATTGTTTGCTTATCATTGAGCTCATTAAGAATAATTCCTTTTCAGATCACACTAAAGGCAAGGCATAGGATTCTGCTTTTGGAGACCATGTGTTGGAGTAGGAATGGATATTTTTTTGTCGACTAAGCCTTTTGTACGCTTAGTATTGCACTAAATAACTCATCTTTCACCTCCCGTAACATGTATTTCCGGAAATGGCTCACGGACTTTTTGGAACAATAGAGATAAAGTAATATTTGCATTCTGTCTTTCAGACTGATCATGTGGGATCCAAACACCATTTTTGTGTGTACTTCCCCTATGTTTAGGGGAAATGTATGCACTGCTTCTTGACTAGCACTCAATTTCTTGCCAATTTACCCGTGTTCTATGGAGGATTAGACCCCCAAAATCACCTGAATGGATTTTTTCTTATCAAGGATGACATTTACGAATATTCAATGCATTTCCACACACTTTTGTAACGGCTGATACTGCTGTTGCACCATTCCCTTTCATATACTCATAGCGTATGGTATGCCTTATGCGTGTTACACTCGTCACCATCGCTAATGAAGAGTTCTAACAAAATGTAGGTTAAAAGAGGCCTAGGCGTCGCTAGCTTAAAGTTTTATTTTGTCGTCTAAAAACATTAATTTTGTGACAACCTAAATTCCTTTTAGATTAACCTTAAGTTTTCCTACCAAGAAAAGATTCTTTGCCGAGTGAAAGGAAAATGTCGCAAATAACACCCATTATGAGAAAATACATAGCACTTGGTGCGGTTAGTGTAAAGCAATAAATAACAGCCCGTTGCTTAAGGTCGGATTGTGTTATTTATTGCTTTACACTAACCGCGCTAACACATATTTATCTCGAGAATAGAGGAAATCTTTCCTCTGTTTCGCTTTTTAAGTTCATAGGAAGGTGCCTTTCTTTTCTGTATCTATCATTTTCCGTCCCCACAAGAAGTTGTCAGGTGTAGCATGGGTAACCATGAGGCGGTTGACATCTGGAAGATTATGTGTCCTCCAGGTTTCAATGACCCCAGTATTTCCTCCCGGTCTCAATGCCTGCAGTGCAGGAGGATCTGCGGCTAGGAATTGAACACAAGTTTACTTTCTGTCGCTTCGCATTTCTTGGCAGATCTCTCTTCACACACTCTGTGGGAATGTGCCCTCGTGGGTATTTCGGAGATGTTCTTACCCTCTAGGTTAGTATAGTGGTAAGCGCGATTGCCCGGCAATCGTTGGGTCGGCAGTTCGAATCTCTGTCTCGATTCTTTTTTAAGCTGATACTATTTACTAGGAAGGTTACCTTCGTGTCTGGGCATCACGGTGTGGACGGGTAGGTGGAGCTCGTAGCCATGACAGGCAGTCCATCTAAGAGAAGGATAACTCTGATTTCAAAATCCTAGAGCCACAGGCATAATTTGCCTCTCCCAGAAGATCATCTGTGAGTAACGAATATGTCATAAATTCACTAAATAATTCCACCATCTTGATAGGTTTCATTCGATGAAACTGAATACAACCCTAACATAAATCGAGGTAGAGCTTTAGAAGTATTATCCGAAAATATGGTTGGTTATTGGCGTGGTATAGTCATATTATGGTCGCCGTTTCCAAGAAATATCTGTCAATTGAGACTGAAATTCTCTTTCGTAGCATTGGAGATCCCGACTAAATATTACAATTCGATGCCCTTATTCTTAGTATCTGCCATGACATTAAATTAAATCGAAACACATATATATTTCATTAGAGGAACTTTTTGCTAACATATTGTAAGCCTGATATTAATATCGCTCTAATATTGCTCTATTCATGTTGAAGGATTTCCTAGTTCTTTAACTGTTTTCAGATTCCTCACCTTAGACCTCTCTCAGAGCGTCTTCCAAACATTTCCAATGGGATTCAGGTCCGGATTCTGTGCTGACTATTTCATAACAGTAATGTGCTCATCGTCCAGGAAAGTCTACACCGAATTAGCCGAGTGGTAAGGAGTGTTATCCCACACGAAATAAAATGCTGATTGGAGGTCGGGGGTTAGCAGATGAGACAAAGCTTGTTGCCGCAGTCATTCCTTGTACAATTCTGCATTCACTGTGTGTCTCTTGTAAGCGTACAATTGGCCCAACGCCATATACCGAAATCACGCTCCTGACCACGACAATTCCTCCGCCAAAATTCAGTCCTTTGAGTGCAATTGACAGACACAATCTTTCGCCTGCTCTACCACGAAAAAATCTCCTACCATTGCCTTATAACAAATTCAAGTTAGATTCGTCACTGAACTGGACTTGGCTCCACTGGCCATCCATCCATATAACGTGCTCAGGGGGAATGTAGAACAGGCTTCTTGTTCTTCAGGCTGATCAATTTATTGACCATGGGTGTGCGAGTGTGAAAAGTTTCTTCCTCCAGCAGACATGATACAGTCTGTCTTGGGACATTGTTGGCCAAAATCTCACTAATCTCTCTCGAGAGAGTGCTGCAGCAGTCTTGAAAAGGTCTTTCTTTACCATTTGGGTAATGGCACGGTCTTCCTTTTTGAGGTCTTCCTTGGCCTACTGATCGATTTACCAGCCTTAGTAAACTTGGTTTGTCATAGGTTGACACAATATTATTGACTACACTTTGGGGGCGCTTGGCAATTTCTGCAATAGCTCTAATTGAAATACCAATTCGGTGACGCAGCTTTACGATCGGCTCGCGGACAGATAAAGGCGTCATAGATTTCTTAGGCATATTACTTTGACGACAGGTGACACACATTACCCCTCGCCATCCACACTTTCTCCTAGTCCAATACCCCTAAACCTCTACATCTTTTACCAAACGATTCTTTATCACATTGACCACCATTGGTCATAAAAGGCTAGGCGTAATAAACTATTAAACTATTATTCTATCAAATTCTCTGAACATCAAGTGCGATATCTCACCACCCAATAAAAATAAATTATTTTAAACTCTTTGTGCACGATGCACATAAGGCCTATTTCCTAGGGAACGCATTAAATAGGCTTTATACATCTTCCTATCACGAAATAAAACATATAGATTTTGTAAAATCTTCCATCAAAACTCATCAAGGTTTCTTTCTTGTTTACTCTTTCCAAAACCTATTCCGCGAGGGTCCTGTCTTACCTCCTCCCTCCAACAAACGGTATCCCATCTCCACATGGTCCAGTTCCTCTTATGCTGGGTTGCTAAATTATCGCTCGCTAAAAAGCTTGACTTCTTTTACTTAAAATAGTTGCTAGGCATCGCTAACTCTATTTTCGCGACTGCTACCACTCTTGGTTATGATTTTTAACATGAAATTAGAGTTACTAGGAGTGGTGGTGGAATTGCTTTAATTGCAGCCATCATCTATCCTCCCTCTAACTCTACTTGACCCTTGGATACTTTTGAAGCTCTTCTTTTCTCCTTGTCTTTAAAACCCAAACTCAAAATCGCAATTATCTACCGCCTCTCCCCATAAGCATCCTTCTGAGACTTGATTGATAAAACGGGGAAAATCTATAAACATGTCTTTCTCTACCCTGCAACTGTCCTTATTCTGCGCAATTTTTATTCGAGAGAATTTTTTACCATACGCATGTAAAAACATATACCAATTTCTAAGTAAATAAATTGTTTGATTGTTTTGTTTTTATTCAATATTTTAGTTTTTCCTCAAATTTTAATGTTTCAAAATACCTAGCGCACCCTGTATCTTCTTACTCTTAGTATTCAGTTCGATTAGCATTCCACCTATTTTTTTCATACATGCAAAACTCTCTTCTTCCCTACATACTCGTTTGCTGAGACTTAGAAATCTTCCATCCGCATAAAGCATTATTACTGAATAGCTCTACCACATCTTTCTGAAACTCAATCATGATATCCCTAAGTTTCACTGGTGGGTACCCTTTCGGGTATAGCTTGCTGGAAAACTTTAGCTTCCCCTTCTAACCTTAGTGTCTTACCGGTTGCCTTTTCTGATAATGTTAGAAATCTGTGAATCGTCTTTGATAGTCAATTATCTCTCAAAGCCAATCTCGCAAAGGATTGCAAATTACTCTCTCTGCTTTTTCCGTGATTTTAGCCGCATTTGCTCGCAGTTTGATCAAAATAGTTTAGAAATTGCCCTTCATGCTTTTGTTACCAACCGCCTCGACTACTTTAACTCACTTCTCGCTAGATCACCCGTCACCACTACTCGACCTCTTTAATTTATTCAAAACCTTGCGACCTGTGTCCTTCTCCACCAGGATCGTTTCTCTCAGGCAACTCCCTTGCGCCGTGAATTGTACTGGCTGCCTATTCGATCCAGAAACTCTGAAAAAGACCCCCCTTAAACACCGCAGCCCCCTCATACTTTCCTTCCACATCCTCTCCCTCACCATGAGAACCTTTCGTTCTGTATCTGACCCTCATCTTTTTTTTCTCGCAGTTTTCTGGGCTACTTGGGTCATCATGGTTTTTTTTTATATTTGCTCTTAGTGGCGATCTGAAAAAAAAGAGAACTCAAATTAATGGTCTCCCCAAGAATAAAGACAGGACTATGCCTAAGTATGGAGCCAACAAGGTCAAATACCATTCAATTCATGACTCTTGAGATTATTATTATTATCATTAGTAGTTCAATTATCATTGTTATCGTTCCTTTTTATCACATACTTTATTCTTTTAATTTCCCTTTTCCTTGGTGTACATAACCGAGCATAGGAATTTCCGCTCAGTAGATAATGAAGGGAGGGAGACATGAAATGGGCGGGGGGGGGAGGTATTATAGCCCTTCCAGGTAAAAGTTCGTAAAAAGAGGACAGGAGCTCAAGAGAACGGACTTGTACTCTCTTTACGGGGACCATCAGTAATCACCGCCTCCGTTTAATAAATCAAAGTCAGTTGCCCTAATTAGTCAGGTCACATTTTCAAAAATGTTTTCGACAAAGGTGAGTTAACTATAATATCATTATTCATATGATTTATAAATCTCCAAATAGTTCTGGTTGATTGTCGCTAGGCTTTATTGTGCTGTATTCATTTAGATTATTTAATTATTCCTTTTCAGGTGCATGTCAACCACGAAGCTTAAAAGTTAGAATTTTTTTATTATATACTTTTTATTTAGTCCTCCTAAATCTTCTGTTTTATCACTTGCCCTTTAGCTTCGCTGCAGGGTTGCCAACTCAAATTCGATTTTATGGCTAGAATCACAGAAAATGTAGCTAGAAGTGAGCTTTCCTAACTCTTTAATAGAAGAAAATATCAAGAATGCTAGTTAGATCTAGCTATATTAATCTAACTTCGTTTATTATTTAGTTTTAAAGGAATCTAGATCTAGCTATAATATTAGCTACATCGGCAACACTGGACTACGGCGAGGCAGAGTAGAAACCACCCTCCAAGCTTTAGCGAAATGAGCAGCATCGGGTGTGGTTAGTACCTAGTTGGAACCCTAAGTCGGGTCGAATTTGCAGCAGTTGTCATATGCAGTAAGGGGTCCATGGTTCGATTCCCACGTCACCTGCAAATCTTCCCAAATGAATGCAGATCGATGGTAAAAACATAAATCACTGGAGCTCATGCGAACCGATGAGGCATTGGATTTTTGACGTCGAGGCGGGGGTTGAATTCCATCGAGCACGGTCACAAAGTTCTCAGCGGCGTCATGAGATGGTCGCTCATTGGGCGGATACGCTAACCACCTGCCCCAATCACAACACCGCTATCATTCCCCCTACCGCCTTCACAACACACAATACCCAGTCCCTCACCTCTGCTCCAGAACCATGCCTATGTAGTACTAGTATCCCCTATGGTGGCATTCATATCTACATACCCATGACGAAACGGGTGCTACCTCGTGAGGTCACAGAGAGCCCTACCATCGCTGATTGGTGCTAAAAATATACAATACGACCCGGGTACATTCCTTCCCATCTAAGGCATACCCCTCATGCTTTGAGGATCACCAATGATTGTCATTCTGATCTTTAGATGAATTTCATTATCCAGTCAGGAGATCTCGTCCTCGATGCGAGGGACGAATGGTGCTACCTTCAAAAATTAATTGGTGAAATCAATTAATTTCTCTTTGATATTAAATTTACATTCAATCATCCTAAATGAACTTTTACTGTAAAATATACACTTAACTTTCGATAATTTTTATGTTAAATAATCAGCTTAGATATTTCCATCTCTAAATATGATTATTTTGATTACTTCCTGGTGTGCTTTGGTTCTCTAAACCCTCGATTCGATATCCGATTCTTTTTTTCTTGTGCCCGCGAAAAATAGTGAGGAAAATGTCCTTAAACTCTGAGTAACCCTGTTATATAATGAATTAGTTCTCAATTTCTAATTTTCTAACTTTCTTAAGTGAATTAAGTGTAATTTATTATTTTTTTTTAAGGTTTAACGCCCTCTTTGATCCTGTTTTGGGTCTATACAGTCGTGGAAGTGATTTGAAAAAGGGTCAAAAGATGACCCGAGGGAGAGTACCAGTTTCTCTTGAGGCACTGGGGGAGGGAGGGTGCGTCGCTTCTCCAGGTTCAGTAGCAAGGGCATTTACCCCTGCTTCAATCGAAATAAAGGTTGGTATTTAGTGCAGGGTGAACGGACTCAAATTTTAATAGGCTTCATTTCAGATCCGTTTGTTTATATTTCTTTTTAAAGCCATACTTGTCTTCTGCTATTCAGAAAGAGTTATGTAATAATATAGAATATATCTAAATACATTTTTTTTAACCGTTGCGATCGAATTTATCATATATATATATATATATAATACATGTCTAAAATGAAGGTAAATCTCAGAAATAATGATTCAACTTTGTATTATTCCTTAGCTAATATCCAAAAAATAAAATCAATCACAATTCATAATTTTCTTATGTGTGGAAAAAAAATCGGATCTGATAAAATTAGTGCCCAGTCCTTTATGAGATGCTGTTATTTATTATCAATGTTGTGTAAGATAACCATTATTAATGATCAATGCCCTTTTCTCAGGTTACTCAGAGGGAGGATTCAGGTTACTACCCCCCCCTTCCCGCCAACCTTTTAGCCTAGATCCGCCAGTCGCTTAGTAGATTAACAATAGGCTCTGTAAGTGGAGAAAGGAAGAGCATACACGGTTCTGGGAATAACTAAACTAAAAAAGATAACAATAATGTTTTCAATTTTATTTCCAACAATGTAGAAAATCAATGAAGCAACTGTGAGTTAAAAAAAAAAACATTCAAACATTAAATAGTCGGGAGATGACGTTTATTTACATGCTAAGTTCTACATAGCTTCAGTCAATATAACATCCCAAATTCCATTGTGCAAATCATTGTTCACATGAGCAACCGTTATGGAATCAATAATTTGGTCTGGTGTAATGAACGACCTCAAATCTGGAATTAGAGATCAACTGTCAGCAAATTGATTGAGATATGCTCAGTCCAATCGATTTGATGGAATATTTAACCTAAGTTAATAAATCTAACAATGAAATCATAAGATCCAAGAATAACATACAATAAAAACTGTTTGAATTACAAAAAAATAATCATATTTTGACCTAAAAGCAGCACATGCTAAATGTGAGATCCAGGTCAAACATTGGCCATAGGACAATAAAAAAAAATGTCTATTTGCCATTTTGAAAGCGTGCATTCAACGCAATTTCTAGTATTTGCCGTAAGCCTAGGTTTCTAAGACATTTTAATATCCTTTTGTGGCACAATCTGTTTTGGTAACCGTAATGTAAGTAGGAATAGCCTTATCTGTATGGTAGGCAGTTTTCGTCACATATTGAGGAAGGTAGTCCGTCTCGTATTTGGTTTTGTAGATAATATCCGTTATATGTGTGGTTACGTAATAGGTTTTTGTAATGTATTTGGAAACGTAAACTTCCTTTGGAATATAATCAGTGTGGTGATGTGTTTTATAGTACGTTTTATAATCGGTGACGTGCGTAACCTTAGGAATATACTGTGTGAAAGTCACGTACTGGGGAACGTAGTCTGTGTGATGCTTAGTTACGTAACGAGTGTCATAACGGGTTTTATACAACGGCTTCGTTACCATGGCTTTGGAAATCAATGTTTTGTAGATCGGGACCTGGAAATGGAAAATATTAACTAGAATCAAATATATTTAGAAAAGGTTTTAGTGGAAGCAATATTGAGATTGATTGTTTTGGAACAAAGTTAAATGCCTTCTCCAGAGATACTTTGTGACGAGTCAAATTCTTTCTTTAGTGGGTAGATAGTTGTAGGCAGGGAAGAATTTTCATATTTGCAGATAAAGGTGTTGAAAATTTAATAAAGGCAACTTGGATTAGACTGCAAGTAATCTCATCACATCCGTTTGAAAAAAGGTCTGTTGCAGGGTCTCAAAGTCTTTCGATTGAAAGCTTGAAATTAGAAGTAGAGGAGTTTGATCATAATTCGATAAAAATAATGAATTTGAAAAGAGTCTGCACGTTGCAACATTAAAATATTTGAAGATATATGCAGTACCACTTAAAAAGATGGATATGAACTAACTTTACCCACGTAATACGAGCTTGAATTGACTAACCGTTAACACACAATGTTAAAAATACTTAATAGGTAGGTTGTCACTTAGAAAGGTGAGAAGAGAAAGCTTATAAAACTACAGTCAACTTTGGCGATCGGATGACCATAATTATTTAGGCTTCTTAACTTTTTCATTGACAATTATTTTTCTTGTAAACAAATTGCCGTCTAGTTAAAATCTCTAATTGCCCACTAGTTGATGGTACCAGACTCTTAAAGACTTCCGGTATAGCACAGAACAAGAAAAGCAAAAAAATATAAAAATAACAAGGATTTTTGAAAGGAAAATCATACACAGAAAAGCACACGAGAGAGAGATATATCATGACGTTTCTCGACAAGTGTTCTTTGAATTAGGCCCTGTTATATATGGCAAAATTGTTATTACCTGCATTACTTCTTTAACCTATTTATATTACCTTTGTCTTAGAGCTTTTTATTACATCTCTCACCTGTTTATATTTAGTTTGGTACTTGGTGACATATCTTGGGGCGCAGTTCCTCTCATTACCGTATGGGTAATACTCTTCTTCGGAATGCCTCGAGGGATGAGAAAGGGAGGGTATGTTTTCGAATTCAGAGGAACCTAATTGGAAGAGGGGATTGGGATGGGGAAGGAGCGGATGCTGGCGAATCAGGGAGAGATCCTGTGGCTCCAAAGATGATTGTAAATCGTGAAGATGTTGATTTAAATGGTGGGGTCGTCGATCTAAATAGTGTGGGTGTCGACGTAAATCGTGTGGGTGTCGATGTAAATGGTGGGGAAGTTGATCTAAATGGCGTGGAAGATGATCTAAATGCGGGAGGTTATCTAAATGGTGGGGAAGTTGATCTAAATGGTGGGGAAGTTGATCTAAACGGTGAGGAAGGCGATCTAAATGGTGGGGAAGTTGTTCTAAAGAATCTTCTTGATTCAAGCGGTGGGGATTTCTGAATTTGCCAAAGAGAAAATCTTCTAAATGGGTTTGTGGTGGCCGCCTGAAGTGAGGATTTGATGGTCTGAAATGCGGATTTCGAACCCCCAGCGGCAGTTCATGAGATTCTAAAGGCAGTTGATGGGGTCGAAGCCTTAGGTTTGGGGGGTCATAATGAGGTTTACGGGACCGGAAATGTGATCTTTGGTTTTTCGAGCTCAGTTTATGAGATCTAAGGTGCGATTTTCCCAATCTTAAATGGTGTGGTTTGGGGGCACCGTAATGGGGTTTCGGAGGACCATAATGGGGTTTAGGAGGACCGTAATGGGGTTTAGGAGGTCCAAAATGGCGTTTCGGAGGACCATAATGCGGTTTCGGAGGACCGTAGTGAGGTTTTGGAGGACCATATTGGGGTTTTGGAGGACTGTACTGGGGTTTTGGTGGACCGTATTGGGGTTTCGGAGGACCATACTGGGGTTTTGGAGGACGGTAATGCTTCCTAGGATGCCCAAGTTGTTGGTTTGGGAAATTGAAAGGCAAATCCCTGTCGAAAGGAAGTCTAAATGGACGATTCGCTCTCCCGATCGGGAGTTCATCCGAGTCGATATCATTCAATCCGCCAAAATCATCAAATCTTCCAAAACCAAAATTTTCGAGCGAATCAGGAAATCCCAAATTCCTTGGGAGACCAAAATTTAAATCCGTTTCAAAACTCCCAGGACCAAGAGGTCCAAGTTCCGAAGAAATCTGAGCCGACGTAAGCATACTATTAAAAGCAAGAACCAACCAAACGAAACCCATCTTAGTGGTGATCTGAAAAAAAGAGAACTCAAATTAATGGTCTCCCCAAGAATAAAGACAGGACTATGCCTAAGTATGGACCAAAGAGGTCAAATACCATTCAATTCATGACTCTTGAGATTATTATTATTATCATTAGTAGTTCTATTATCATTGTTATCGTTCCTTTTTATCACATATTTTATTCTTTTAATTTCCCTTTTCCTTGGTGTACATAACCGAGCATAGGAATTTCCGCTCAGTAGATAATGAAGGGAGGGAGACATGAAATGGGCGCGGGGGGGGGGAGGTATTATAGCCCTTCCAGGTAAAAGTTCGTAAAAAGAGGACAGGAGCTCAAGAGAACGAACTTGTACTCTCTTTACGGGGACCATCAGTAATCACCGCCTCCGTTTAATAAATCAAAGTCAGTTGCCCTAATTAGTCAGGTCACATTTTCAAAAATGTTTTCGACAAAGGTGAGTTAACTATAATATCATTATTCATATGATTTATAAATCTCTAAATAGTTCTGGTTGATTGTCGCTAGGCTTTATTGTGCTGTATTGCCAAGTAATTCTTTTCATAGGTTGGAAAGTTAATTATATAGATAAAAAAAAATAGCTAAATGTTAATGCGAATATTTTTTGTGATATCACTGATCAAAAATTAAATAAATATATAAAGTTAATTAAGCTGGAAGAAAAAGTGGGAAAATTTAACTTTGCTGTTTTGAAACAAAACAGTTTCAAAATGTTTCGTCAGTACTGCTTAAAATACCGCAAAAATGTAAAAGAATTCATGAAATTAACTTTATATCCATAACATTATATTTTAAGAACGGGATTTTTATGATGGGTTGGATAATAATAGATTTTTTTTTTCTCTTAGTTTGGTTATGACCTGGGCCTATTTTAAGTTTTTATTCAAGTTTTTTCTAAGAGTCTCTTTAGAGTTTGAAAAGAAGGCGAAATTCAGAAAAAAATAAATAGGGTCATCGAATGTTTTAATTTTTTGAAAACAAAAAGAATTACAAATGGTGAAATTCAGAAGATTTATTAAAATTTAGGCATAGATGCTTTTTTATTTTATTTTTTCTCTACTCGAAAGTTTTATCGAAGTTATTTCTAAAAGAAATTTCCAATTTTAATCTTTATCAGGAGGAAATAGCTACTAGCTCCTAAAAAAGGAGTAAAGTAAATTGAAATTATTCGAGTAATTTAGATTAAAAAATAGAATCCTGAATTTTTTTTGGGGGGTAATTAAAAAGACCCGATAAAACTTTTTTCCTGGCCTTTATGCCTAGAAAATAATCATCCATTTAAAAAAAACAAAACAGACCAATAGTAAATTCTTAGGAGATATGTACTGGAACTTAAAAAAAGAGACCAAAAGGCCATTGCCAAAGACGGATAGGCTACAGACCGAAAGTCTGCCTGCCAAGCGAAAGCTCCTCTTGTTTTATTTATAAATCTCCTACTAGTTTATTAATACCTATAATATATATATATATATATATATATATATATATATATATATATATATATATATATATATATATATATATATATATATATTTATTAAATTGCCACTCTGAACGAAATTCAGCGACAAGTGTGCAATGGCTTTGACAACTGTACAATATAATAAGTAAATGTAAACAAAGGGGCAATGCGGTGATTTTTGTTAGAGTTCACGTCTCAAGAGGTCATTTGTAGCAAATCTACCTGAAACTACCAATTTTGCTTTCTTCGTTAGAGAAGCTGACGTAAATTTTTATTTTCCTAAAGAAAAATCAACGCGAAAATATGGCATGGAAAATTTCGTAACTGAATTTATTTATTCTTAAGTGGTTCGTTTTGTTTATGTTTTACAGGTTGTATGTTTAGAGTGATGCTCGTAATGTTCGGCAGAGTTTGGAAGAGCTGGAAGGTAAATGGCGGGATATGAGACTTCAATAAATAATTTGTTAGTGTACTTAGCAGGAGCGTCTGAAGTCATTACAACCTATTTGGTGCTTCAAGTGTATTATTCCACGATTACGACTGTAGACAGAAAGTCTAGAAAATTTTTCCACGGGAAAGAATAGAAACCAAAGACCCCAAAGCTTTCGAATACTTAATAATTTCATTCCCAAAACTCAAAATAACTTTAACAAAAGTAACATCAGAATTCCTAAAAAAAGTACTCAGATAATATAACAAAACCAACGTCTATAGGAGAACCCCGATCTCTAATCATTTAAACCCACCAAACAATAACAAAATGTAGAAAAGATGGTGCCAAGACTATAAAATCTGACAGATGATGACTAGAAAATGGTAATAAATCTTACAGATCCTCACCAACAGTGGGTATATGTAGACCTTAAAAGAAGCTTACGACAACTCTAAGCCCGGCTCCCAAATGTAAAGGTGAATCTATAAGGCATTGGCCGAAAGTGTCTTCACACTTTCGACCATTAATACTTGAACTGGTTGTGTATGAAAATGCCCCCTCTCCCCAACACTTGTAAAATGGTACTTGATTTATTTTACCATTGAAGTAACAGCATCTAAAGTGCTGTAATACAAAGGACATGTTCAAAATCATAAAGGCTTGCAAAGTTTTATCTCAAGCATCTCTCTACTTGAGTGGATCTCTCATATCTATATCATATATCTCTATATACATACAGATGAGATTCATCATCGTCTATTAATATTAAGTATATTTGTATGAATAAAGAAAAAATAATTCTGATTTTTGTCCAATAAAATGGACTTTGTCAATAGATTTCAGTGGCTATTTTTTAAAAGGTTTGTACAGTAACTAAATAATAATAATAATATGGAATTTTTTAAGGCTATGGGTTTTCACAAAGTGCAACTCTATCAACTAAGTAAAAGTATGAGAGAAGAAGTGGCTTTCAAGGCACCAGAGGAGGGGAGGAGGGGGGATTGTATCCAGGAGGCAGATCATTCCACATTTTCGGAGCAAATATAGAGAAAGCACGTTCAGCTATACAGCACAGATATCAACGAGAAACAGTCAAAAGGGAAACAGGGCCAGAGTGTAGGGTGTGTGGAGCTGGAATATAGGTGAGTAAGAAGAATTAGTAGGTAGCTGCGGCATTGAAGTTCTTATACGTCAGGAGGATCATAAAGGTCAATATGTACCGAATGGAGTGCAGTTCACCAAGCAGGGGTAGTTACATAAGAGAAAGGGCCCCTGTGAAGAAGATCAGGGGATGTAAATTTTAAAACCAGAAGTGAGAATTCGAAGAATGGAAGCGAGAGGGGAGTTGCAGTTGTCCAAGAGGCAAGTGAAAAAGGTATAAATGCCAATCTCAAAGCTTTTGTGGTCAAAGTGAGGCTGTGATTACAGAGAGACAGAGGTGCGATTTCCAAACGTTAGTAACATGGGTTTTGAGAGAAGCCTATCAAAAGTGACGCACATATTTTTAACTGTATCGAAAAAGGGGTGTGTGGGAGGCGCCAAGCTTAGGATAAGGCGCAATAGTTTTGCATCGAGCTGCATCCGAACTAGTACCCACCAGTAATACTCCTTTTTTTGTCATGTTAAGTTTCAGAAATTTGTCTTAGAGCCAATCACTGATGATGTTTTTAATGGATATTAAGTTTTTAAATTTCTCAACAAAAGAGCCTGAGGGAAAGGAGAGATATATTTGTGCGCCATCAGCAGAGAAAAGAAATGAGAGACAAAGACGACGCTTATGAATACCAAGAAGATGATAGATGCAAAATAAAAGCAGACCAAAAAGCGACCCTTGCGGAACACCAAAACGCACCTTCGCCGAGGTACGAGTTGATAGCAGCTCCAGAGACACCTAATAATTCACGGAGGATGTGAAAAAGAACAGGGTGGTCAATATTGTCAAAGACAGTACTTCTGGGTCGACAGGTCCAGAAGTACTAGAATGTAAGGCCAACGTCCTTGGCACGAAGAAGGAGGGTCTCTTACATGTAGGAGAGTTAATTCAGTGATGTATCCTGCCCTAAAAGCAGACTCAAAAGTCTCATCAGCGTTTGAGGAAGAGAGGTGATCTAAAATCCCGACTCGTACCATCCTTACAAAGGGAAGAATGAGAGTTAAGGATTTTGCTGGTAGCTTGCCGGGGCTTTTTGGTTGAAGGTGGGGGCGAACAGGAGCGTTTTTGAAGTCAGATGGTATTATTCCTGACAAAAGGGAGGTATTAACAATATCAGTGGGGTAAAGGAGAAGAACGGGGAGAAATTGGGGGGTCAAGACTTAAAGTAAATGAGTCTAGTGATCTAGTGAGGATTAGATCTTTATCGAAGAGAGAAGTAAATTCCGCAGTGTACACTGGGTCTAGAGAAAGAAGTTAGGGGGGGGGGGATTGAGAGTTACAGTTAACAGGTGGCAAAGAATAGAGGCAGAGGATGTGCCAGAACGGATATGGACTATCTTGTCAGAGAAGGCATAGAATTTAGCGCGAGAGGGAGAAGAGACTGGGGTTTCAGAAGAGCAGAGGGATTAGCAAGAAGCTTGAACAAAGTATGTGAGTTATTTTTATTTTCTGCAAGGATACTGCGGATGTGAGCTTCCCTGGAGAACTTTAAGGGAGCTATGTAGCGAGGGAGTATCAAGGGAGCAAGGGAGTAGGCTATATAAGCGGGTGTTGTCTCTACAGCACGAGGACGGACAGAACGGATTCGTCTCTTGCGTGCTCCTCAGGGTTTCTTGGCGTTCAAAATAGTGGTTGGAAACCACGGGGCGCGTTGTCGGCAATGGAGCTGGAGCTAAGGGTCAATATGTGGATAGAAGCAGGAGGAGAAGATCCGGGTTAGAGTAACAAGGGTGTATGTAGGCTTGAAATTCCTTCGGACTATTCAGACTGGATTTGTGACGCTAGACTGCTAGAGTGATATAGCTAAAGGTAGAACTTTCTCACCAATAAAAATATATATATATATATATATATATATATATATATATATATATATATATATATATATATATATATATATATATATATATATATGATGGTGTATGCATTAAGCCTCTTCCATACACCCCTGCGTAGCCAAATTGCTTAACAATATACTACTAAAATGTAATATGTGTGTACTAAAGTGATATGCACTGCGCTGAATGTATGTAATATTCTTAGCCTAGAATTATAAGGACTTTACAAAAATATGATTAATTTCACAAATGGAAAATTATGTCAATTGACTGACTCTTTCACTCTTTCCATCCAGTTAAAATTGTTGGATTTTGTTTCGACCCATTCAGCCGTTAAATCACATTTATTTACATTATTATTCACAATAGTGTATACAAAGTTTTGTCCAATGAATAAACGCAACAAATATTCTTGTAATTACGTGGTTTACATGGTTACGGAAATTCCGTTGATTGATTTATCTAAAGTCTCTATGACTACAGAAATTCGTTTGATTAGTTAACACTATGTGTAAGGTATGTGTTCTTTATGACTACGGTCGCTTTGGTAACGGAAATTCGGTTAAGTTATTTAATGCTGTCTAGGCAAGTCACTGCACATAAAGTCAAATATTTTTAGCATTTCTCTACAACTAGAGATTAAATTTAATTGATTTTATTTAAAAAATATGATTTACTGATAAACCTTTTAGAAAGTCATGCCTTTTTTTTTGTCCTGGCTGCCACTGTACTCGAGGTGATGAGAGGCTTAGTGACTTCCTTTCAAATTGCCATAGAAACTTGAGTTCCAGTTACGCAATCAAACTTTTTAAAAGTATGGCGCTGAGGCAACGTCATAGTTGTATTAATATGGATTCTTGCTACACATACTCTACAACGCATCTAAACGCACATGTATTTTAACGCACACAGGCACTTATGCGGAGGGAGTGATGATGCTTTTACATTCAACCGTGCCACGATTGCATATATTGCAAGCCAGCAATATATGCAAGCCAGACCTGATATAGCAGGAGGAGGGAAATTGAAAAGAAAACAAGGAGAAATACAAAAAGAATTGGGAATGTAAAAAAACCCCGCATGTAAGTTATTTATGACAGGTCGCTACAAAAAGCATTCAATTAATCACACAAAAAAATCAAGTTGTGGCTCAACATAAACTAGATTAATTGAAAATACAAACAGAATAATGATATAATCAATAAGAGAAACTAACGATAAAAGGCGTTATGAAAGACAAGAGAGAACAAAGCACAAGATTTCGAAGATGAAAAATGCTTGAGAATAACAATGGTCGCTAAAGAAAACCTAAATAATCCTTAATGAAACCGTTGGTGTATATATCAAAACTTAAAACAATAGAAGTCCCCCCCAAAAAACACAAGTCAGAACCCCAAATCCTTAGCCGACTTCCTCCTGAAGGAACTTTGATAATAACAAAGCCCTGAGGTGCATTACGAACTGAATTGATGAAAATGAGAATGAGAACACAAATCGCGAGAGTGTTTCAATTTGGTAAATTATAAATGTTTCTCCCCAGCACTTGAAAAGCGATGATGGCTGGTTAATTTACCAGTTCATTATACAACGGAGAACTATCATTTAAATGAAAGTTATCCATTACCACAGTTGATTTTACCACACAACAGATGCGGCATTTTTCTTACCTGTTCATTTACCACCGCAACAACAAACGACACTTTTACCACCTGTCATTTTCACTATCATAACAGCTAGTTGTACTTTTACCATTTGTCCCTTTACCACCACAGCAACATTTAGCAACTTTTCTCTTTTTACCACCGTAGAGAAAACGGCGCTATTACCCGCTGTCCTTTTTACTATCACAACATCATGTGGTATTTTTACTAACTGTTCTTTTTATCACCTCCACAACAACTGGTATCTTTACCAACTGTCTTTATTTTACCACCTCCACAGCAACCAACACTTTTGCCAAGTGAGCTTTAACCAATACAAAATAGGTTTCACTTTCCCAATTCTCTTTTTATGTTTTTAAGAAGAAAATTATAATAAAACTCCACTTTGCTAATGCTGATACCGGCATTAATTAAAATAAAACAATTCTCACACTTCTTTTCAACTTTCTTTTCTACACTTTCGGGTATCTAATTTTAAAACATTTTTAAGGGAAAAACCATCGAAATCATCTTCCCAATTGATATTTGAAAATCTGTTCAGGAGATGGTGAAAGTAGATGAAAAGAAATGTGAGTAGTGCAGTTAATCTACTCCGTTTCCATTCAAATATAACTCAAGGAGTCAGAAGAACAGACTAATTTGGCCCGCTAAATTGGGGCTCGTAAATCCCCTTAGTCTCATCCACCGTTTTATAAATGAAGGCAGGTCTAATTACAGGGCGAGGAGCTCGAAAAACAAGCACCCTCCCCCCACACCACCGAACAAAATTGTTGACCTAAGAGTAGAATCCTGCAATCCTTACCCTTGGCTGTTTATATAGGCTGATCCCAAAGGCTCTCCGCAATAACTAAATTCCTTTGCTATAAAGTCAAAAATAACTGTCCACAATGAAAACAAGTAAAAAAAAGAAGAAAAATCGTTAGGAAGATTTTGGCACTAAACAGAAGGATCACTCTTTGTGTTGGATCACAAGGACGACATTTTTACATTGTATGACGTATTCAATTTTCTTAAAGCGGAGACACTTTTGGATCACCCTAGCGAAATGAACGGAATCCGCGGTCTTCCTCATCTTCTTACCTGGTTGTTTGGAGCGTTCGCCGTTCTCGAGTCTATCTCGAAAGATACTCGTACCATTTGCGGAGAAAGATGCATTTATATATTAACAGACGAGAATAGAATGGACATTACCATAAAAAGTATAGTGAGATAAGCCGGATACCGATAAACCTCTAAATTTATTCTTAGATTACGTAAAAATCGAAGCTTCGAAAGTAAAGAGAACAATCGAGAGATGGTATACTTTTGACGTGATTAGGAAGTATGCAGTGAATGGAGCTTTCATCTATGATGAATAGTCATTTTGCCTGTATTGAATCTAGTATTTCAAGCATCTACTTGGAGGAGGTTCTCCGACGCAGAGTTGGTTCTTGTCCATAGATGGATTATGTTGATGAGGCTCTGTGAGGTGATGACCCGCGAATGATTTCTCAAGAAGAGAGATGTTCATGATAGAGATCGTGCTAAAGAGAAAATATGCGCTCAATAAGATCATATTTTAGGCTACGGTGCTGCTGTTGCCAAAGCCACTTTTTAGGCTACGGTGCTATGGTTACCAAGAATGGCCACGGGAATATTTAAAAAATGATTTCGTTCGGTTTTTGTCAATCCCTAACCAGTAATGGAGACTTTTGTAGTCAAATGGTGGAAGGTTTGGGAAAGTTACGCGTCCTCTTGCTTCCCCGTCCCCCCAAAAGTCCCGCTAGGATACTCGAGATATGTAGGTTCCGCGGTTCTATTTCACCAACTTCACCAGATTTTTATAAACCTCATCTTGGCCCATATATTTCACCAATTACAACTATTTCTTTTCGTTATTATTAAAGGTAGTATAACCTAAAGCTGATGTAATCCAACTGTGTGGGTGATTTATTCAGCGAAGGTAAATAAGCAAAGAAGAAAATAGCAGTAGAGAAAAAATAACTGAGATAAAAGAATAACAGGGGAAAGTGACTTCTGTTACAGTCAAGCCAGAATTCGAGGGATGTGAGGTCATATTTATGATCTCCAAGAGCAAGTTCGTAATCAGAGCAGGGGAACTTAAAACTACGAACGTACCCATCCCAAGCGAGGATTTCGAATTGGAGTCATAAGTATCGAAGTATTTATTAAAACAAATACAATGAAAGACAATAATAGTGTAAATAGAAGACACTTTTTACAATATTTCAGTTTATTGAATTTTTAATATTTTCCCTACAGTCTTTTTCTAATTTACACACAGATTTATTTTGTTTAATATAGTTCTTTGATAAAAACATTCACTATGCTTTAAATATGTATATATTTACTTCTTATGCAGTGATATTTTGTTATTTTTCACGGATAATATCCTCAGAGTGTGATGGGATTAGGTTCACCTAATTTTTACGAGAGGTCTTCAAAAGGTTGGTAGAAAAATGAAATAAAATTAAAACAAAAGGAAGTCTAAATTATATTTTTCAACATAAGCTCGATTGAGGTCAAAACATTTTTCTAAGCAATGATACCATCCATTTAAATCATTTCTAGCAATTCACGACTGTGAGAATTAAATCAAGCTAAGACAGCTCTTTTAATGTCATCAACAGAAGAATAACGAGTGACCTTCGTGCTTTTTTAATATTGGGAAACAAAAGAAGTCGGAGGAAGCTAAGAAATCTGCTTATTTGATGTTTTTTTTTGTATGTAGGACTCTCGTTTTTCTTATGTTAATGACGTTAAAAGAGCTCTTTACACTTGGTTTAAATTCTCAGAGTCCTGAGAATAAGGATATAAATTTGGACAGCCTTAAACTGTAATTGAGTAAAATAAGGAAAGAATTCTAAAAAAAATTTAAATATGGCATAATTGTTCTGCTGTTCATTTCTGGTTTATTACTGGCTTCGCTACTCCTCCTTACAGTAGCAGCTTGCGCTTCGCAGGCCGCAGGGCTGGTTAGGAACTGTAAAGAAAACCCTAGAAAGTAATGACAGTGAGACCGTATATTTTGGTAGAACAGAGGTAAATCCAAACAGTAGTCTACATTCCTTCAAAGTACTGCACTCCTGCCTCTATGCAGCGTTCCATCCTCCTTCGCCTCTTCATGAAGCAATCACAGTACTTAGAAACTGGTAAACTTTGTAGTACTGAATTGATTGTTCTTGCCAGATCTTGGATACAATGAAATTGCTTCCCTGCAATCGCACCTTTGATCTTTGGAATCAACCAAAAATCACAAGGAGCAAGGTCAGGTGAGTAGGGTAAGGGGACAAAAAGTGTGATCCCCTGCTGCACAGTCAGGCTTGCTTTGTGTGGTGCAGCATTGTTGTGAGACAGCAAAAGCGCGATCGACGGCGGGCTGGTGCGGACTTGGCCTGATGTTCCAGAACTTGAGGAAGGACTTGGTAAGTGTACTACTTGGCTGTGATAGTTGACTGTTGAGGCACCACATCCACACAGATTGATCCTTGAGAATTGAAAAAGATGGTGAGAAGGCGCTTCCTGTTGCGAAATCCTTCCTTCAAACCATGAGGTCGAGGCTCTTCATCACTCAACCACACCATGTTGGAATACTTGTCTCTGGTGGTGAAGAAAGAATCCAACATTCATTTCCGGTAACAACATCTGAGAACCGTTTCGGATCATTTGGTTCTAATTCAGCCAGGCAGAGACGATAGATTCGCACCTGTTTGCTCTTCTGCTCTTCTCTTAGCAAATGGAGTATCCATCGAGCACTCTTCTTCCTCAGTCTTAAATGTTCATGAACGATGTCATGTGCACTCCCACAACTGACACTAAGCTCCATAGATAAGAATCGAAGAGTAACAGTTTGATCTTCTTCAATGATGGCCCGGACCGTTGTTGCTTCGGTCATGGATGGCCGGGGGGGGGGGTCCAAACCGATGATCATCTTCCAACTGAGTTTTTCCGGCTGCAAAAGCTCGAATGCAGAGGGAAACAGTTTCGAGTGGTGGAGTAGACTCGGGGGAAAAACTTGCAATAATGCCCCTCTGATCTCCGTTGCTTTTTTTCTCGACTTTCCACCTTCTTTCCAGAAATCTATGTTTCCGATTAGAGGGCGAAACCAACAATGACGCAATCACGCAGCGCAACGAGAAAATGTAACCCAGCCAAGCGGCGACAAGTTCAAACACGTCACAACACTCGATGCCCCGCGCTCCACTCCCTCCCATCACTCATGATCTCTCTGCTACGAGTCTGACTGTCATTATTTCTGATCACCGCTGGTTCCTTAGATGATTCAGAACCTGAAATTCAAACTGTTCAAAAAAATTTCATTCCTAAAATCTAGTTAATTTAATTCATTAAATTTAGTCCTGGTTAGTCTTAGTGTCTCTTATCCTTGTTGTAAGTTCTTCTTGGTGGCTATTCTTCTTCCTAGTGACTATTCTTCTTAGTGTCTTTTTTCTTCTTGGTGGCTGTTCTTCTTCTTAGAGTATGTTTTTCTTCTTAGTGCATTTTCCTCTTCTGAGTGTCTGGTCTTCTTCTTAGGGTATGTTCTTCTTCTACGTGTTTATTCTTCTTAGTGCTTGTTGTTCTTG
The DNA here is from genome assembly GCA_963969495.1 of Ceratothoa steindachneri. Classification (NCBI taxonomy): domain Eukaryota; kingdom Metazoa; phylum Arthropoda; class Malacostraca; order Isopoda; family Cymothoidae; genus Ceratothoa; species Ceratothoa steindachneri. The sequence continues at coordinate 217,573,067 of OZ018319.1, forward strand.
TTAGTATCTGTTCTTGTTTTTAGAGTCTGCTCTTTAGAGTCTTTTCTTCTTCCGTGTCTATTCTTCCAGGTGTCTGTCTTGTTTATAGTTTCTGTTCTTTTTGTAGTGTTTATACTTCTTAGTGTCTTGGTGCTTGTTCTTCATAGTGCTGTTGTTCTTCTTACTGTATGTTATTCTTCTAAGTGTATTTTATTCTTCTTAGTGGCTGTTCTTATTCTTAATATTTGTTTTTCTTGATGTATGTTCTTATTCCTAGTATGCTGTTCTTCTTAGTGTATGTTCTTCTTCTTAATGTATCTTCATCGTCTTAGTGTATGTCAATCTTCTTCTTAGTGGTTGTTTTTCTTGGTGTCTGTTCTTCTTCTTAGCGTCAGTTCTTGTTCGTAGTGTCTGTTCTTCTTAGTGTCTAATCTTCTTAGTGTCTGTTCTTGTATTGCTTGTTATTCTTAGTGCTTTGTCTTGTTCTTAGCCTCTGTGCCACTTCTTAGTGTCTGTTCTTCATCTTAGTGTGTGTTTTTCTTTTTAGTGTTCCTTCTTCTTCGTGTACGTTGTTTTTCTTAGTGTCTGTTCCCTTTCTTAGTTTTTGTTCTTCTTATTGCATGTTCTTCTTCTTAGTGGCTGTTCTTCTTCTTAGTGTCGATTCTTTATTGTTGTGTCGGTGCTACGTCTTCTTATAATAATAATAATAATTATTATTTTTATTATTATTATAATCATAATAATAGAAATAATAATTATAATAATGATAATAATAATAATAATAAACTAACAACCTATTTAATTCTTCAGTCTCTTCCAGCTCTTTTTTTCATCTCACACAATAGGGACGCAACGAGCGTGAAGATAGCTTTATCTTTATTATATAATAGAAGTCGAAGAGAGTTGGGAGGAATGGGAGGAGAAATAATGCATATTCATTTCACTTTCTTTGAGTAATTTACATTTGCTTTCAGTTCTGATTTATTTATTAAAAAAAGAAGAATAGATTTCATAAGTAATGAATACAAAGGTGTTTGCCAGAACTCTTTGTAAACGGTTGTTTGAATCGAAACGTCCACCTTTTATCTAATTGCTTGAGCCCAGCTGCGAGCGAGGCTGCGTTGATTAGTTACGGTGCTGCGGAACAAGAGAGAAAAAAAGGTTTTGTGGATGAGTCACTTATTTCCAAGGAGATACTGACACCATCACCCCTTCTGGATGCACTCTCGGAGTAGGGGGACTACCCCACTTGGATGTAATCCACATGAGGTTAGGTTGCAATTGAACTTAGACTTCCTAGTTGTTGCATAAACCACTATCACAGGTAGGTGCTATAAAAGTTTCCACAGCATGCAACGGCATCTCTCTACTCTAATCTGGTTCCTCAGGACAGCCTCACAAAAGGCGCGGCCACACTTAATTGTGGTAATGTTGAGCGGGGCCTGCAGCACATGTTGTAGGATCAAAGCTTTCTTCCTTAATATCCTAAGCGGTCGGAGGGAGCAGATATGCCATCTTCTCCCGGGGACCTATAAACAACAACCACATCTAATTGTTTCTTTTCTTTTAAGCTTTCATTGCAAACCCTCTTTGCAAGCCTTTATTCCAAACCATCCACCATCTATCTAATTGTCTCTTTGCTTTTAACCCCTCAATGCAAGGACTTATTTTTAACTGACAACCATTTCTCTAATTATAATCTCTTATTTTTTTAGCTTTTTTTGCAAACTCTTATTGAAAGCGCTCAATGAAAACAGTCCACCATTTATATAATTATCTCTTTGCTTTTAAGTCCTAATTGCAAGCCCTTATTCAAAATCGCCCACTATTTATCGAATTATCTCTTGTCTTTTAAACCCTTATTGTAAGATCCTACTTAAAACATTCTCCTATTTCTCTAATTTTCTCTTCGCTTTTGAGCTGTTATTGCAAGCACTCAATTTAAACCGTCTCTTTTGTAAGCCCTCATTGCTATCCTTCAATCCAAACCGTCTACCATTTATCAAATTGTCTCTTTGCTTTAAATTCCTCTTTCAAAACCTTGATTACAAGCACTTATTCAAAACAGTCAACCGTTTATAGAATTTTCTCTTTACTTACGAGTATAATACCTCATTACAATCCCTTATTCAAAACCATCCACCATCAATGTAACTGTCTCTATGCTTTTAAGCGCTGCGTGCAAACTCATTCACGCCCTTATTCAAAACCGCCCATCATTTATCTAATTGTTACTTTGCTTTTAATCCTGCATTGCAAGACCATATTTAAAACCACCCACCACTAGACTGATTATATTTTCATTTTAAGCCCTCATTGCAAACCCTCAATCCAAACCGTTAACCATTTATCATATATTCTCTTTGCTTTTAAGCCCGTATTGCGAGCCCATTTTAAAAACCGTATGCAGCTGGTGTTTCGAGATGGAAGTGAAAAAATTGAGATCTCCGCTCTCCCGTGCGCGGGTCACAACAAGTCCGACATCGCCAAGTAGCTCAACGTCAGCCGGATGATAGTCCACAGAGCCATGGAGAGGCTCAAGAACGGGTAAGGTCTCAAAGATTAACCTCGTTTAGGCAGACCTCAAGTTGTGAGAAATGCCTTCGAAAGTGCCCCGAAGCTCAAAATAACAACTCTCGCGTCAAATAAGAACATCACAGTGGCAACAGTGTCCAGAGCCATCAAGGAGGAGAGCGGAAAAAGTTTGAGGTGCGTGGAAAGGCCTCTGCAAACCGATGGTATGTGAGAACAACGTCAGAAGTGCTGTCGTCACCTTCTCAATGACTCAAAGGTCATGGCAATCGAATTGTCTATTTTTAATGAAAAAAAATCCCTGTCGATCTTGTCATCAACAAGCAGAACGACGGCTTGGTAAGCCAGGACGTCTCCGAGATCCGAGATCCACAACCAAGCACCCGGCCTCCGTGATGATGTGTGGCGTCGTGGCTTCGAATGGCGAGAAGATGCCGCCGGAGTGGTTCCAGGACGGTTACGGGATAACCGCGCCCGATTCCTGGGTAATCTTGGCCACGAAGTTTCTGCCCTGGGTGAGAAAGATCACGAAGAAGGTGGACTAAGTCTTTCAGCAGGATGGTGCCCCGGTCCACACGGTCAAGACTGTGTAAGAGTGGTTTGGGTCGATCATGAACTTCTGGTCAAAGGACTTTTGATCGCCGCAGTCGCCCGACCTCAATCTCTTTCCCTACAGCGTGTTGGCGATAGTCGAGGGCAAGGTCTGCAAGGTCCTCCACAGCAACATCGACGAGCTGAAGTCCTCCGTCAAGCGTGTGTGAGCCAGCAGGAGGAACGACTTCGTCCGCAACGTGTACGCGGCCTTCAGTTCTCGCCTGAAGCGCGTGTTTGATACCGATGGCGGCCACATCGATCAATATTACAATGTAAATACATATTTATATGTTAAAACAATAAAAATCTTGTCTAACTGCATCAAAACTACCATTGTGACCTTATTGAGAATTTCACACCAAGTGTAATAGGACTTTTGCACTACCCGGTATCTAATTATCTTTTTTTCTTTTGGGCCCTCACTGTAAACTCTGATTCAAAACTTTTCACTACTTATGTAACTTTTCTTTGCAGTTAGGCCTTCATTCTAAACTCAAATTCTAGCCCTTAATCAAAACCGTCCACTATTAACCTAAATGTCCTTTTGTCTTTAAACCCTCGTTCCAAACTCTCATTGCAAACCTTTATTCCAAACCGTGAAGCATTTATCTAATTGTCTCCTTGCTTTTACGCCATTATTGCAAACACTCATTGCAATCTTTTATTCAAAACCCTCCACCATTTATCTAATTGTCTCTTTGCTTTTTAGCGCTCATTGCAAGACCTTATCTCAAACCGTCCGCCATTTCTCAAATTGTCTCTTCACATTTACGCACTCCTTGGAAGCCCTTAATCCAAACCTTCCACCATTTACCTAATTGTCTCTTTGCTTTAATCTTTCAATGTATACACTCATTCACGACCTTATTACAAACCGTCCATCATTTATCTACTTACCACTTTTCTTTTAAACCCTCATTGCAAGCCATTATTTAAAACCGTCCACCATTTTTTCTAAATTGTCCCTTCATTTTTAAGCCCTCATTGTTAGCTCTCAATCAAAAAAGTCAACCATTTATCAAATATTATCTTTGCTCTTAAGCCCTCATTGCAAGTCCATTTTCAACACCCTCCAGTATTTATCTAATTGTTTCTTTTCTTTAAGATCGCATTTCAAACCCTTATTTAAAATAGTTCACCATTTATCTAATTGATCCTTTGCTTTTAAACCCTTATTGCAAACCCTCATTTAAGCAATTAATCAAAACCATCCCCCATTTATCAAATTGTCTTTTGTGCTTTTAAGCCCTAGTTCCAAAGATTCATTACAGTCCCTTATTCCAAACCACCCCTCATTTATCTAATTGTCTCATTGGTTTAGGTTTTCATTGCAAGCACTTATTTCGAACCGTCCATCATTTTTCTAATTGTTTCTTCACCCTTAAGTACTCATAGAAAACCTTCCATGCAAGCATGTATTCAAATTCGTCCACCATTTATCTAATCGTCTCTGCTGTTAAGCCCCCATTCCAAACCGTCTTTTATTTATGTAATTATTCCTTTGCTTTTAATCCCTCATTCCTAACCCTCTTTGAAAGCCCTGATTCAAAACTGCCCACCATTTATCCAATTCTCTATTTGTTTTAAAGCCCACATTGCCAACAATTTGACCAAACCGCCACCATCTATCTAATTATCTCTTTGCTTATAACTCCTCATTCCAATACCTTATTCCAAATCGTCCACCATTTATCTAATTTTCTCTTTACTTTTATGCCTTCATTTAAAACCTTCTTAAAAAAAATCCTTATTCCAAATAGTCCACCATTGATTTAATTGTATTTTAGTTTTTTATCCCTCATTGCGAGCTATAGTTCCAGGCCGATTAATAAGAATACTATTAGTCGACAGAATAAAGGCTGCCGAGAGATCAAGAACTTAAATGGAAGGTTAACCAACCTCGAAGCCAGACAGGAAAATTTCATCCAGTTGGAGGAAGACATCTAATCATGAATTCGGGCTGAGACCAGCCTTTCAAGGACTTTAGAAAGGAACGAGGGTTAAGAAATTGGGTGGTAGCGTGGCGCATCCTTCGGTTCCGGTCCGGGCTTCTTTAGAATTAAGAGAACTGCAGCGTGTGGGAAATTGGATCGTGCCACATCACATAGAGCAAGCTGTAAAAGACATCAAATATTTGAGTGCAGAGAACAAGGATTTTTTAAAAAAATTTAAAGGGCTCATCTGGCGACTAAGAGAACAAGGAGAACTGATGATAGAGACTAAGAGATAACGAGTCATGACTTAAACGGGCTTTTTTAGGCGTGAAGAAGGGAGGTTATTTTCGAGGGAACTCGGGCCTAGAGAGAAATGGGGTAGAAATCTAGGAAAAGTAGCATATGGAGAAGTTCAGGAGGGGGGGTATACCAGATCGAATTTACGCTAACGAAGAAGAAAGCCGCGTACGAACTTGAACAGTGGCGTATAGATTGTCTTCCAGGTAAAAACAATCTATACGTGGATACGGCAGGTGTGGGTTTAATAAGCAAATTACAAAAGGGGCATTGTATGAGTAAATGGCAAGGAGTAATCCTATTTCTCTGCACCACATACCACAAACAGGAGCTTTCCAATTACGCTTCTCTCAGGCTCGTCTGTGTTGCTTTGCTCTAAGAATAAGAAGGGGGAACCAATGGGTACACTCACGTCGAGAGTAACTGGAAGAGACCTAGAAAAGTAAACAAATAGTCAGTGAGGACAATTGTAGGAGTGGTTGGGGCCGGAGGAAGAAGCAAATAGGCAAGATCCAGAGTTGTTCATTTGGTGTCGATAGAGGAAAACCGACGATAACAACAAGGCGTGCCACTGGCTAAGCGAACGTCGGAAAGGTTGGGTGCAATGCGAAGATAGAAACAAAACTGGAGGAAAAGTGATAAGAAACTGCCGCCTATGAATTGGAAATGAGGGAATCACAAAATTAATTATATTTTCATATATGTTAAGGGTAGGGGAGTAGACATGTCGAGGGGGGAGTAAAGCTCGATTATGCCCAGAAGTAGGATATATGAGGGATTATGGTAAAGGATGTTGAAGTCACTGAAGATAAGCAAGGTAGAAAAGGTACAAAAGGTCTGTATAAATTTATCCAAGCTGTCAAGCAAGTTGTCTGATGGGTACCAGAAGAAGGCTAAATAACCCCAAATATGAGGCATTGCTTCGTAACCAAGGGGGCATGAAGAACTTCGAAGATGCTAGGAGAGATGATTTGAAGGAGAGAAAGAAACAGATGAAAAGCAACGATTGAGCAAATGCCACTACCTCGCATTGTAGCTTTCGGAATAGGCAGTGAGTATTAACCATCGGGTCTACCTTCAGCTGAAATAGCATTAGGGTGATCAATACTTCAGGTCACTGCCACACCGAAGAGGTAATTTCCTAAAAAATGGTAAAGTTATAAATGATATCAGTTTAATTTATAGATCGAGAGTGGTAGTTTAGAAAACCAGCAGAGAGCACATGGAAGATAGGTTTGGGTCGGTGAGTGGGAATGAAGCAGAGTACTTGATGGGGCATTTCGGAAACATTTAAAAGGTGTAGTTGTGAGATAACCACTTTGACCCACTACAACTTATTACGTATATATGGACGAACCCCGCAAAAAGATTGCGTGTGTTTCTGTCCAAACAACCGCAGGTGAATCTAAATCTATAATATAACGTCTGCTTATTTTCATTTCCTCAATCTTCATCACTTTCTCGACCGATCTCTCTTCACAAACTTTCTGGTGGATAAGTCCTTGTAGATTTCCGCTTCTTAAATTTAAATAATAACAAAGACAGCATGTGTGTATGTTTTATGTGTGCACGTTACAATATTAGCCATTGTGCTGGTATTTTTTATTCCCTTTATTTTTATATTTATCTGCATATGAGCGTTTCTTTAAGCCATAAATTCATTTACGACAGTTACATTTTCTTCCTTCAACGTAATTATGATTAACACCCATTTGGCCTAATTATTATATTATTTTCAGTGATATCTGCTAAAAACAAGGTCAAATTACAGTGTCTGTAACATTGACCTCGAATACATTAAGTGCTGTCTTTTTTTATGGAATCTCTAGAAAAATAATCCATTCTTTTTTTAATCTACTTATGACATATTTCTTGAGATAAACTGTTAAAATCTGATGTTTGAGAAGAGAGCAGCTTTTTCTATTATTTAGCGATACAGATCATATTTGTGACTCATGTAGAGATCCCTTTGGTCTCGCACTTCTTTCACGGGAGCTTCGGCAACATTATTCAATGATAGGGAGGAAGGAAGATGGTGTCTTTTCCAGCACCAACACAAAAATACCTACAAGAAGAACCTACGAGAGGTGAGAATTTCATTCTGACGTGGGACTCCACAACGACAAAGATACAAATTGCAATTTGTTAAAATTTTATTTTTCGCTTCGCAAAAGTATTTTCTTATCTGGCAATGGGCACTTTTTTTCTATTGGCACCAGGGTCTTTCTTCCCTTGGTCCGAAGGCTGCATACATTCCTACCCGTTTAAACCTAGTACAAATTGATGCCCTCAAGAGGGCATCCGTCATCATCGACCTCGATGCACTCCCCCCCCCCTCCCCGCTCCAAACAAAAAACCCTTTTATATTTAAAATAATGTTTTCGGGGGCATTACTTTAATTTCTCTCGTGTTGACTCACCTGTTTTTAAAATAGTTATATGTTCTGAACCTTGAATAATTTTGCTATTATTTTTTAACTGTGTTAATTTATTTTTGTAATCAATCGAGTCATTTTGTCCTCAATTTAATCCAATTCTTTTGCTCTTCTCTTAATCTCATTTTATCCTTTAAACAAGAAAAACAAACGGATTCTGAGTGAACAGCCTAAGGTGTATCTTCCTCTCTGTCATTTAGTTCACTTTTATGCTTCTTGAACCACTTTGTTTTTCCCCGTACACAAAAAGCTTACCCTATTTCGTAGTTTTTGCTATGTGTAGCCAACTCCTCTGATATCAGAACTTATAGACGAGATCTCGCTCTCTTACTGGATACGGCGTTGGACTTCTGGCGTCGAGGTATCAGGTTCAATCCAAGCCAGCGCGGACCTAAGACTTAAGCGTGTATAATAGAGTGTAGTCACATATTGGGTGGAAGGGCTGAACGCTTCTCATGCGGGGGGTTGGGGGCAGGGGGGTATATTTGGCGCATCCACATGTCATCAGCACACACCCAATCACAACACCGATATCATTTCCATTTACGTCTTTACATCCCAACTGATCACCCCTCCTCCCTCTTTTTAAGAGCCCTACTGATGTGGTACTAGTATCTATTATGGGAACACTCATATCAATATACCATTGACGCTGAACGGGAGCCCTTGTGTAGTCGCGAAGGGTTCTATGCTACCTGGTTGGAGTATAAATTACAATACGAGTGCTACCTAGACCTTCCCTTCCCCCTCTCCTCTCCCCAACAAAGATCATCCTACTGGCTTGTGGCTTACTAGCGATTGTTATTCTGAAGTTAATGTGCATTTTATTATCCATTAAATGGATCTTCTCGAAGATGCAATGGGTGAATAGCGCAATTTATCTAGCTAGACTTAGGAAAGTGATATCCTCCAACTTCTGCTTGATCTCCGTCGTGTTTTTCGATTATGTTTGTCATCACTGAAGTCGAGTTTCCTTGATTAAACCCCAATTTTCTATCTGATTACTAACTCTTAGTAGAATCTTGTAACCATAAGCTTGCCGGCCCCACCTCTTCTCTCTACATTTGCGTCTACTTCACTCTTTCTCAAAGTTCTCCCTATCTGTCTGTCTCTTTTTGACTGAACACCTTGCCCTAGATAGGTTCTGGACAATATGCAGAAATTAAAATAAATATATACTAGAGAGTGGCATTGCACGAGCATCTAAATCCCATTGGGCCTATTTCCTCTATATTCGCCAAAGTCTACAGCTAGCGACTTTACATAAGCTACTAGGCGCATACTGGTTTGAACACTCGCACTGTCCCTGAAAGGTTTCCCTTACCTTATTTATCGGATTTCATCTTTTCTTACGATTATTTTATCTTTTCTCATATCGATCTGGTTCGTACTTTCAAACACATCGTTGTTCTTACCATCGATGTTTCCAAAATTGCTATCCTAACTTTCTTGAGTTCATTCGAAATGTTTGAAAGGGCATGTGGCCTTCGTAAGCGCGATCTTCTAGAATTTACAGCGTTTAATGGATCCGGTTATAACTCTTACTTTCATCTCTTTATTCATAGATGGCCCCATCGACTTTAGAGTAACAACTTCCGCATTCCGCCAGGTTTTTTCCTGCCTCAAAGAGTACTCAAAACTTATAAATACCCTGTTTGTGTCTCGCAACTCTCCCTTTTTTTCAGTTGTTATGTTTCTCCTAGCGGAACTTGACCTCTTAAGAACAAAGTTGCAGCTATTCCTTCTTTCTCAACCTTCTTCGCTCACCAACTTTATCGCTTCTGTGAAATGATTAATTTCTTCCACAGGTTCATAGAACATCTAAACACTGTGTCTTAAACTAAGATGGCATCATCCTAGTAATGCTCTGAGACTGTGGAGTTTATTCTCGCATTAAAAAGGCTAATTTCCTTGGATATCTATTTTGTTCTTTGTCCTGCCCCCCCCCCCCCAGTAGCATTAATTACCTCGAACGCGGCCTAAACTCATGTAAGTACGATGCTACAGCAGAAGGTCCATGACTATTGGTTGTATTTTACCTTCTCTCGTTTTCTTTCTACTTCCCCTAAAAGGTAGAAAGAGATTACGAGGAAGATTAACCATATTCCTGGTTCCTATAGCGTCGTACTGGACGCACTCTCTCGCATCCTAGGAATTTGGGGCACACAACTCTACTGACCGTCTCCCGTTTACAATGACTAAAACACTTGCTCAGGGTCAGGGCATGGAGACGCAAGTAATACCTAATTCATCCAAACTCGCCTTTCGAGAAATCGATCTATACCAATATACCATAGTCATTCCCGGAGTAGCCTGATAGACGTTTTGCATGACTGCCATCATCCGCTTTTCCCTCTCACCTACCATCGGGATGCCTTCGACCAAAATAATGGTCCTTCATATTCTGATGTTCGAGCTACGGGCAAATCGTTTTGTCTGCCCAAAAATGAACACCGTGACTCGTGACTACTTCTGTTGTCAGTGTGCAAAGATCCACCTTCCCATGAAAGCCCATCTGGACTCTTTTCCTATGTTTAGGTAACGCCTTTACTCCGTTTATGTCTATATTGCTAGTCTTTTTCCTAAATCCTGTAGATTTAATCTTTTAATGATTATCGACCGCTATTTTTGTGTGGCGAGAAGCTTTAACGACCTCTGACATTCGAGAATCAGACGTCATTCGAGCACTTGTCTTAGGTCGGGTTGTGGAGGCATGGCCCTGGCACTAAAATTGCACTAGCATGGTGCCTTGCAAGAATAGAAAGAATTGCAACAAATTTACTCGCAGATGTACACACACACACATATATATATATATATATATATATATATATATATATATATATATATATATATATATATATATATATATATATATATATATATATTTCACCAGGAATTAGAGTACATAGAAAGTGGAGAAATTCATCTTCATTTATTGGGTATAAACAACGTTTCGAGCTGTCCGCTCATCTTCGGTTCTATGATATAAAGGAATACATAATTTACAATGAATTATAATATTAAAAGATTTGTCTAGAAATTAGAATATTAAGAGTGTTGATAAATCTCTACAAAAAGAGAGACTTTTTCCCTATTTGCAAAATCTAAGAAAATACATAATTTATAATGAGTTAGGAAATTACAAGTCCTAGAGGAATACCAGGGAGAACCATCAAAACACTCACCATCGTTGGTCTGACTCCAGAGAGAAGTGGGGAGTGGGGATTGAAGTGGACATAGGTAAGATTGTATTGGTAGTAGAGTTATATCATAAGTAGGGGAGCAGCGAACAAGTCACAATTAAGACTAGGGGCACGGGATTTAATATAAATGGACACTAGTATTCTTAAGCTTTGTTCATTGTTATCTTGATCTATTATTGTAAAATTATCTAAAGTTATATTCGCATTGCCTTTGATTGCATGTGCTCTGATAGGAGATGGTTCTTTACGATTAAGTGGTTTTCCAGTACGGGCGCTGATGCCCATATGTGAGGAGAACCTTGCTTTCAGGGAACGAATAATTTGAAATTTGTGTGGTATAAATAGCGTTTAAATAATTTAGAAAACTTTCTTCTAAATTCTCTATTTAGGGGACCCATTTCGAGAAGAAAAAAAATATTTTGAGTCTTTAGGAACATCGAAGGAAGGATTAGGAGGTAAATATTAGGAATTCAAAAATTTACTAATAAGGGTATTTACTACTAACAGGGGATAGCAATTATTCTTTAAATAGGATCTTAGGAATTCAGATTCTTTATGCATTAGAGATAATCAAGATGACAGGTGAAAGCCACGATAGATGAGTGCCCCGATAGAGCTCAGTTTGTATGATAACTCGCAAAAGTTATAGAAATTTGTACCTATATTATTGAACGTAGGTTTTCTATATATGGATGTTGTTAAGCCTTGATTTTATTTTTTTAATTAAAAGGTATAAAAAAGGGAGACAATTTTATTTGTCAGTTTCCATAGTGTATTTAATGTTAGAAAGAATGGAGTTGAGATAATTAAAAAAATGGTACGCCTGGTCCTGGCTATTAAATACTGCACATCAGTCGTCTACAAATCTTCTGTAAAATAATGGCTTGAGTGACGAAGGGCAAGGTTGAAATAGGGTCTTCTCAAAATCTTTCGTTCCCACCGAACGAAAATATACCCTTTATAAACACCATTTGTAAAAATTGTTTGAATTTGTCTCTTGTAAAGTTGTGAAAAGTGTTGCAATTCTGAAATGCAGATTCTAAAATAATATCTATGGTTTGGTTAACTGGTATGTGGTGAATAACGAGGACGCATCGCAGCTTAAGAGAAATTTGGATGCGTCAAACTTTTTTTTATGGTATACTGGTTTTGTGCCAAGAGGGAAAGGAGATTGACTAAGTATTTCGCGACTTTATATGTTGGAAGCGAATATGAGGCAAGTATGGGTCTTCTTTATGGACTACCAAATCTGCACAAACTAGCCATCCCGCTTCGACCATGGGTGGATCGGTGTAATATTGAGATTTAAGACGAGTGGATTGCTTAATAATTGCCAAAGAATCGTCCAAATTAGTTAAACACACAGATACAAAAATAATCTTTAATTTACATGAATTTGAAATAAGCAACAGCGTATATAAATATAAATAGAATTAATATTTGCACTGAATGAATAAGTCTACAAAAATGTCGTGGGGATTACTTGAAAATTACTCACTGGGATGCTTGCGTCTTAATGACACCCGACAGCGTGGAGTGAATAGTATTATTGAATTAAACACTGAATTAAGTAAACAGTTATAATACTCAAGGTTATGGGCTCGGGGTGGGAATTCTAGTTCACAAATAAACTGGTGAAGTTAGAGGAGGGGATAATTCAATTAACGATACCTTTGAGTTCGTAAGTATTTTTGAGGATGACGGTGAAGATCTTCTTCTGGTGACGATGATCGCACCTAGTCCGGCCGTCCAAGGTTACCGAATGTGAGAGTTATCCTATACCGGTGATATAAGATCCTATGCCGGATCACGAAAGTGAGCCAATCGGTGACTCAAATTGGACTTCTTCCTAGAAATACCTGTCCGATTATTCGGCTCCAGGAGTGGGTAGCCAAAACCGATTACCCAGCTACGTCTAGGGTAATCCGCAGAGGGAGGTCCTGTGTAACCTCAGACTCTGAAGGGGGGGGGCTGCGAAAAGTTTGGCACCTACAAGTAACGTGACGGCAACAACCAATTCGCCGAGAAGTTCCTTCCTTGCAGCGGGCGAACGGTTTCCTTTGTGGATCGGGCTCCACACAAACTTGACGTAGGTCCAAGATCTTCTGCCTGATTCCAGGGAGAAGTTTTCCTGTTATTTCCCTCGCGAGCAGAAATCGAGAGAGAGAATAGAATTCTCGTAAAATCCGTATGTCGCGCGAAAGACCTTTTTTCATCCTTGGGCAGGCAGTATGTCTTTCACGCCTTCCAACAATCTCGGAGTTTACGATAGTGAGAAAAAAGGCGACAGAGAATTCGACGCAAGAGGTGTATTTAGAAATAAGGGAAGGCACGCAGCTTGTGTCGGAGTATTTCTGCGTACACTTATGTACGCGGTATTTAGACTTCTACATCCTTACCCGTTTTGGAAGACATTATTCTGACGTGCAACTAGGAATAATGTATACTTTTAACATTGGCTACACGAACAATACAAAAAAAAATCAAAACGGGAGTTCAACGAATACAGGAACATAAAATTATCATGACGGAAAAGGAACACACAGGTTTCCGTCATATACAGGAAACTCCGGAATAATTAAGAGCTGATGCCTAAGTACAAAAGAAATAAATGATTATATTCGATACATTAATCTGGGTAGTATGATATAAGATCCACATGCAAAAAAAAAAGGCGAAAACAATCAAAAATTAATCACGGCAGTTATAGAGCATGTCATATTATCAACTTTACAAATACAACATATGAATAATTAGTGGGTGGACACTAAACCTTTATTCAAAACTTACAGAACTATAATACCGATTATTTACAAGGACTCACTGGATTCGTCTATCGGGTTCCTAGACAAACTATCCGTGAGTACATTAAGTGACCCCTTTAAATATCGGATATCATATTGATATTCGGATAATAACAGGGCCCAATGCATGAGTCTCCCATTCTGACTCTTACAACTTTTTAAGAACGCTAGGGGTTTGTGATCCGTTTCTATGGAGAACGGTTTACTTATCAAGTATATGCGGAACTTTTGTATCCCAAACACGATAGCTTAGGCTTCTAGCTTCACAGTGGCATACTTCTTTTCCTGATCGGAAACTTTCCGACTTGCAAAAGCCACCGGGAATGGCACTTCCGCCTCGTATTGCAACAAGGCGCATCCAATCCCAAGATGAGACGCGTCTGTCCTAATGCCAAATTTCTTCTCGGGACTAGGCAAGTGCAGGATAGGAGCAGTCACTAGTTTCTGTTTGAGTCCGTCGAAACTCGCAATAGCCACGGGATTCCATTCAATAGAGTCTGGAGATTTCATTTTAAGCAGGTCATTTAAGGGGAAGGCGATGGACGCGAAGTGGGGGACTAAACGCCGATAGAAGGAAGCTGCTCCTAAAAAGGAACGTAGTTGCTTCTTCAAAACTGGTGGTGGCATATCGGTTATCGCTTGAAATTTGTCCTTCTTGGGGGCTATATGGTTCTCGCCAATATTGAACCCTAAATACGCAATAGTGCTATAAGAAAAATGCCACTTGGGGGGCTTAATTGTTAAGCCGTGAGACCTCAGTGGGTCTAGGAGTAGGCGAAGGCTCACGAGGGGTCCTTTTCCTGTACGCATGGCTACGTACACGTTGTCCGAATGGATTGTGTCGTTTTCTAGCCCTTCTACATCTTTTCGCATAAGACTGTAGTATTCTCTTAAGAGAATAGATTTTTTTCTATTTTTTCTTTATCTTCTTTATTCTTCTTCTTTTTCTATCTTTATTCTCCTTTCTTCGTCTTCTTTTTTAATCTTTATTCTTTCTTTCTTTATCTTCATTTTGTATCTTTATTCTTCTTTCTTCATCTTCTATTTTTATCTTTATTGTTCTTTGTTCGTCTTATTTTTTATCTTTATTCTTCTTTCTTCATATTCATTTTCTATCTTTATTCTTCTTTCTTCTTCTTCTATTTTTATCTTTATTCTTCTTTCTTCATTTTCTCTTTTTATTCTTCTTTCTTCATCTTCCATTCCTATCTGGAGGTCACCTCTCCTGGCTTTTTCCCACAGGGGTAGTAGGGAAGGGCAGTCGCTTTGGACCCTGGCGAACTCAGCGTTATTCGGCTTCTTGAACTCAGGGCCGCACGAGAGTTTTGGCGGCGCGAGGGGACGGTTTTCTCGGCCCGTCTGCGCTCGTGGGGTGACGGTTTTGGTAATCTCGCTCAGGGATAGTTGCACGCTCTGTCCGACCAGTACTGAAAAAAATTTCATCGGGGCCGCGACCACGTCAGCCCAACCAGTGAAGTAGCGGCACTCTACATGGCACCGGATGATAGGGAACCCGTTGGCGCGTCCCAAAAGGTCGTGCACTACCGCAAATTTATCATGCTGGGGTTTTACGGGGGGGGGGGAGTAGCTTGTCTGACACTACGATACAGGTACAACCGGTGTCCTTAACTAAAGTGGACACTTTGCACCCATTAATCGAGCCAGTTTCAAACTTGAGTTCACCAGGAGAACTCTTATTGAATGCGAAGTTGACCTGGTAGTTCTGATCTGACGTGGCTGCAGGTTGCGAGGTAGCTACGGCGGTTTGCTCTGGAGAAAGGATGGCAGTCACTTGATGTACCTGCTGACTTACAGAGGGATATAACCTTGAATTTTGCGGACACTGGGATTTTATGTGCTCCGGGGCTCCGCAAGAGTAACACGTGATCGGACTACTCGTGAAGGTGTTGTTTGGGTGAGCGTTAAAACCAGGGGTTTTTCGGTCTCCTGGAATTTGTTCCTGGGCTTAAATGGGAGAGCAACTTTTACAAACTGAGAAAGTTTCTCATGCGGGTGTCTTCCGTACCCAAACCTGTTCTTGGGGAAAGGGGGCTTACATTTTCTACTTTCCTTCGGGTATAATAAATGATGGATTGAAGCGTGAAAGTCCGCTTCATCGAGGCAATCCTTGAATGTAGAGGCCTTTCGGTCTTGAACGAAGGCTCTAATCTCTGGGGGAAGTGTACTTAGTAGTTGATCCTTTAAAATAAAGTCGATCAATGCCTCGTAATCACTTTCAACTTTAGCTGACTCCAGCCAGAATTGTAGATTTCTTCTCATGATGAATCCGAATTGTCTGTATGTATGTCCTGCTTGGAGTTTGGCTGATTTGAACTTCGATCTATAGAACTGGGGATTAGGGTTAATAGCAAATAGAAGTTCTGTTTTTAAGGTGAGATAATCGATTGTCGCCTCATGTGGCAATGCGATAAAAATCTCCCTCATCCGAGGGAGGAGTAAGGGAAGAAGGCGACTTACTCCATCGGCTTCAATATCTCACCCATTTACTTAGAATATTTTTTCGAAATGTGTTAGGTAAGTAATGAAGTCCTCATTCTCACGATGCGGGCGTAGTTTGAGAGCAGGGGCTTGAGGTTGTTGACACAGGGAACCAATTGAACTTACTTCCACTTGGTCCCTACTTAATTCCCGTTCATGGTGACGAATCCTTTCCATTTCTTCGTGTTCTAGTTTTTGTTCTTCCCTCTTTGCTTCTAGTTGTAGTTTTTTTCTTTCTAAATCGTCATTCCGTTTTTGTTTTTCTCTTTTTGCTTCTAGTTGTAATTTTTGCCTTTCTAAATCGTCCTTCCGTTTTTGTTCTTCTTTCTTTGCTTCTCTTTCATTCCTTTGTTCATTGTGGACGTACTCAATGAGTTCCTTATCTTCCAGTCCAGAGTCTTACAATACATTATATATTTTTTAGGAATGAGAGGGTAAATTTTTATTTGTATGTACATTGTTACATTGAGTTTGGGTTCCTTTGACTTTCGGAGTCTTACAATACTTCATATTTCTATCTATAATTACGCCCGATAGTTAGCTGGTTTTTGGAGCGTTCGGAGGTGGGAGCTGCTGCTCTTTAATGCGAAAAAACATTTGTGTGCGTGTGTATGCGCGCCACAACTTTATTATTGTTATCTTTCACTTAGCCTTCCATCCCTTTTTGACTATTATCTGCAGCATAAAATTCAACTCATTTTGGGATTATTTTACTCTTTTATGCATACAGCTTTCTGCGCGCGCACAACAATATTATATTTATTTTCTTATTTCACTTTTGTTATATTTGTTGCAAAACATAAATTTCAATGTGGCAGCAATCCTGCGATTCTTTGTTTAATTTCTGTAATGATAAGCGTTTAACACTTGAGCATTCGGATGACCGAGCTGCAGATCCTAATCATAAACAAAACATTTATATATATATATATATATATATATATATATATATATATATATATATATATATATATATATATATATATATATATATATATATATATACATTAATCGGTGTGTATGCATTACACTACTTTTCTTTAAACTAGACAGAACCTAAACATATGGAATTAACATTAAATTAATTTTTACACGGACTTTGTACACTTAATATGAGTTTAACTTTAAATTAATAATTTTACGGATTATGTACACCAAATTAGTTCTAATATTACTCTTTTTCTTCTAAAAAAAAATAGGCCCTGAATCTACACTTTTAAATTGATATGCCATTGGAAATTGTTCCATACACCTTATTGGTATTCAAAAAAATTTCTACGATTGTTATTGTAATTATTTTTATTTAAACTGTACCCAAACGTATGGCATGAGTTCGTCCGTTGGTTTCATATTGATCCAGTGTTGTTATTTTTGAGCTGCGATGATGGGCGCTGTGTACTTATGTAGAGAATGGACAAAATTTTGCCGGGTTAAGTCTCAACCTACGTTGACTTGTAGCGGTTCATCGTATCTCATCCAGGTTGCTTGTATTATTTCAGTGCGTTGAAATGAGCTTCTTTACTATTCCAACGGCCGCTTCGTTGAAGGGGGAAGGCCGATGGGGATGAGATTCGCCAAGACTTCTCCTTCTTAAGCTGACAGGAAGCTTGATGTTGGCGACTTCTGCTTCTCTAAACTCCCCTCGTTGTTCGTTCAGTGGATCCATTTCCGATGCCTCTCCTCGTTTGATCAAAAGGGGTCACCAGTTATGGAACAGTTCTATGGATTACTAAGTTATAGGATGGTTGGTTTATTTAGTTATGGCAAATTAACTGGTTACCAAGTTATAGGGGACGGGCTAAAGGGGTTAAGACAGACTTTTTATTTGATGGGGAATTTGCCAGTCTTCTTAAATGTCAAAGTAGCAGCTTTTTCCTCTCTTGTCGAATCAAACTTCTTCTCCATCCTTCGAGGGGTCATGGAGGTGTCTACCTCCTTATGAGAGGAGCACCCCATAACCCATGACAAGGCCTTCTTTTTCAGGACTACTTAATGTTTATAGAACCTATGCTTCTGACTACTGACCGTCTGACTGACTGACTATCTTTTACTCTTTCTGACTCTTGACTCACTTGAATCTACTGTCTATACATTATATACTGTCAGTATATAATGTATTGAAAACCCATGAGCATGGTCCGCTTTTGGCCAATGACAAGGTTTAGTGGGAGCTTACTCTACAGGATGTTTATTAATGTGTGCACGGGTATAGAGAAAATCATTATCTCAAATTTCGAGAATACAATTTTGCGTTTCGCAGCCTTCTGACAGTAAATAAAGTCAGCATCTTTCCTGTCTTCAGCTCGGTGTCAATAACTGCACGTGTTTTAACGTTTGTTGCTACAGCTATGGCGTTTCCCAGAACCTTGGTGATCGCGAGAGGTGTGTATATGCGTGTGAGTGTGTAAGTATGTGAGCGCGTATGCCCTTATAAGAAGAGTATACATCATTGTTTACATGATCAGATATATATTTATTATTATTTTTATGACAAAAATGTTATATATATATATATATATATATATATATATATATATATATATATATATATATATATATATATATATGATAGTGAAACCACTGTATAGGAGCCAAAAGTTTAATTTACAAGACTATTTTCAGTATGTACTTTATCATACACTCTTCAGTCGTACATTCACCCACATGAAGATCAGCAGTCGAGAAACTCCGCTTTTCAAACTAGACGAATTAGCCTCAGTGGAGAGCATTCAAGTCCCCAAACGGACTGCAATCTCCGGTTGAAGATTCAACGTGAAACTCTCTGTGAACTCCAAGCAAACGTAAGTGCAACCCAACTTCCTTACACACTGAGACGGTGCCAATTGACCCTTACCCGAGTTCGTCTAAAGTGTCAACACCACTTTCATAAAAAAGTGGGGTGGTTATTCCTATGGAAGAAGGTTTCAAATCCTGCGAATAATGTTCTCAATCTTTCTTCTTATCAGCTTTCGCGTGATCAAGAAATTATCCTCGGCTATGGGATATCCTTCGCGTTCAAAAATAATGATTCATTTTCCCTTAATCATCTCCTTTCTATAAATAAATTTTGTCAAAGTGATCAGTAGAACATTGAGTTCTTAAGTGGTTTTGTAGCTGGTGCTTTATCCCATAGACCCAGTGTGAAATACTTAGAGATCCCCAGGCGCCTTACAACTGCTCTCAAATTACTTAATTCTAACAAAAAATATCATCCTAACAAAATCAACAAAACTAACCAAATAGTGGTGTTAGACAAAAAATCTTAAACTGAAAAATTACAGGATTTACTCAATAATATGAACATTTACGAGAATTTATCTTCCAACCCATTGAAAAATAAAACCGAGATCTTCAACAAAACTCTCACAAAATTGCTCAAACGATCCAACCCAGACCTTCTTCATCGTTTTAAACCTACCAACCCATCACTTTTCCGTATGTATGGTCTGCCAAAAACCGACAAAAGAAGAAGGCCACTCCGACCTATTATATCGTGTATCGAATCTCATGCATACAAACTCTCGAAGTGGTTAGCCTCCCTTTTTGCTGACGCTGTTGGATTGACCTCTCCTTCTCACATAATCCATTCTTGTTATAGCAATGGCCTCTAGACATTCCTATAATAAAATCCTCATGGGAAACTTAAAAATATATATTATGTATAAAATTCAAATTATTCACTTATTTTACTTAACTTTTGTCAATTCAATCATTCAATTATTTTATGCATAACTTTTTGCAATTCATTTATTTTATGTAACCTTTAATAATTCAATCATTCCGTGACGAGAAACTGATTTCATTTAACGCACTGGTTAAAACAACATCTCTTAGAATTTCACGCACATACAAACATACGCATTTCGCCACTTGGGAAATAACACGAATTGACTCTCTCTCTCATTTTGTGTTCACGTCACCATCCAAACGTGCTCGACTTTACTTCCAATCAAGGTCATTCATATATCCTCTCACACTTATTCTCTGCAAACTGCCATACGAGAGTAGGTCCTAATTCTTGTTATTTCTCTCATCGCAGATCCCAATTCACATACCATCATAGTCACTTTACAACATAGTCACTTCATATCTTAGCTACTTTACATCTTGTTACTTTAGATCATATTTACTTTACTATATCTTCCGTTGTATTCCGAATTCAATTCTCTCATTGTGCATTCGTTGATTTTGTAAATATATTTATTTTGTTTACTTCTGTTTTTCTTACAAACCTAGTTCAGAAGTTTTCTAAATTCATTTCACGTCGTCGTTAGGCCTAAAAATTAGCAGACGACTATTTCCATCCGAACTCAACAAATTTAGGGTAATGGTTTTCAAATAGCTATTTAGGCTGATTTATTAAGTAAAATAAATCCCATTAATAACCAAATACTATACACTTATTTCATTGGAAAATTTAGGAAAATCAACATAAAAGGAAGCCGCTTAATAAGCTTTGATGTAGACAGCCTGTTCACTAATGTCCCAGTTAACGAAGCTCTTGGTGTTCTATCTAAGCTATTAGATAATCAAAAATTAAACCTCCCTCTAGGCAAAAATAAAATTATAAATCTCGTTAAACTTTGTGTTACTGACAATGTATTTATCAGCGATATGGGCTTTATCCGTCAAAAAAATGGTCTTAGCATGGATAATCCTTTATCGCCCATATTATAATACTTTTTTATGGAGCATTTCGAAGTATCATTACTCCCTTCTGTGATTCCCCATCATAATTTTGTATGGTATAGGTATGTAGATGATGTCATATCGATTTGGTCTATAAATAGTTTAAACTTATTTGACAATTTCCTTAAAAATCTTAACGACCTCCATCCCATTATCAATTTTAAAGTAGAGTGAGAAAAGGATAATTATATATCCTTTCTTGATGTAAAAATTATTAGTCATTGACAAAATTAGCTTCATTGTGTACCAAAAACCAACCCATTCTAACTCTTATATCCATTTGTTTTATCATCATGATATTAACATTAAGCGAGCCGTTGCATCAGGTATGTTTTTGAGAGCACTTAGGATATGTAACCCTTGCTTTCTAGAAGACGAGATTGCATATATAACCTGCAATTTCATTGAATTAAATTATCCCCTCCACGTAATCAATGAAAGTTTATCTAAAGCAAAATCTACTCATTACCGTTCTAAGGATAAAAACAAATTTAGTAATACCAAGTGTCTAGCTCTCCCTTTTTATCCCCTCCCCAAAGGAGTGAACAAAGTTATGTCTCCAAGCCTAACCACATTTAAATACCCTTTTTCTATCCTTAAATCTCTCCCTTCGATCAAGCCCGTGGATCAGCCAAATAAAGCAGGTGTATATTTAATCCCGTGTGGCTCTACAAACTCTCCCTCATTCTACATTGGAGAGACCGGAAGAATTTAACAAAACGAATTTATGAACACAAAGGTGATGTCAGACGAGGCAGTACCACATCCAGTATTTTTAATCATATTAGCAATTTCAACCACCAAATTGACTATTCAAAGGCACAAATCATATATAATTGTAAATATTTCCGTAAAAGAAAAATAGTAGAATCTATATTAATAGGAGAAATTCCCAATTTTAATTTGTCAGATGGGCAATTGAAATGCAGCCCTCCTTCCCGTAACCTCATCGTAAATAGCTTAGTCAACGATCTTAGACTCACCCCCCCTGATTAATTACATTTTTCCCCCGTATTGTGTGTATTTGTGGGGGGTTTTCTGATATGTACGCTATTTATTGACTTTTGTAACAATTGCATTTTCAGTATACGACTGAAGAGGGTATGATAAACTACTACATACTGAAACTAGTCTCGTAAATTAAACTTTTGGCTCCTATACAGTGGTTTCACTATCATATACCATAACTCGTCATTAAGTTATTTTACTTGTATATATATATATATATATATATATATATATATATATATATATATATATATATATATATATATATATATATATATTAATCCATTAAACCACATTGAAAGAGAAAACGGAATAATTTTTCCTTGCAGTAATATTTTTATTACTTTTTTCGAAAAAATCCGTGCAGGGAAGCGATTCGAACCAGGCACACTGCGGCAGCGAGCATTGCTTTGATCACAGTTAAAAGTATGCCGTTAGTAAACTATGCTACGCATAGCGGTGCTCGCAGCCTCAGTGTGCCTGGTTCGAATCCCTTCCCTGCACGGATTTTTTCAAAAAAAGGTAATAAAAATATTACTGCAAGGAAAAATTATTCCGTTTTCTCTTTTAATGTGGTTTAATGGATTCATTTTCATCATTCTCTTGATCTACTTTGATATATATATATATATATATATATATATATATATATATATATATATATATATATATATATATATATATATATGAGGAATTAAACCACATTCTCCGAAGACAATTCAATTCAGAACAGTTTCGGTGTATCTCACAGCCTTTTTCAACTGACACGGATAGAAAATATAAGAAAAGTGCTTACAAACATAACACAGGGTCAGGTCGTGAAAGATCTCCTCTTTTTTACCCCAATTCCCTACTTGTGGCTAATCAGGGGGTGGGTTTGGCCTAAACATATTGAAGGGCTAACATTTTACTATTTTGTTTATTTGCTTTCGTATTACAGGATTAAAAGAAAATTGACCCTCAGATAGATTTAAATTAGGAACTGACGATATCAAACTCGATTCTACGATTCTTCTCTTAACATAGTTAGCCGATTTAAATACCATTTTACTTTCATTGAAATTGATCGAATGATTCGAGTCTCTAACATGGCAAAATATTCCACTGCTTTCGCTGCCCACTATAATATCTCTTTTGTGTTCATACAATCTCTTGTCTAGATTTCTCCCCGTTTTCCATATATAAACTTTATGGCAATCGTTGCATGGTATTGCATATACTCCTATGTTATGATGTTCTTTGGGTTTCCTGGCAATCATCAATTGGTTTAAGGAATTATTATATTTAAAGTCTAGATTAATACCCGCTTTTCCAAATATGTCCTTTAAACTATTTAATTTATTATTAAATGGCAATGTTATACATTTGTTGAAGTCATTAGTGCGGGAATAAGCCTTCCCGCACTAATGACTTCAACAAATGTATAACATTGCCATTTAATAATAAATTAATATACAATATTTAGGCTTATAGACTCTACTGAAGTTTAAATACCTCAGGAATGTTATTGTGTCCACGACGCCTGCCGACCGGCCAGATGGAGGTGGTCGAGATCACGAGGTACTTTTGGTGAGGGTAGCAGATGGGGGTCCACACGGTATTCAGGAGGGGGTTCTTCAAGGACGAGAACAATCACGGTGCTTCAGGCGGCACCAAGGTAGGCGGGGCCTCTCTGGCGAGAGTAATTCAAACTTTGTTCTTAAACCAAGTTAACTTAGAGTTTGGTGTGACCACCGAGTAACGGGCTCGAGGGAAAGCTTTTCTCCTTCGTTACTTAATTCTTCATGAGCGAGGACTGAACTCGGGGAGGGTCTTCTTTAAGGGCGAGGATCGATGAGGGGGGGTTTCTCTGACGAGAATAAGTTAAACTTGAATAAGTTAACTAAGAGGTCGGGTTGGTAACCGGGAACTAGCTCGAGGATGAGCTTCTTCTTAGTTCCAGTCTTCCTCACGGGCGAGTATAACGGAGGGGAGTTTCTCTGACGAGAATAAGTTGAACTTGGTTCGTTCCTCAACCAAGTTAACATTTGAGTTTGGTGTGGCCACCGTGTTACGGGCTCGAGGGGGAGCCTTTTCCTTCTTCTTTTGTTAATTCCTTAAGGACGAGGAATACCCCTGGTGTTTAAGATGCACCAGGATATGAGGAGTCTCTCTGACGAGAGTAAGTTGAACTTAACCAAGTTAACTTAAAGTTTGGTTTGATAACCAGGGACTAGCTCAAGTATGAGCTGCTTCTTAGCCACTTAAGGTAGACCTGCCTCTCTTGCAGGGGACCTCGTAGTCTGACGACCCAAGTATTCTACCTGTCTAGTCTCGGGAGCCCTATCTTAATCCGGGGAACTCGTCACCTGAAGACTGACGTATTCTACCTATCCAGTCTCGGTAGCCCGATCTTAATCCGGGGACTTCGTCACCTGGAGACTGACGTATTCTACCTATCCAGTCTAGGTAGCCTGGGAGTCTTAATCCGGGGACTTCGTCACCTGGAGACTGGCGTATTCTACGCAGACTTTCCTCAGTGTTTCTTATTTATATCTCGTCACTCCACTGGGGAAGGGGTAAGAGGGGGGGGGGAGCTTGAGGACGGGCATAGAAGGGTTCTTATTCCAAACGGTTTTTCTCACTAAGTCTTACATCGGCTCCTCGTTAGCCTTCGAACTTGAGAGAAACGCGTCTCCAATTTCTTACTTGAGGTGACATTGAACCTCACTCTCGTAGGAGAGATCTTGCATTTTAACCTTTAGGCCTTTCATAGCGACGAGTAGCGAGGTGCTGTGGTTATGCGCTTGACCCGAGTTGCCTGGCCGGATGCTCTTGCGGTTAACATCTCGGGTCTCCACTGAGAGAGAACGGGTGGGTGACGATTCTCCTACAATATACAAATCTCATCAATGATATTCGCCCTATGTTATTTATGGGTTGCTTTCGCATTCTTACCATTCGTTATAATGCTGATTGCAATAACTTGTTTGAATGGTTCAAACTTACGAGTATATTACATGAGCAAGTTTAAATAGTTAACTAGCGGACAAGGTGCCATCTGAAGACATCCCTTCATATGATTTTCAAATGCCACCATATCTCTCATTTTTATGCTCAAATCATATATTTCTCTTTTTATTCATTGATTAAACCCAATGTATATTAAATATATAGAAGAATTGTGATTGCAATTGATATATACAGACCTTTACACCGATTTTTGTAATTATACAACCAAAATTATTATATATTTGTCTTTTGCTTCTTTATAAAATAGTTATAATGTTCTTTGAATTAATGAAATAAACTAATGATTCAGTTAGTCGTATGATAAAAAAATGATAAAGAAAATGACAGAAATTTGAAAATGCCTAACTAAGCTTTTTATTCTTTAACGTTAGAAGATATTTAGATTATAATGTTGACGGTATTTACTATTATAAATTACCTAATTACTTTTGCGGGGGCCGAACTATGAATTTAGGAAAACGACGGTTCCTAGTTTCACAGCGTAGCATGAGTTTCTCTCCTCATTTCCATAAGGGATCTGGCTGTATCTTTAGGCGCTCGTTATTATTTTTGTAGTTTCAAATTATTAACCTTAGCATTCCATTGCGTGCACAGATCCCACCAGCTCAGGAAAAACAAAATATAATCTGGTTAATGACCACTGCTATTTCGGAATTTTCCAAAAAGAGAGGTAATAATAGTATATGGCATTAGTTCTCTTTTTAGAGCATTTATCCATTCGGATTTCTTTTCTTCATAGAACTTCAAAGTGCTATTTTTTGATGTGTTTTTGAGTGCCTTAGTCCATCTTACAAGGTGATCCTCAAACGACATAACGTACTTCCATGGTAAAGATAATGTAGGTGCTGACTGCCCATCTCAGAATGTCAACTCAATGAAAATCGACTACTTTGCCTATCGTTCTTTGACAATATCATCTTCGTCGAAAGATGATTCCAAATTCATTAGTGAATTAGCTAAAACTTTGTCAGAATTAATTTTGCACATATATCTGAAGGGTATCTACACTCCATACCGAAATCATTCTAACCTAATGACTTGAGAGATGCGACTGATGTGTGGGTCCGAGTTGATCGCCTACGAAATCCTCTAGAAGCGCGTTTTGCAAGCCCATTCCATGTTATCGAACGCGACGACAGGGTATATAGATTAGAATTCTCTAATGTACGTAGAGATGTGGGGGTCGAACCAAGTAAAACATTCGATGAAAAATTTAAATGGTTTACACATTGAACCTTATAGATGGGAAGACAAACTTCCCGGTATGTATTGTTCTCTTTCGTAAGTGGGAAGATGGACTTCCTGCTTTGTATTAAGCTCTTTCGTAAATGGGAAGATGGACTTCCCGCTTTGTATTATTTCTCTTTCATAAATGGGAAGATGGACTTCCCGCTTTGTATTCTCACTTTGGTAAATGGAAAGTCAAACTCCCCAGTATGCAGTATTTTCTATTGCAAATAAAGGAACGAAAGTCCCAGTGCACTCGGTCGGTGAAGGACCCTTGCAAAACCGTTGCCTACTGTGCTGGGTAGTGAGGTAAAGGGGCAATGTGTATGACCTTTTTCGATCACAAGTCGTGCGGATCACAGAGAGCGACATTGTTGAGTCGATGTTACTTAGAGCTTCTGTTATTCTCCATGTAAAACCTCGTAGGGAAGAGTTCACGCCATCGATGTCGCTCCCCAAAACCTTTACCGCATTTACCAAGAATATACATTCGGTAGCGTATGTGTAATCCGAGCTCTGATTGAGCGCTTTAAAATTCGGAAATGAAATGAAAAGGAAAGTGAAAGAAAAAGTTTTAGATTCCCGTGGACCTCCCCCCCCCCTCCCCCCCCCCTCCCCGAGGTTTCCCGGCACCCTCCGCCCTCGACGCCTGAAGGCACCGAGGGAAAAGAGCTCCGGAGAGGGAAGAGAGGGAAGGGGAAAAGAAATAAGTAAGGATATGACAGACTGAAATAAAGTCTAAGGCTTGAAAGTTGGCCTGTGGACCTGCTTAACCTGGGACCCGGACCACGGTGTTTTTATGTTTTCCCAGCTTCTAATTGTTACTATTTGCTGTACCTGTCCCTGGTGTTAGTGTTTGGCCCCATCTTTGGATAGCGGTAAAGGAGGAAGATGATTGAAGCAGAAGGAAGTTGGAAGTTTACAGGTGCAAGTTTCGTGGAGGTCACGCTAATCTCTGTACTATAAACTAAGTTAGAGTGAAAGTGTGTCTGTTTGTTTATATATGTGGTTGTTTTGTTATCACGTTATGTGTGTATGATATAGGCGTTCAAACCATTGTTAGTGTTATTTGTTTTCCTACTATGTTAATAACTCGAGTTTCCATGATCTTTGTAGCATAATTCTCGTATCTGTATCTGTTATGTGGGCTCATGTTCTTTGGTTATTTATTTGTTTATTTTTCTCTTCTTTATTCATGTTATTTTTCCTCTTTCGTTCATTTGCACTTTTGGGTTAGTTTTGTCATTCCTTGTGGGTATCAAGTCTAATCCGGTGAGTTTGTCATTATTCGTGAAATTTTTTGGCACAATCGGGTTTCCTTATTTGGTTTACACGTAAATCTCCTTCTCTTTCCTTTGGTCCGCTTTGTTTTTAGCACTAGGAAAGAGCATATGTTGTCTCCATCCTGCCTCTCGTGCTATTTGATTATTTAGTTCCTCTCTTTTTTCTTCTTGCGTTTTTTCTATGGCTTTTTTGGCTCTTTTTTTCAATTATTTTTTTTAATATTTTATTTTCACTTCGTTGTGTAGGTATCTTTGTTTTTTCCTCTGTAATCGTCGCGTGTTCGTAATTATGTATGTATACTCCCTTATTATATATACGTTGCATTCTTATTAGATTGCTTCTTAAAACCGTATACATGGTAATTGTTGGATATATCAAAGTAGGCTGTATCATGGCTTGGTAGATCTTTTTCTTATTTTTCATGTTTAAATTTCTTAATCTGTAGAGTAAAGTTAGCATGCCTCGTGCTTTGTTTATTAATTCGGTCACGTGTTTCTTGTAACCATTTTTGGTAATAGCTAGGACTAAAATCTTGACTTCACCGTAATACCTGTATCGCTCTCCATCTGCGTAAACGTCAGATTGTTTTTTGTGGCACATAGGTATGATTTTGAATTTATCTTTATTCGTTTTAATTTTTCATTTGCGTTCATACTCGTTTAGATTTTCTATGTCTGTTGCCGTTACTCTGGCCTGCATCGGTGGTTTCCGATAAACACAGGGAATTAATTGAGTGAAATCATCTGCGTATTGTATGTTCACACAGCCCTCGCTGCTGGGTGGGGGAATGTCCAAGGTATACACTGAGTATAGTGAAGGACTTAAACACCCTCCCTGAGCGAGGCCCGCATTAAGCTTGAATCTTTGACCTTGGTAATTCCCCGTGTCTATGTATGCATATCTTTCCATGACGTAGTCGCATAAAATTCTTTCCAGATAGTTGTTCATTTTCAGATTTAGAATTTTATGTTGTATGCCTCTTTGCCAGACTTTATCGAATGCCTTCGATACGTCCCGGCATACAATGTCCATACTACATTTCTCTTCCTTCACTTTGCTTATTTTTTCTGTAATCACGCTGAGTGCCATCTCCGTATTCCTGTTTTTTTCGGAAGCCGAGTTGTTGATTATTTCAGAGATTATTTTCTGTAAGATATTCATTTAATCTTATGTTCAGGAATTTATCAAACACCTCCCCGATGAAGTCGAGAAGGGATATAAGTCGGAAGTTTTCGACCTCCGAAGGTGGTTTTCCCGGCTTCGGTATGAATATCATTTTGGCTATCTTTTACTCATCGGGGAAGTATCTCGTGTTTATACAGGCGTTAAACACGTTCCTTATCCCCTCGAGTATATTATCCGGTGCTTCTATATAATTTTTTCTGGTGAGTTCCCATTTTCCAGGGGCCTTTTGTTTAAAATTGGAGATAGTGTGCTTTAATTCCTCGATTGTGATATCGGTGTTCGGATACCGTTCCTCTTTTACGTAGTGATGTGCAAAAGTCCTCTCAATCCGTTCATTTATTTCGCCAATTATCTGGTTTTCCAAATCTTTGTAACAGTTTTCATTTTCTTCTTCGCTTACGTTGAACACTCCTTTCCAGTGTTCCTTGAAAAGGCTTTCAATCTCGCGTTCATCTTCGATTAATTTCCTGTCTCTGTCCTTAATCTTTTTTTTCTCTTTTCCTTTAATATTCCGATTCTTTTTATCTTTTTTCAAAATTCTCGGGGCAATAGGTCGTTGTCAATATTTTGAACGACTATGTCCCAATATTCTCTTTGTTTGTCCGATATTGCGCTAAGTAGTTCCCTCCTCTTCGTTCTCAGATTACGGTATTTTTATCTTGATATTCCCTTTGTTATGATGTCCTCGTTTATCGTTTCAATTTCTGCATTCTTAGTCTTCATTTCGTCTGTCGATATAAAGTATTTAATAGTTTTGTAGGTGTTTCTTGGTATAGCGATTTCGTCGGCTGTTTGTATCTGCCTCCTTATTTTCTCTAACTCATCGTCGATTTCCTAAAAAGTTGCTTCATTTAATCTATTCGGTTCGTAGTCATTCAATTCTTGTCTGTATTTTCCCCAGTAAACTCTAGGATACGTTTTCCACTGTTTAGCGGGTATTTG
Source organism: Ceratothoa steindachneri (assembly GCA_963969495.1). NCBI lineage: Eukaryota > Metazoa > Arthropoda > Malacostraca > Isopoda > Cymothoidae > Ceratothoa > Ceratothoa steindachneri. The sequence goes on from OZ018319.1 coordinate 217,602,693, forward strand.
CATGGTTGTTGGTTTATGGTTAATACCGTTGCTATATGGTCGATGCCGAGAACATCAACAAGTTACATATGGTAGTTAAAAGGTAAATTGTAGTTTGCAAGGTAGATATCTGGAGTAGTTTCCGTTGTGTTTACGATGTATGTTGGGAAGTGTGGTCCCAGTCTTCTCAATATTCTTCTTTCTATTAGGGTTTGTAGGTCCTTTCCTGTTTGGTTCCTCCTTTTGTAGCCGGTATCTGAACATCTCGCGTTTAGATCTCCCACAAACAAAGTTGGTAGTCTATTATTTAATATCCTCACAAAAATATTAATTGGGAGACCCGGGCGTCGCGGTGGTTGGTAGCCTGTAGCAATTATTATATTAATTAGTTCCATTTTAACCTCGATTGCGAGGTAAGATTCGGTTATTCGATGTTTTGTCTTGTACTCTACTCCTCTTTTATGGCTATTGCTGCTCCGTCGTGTGGTTTGTTTGTGTGATTAGTGGCTATTACGTAGTAGTTTCATATTTTTAGTTTGTGAGTCTCAAGTTAATCCTGTGATCTGAAATTGGAATGATGTCGGGATCTATTTTTCTAAAAATATTTCCGTGTGTTTTCTTTATCCTTCCAGTCATTCCTATTTATCTGTAGAATTCTTAATTTTATATTATCCATCTTGTTTGTATGTTCTTAAGCGGTTCTTCTTTTTTGGGAGAGTCGAGGTATTACGTAAATTTATTTGTATCTTTTCTGGTATTTCTGCCTTTCATCTCTGTCCTTACTGAGGTCTGACTCTTATCCGTTTTACATTTCGCGGTTGGTATTTCCTGTCTTTGGTCGCATAGCGAGGTGTCCCTAGTCGATTTTATTTTATTTATTTTTTTGTTTTTGCATGTGTTTCCTTTTACGTTTTTCTTATTATTCTAGTCAATGCTGCTCTCAGATTCTGTTTCCTCGCTTTCTGTGTCTTTCTCTTGTTCAGTTTTGCTTTTGTTTCTTTGTGATTCTTCCAAGAGTTTCTTTTTTTGTATCTTCTGAAATTTTAATGTTAAATATAGCCGATGAATCAATATTTTTCGAGAATTTCATTGGCTCCAGCCCATTTTCTTTGAGCATGGACTTCAACGTAGTGGCATATATATGTTCCTGGTTGGGCAATGTTTAAGACGTGTGAGTGTAGAATGCATGTCAGTATTTTTACGTGCAGAGTTCCGTCAAACGTCACTTGAGTGGTTGTTCCATTCTTTTTCGTTGCTGCTGTCGCCGCATATGAGGTGTCTCTTGTTCCTACATTTATTTGTTGTGTTTCAGTTTCTTTTCTCTTTATTATTTCTTTTCGCTTCAGACGTGTCATTGCCATTTTTCTGTGGCTATCTCCACAATTATCACACTTTTTCGTGAAGTTTGTGCATCTCCTCCAAGAATGTGGGCCACTGCACTCTGAACATATTTCTCCTTCCTTTCTTGGGCAGTTTGCGGTGACGTTGTCTTCCATTTTGTATGACCCAAAACAGATTTGTATATTGTGATACTGGTCCCTTTGAATATTACAAGCCGGAATTCCCATACAGTATGCAAGGATTCCCTTCTGTACTGCCTTTGTTGCAATCTCGGTTGACTCGCACACTATTATAAACACATATGTGTGTGTTCCTTAAATTTGATTATGTCGTGTATCTTCATCCAGGGTTGTTGTTCCATTATTTCATGTTTTATTTCATCTGGGGAGTGTTCCTCCACCCATGATTCTACCTTACGGCATACGATACTTTGGTTGGCAATAATCTGGGGTGATACCTCAGCCTCTAAGTCGATTTTCCTTAAAGTGATGGTTCCTGCTGATGAAAGTAGCAATTCAACATCGTTGTTTTCCGCGCAGATAACAACAAATCCATTATCTATTTCTATGCATTTGATCAGGGTGATTTGTAAATCCTTGAAAATGCTTTGTGCTACATCCTGTGGTTTCCGTTTTATCCCGTTCTAAATTAGCCGAAGTGAGAGCCTTTTGGTGAAGTCTTGTGGGTCCATGTTCAATTTTTCATGCGCCCCCCAAGGGGTGGTGGTGGGGGTTCTGGAAAAATAAGGTAGTATATTATTTACCCAACTCCACTAGTGGGAGAAGCCCCCTATCTGTTCCTAATACTATCTCGCCTGCTTGCTCAGGAGCGCACACTCCCTGACCACCCTACCTAATTAGCCTAGCCCTATAAGCGGTCCCGCAATCAGATTCGGACTCGTCACCGATAACCGGGCTCCTTCTCTGGCCCCCTAACGGGGTCTCCTTCGGGAGTTCACTACACCCTACTACTGACTGCTTCTGAGACCTTGCTGGTGGTCAGGTTATAGTGTGCTAGATGGAAATAAAGTAGGAGATTTTCAGATATAAAAAGGTATATTATGAGATAGGAAAAATTTAAGGAGATCACCGCTTTGGGATGATTCCCCGAGAATCAGAAACAGGAGGTCTCTCCAATCAGTCCAATTAGCGCATATATTTCTTCTTTCTTCTCTTTGGTATTTCAAGTTATTTCAAATCAAAAGATTGATGTAACTTAGCAGTGCGTAGATCGCTGTGAGTTGTCAGATGAACTGAGACGTCAAAATTCGGAAACTTGGACTTGGATATATTAAGACAGAAAAATATAGATTAGTAGGAGAAAAGTGAGAGGGTATAGTGGTGAAAGGGTTTTGAAAGAATAGTAAAGATAAGTTTAGTATGAGTTTGAAAGATTTCTGTTCCCTGGTGGAAGGGTATCTACAGCAAAAATAGGTATAGAGTATAAAGTAGCATAGTAAGTTAGTGGTTAAGATCCCTGGTCATAGGGTATCACTGGCATTGTATTAATGTATACTTAGGGGTTTTTGATGTAGTATCTAAGGTCATAAGTTACCCCTAGATTTTTGTCTGTTGTGTGTAGTCGAGCCTTGTTGGGTTTAGGTGGTTTCTGTCTGGTGTAGGGAGAAAATTTGTAGGTTATGCATGCAGTGATCTCTTGCGCCGAAGAGTGTCATCTGTGTCTTCTGAAGATTCGTGGCAATCAGCCATTTATCATCGTATTCTGTTTTAGCGTCTAGTATTCTTTGTGCGTGGTGCGCGATCTCGTCTGGTCCGCGGCCGCTGACAAGAATGGTTCGTCATTGGCTCGTAAGACACTGTGTAGGTGTGACGGCAGTTTTCGGGTGGGCTTGGAGTGTCGTTTGTGTACATGATGCAAAGTGTGTGTGACAGTAAGCTTCCTTAGGGAACGCCTAAGCGTGGTGTGAAAGGTTGTGATAGGGTATTGTTGTATTTTATGTGCCATCTCCGCTCAGTGAGGTAATGCGAAAGGAGCCTTCTGGTGCAGAGAGGTAACTCTGTATTGTTGGCGAGTTTCCAACGGAGTCCCTACTGCCACACCTTACCAAAGGCCTTCTCCACGTCCTTGCTTATGGAGAGTGTCTTTTGTTGTACCTGGTGTTTTTTTTGTATTCTGTCGTGAACGATGGTCACATCCACCTGAGTGGACTAGCCCCTCCTGAACCCATATCCGTGGGAGGAGAATCATTCCCTCTCTTCCAGGTAATCCCGTAGGCGGCAGTTGATCATACGTTCAAGTATTTTGCCTAGGTGCTCTAATAGAGCAATAGCCCTGTAATTGTTTGGGTGTTTGGGGTCTTTGTTCATTTTGTGTAGAAGTATGTTGTGAGAGACTTTGAATATTTTGGGGAAATGGCCTGCGGCTAGTGAGACGTTGAATAGGCGTGTAAGTGTAGGGTATATGTTTGCGGGGAGGTTGTATATTAATGCGGCTGGTAGTCCTGAGGGGCCAGGTGCGCGTTTTGGCGTTGTTTTAATGTAGTGCTTTGTTTCTTTGACGGTGATGGGAGTGGTCAGTTTAGATGTCTTTTCGAGCAGCTCCATTCGTATCAGGTAGGCGGGCCTTAGCTCGTGAGCGTGGGCCCGACACCACTCCAGGACTTCCTGGAAGTGCTCTTGCGCGTGGTTTGGGTAGGTTGTGTGTGTGTGTATTGTGTCCCAGTGGGACCTAAATGCGCCGAGGATAACGTTGGTGTCTGCAAGTGTTTGGTTATTTACTTGTAGGGTGATGGGTTTGGGTGGATCGGTGCCTAGCATCCTTTTTACGAGCCGCGAGAAGAAGGAGGGGTCAGTGTAACGAGTGTCGTCCGCAATGCGGACGACCTCTTGCCACTGTCGGTCCCTATCTAATTACACGCACTGTAGGATGCGGGCACGTAGGTGAGTGATGTGTTGTCGTGGGCGTCTGGTGTAGTGAATGTTGCACTGTGTGATGGGTCTCTGAGTGTGTATGGAATATGTGAAGTGTTTTATGCATGTTTAGGCTGTGTGTGGTATATGTAGGTCGCGTGCTGCGGTTATAGTGTTCAAGATTGAGTACCAGTGGTCGTCTAACAGATCTGGATTGGTGTGGTCCAGGTCGATGTTTTCTGTTATGTGTCTCTTGAACTCTTCCCAGTTCGTGTTTTTGAAGTCGAAAAGAGGTGGTGTGGGTATTAGTATGGGAGATGTGGATATGATAAGGCATATCGGTATGTGGTCAGAAAGTACGTGAGGACCCGTTGAGATGTGAGTGCAGAAACGTGTAGCGTGGTCGTTGCGGAAGACCACGTCCGGAGACGTGGTTCTTCCGCAAGTACCGAAAAATGTGGGGAAAGCCGAGCCGATGTACTCGCAGCGATAACGCGGCAGGGCACCGGCCAGGTACCTGCCTGCATCATTCGTGGTATTAGAAAGGAGTTTTCGGTGGAAAGCGTTAAGGACCCCCGCAAAGAAGATAGGTAGGTTGTGGTTTGATAAAGCCCGGAGTGGGACTTTTATGTTTAATTGTAGGCGTGGCCACTATAATGTCACCGGAGCTTGTCTGTACCTTTGAGGGTAGAAAAGAGTCAACGCGTGTTTGAATGAGGGAGTGGTGTATAGACCGCTTTATTAGGATCGCTGATCCTAGGTCCAGCGCTTGTGGAGTTAGATATGTGTGGTAGCCTGCAATGCGGAGTCTGTTGTTGGGAGGGTGTAGACTGGTCGAGTTCAAAAGTATTGTCAGGTCATTGTGTGTTTAGGACCCAGTTGGCAACAATATGGCGAATAACGTGCCAACTGCGTACGTTTTATTGTATTATGTTGAGGCGACCTATTGACGTGGGCGGGGGGGGGCGTTCCCCTCTCCTTGGTTATTTCCCAAAAGGCGTGGGGAGCGAGTACCTTCACGCGTGTCGGCGGCTGTGGTTTCATGGGAGTGGAGATATTGTCAGTGGTGTAATTGAGTGAGCAGGCCGTGGTAGAGAGGAGAGCGTGTACTGTGGAAGGAAGGTTAGGGATAGTGCGAGAGTGGGTGGTGGTCGTAGAAGGAGGGTTGGAGAGAGTAGAGACTAGGTGGGGGGGGGAAGTTAGGAGCAGAGGAGGAGGGAGTAGAGCTAATAGATGGGGGGTTAGAGATAGTAGGGGAGATTCAGATTATGAGAGGCGGTTGTCGGGAGAGAGAGGAGGTTGGGATGGCGAGGAAAGAACAGCAGGGAGGGGGTTGGTCGAATTTACGCGTGGTTGTGTGTTGCGGGGATGGTTTCGTGGTGGAGTTTTTTTGTTTAATGCGGAGTATGGAGGGTGTGACGGTATCAGTGGGAGTGGGGTTTGAAGCTGTGAGAAGGTGGGTGGGGACAGTAGGAGGGGGGTTGGTGGCAATAGAGGGGGAAGTTCAGGCTGCCGAAGGAGGAGTGCTGGTGTTAGGAGTTTAGGTATAGAGGAGGAAGGAGTGGTAGCTGTGGAGGGAGGAGAGGAGGCTGGGTAGGAAGAGAGAGGGAAGCAGTGGGCAAAGGGGCAGGTAAGAAGGGTACAGTGGCGAGAGGGGCATGGTCAGAAGGGCGGGAGGAGGCAGGAGCGTGTTGAAGGTGGGGGGCGGGATGTGAGGTGGCAGGGTGTGAGGGGGGAAGGTGTTCGTGCCCAACGGGGTGGGAAGGAGTGCGGTTCTCCTGTGTGTATGTTTGTCAATTAGAAAGAACTCCTTTTCGGGGAAGGTGATCCGTTCCAGGCTTGCGAGGCAAACAGTGTATTGAGTATGTTTGCGTATAGTCGGGCGTCACCCCTCGACATGTCGTTTGCCACCGTTGAAAGCAAGGTGTGTGGTCTCGTTCGGTGTGTGGTGTGGGGTAGGGGTGGGCGTTGGGAGGATTGGGGGTCTCTGAGTGTAGGGTGTTTGAGTGAGAGCGGATGTCGGAACATGTGGGTGAGTCTGGGTTGCTGCTGGGGTAGGGTGTGTCTGGGGTAGGACAGGGTTGACGGCGACATGGTCGCCACCTCAGTTTGTGCAGAGGGGTGAGGTGGCTGTGCAGGTGATATAGTGATGGCCCACTACACTACACCAGGTTTGCTTCGCAGTTTTGTGTCTCGTGTCCGGTTTTGTAACACCTGTGGCACTGTGGGTTATATGTTCAGCTGTGGCACGATGTTATGTGGATGTGTTAGTGTGCCGCAGACCTTGATGCCTTGGTGTGGCAGCAGTGTTTTGTTTTGTTTGTCGGATAGTGTAATTACCGCCCATTGTTTTATATTGTTGCAGTAGAAGTCTCAGATGACCTTCTCTCCATACTTCTGTCTGAGGTGTGTGCGGAGGTCATCGGTGGAGAAAGCCAACCATAGGAGGTTGGTCTTGAGGACTCGTATTTGGTGTTTCTTGTGTACACCATCGGCTAGTTTTGTGTGAAGGTCTTGTGCGGCGATTATGTCAGCCGCAAGTTCGTGAAATTTGACTGCGTCCTCCTGTGAGCGGAAGACGAGTTTGTGGCCTGTGTGAATCTGTATTATGCTTGTGATGGGGGTGTCATGTGTAGCAGCTAGGTTGAGAAGTGTGTGTTCATTGTTGGTAGTAGGTGTATTTTCTGTTGTGTGTAGGAGTGTGGATGTGTTATGTACCATGATGAGGATCGCTTTTAAAAACTTTCTTTAGAGGGGTTCTCCCGACCCGCCGATAACGACCCCGTGAAAATGACTCGAATGTAATGATGAGTAGTGTGTGAGTATGGACTTGGTTGGGCTGCTCAGAGGGTATGAAAACATGGCGGACTTAATGATGACTGAAGCCGGAATCAACTGACACCAGTCGGGGTGCCGCCCCCTCTATTGTGTTTTGGGTATTTCTCAGTTACGTCTGACTTCTCACAGAGACGGTGGTATCACTCTTTGTGGTCTTGGACAGTGCTGCAGGGTAGGGTATTAACCCTCCCCGCGTTGGTAACTGAGTCCCAATCCAGGCTTGCTCCTTCCTTTAGGTTCTGCAACGTGCTAAGCCTCAGACCACCTTTCCCCAAAGTTTGCAATTATGCCCTTTCTAAGTAGAACGGCATAGTTGCAACGGAGCTCTATGTTTAGAGTCATATTCACAGAGCCAAGTCACGGTGGGGCATGGATGGGGAGGGTTTAGCACGTCATATCACTTTAACGAGCCAGGGAAATAAAGGAATTTTTATTCAAGGGGTGGGGGAGCGGGGGAAGTCTTTCTGAATTTCGTGTATTCCTCTCGAGATGATACCGTCCACTGTATGACTTGCCGAAATCACTGTTCTCAGTGATAAGCGCCAAGGGAAACTTCGCCGGGCCTTGCCTCCTGTATCTGAACGATAGCAGAGAAACGCAGAGATCGTTGAGCGTGTGAGGAAAAGTTCAAGTTCAAGTTAATGAAAGTGATGAAATGTGTGGTAGGTTTTCAAAGGTGTGAAATGGTTTACTAGTTTGCCCTGGTGTTGAATGCATTACTAGCATACTTTCTTCTGGTTTGTTTAAAAATTATTTTTCCTCCGTCAATAATGTTGCTGACCGTCGATGACGGTAAGGTTCTTCCATTGTTATATATATATATATATATATATATATATATATATATATATATATATATATATATATATATATATATATATATATATATATAATTCTATTAATATGTTCCTCCGTCGTGGCTTTAAAGCCTTTCAAGTAGTTTTTATTTTGCTAACTATTCTCTAGTTTCATATGGGCATTTTTGCTCCTTTTATTTGTACTGTATTATTTATTAATTCGTTGTTTCTTTCTACTTAAATTATAGCTATGCTTATTGTTATCGTATTTAATTATTCATTTCTTATTTTCAATTTGAATCTTAGTCTGGGCACTTCGCCTCTTTTCGTTCACATTTATGTTATTTCTGTTAATATATCTTTCTTTTCTTATTATTATTTTGGTTAATTTTGTTGATTATTTATTCTTCTTCTCATCTTTTTATTTTGACTTGATTTTAGCTTGGGCACTTTTTATTGTTCTTTCTCTTCTTTTTGTTTGAGTCAAGTTTAAATTTGGGCACTTCGCCTCTTTTTTTATTAAAGTTTATTGCCTTTTGTTTATTGTTAGGTGTAGATGGGTCTTATATTTTCCTTGCGCATTTTCTTCCGTTGGGGAAAAGTGCTCTCTTTTCTACTGTGCGTTGTCTGCATTGCCGTATATCTAGATTGTTGTTTATTGTTGTGAGTAATTCTTCTTCTACTTTGTCCTATGTCTTTCTCCCTAGCTTCTGGATCTCCATATTGATCGGCTTTAGTCCGGTTCTATCATGTAGAACCGATTTTCGAATACGGTCGATCCTTTTCGTGACAGTTATAAGCAGTGTGACTTGATTCTGTACCCTCTGCATCGTCCTGTGAGAGGTATAACTTGCCATCTGCGTGATCACGGCCGGGTACACCAGGACAGAACGTACCAAGTCCATGTAGAGTTTTCTCTTATTTGGCACGTTGAGGCTTCTGAAACTGTGCAGTTTCTTCACCCCTCTTTTGGCTAGGGAGACTCTCTTGTTTACGTGGACCTTGTATCCTGATTTGTAAAGAGGTAAGCCCAGGACCTTTTCCTCGTTAGAGTTAAGATAAATTTCATTCTCAACGAAGACATCCAAATTATCAGGAACCTCTGGCGGTTAGTCTTTATTTTCCACCTTTTTTTCATAACGATTGATGTTATCAATCTCGGCAGCTGTCGCCCTTGCTTGAACTCCAGCTTTCCTGATTAGACTTGGAACAATTTGTGTGATGTCATCTGCGTATTGCAGATACATCAAATCGTCCCTCACTGGAGCAGAAAGGTCAATTGTGTACACGAGGTACAACAACAAACTCAGACAGCTGCCTTGTGGAACTCCCGCCTCGAGTTCGAATTCGGATCCTTTGTAGCCCTCGATCCCAATTTGGGCTCTCCTCTCCATGCCATAGTCACAAAGGACCCTTTCCAGGATTTGGTTTAGCTGGAGGTTGAGGATCTAGAATTGTAGCCCTCTCAGCCAGACCTTATCAAAGGCCTTCTTTACATCCTACAGCACCACGTCTACCTATTTTCTCTCAGCTTTGCTGCATGCGAGTTTTTCCGTTGAGAAGGCGATTGTGGTTTCCGCTCCTCGTCTCATGGGGAACCCGTGCTGCTGAGGATTGTGAGCTACTAGCTCGGCTAGTTGTTCTTGAAGCCTGTCAGCTAGGAGCTTATTATATACTTTCGTAACGAATTCCAGCAGGGCGATTAGCCTGTAATTGACCAGTTGATCAGGGGGTTGACCTCCCTTAGGTATGAAGATTATTTTAGCAATCTTAATACATCTGGGAAGTAACCTGTATTCAAGAAAGCGTTGTAAATGTTTGTAATTTCCTGAATGATCTGCTGTGAGGCATTTACCAAGTTGTTTTTGGTGATGCCCGTCCAGCCTGCTGCCCTTGGTTTAAAGGTTCTCAAAGTGATAATGACCTCATCTGGTGTTATGAGACGGCCATGACCCGCCATCTCCCTGCCTTCGTCTACTTGATGCTGTGGGTGCGTGTGGTGCATAATCTGATTCAGATCTTCAATCAGTTGGCCTTCGAATTCCTGGTCGAACTCTTCATTGTCTTCTGGGGAGATAGTAAAACCGTTTTTCAAATAATTCCGAAATCTGCTTCTAGAACCGTAGGATCCTTTATATATAATATCCGTTCTCTTTTATTGGAGCCTTCCGGTTAGTCCTTTTATATTCTTGACTTGACGCCTAATTTAGACGGGTTCAGCTCACTATCGATTTTGGCTATCAGGCTGTTCCATATTTTCTTTCGTTGGAGGTTGATAGCCTCTTTTATCTCGGTGCTTAGGCGCCGAACAAGCGAGCTTCTTTTCCGGTTAGGACCTTCCCGTCTTATCTCTTCGTACACTTCCCTGTGATCACGAGCGATCTCCATCTTCTCTTCTGTCCATCTGGGTTGAGGAGGTGTTTTATACCCAGTCTTGGGTATGCACTCGCGGTCCGCTTCTAGTATGGACGAAGTTATCCTCTCCAGTTCTTCGTCTATCTCCTCCGAGGTTGCGTTGCTTAGGTCAGCTGGGGCGTATCGACTCAGGCGTCTCTTGTAACAGTCCTAGTTGGCTAAGGCGTAGTTTTTGCGGAGAGAGAATGGAAGCTGGATCGGAGCGAGAGATATTATTGTAAGGATCTCTATGTGATAACTTGGGATTGTTTGGCCCGGCTCACTATGGTAGTTGAAGGGAAAGCCTTTACTTGTTAAGATTATGTCAGGTTTGGTGGCTGCTGTGGAAGTGATATAGGTCGGAAAATCCGGCCCTATTCTTTGGATGTTTTTTCTTCCCATAATCAATTCAAAGTTTCGGCATTTTTCGTTGGTTCTAACATAAAACGGCGCACGGCATCTGGCATTGGGGTCGCCCACTAAGTTTGCCATTCTGCAGTGCCCAAACAGTGTGTAGAAGTTATTTATCGGAAGATAGGCTCGACGAGGGGGTTAATAGGGTGCCGCTATAACGAGGCCTCCTACCAATGTGTAGAGTTCGACCGCCACAAAGGATGGGTCCAGTTCTGGTAGATGTTTGAACGAGATGTTCCCTTTGATAGCTATTGCAGCACCATCAAACCTTTCCTGAGAAGCATTCTTCATGACTGTCGTAGAAAAGACTCTCGACGATATACCATATATAACTATTAGTTGAGGGAACTATTCTTATATTTCGAGTGCGTGGTTATCTGGTTGACCGATGTTATTTATGTTCAATATGCTTAAGAATTGGAACTGAGCTCAAGGATAATAATATGGCTATCATTAATAAAATAGAGTTTTATTAATTAAACTATCAACAACACACAAAACGGAAAATGTTTACATAAACGGAGAATGGAAAGGGTCGTGGGAAATATCTCACTAATCCGAGGATTAAGATTAGGGGAGATTTAAAAAGGTAAACAAATAAAAATTAAAGGGGTGGGATGGTTCGCTAAACCATTTAAAGCACAGGGTAGGGTTGACGAAAGGTTAGATAATCAAAGGTAATGCTCAGCTTACGTAATTACAAGTTGTTGTGCAGAGGAAGGCGACGCGAAGGAAGCTTTGGTCCGCTGGCGAGTTCCAGCCGAAGGGGGAGGGGGGATTAAATTATCCTGACGTGAAGTCTTGGGAATGAGAACCGTTTCTTGACGAACGGGCTTGAAGAACAATGGCTGTTCTAACGTTGTTCTCTTCTGAACAACAGGGGGGGTAGGAACCGTCTCTTGTCTACGGGCTCAAAGAACAATGGCTGTTCTAACGTTGTTCTCTTTCTGAACAACAGGGGGGGGGGGGGTGAGAACCGTTTCTTGTCAACGGGCTCAAAGAACAATGTCTATTCTAACGTTGTTCTCTTTCTGAACAACAGGGGGGGGGGGGTGAGAACCGTCTCTTGTCAACGGGCTCAAAGAACAATGGCTGTTGTAACGTTGTTCTCTTTCTGAACAACAGGGGGGGCCTTGTGGACTTGGCGTCTTGAAGGCTCGAACCTTGGCACTCAAGGGATATTCTCCTCTTCTGGACAAAAATAGTGGATCTCGAGGTAGAGGGCCCCTGGTGCACAAGGTGAGACCGGATCGGCGTGATGTCTCGCGAAGATAATCTAGATCTGATCTGATCTGGAAAGTTTCCATATAAATAGTCGAGCCATTTCCTTGGCGTAGGGGACAATGGAGTGGGGGCTTCGAGGGACTGCCCAGCCGCGCCTGAGAACATACCTTATCTGCCCATAAGCCTAACTCAATCTGGCGAGATCGACGAATGGAGGCGAAATGGAAGGGGGGGGGATGACCTCCTTGGTTAAATATTCACTCAGGTGGCGATAAGACGCCCGGCTTCGACGCGAAGATGCACGTGGGAGCAACGTGTTTCTATACAACATGTGATAGCGGTTGAATTTAAGCGGCCTCAGACCGTTCTATCACACCCCTCCATTCCGGGGGAAGTTGTCACTTCGAAAAAAAGAGAGAAGGGACAACGATAGAGCTCCGTTGTGGGGAACTCGTTTCTTGTACCGACCGTACCTTCATGCACCTAGCTCGTATTACCTCAACACATATGATTATGTTGATCTTTTGATTATAGGGAAAACTAACCTTGAACACAAACTTAACCATAAAAGAGACATGGAACAATGAAATGATATAAACTTAGTACATATGGGACAAAATAATTTATACGTAATTTAATGGGTACAAATATATACACATACGAAAAAAATAGACATTGAGCCACAAAATTAAGACATATACATTAAATAATTATATTACAAGAGAATCTAATTTAAGTCGTACAAGACTGTATACACATACATGGAGATCCTAATCCTACGAGTTACAATTAATCTACACTATTTGGTAACGCATTCCTACTGAGTGCGTCAGCGACCTGGTTATCGAGACCTTTTATATAATTTATCTTAAATTGGTACTCTTGCAAGAGTAAACTCCAGTGCATAATTCGGCCGTTGGAGTGTCGTACATTCCGAATATAGGCCAACGGGCGGTGGTCAGTTCCTATCTGAAATTCTTTTCCTATCAAGTACATTTTAAATTTGTCAATAACCCAGATAATTGCTAGAGCTTCCTTCTCTATAGTGGCATATCTCTTTTCGCGTAGTAATAATTAGCGACTAGCATATGCAACTGGATGACTCGTTCCGTCATCCTCATATTGAAGGAGTACACCTCCAATGCCCTCGTTGCTCGCGTCGGTCTAAATCCCAAAGGATTTTTTGAGGTTGGGCAACTTTAAAATGGGGGCAGAAATGAGCTTACTCTTGAGCTGATTAAAATGGATAACAGCGACATCATTCCAACGTAGACAATCGGGGGAATTCTTTTTTAAAAGGGAGCTGAGGGGCGCTGAAATTGAAGCGAAATTCGGGACAAATCGCCGATAGTAAGAAGCTGATCCTAGGAATGATCTTAATTGCTTCTTAGTATTCGGGAGGGGCATGTCGGCGATTGCCTTAATCTTGTCCTCTTGGGGACCTAACTGGCTTTGTCCGATTTTGAAACCCAAGTATTTTATGGTTTCGTGGGCAAAATGGCATTTGCTGGGGCCAATGGTGAGGCCATTTTCGCGCAGGCGCTCGAAGAGAGCTAATAGGGTGGTTAAATGGTGACTCTATTCACGAGTAGCGACCTAGACATTATCGAAGTAAAAAAATACATTCGGAAGTCCATCTAACAACCTACTCATGAGACGGTTATAGTTGCTACAAGCGGTCACGAGGCCAAAAGGAAGGCGCTTAAATGGCATTAAGCCTTTCTCCGTTGCAAAGGGGGTATATGCTTTCACATCAGGCCAGAGGGGACTTTGATAATACGCCTTGCACAAATCGATTTCTGAGATGAACTTGGCGTTTTCAAAAAGGTGGAGGTTTTGGTCTACCAACGGGATGGGCTCGGCGTCGAACACAGTTACCGAATTAAACTTCCAGAAGTCCATTCACATCCGATAAGAGCCATCAGGTTTCTTGACCATGACGATTGGGGAACAATAACTAGAGGTGGAAGGTTCTATTATGTCTAAACTAATCAAATTATCGACTTCGGCGTTAAAAGCTTGGCGTAAATGAATCGGCATGGGATAGGGTTTAGAACGGACGGGTTCTAAGGTTGTTAATTCAATATCATGCTCGAAACTAGTAGCGCATCCAGGCTTCTCTGAAATAACGTCATCGAACTAACATAATAGTTCTTGTAGCTGACTCTTTTGATGTGGTGTCAGCTGCGCGTCGATATCCAGGTTAGAGGGTTCAGAAGACTCGCCTGGTAGGGAAGGAAGAGGGTAATCGGCATCAGATTGGATGCACACTGTCTGTATTACATTAAGGGCCTCCGCGGGGTAATCCTCTTCAAGCGCCGATTGTTCGTCCAGTGCTACGAACGTATCTCCATGGGCGCGTCGGGGGTACTTTTTTTTCTTTGGGTCCACGGACAGTCTCCGTGTCCTTGTTTTGGGCCTTATCCCATAAGGGTGTTAGTACTTCACCCTCCTTTTGTGCCGACCTAAAGTCCTGGTTAAAGATCTCCGAAAAATCGGACGGTATCGGGGTTCTGATGGGGACGGACTCTTGGGCTTCTTTCTTAGCTCGGCCTCGAGGAAGGGTGGCCTGGGAAACAGGGTCGGAACTTATTTGAGGGCTCTGTCCTATAAGTACGGAACAGAATTGTATGGGTGCTGAAATGACTTCAGCCAAGCCATCATAATACTGACACTGCAGGTAACATCTAACGACGGGGAATCGGTTCGCCCGCCCAAGGTAGTCATGTACCACCGCAAATTTTTCGTGGTTAGGTTTCACTGGGGGGAGGAGCTCGTCGGACACGATGAAACACGTGAACCCTGTGTCCATGACGAGAGTCGATACACGGCAGCCGTTGACGCTGCCCTCCTCAAATTTCAAAGTTCCCGGTGAACTTTTGTCAAAAATAAAATTTACCTGGTGGCCTGATGGAGGGGGAGAAGTTGCTGCTTGGGTCTGTATCACTGGGGAAGCCGAGGTGGCATTAATCTGGTGAACTTAGTGGGCTGGTCCACTTTTAAGCCTAGAATTTTGGAGGCAATTCCAGCTCATGTGGTTTTCTACACCGCAGGTGAAGCATATGATTGGTCGCTTCGGGAAGAGTGATGGAAGATAAATCTTAACGGGAGGTTTGGTGTCCCGTTGTTGCTTTGGGGGAGAGAAGTTTTGGGGTTTTAGGAGGCCCGGAAACTTCGTCGGCTTTCCTGGGAAGGGGCGCGAATCCTTCCTTCTTTCCTGGTTGGGGAATTGGTGAGAAGTTCGATTCTCCTTTGGGTATAAATTATGGCTTGGGGCATAGACATCCGCTACTTCGGTACACTCTTTAAAGGTCTGGCACCGACGATCCTTGATGAACGCGCGGATCTCCGTCGGGAGAGACGCCAAAAATTGATCCCACACCACGAAGTCTGTTAAGGACTCGTAGTTAGGATCAACCTTTGAGGATTCTAACCAGGATCCTCAAGGTACTTCCTTTTTCTTATAGTGTCTTATTTGTCTCTTCTTGTGCACCGCCAGCCGTGTTTACATGCAAACGGTTTGAGCGTTATTAACTTTTTAAATCTATCGTGACGCTGATTGGACAATTATTGCAATGCTTATGTCTAAAAGCTGATTAGGCAATTTGTTAACGCTAAGGTCTGTTATTTCAAAAATGAATATAAGTATGACAATTAGATGTATCTCAATCCTGATTGGTTTAATTTTATAGAATTATGCGTAGATAGAATGACTATTTATATAGGGTTTTTTTTTGTTGGGAAATAAAGGACTGCGCTTGTCGCTCGGATTGTTCTCTTACATACTCGTTGTACGGTAAAGTCAAATTTTTACAAAAATTGGACTGGATTTCATTCGAATGAGGTTGATTGAATACCGTTTTGTTGTGCGTGACCGGATATTCCACCAGCAGTGATACGTTCAGAAGTGGCTATTTTCTCCTTGACTTACCTTGATGGGGGCTAGTTGAGGGAATGTATAAGGACTCCTCTGCGCTGCCTGAAGTTAAAGTTGTCTTTTGTTCATTGGAATTTTTTCCCACCTTCTCCATACTACTCTTCCTTATTATCATAGCGGATCCCTAAATCTACATACACACCCAGTTACACACACCTACAGACTCGGGTCTTCCCAAATTCACTCTCAAATTATACCCTTGGGTGTAACGGCGGAAAGATGAGGGAGACGCGGCGTATTGCCCTGAGGATCTTGCCAGGCAGGAGCAAGGTCTTCAAGAGAATTTACGGCGAGCTCAATATTGCCCTCATACGGCTAGTTGATTTTCCAAATGGCTACGCCGCTATCTGTTCGAGGGAGAGTGACATCAAAGCCCTCTCCTCCCCGCCTACCTCAGACACCCTTCGGAAAATTGATCTCGCACCTCAGACCCTGCCACAAATACGCACACATAGAAGTGTGATCTGCCGACACCTCGACCCTTGGGTTAGAGGCCACTCGATCGACCCAATCACGGACGAGATTCTTCGGAATCATTAGTGGGCAAAAGTAGCCGAAATAATCAAATTTAAAGACTATACCACGTTTTAAAGTTGCTTTCACGGAAACCACAATGGTATTAAGGAAAAAGAAAACGGCCTTCTCCTCTTTAACATTCGCATCTGCCTCGATCTGATTGAGCGTGAGGAGTTTGTTGACCTGCAAATGTGTTTCAGGTGCTACAGGTACAACAAACACACTACCGCCACTTGCCCCAACGCTACACTTACAGTTTGTTCTATGTGCGCCGATCAAGACCATTCCTGGCGCGAATGTAAAAGTTCGTTCCTAGAAATGCCTCAATTGTGGTGGCCCACACAGAACCAGGGCAATGACCTGTCCAATAAAGAAGGAACAAATACAAAAGGACAAAGGCAGAAAAGAGTAGGAAAGAAAGGCTAACGGCACCTACGCGAAGGTTGCCAAGGCAACGGTCGCAGAGAGTAGTGTTGCCACTGCACCTACGTATCTGAAAATCAAAAACGAGAAATCGAATAAAATAATGCGTTGCATATATTATGCATACATTGCTAACTTGACCAAAGCTGGTACCTTCGCGAAGGAACTGAACACCATGCTCGTGAATAACGGCATGGAAAAAATGTGGCTCCCGGAAAACCCTCCGTCCCACGAGGCTCCTCAATGAACCTCCAACCGCAGACCGAGAAGAGCGGCCAAAAGCTCCGGACACGAGTAATGCCCTTTCACGGGATCCTCGAGTGCAAGTTATGGCTGCCCGGCAGAAGACACAAACGAACTCAAACACTCACCCAACTACCCCAACAAATGCACAAGTCGAGCGGAAGGAAGCCGCTGATGTGAGGCCTAAGGAGGTAGATGCTTCGCCTCGCCCCCAAAAGGCCTCGCAGTCACGTCGACCGAGTAGGTCCTCGTCTACATAGAATCGGGCTCCCAGGTACATGTACTACTCGAGGATGATAAACCTCAGAGTATATGTTGCCGAAGGGAACCAATTTCCTGACGACGCAGGCCCAGAAGATATTGTCGATGGCCTTAGGGCTGGACAATGCAAATGGGACTACGAGGCTGACATACCTAAAAATCTGGTAAATCAGGCTCTCTTCCGCGACCTTGGCCAATTTTAAACCGACACTTAGGTTGTTCCCAGGGACACAGAGTTCCGTAAGAAGAGATCCGGCAAGGGGAAGACTCCTCCGTCCTCCCCCCCAAGGAGCAAAAGTGGACCGAGAATAAAACACTCCTCGCCATAAAATCTACGCTACATTGCCAGCATAGTATCAAAAGCGAGCCAAAAATTGAAGAAGACCTTACCCGAACGGTAACACCAACCCAAACATGTAACACTCTTTCCGATTATGACAACACAATTTACGACAACTTTTCACCGAAATTTGACTTACCGTAGTAGCGAGTTTTACTAGTTACTACAAAGGCTTGAATGCCAACCAATTTCGACACCCATAACAACACAACACGAGACTAACATTGCCAAAGCTACCCTTTGACCAGGGATCTATACATCCCTGCTCATGCTTACTATACTTTCACTATACTACCTACTTATGCTGGAGATACCCTTCCACCAGGGAAATATACCCTCTTCAAACTTATACTTAACTTACCTTTACCATCATTATCAAAACCCTTTCACCAATATACTCTCTTACTTTTCCTCTACTAATCTATACTTCCTAACTTGTTATGTGCAATGTCTAATGGAAAAATAGAGTTAGCAATCATTATTATTCAAGAAGAAAGAAGTTGTCATATCCGTTCGCCATTTCGAGGCTTGTTCCAGTTGTTTACCAAGGAATTAAGGAATCAAGCTCAATCTTTTCCTTTATCCTAAGGAAGCTCGTTGATCGTATAACCGAGCCTACCAAACAACGAGAGAGAAATCGTTATCAAGCCCCTATAGAGATACGGTATCAATAAACTGACTGAAACCAGCAAAATTGCTAAATCTATATAATAACACGGATAAAGTAACTCGTATAGTACAATATTCAAACAATTTTAAATAGACCTAAAAATTTAGATACTCGGAACAGAATAAAGATGAATTACCAGATAGTAATAGCAATAACTAAACTAAGATGGAACCCGTCCCAAATACACAAAGTAATGATAGAAACGCGGGCGTTTATACTCTCACCGGCCGACGGGTTACGTATGCGAAAGATGTTTCATACCATAATTTATAAATGATTACATTACCTTGTCTGTAAGCTGCACTTACATGGAGGGGAGTGTTGTGGTGTTCAGACATCACTAATAAGTAATTTAACCCTCAAAATACCACGCCTTGGAAACTCGAAGCTTCTTCATTACCCAAAGAATTTAATTTAAAAAGGTCATTCGAAATTCACTTCTTTGAAAAGAAACTTTCTTATCAATAAAAAATATATAAAATATTTATCTTACTCGTCTTTTGGAAATTGCATTACAAGATGAGCTTTAAATGGTCATTTGAATACCCTAATTTGAGTTCGGATGTAGCATTTGGCACTAACGCATTGTTTACCTTTTGTCTCTTCCCCCAATTTCCCCACCAAGCGGCTACCCTGACAATTCCTTTTGAACGCACAAATGTACACATAGGAAAAAAAGTATTTTGTAAGTAAATAAGTTGTTCTAAAATTTCAAAGAGTATTGAATAAAAATATAATAGTCGTGGCATTAATAAAAATAGTAAAAAATAATAACTGAATTATACTTTTTAGTTTTTTTAAAGTTAAAAGATGAAATTTAGTATGTATGTGCGGATATTTCTAAATATATACACACATTTCTTATACATGCTCTCTTTTAACATCTCTTAGGTTATATGATATTGATAAAAGCAGGTCTCCATGCACAGTGGCACTTGACAATGCTTGCACCATACTGTTTTGTGCCTTCTAATATACTGTATATTTTAGCCAATTTCTGTTCGCCCACAGCTGGCATTGTAGCTATATAATGCTTTTCTGAAATACCTATTCCTTGTAGTCTATCAAAAGAATTTACCAAAGGTCGTGTACATAGTTGGGCTGAAGCATTAGTCACCCAGTAACTAATGTCTGTCAAATAATTGTTTTATTACTTCCATTGAAAATTCTCTAAAGGAAAACATTTTTGTATACAATCTAAATTCATCAGATGTATGTTATATGCATTGAACATGGCAAGACGGTAAAAAAAGCCTTTTGTATTATTTGCTAGATTTTCTAAAAGACATGTTTATATTGTAATCCATTATCGCATCAGGTTTCTTTATTTCTTCTCTGGTTCTGATTTATTTTGCCCAAGTTTACTGACCTGCCTTCGTGTACGGAGGTAATAATATAAACTTTACGCTTATCAACCCATCGAATGGTTAACATCACATTCTTTTTTTGTAGTTCAATGGTACCTTTACTTACGGCCTTGTCTAAGTTGGGTATATTTTTGCGGTTTCTTTTTATTTTTCCACACAGCCTCGTATTCTGATCAAGAAGGAAAGAGCACAAAGCAGGGCTTGTGTACCAAGTATTTGTATATAAAATACGGCAGATGGACTCTCAAAATTTAAAAAAAATCACATGAGGCATTAAGAGGGTGATGGCAATGAAAAGGTAAAGCTCGCTTTCGGATAAATTCTTCCATTTATTGGTGGATGAAGGAGAGAAGGGGGCTTCTGAACTTTGTTCATAATATCGATTTGTTTCCATGCATATGTCTCATAGGATTTAATAATTAAAAAATTATTCAAAATACTCATAAGGTTTACTTTCCGAGTTTAGAGAAAAGTCCGCTTGGATTCCTGAGTGGGCATTGTGAAATATAATCGTGGGAAGAAATTGGGGCAGCGTTGCCACGTTTCATCCATTTGATGAATTTCATAAATTATTAACTGTAATTCGTCATCGGATGAGTCTGAACTATTATTATCACTCTCAGTTATTTCCAAATCAGAATCAAATTCATAGTAGATATCCAAAATTTTAGACGGATTAGCCATTTTTTAATTAATAAGAAAAAACTAATTAACACAAGTTAAAAATAGGTGTGAAAGCTACAACGCTCTTAGAAATACTAAAGTAAGCATATTACCGAATTAGCATTTTAAAGGAGAAAGTAAATGCAACGTTACTTGAACAAAATGACGTTTCAGAGACCTAAAAACCATTAGAGCCTCAATTGAGGCACTGGGTACTTCGTCGCACAGAATCTTTTGAGTCGCTGGGTATCACGAGGGTTAAAGGTTGAATCCCCGTTCGTACCAGCGAGCGTGCCTCACCCGTACGAGAAATATAATTTGGAATAAAAAAGTCAAAGAAATCTAAAAAAAAAATGAGCACTTTGATGTATTTTGTGATACAAAATAATGGGTTTACGTCAACCGGTAAAACATTTGAGTTAAAAGTGTCCAAATGTACAATAGTGGTCTAAAGGCCGCTTGTTCCTAAATATGTATCTCTCTTTCGGAAATGTCCGAATGGACAATGTGGTCAAAGGACAGGTTTTGTTTTGTTTTATTTGTTCCCTATTCTGGTACAATCTGTGCAAGCGTTGCAACTAAGATTAATAACATGAAAATACTACAAAAACAATGACGAAGGCCAATGATTACTCCCAGGCTCCTTTAAAAAGTGAGGAAGGTTTATGCATAATATTGTATCAGTATTTCGATCAGTATTCTCCTTAAAAATTCCATATTCGGCCCGCTGAGTAATTACCAAGTATTATACAAATAAAGACAGTCATTCTATACCATTTTAAAAAGTAAAAATAGTAAACAGCCTCATTCATATTTTACCAATTTAATGTCATTTTGTAAGCTGTTCATTATTTCCTCTGTAACTATTTATTTTTTTCCTGTTAACTCAAGTAGGCTTTTTTTAATTTATTCAAAAGGAAAAGAAACGTAAGAATATAATATTTTTTAGTTCGCTTAATTATAAATATCTATGTATAATAATATATATTAATTGCAATACAATACTCCTAATATATTTGGTTCTAGGTTCTAATCAAATAAATGGACGATCTGATAAAAGAACAATAGGCTGGAGGCTGTAAATAAGAAAATAGCAGTCTTTGGCACCTGTTAAGAGATGGGTCCGAAATATCACTATTGAAATTATTCATATATATTTTTACTTATTCAAATATCAATATTTCTATACATACAAAACAAAAATATAAGATAGTAATATTTTATTATTGTTGAAATAACGTACATATATAGAATGTGTCAGCTGAATGTACACATTTAGATTTGATTAAAACTCATGTTTGTCGACCACGATATGTGCGAAGCTTGGGTATAAATTTGGAATTGGAAAGAGTTTCCAAGATCATGCCAATAAAGAATACTGAATACACTATTAATTATTTATTTTGCCCTCATCATATTTACCAGGCCTTAATCAAGAAAGAAGAAAACTCCACCGTCTGTAGTTCCTCAGGCACAAGGCTCTACCAAAGAAGAGAATCGGTCGCCACCAAAACCAGAACCATTCACTGAATCTGATTCAATCTAATTAAAATATTATTAAAATGTATTTATTTTCTTGGCACTATAATGATCTTATTGTAACAGAGAAATATTTATTGATTGTATATAAAAGAACATGTTCCGTTGAGGTTTTAATCAGAGTAAGCGGATATCTGCTATATAAGGTGTGTGAAATTTGTCTAGAAAAAAAAGAAGAGAAGAAACAGCAGGAAAGGATTTATCTGAAGACCATTTCCAGGTTACCACTCTGTCGAAAGTAAACTACGAAGAATTGAAAAACTAAAGCTATTATTATCCCTACAACAAGAGAACGCTTGACCGTCATCTTCCTAAATGAACTAAATTGAACTAAGAAGCATCCTGCTATTCAAAAAGGATAAAATTGGAATCAAACCAATGCAGGGGGGAAGGGGAGGGGAAGGGGGGATATAGGTTACCGGTTGATGGGTGCGTGGTCGGTAATTATAAGGGCGTCTATTGAAGAGTCCTCGATGCTGTTGCGTTCGACGAGTGACGAAGACTTTAGGCAGTGGGCCTACTTTACACCTCTGTCGAATTGGTTCTGACTCCTTATAAATTCTCACGAGGGTTATGCGTTAGGCTGGGCTTACCGAAGGTGTCTCGGTAAACGAGATAAGTAAATGACTTTGAAAGGACGCGGGAAAGAAAATATAACTTTATTCTTGAATTGGTCTACTAAATGGGCAAATGGAAACGTCTCGAGTTCTTTGCGGTCAATGTGTAGGCTTACTGATTTACGCGAAGTATCGAGTCTAAAGACAGCAGGACTTAGGCGAGTAAACGGGATTCCGTGACGCTACTAAGGAAATGAATTGAGTTAATAAATCAGGAATAATGAATCTGTAGTGATCAAACTACACAAGAGGTAGACCTCTGGCATCCAAATTGCTGGATTTATTAGGCCCAAACGATACCTTCACAAAATGAACGCGAATTGGTCCTATTAAATCCAAGCATGCATTATTAAATGTAAAGATTCAATATTGTATGAGAAATAGGATGGGATTTGTAAATGTACATATATGTAAGCAAGCAAGTGTGAGGCACAGAGAGGAGCGAAGGAAAATGGTTGAACACCTGCGTTTGATAAAGCTGCCCAAGTTGTGCCTCGAGATAGAATTATCAAAGACGGGTATTTAAGGACGAGCCCGAGTAAATACGACTGTTGACAGTAAGAGATGGTGCAGCGACAATCGTATCAAATTATACAAATAAGAATTTATTATGTAGATGTAGACACTGTACACAGGTTTCCTAACCCCGCCCAGAGAGTGGAGAAATAACCATAACGGAGGTAGGCCGTCCCACGGTCATCATTAGGCCACGCCCTCTGCATTAGGAGCGCATATATAAATAAGAAAATAAAGAGGAAGACAAGAGAGATAATAGTAACGAATTCATTCGCGTTCACGCTCCCGCCTAAATCCACTAAGTCTTGTCTCGCCCTTAACTCGTACTCGCGTTGATAATATATAGGCTACTAGTCTCCTGTCTAGTACGCTCCGTGTCTCAATGCTTGCATCATAATATTCCGATATTAGAATAAAAAGTTTATTTTCGTATGCCCATCTTTACCATAAACCTTCGATAAGCCCAGCCAAATAGAAGAACACCGTAAAATCATTTATCTTTGGTGTCAGATAAATAATTCGCCGTAACGCCATCTTTCACCTATAAACTGGAACTAGTCGCTTTCTCATAAGGTGGTGGTTTACGGAAACATCTTTCATTCATCGTCGTCAGGACATATATAACTGGTAACCTTGTCGTGTACAATAACATTTACCTAACTCACCATAACTGGCGACCACCCCTTATAAATCTTTCGAATAATGAGAGTCTGTCTCTCTATATATATGTTTCGTTTCCATGGGGCTTGACCTTGACTTGTCCGTGGGGAGGACCCAGTCATCTATCTAGTTTGTTCGTTATTTCCACCCCATGGACGGGTTTCCGACAGCTCTGTGTACCTGTTGTGCCTACATATTTCCATAGATTTAGCTTTATTATAAGGAATCGCTTGTTGCAGGTCTCTGTCAAATTTCTCTGTTCAGAGCCTATATTTGTGCAACTGCTGATAAATGCTTCCAACAAGCGTATGTTTGTTTGTGTGCGGTCCTCGTATTTATCCAAGTGGTGACCTTTGATATCTTTGAATGTTCGTGGGTTCCGGGTTTCCGCGCGACTCTAACGACCGCTTGCATCAGATCTATTTGTACAGTTTATTATATATATATATATATATATATATATATATATATATATATATATATATATATATATATATATATGTGTGTGTGTGTGTGTGTGTGTGTGCGCGCGCGCGTGCGGTTAAAAGGCAGACAGTCTTTATCAAAGCCCTCGGAAGGAGCTTTTCTCACATACACAAGAAGGAGTAACACTTAAAATAGGCGTTCTTTCAGATAGCCAAAAAACTATCTTTCGATTGGCTTCTTTGAGAGTCACCCTTGCTTTTCGAAGAGAACGGAAAGTTTATTTTTATTCCGTCTCCGCCACACCTTTATAAATAAAAAAATATTGCAGTAACAATTAATTATGGGGTTAAAAGGGCTTTGATGAAGACTGTGTCTGCCAAAAATAGCCTTTCAACCACCCCCACGGGCGAGTTAAAACAACCATGCGTAATGCGACGGCAAGTGAAGGTTAAAATAACCAATTGACTCTTCTTTTGAGGGCTGTTAGATTGGTCTATTGGATAGTCACTTGAATGACGTGGATGAAGAGCGTCCCTGAGACAGTGTGAAGGTGGCTCCTCATGATTATACTAACGCAGACAAAAGAATGTTGAAGTGCCGTAATCTTAAGCTCGCCCCACTTGGGAAGGCCACATTGACAATTCCACTTTTAGAATAAACCTATTATGTTTTACGAGCAGAAACAATTGTGGTAATTTTACTTACCCCGGCGGAAAAGTCTGGGATGGCCGTATTAGAACGTCCAAATGACCCGGACGAAAGTAAAGATGACTGTCAATCACAGGGTAAGGGATTAGAAGTCGGAGTAACGTTAGCTGGGGTACAAAACTGAATAAGGGTTGAAGAGGAAGAAATTTGAGAGGTCCTAGGTTCGATTTAAGATTGGCATTCAAAGCCAGGCGGAAAGGCTAAATCGAAAATTGCTTTTCCAACACCTTGTTGCGAGAGAGGTTCGGTATATAAATCAGCAATCATAATTTCGTTAGAATGGGTGATCGAGGCAGAGGCGCGATCATCTAAGCTCAGGTGAATTTGTTCATTCGATTGGAAGTGTGTCCTGAAGTTGGAGGCAGATGGTCAGTCACCGCATGCACCTCAACTAGGGCTTCCGAATGGGGGAGGACCCTCGTCAGGCGAGTGGGAATTTGTAGCAGAGTTCCAATCAAGTCTGGGAAGATTATTTGTATGGTTATTTGATACTATCAGATAAAAATCCTCATCTACGGATTCAATATGATGTGTTGCACACCTGCTTGTAGTGGAGTGTTTGGATGTCTTTCTTCTTTCATTGGTTTGGATCGTTTTCCATTTGTTGCCAGAGTAAATGGAAGTTAGTTGTTGGCAATTTTGTATTTCACCTCGATCACCACTACAGTCGTGGAATGAAGAAATCGTCGGCGAGCTGACAAATATTTTGAGGAGGATGAAGAGTACGACGCTGTGCATTGTCATGGAATTAGGAGTCTTTGGACGAAACGACCATCCGAATTGAAGAAAGATTCCTTCAAGGTCGCGGCGATCGGAAAAAAAAGAAGAGCTTCCCAGATAAGAGTTGTTCTCTGATTTGGCGGCGCACCTCTGGACAAACGTAACGAGCCGTGTGTCGAAATGACTTGATTTACGAATGTGAAAAATTTATGTCTGATGGAAGCACTGTTGGGTCCGCCACAATTAGCACAACGCGGTCATTGCAGTCAGGATCATGGTAGTCCGAAGAACAATAAACACGTGAATAGCGACACATGATCGAACTGTTAAAACATTTCGGCATCTCAAAATAACGCCTCACCGAGATCTAGATATATGCAGCCTTGACAAATTTAAGTTCTTGGTCTTCGTCAGAATTGACGAGAATCGACTCAGCAGGCCTAGTTAACATAAAAACCTTGGATACACGTTGGGTCGCTAACTTGCTTTAGTAGAGACAGGTGGTAATCCTTAATTCATTCGATTTTATTTACACCATTGGACTGTCTGCAACTGCAATTTTCCGCAGAGGATCATGCTGGCTTCGAGAAGTGACCTCAATCAGTCTCCATCGATTCAAACTCGCCTAAGACGTGGCTCACCACGGGAAGATTCGCAAGCATCATTTAAATCAAAAAGACCCCGCATCGAAAAAGCAGACCATCCGCAAATACCGTAGACGAGATTTGTGAGGAGGTGTGGTAAGAGCTTTCTGCACAGGATAAACCCTTTTGCTAGGAAGAACCATTCGACGTGGACAAAATGATGGATAGTTGTGTGCTTCATAAATCTAAACGGGATGGAAGGAGGGTAGTTTTAGTAGTTGATACATGCCTACCCTACCTTGTAGAAATGTGGTTTAAGTTAAAGACAAGTGATGCAACAGGAACCTCATTAACCTTGAATACTAGGGAGGTGGTATTATAAAGACAAGTTTGTACTATCAAAGTGACGTAGTCGAGAAAGCGAACTTTATCATTTGCATACGCTACTTACCACTGTCGACTAACGGCAATATTTCATTGGAACCTTACATTTTAGCGCCGGTTATGGACGTGCCACAGCTTGAGAAGTGAGCACGAATCGAATCTCACACTCAATAAGCTTAACTTCACTCATGGTGGGGAAACATGTTTCCCCCTGGTCTAAGTCATAGCCCACTAACTCAAATGCAAGAGATCAGACCCCTCCCCCCTTCCTTCAGTGAGCTCACGATATAATAAACTATTTTTCACTTTCAAAAGTTTTCTACTTTTTCCTGAGTCAGTAATGGAAGAATAAGAAAAATATTTACATTGTAAACTTTAATGGAATATTCTGAAACAATATAAATATCTTTAAAATGACAAACGATCCAATATCACAAAAATACTTATAACAAATTTAATGACTAATATCACTGATAAAATATTACTAAATCGAAAAAAAACCTCTCTTTCCTCTTTGGCAATGAAATTTACATTGGAAACTACAACATTATCACCTGGAAATTAACTAATCCAACCAAATTTGGAGAAGTTTGGTATGACTAGGATGCTTTAGAAATATCAGACAACTGATATTAACATTATCTGCAGGTGATTTTAAGTTTAGAAGTGACGGAGTACACCATTTGTTACTGAAGGTCTCGTTCGTGGTAAATGCAAGTAGACGGCCATCAAAAGATAGCAAAATAAAATTACACATGTAAATAATTACAAGACTAAATTCCAGTCGCTTGTAATACGTATTTATTATTAACTAAACACGGAAACAAACACTTATACTGTGGTAATATCAAAAAAGAGAATTAAAATATTACTTTCAATTAAATAATAATAAGTTTCCTATAATACACGTGGCACATAAATTAAAAAAATTCCAGCGATACCCTGAAAAAGTATGAGAAGGAAAACGAGTTGATTGTGTAATTGTACAAAAATATACAGAATTTAAGCAATTATCACCGAATATCTGAGGAAAACTTGGCTGCTCGTCGAGGATGCGAGGGGTTATTCCGGGTACTAATTCTACTGGATCCAGAATTGAGGGCTCTGCAATTAGATTTAATAAAGTTATTTCGGGTATCGATCACGATATAAGGACTTGAACTCTAGTCCAAAAGAATAAGAAGGGTTACTGATGATAAGAGATGAGGAAGGTCGAGGGTGCGAATAAAAAGGTTCAAAGACAGATAGAACTGAGTGAAGTAGCCCACTGTTCATATGTGGGAGGAGAAAGCGGATTATGGTCATAAGCTGAAAATGGGGTAAAGGTAAGCAACCTTAAGTCTTAGGGAAAAAAGCGAGAAAGAGAAATTGTAGTTTATGGAATAAAAAAAACATATCCAAAGAGAACAGGAGAAAAAAAAACATGCATGGAAATGGTATCACTCATTCACCACTCTTCTAAATCCCCCCCCCCCCCAAGCCATTAATCTTACTTGATTCATTCACAAGGTCGTGAATAGTTCTCTCCCTGAATTCACGGTCATGGCAATTTCAAGTTTAAAAACGGGCAGCCAGAAGCTCAATGGAATGAGGTGAGGGGGAAAGAGCAGACAAGACATAATCAAGAGGGAGGGAAGGTAAGAGTCAGGGGATATTAAAGGAAGCAAAAGAGAAATCAACTTGGTCAAATGTTGGAGCCCCGTGTCCAGGGTCAAGGGATTTTCCAAAGAACAGACTTAACATTACACACTCGACCACAATGGATCAAAGTACATTGAAGAACATGAAGCAAACAATTTTTTTCTGAAATAATCCAAACTGTTTAATTTCTAATGATTATAAGAAATTATATATATATATATATATATATATATATATATATATATATATATATATATATATATATATACATATACATATACATATACATATACATATACATATACATATACATATACATATACATATATATATATATATATATATATATATATATATATATATATATATATATATATATATATATATATATACAGACGCTTCCCAACTTACGAACAGGTTATGTTTACGGAAGGCTGTTGGTATAATGAATTATATATATATATATATATATATATATTAATTTTACTTAACCTGGCGTAAGTCAAGGAGGGGCGTATTAGAACTTCCAAATAATCCAGGGAGGGGGGAAGGGGCATGCTTGTGCCCTACCCAACATGAACCTTAACTGAACGACATTATACACCACATAACACCCAATGGCTATGAAGTGCAAATTTACAGTGAAAACAAAATGATGGGTAGCTATGTGCAACATAGAGCCTAAAGGAATTATGAGTTTGGATGTTTTTCAAGGCGTTGATGTGCGCCATCCCAAGCGTGCGAAAGCGGTTCAGGATCATTTCTTGATGTAATAGAATACTTTAAGGAAGCAAAAATAGAGGAAAAATTTTAAAGATGGCTAAAAAAAATAGGTTACTTAACGGAGATTGTGAAGCAGTCACATGATCAAAGGATAATGACTTCATGGGATTATTACCATTGAGCAGGTTCACAGCAACTGACACCATTGTGGTGAAATTCTTCCTAAAGGATTTTCCCCATTCCAACAGCTACCATTATCAACATGAAAGAGTAGGTATGCATCAACTCAACAAGAATTACCGTTCTTATCCCCCTTTATGCCCTACTGTCCCAACTAAGGCCAGTCCATGGCACCTTACTCCAACAGTACAAACACACAATAAACCTCACTCCATCACCAACAAACATTAGATGCAACCCACACACTAACAGCACCATACCCCTCCTCATCGACTGCCCGAACCTCAGACAAGCACGCAACACCCACAGCATCTCCGACCTTCAAGGACCAGTGAACCCGTCCTGGGAAGGTGGTATCCTTACCTAATGGCCGCCCACTTGGCAGGAGAGAGATAGGGGGGAGGGGGAAGTTAGGACTTTCTAAACAGATTATTTTCAATGGCATTAAAATAATTAACCTTTTTTTTATTATTATCATTGCTAACAGTTCTTTAATAAAACATTTTTGATGGAATATTTCGTTATTATTATTAGTGTTACTGTTTAGGTATTAGTGCAATATTACAAGCAAATAACCATGGTATCATTACCGTCCTATACTCCCTCCTAAAGAGAAATTTCTTAGAAAAGCTCCAAAAGAAGTAAAAAAAATGATACACACACACTTAAGGCGACAATAAATGCACGTTGAAGGTATAAAAGGACAGAGGAGTCGGATGAAAGAAAGGTCAACCGATTTCTCTTTGTGGAACTTTAACAAACAATTACTACCTTAGAATTGTATGTAATTGCTTCTGGGAAGAGAAAACAGCTTCCAAAATGCCGCTGAGCAGAACATATATGAGCCTTTTATTTAATGGCTTCCACTGTACGCATTCATACACATTCAAAACACCTCGATATGTTGTTTGTGAGCCGAGAATAGCTTTGAATTCATCTGCAAAACAAAAGGCGAATTAGTTAAAAGTGCTACGCCGGTAAATCGCCTAAGATATAGCAAGGATTGACAACTCTACTGAAGGTGGCAAGTGCCTACCATATTAACTTAACTAATCCATGGGATATATTTTTAATTAACAATTTATGAGCTCGCCACGAGGCACACCGTTTAAATTGAGAAAATTGAAAAGAGGCAATGAGAACTAAATAAATAAAAATATAATTGCATGGAAGTCATAAAGGTTGAATACCTGAAATGCTGGCAAGCATACACGTCTTGGCAGCCACTTTGGTCCTTAGAGTTATGTCTTTTTCTCTGAGGCCTTCATGCGGAGCCAGAATCCCATTTGGCCATATACTCTCTCTAGGAAGGAAAAGATTCAGTTAGTTCGGACATTCGAATCCCAATACTATGTATCAAACTTTCAGAATATATTTAGGGTCAACCTAAATCATAAGAAATTGGAACGAAGACCATGTCCATTACACTTTGTAAAAAAAAATTTAGTCTTTCTCCTGGCGACTGCCTACATGGACATAAGTCGTCGTAAATATACAACCTAGTTATTAGGCCATATTAAAATAATTAAAAAAACACAAGATACCCACCTCTTTCCCTCGCCCAAATACACCCACCACTCAAAAGCTAGAATACAATGGAAGAGACCATGTTCACTACAGGTCGGCTCCATATAATAGATATTCAACCTTTTAAGCAGGTCGCCAATCACCGAAACCTACCCAACACCCACCAGTAAGACATCCCCCTACGGACTTGAGCCCTGGAGGTGCAACATCTTGAAACTAGGTGTTAGATGGTCGGAGTCTCGGGGGTGAGAACCTGCTGCATTGTAATAATCCAATGAAGACATTATTAACCTAGCGCTCGCAGGAACCAAAACGTTTGGGGCGTTGCTTCCCAGGCCAGCCGCCTATATCCCGGTTTAGTAGCCTTTTACGACACGCGCAGGATAGCGGTATGGGTATTCTTCCTGCCCTACATACAGACAAGTTGCTACAGCACTTAGCACTCCATCGCTATTTGGGCATTCGGTGTGGAAAAAAAATGATGGGGGGGGGGCTTTGTACTCGACAGGGCATAAGATAGATGAGTTGCTTAATGGCGTTGACACGCGTAGACCACACTGTGGGAAAACTAAAAAAACGAAAACCTAAGTGGCATCTCCACTACACAATTTGTGACGGTAAAGAAAGCGTGAAGATGGGGAAGAGGGATTTAAAATGCGTGCAAGGTGGTCTAACGAGGGAACTCATTCGGGCATTTAGGAATGGGACATTTGTGTAATCCAACGAGGGCAGTTTTACTTCCTAATCTAGGACTGGGGTCCATGGGAGCTAGACTTTCAGCGTCTGCCAAGGAACGGTCGTATTATTGGTGGATGCGCTGTGCCTACACCCGCGAGTGTATGGATTTTTTTTAAGAACCCATCTGGCGACTCCCTACCAGGGTATAAGTAGCCCTAATCACACTACAGCCTAATATTAGGCTAGATTAAAAACAAATAAAACGTATATAACAAATACAAGATAAAAAAACTTCCTTAGAAGATATCTATATATCAATTCAACCTGTCAACAATGTGCAAATGACTCATTAAATAACATACTTTTCCAGCCATCAAACTACCCGACCCCCACGACACAGCAAAGCATCCTATCCCTGGGTGCAAATAATTTCACAACATCATACCACGGGATATTAACCTAGAGGAAGCCACCCTCCAAAGACAGGCAAAGGTCGACCTGGAAAGGTTCCGTGCGGTCACAATCCAAAACACAAATACCGCACCGGCCTGAACGATAGAGGCTTTGGTTCCTTCCGCCATCAGGTATAGTTCAACGCATACACAAAATGCCTAAAACAAGCACAACGGAGACTTGCAGACACAGT
This sequence comes from Ceratothoa steindachneri, assembly GCA_963969495.1. Classification (NCBI taxonomy): domain Eukaryota; kingdom Metazoa; phylum Arthropoda; class Malacostraca; order Isopoda; family Cymothoidae; genus Ceratothoa; species Ceratothoa steindachneri. The sequence continues at coordinate 217,634,519 of OZ018319.1, forward strand.
TCAGGGAGAACCCAGTTTGATCGTCCGAGTTCGTCAAGGCTACTACCGGTCTAAGGGAGGAACCTCAGCTGGGGACCACAAGTAATCACCACAAATGTGTTCATTGCGCTGGGACTGTGTTGGGGGTACACCACCCCTGACTCTAAGGAGATACCCTATCTCCAATTTGGCCCTTTTCCCCATAAAAAGACGGAATAAGTTTTGAGGAGAATAACGTTAAAGGCTTTGGTTCCTGAGTTGTAAACAACCGTGTTTGCACACGCGCGCGCATATTTTTGTTACAGTACGATTTTTACCATCGATCATCACAGTGTGGACCCAATGTTTTAAGTAGGTCCGGAACCACCGCATCTGAAGGCGATGCCCATTCGACCTTTAAACCAAGGGTGAAAATATGGGATGGATTCGTGCCTTCTACAACTGGTTGAAGGTACGAACCAAGCCCCTGGATTTTTTTTTTTTTTTTTTAATTAAGGGGCTATCTGGCGACTGCCGACTGAGGCATAAGTTGCCGTAAACAAACAGCCTAATTTAGGCTACTTTAAAAAATTAAACAGAAAACAATAAAAAGGAATAACAATAACAAAGCAATAACAAAACAATTACAAAAACAACAACAACAATTAAATCGCGTTAAATAAAAGGGAGAAGGCCGGCCTCCCCCAAAAAGTCAATAAGTCCACCAGTCAAAGTACACGCACTCATCCCGAGAACAAGGGACAGGCGGTAGCGACCCCGCCCATCCCGGTACCGGGACAGGTGTCGTGCGCGAAGATCACCCAGACTGGGACATTCGACAAGAATGTGCCGAACAGTCTGGGGGACGACGCAGTCGTTGCAATAGGGCGCAGGCGAGCGCTCCATCAGATAGCGATGCGTCACACGAGTGTGTCCGATTCGGAGACGACAGAAAGCAACCTGAAGCCGCCGCGGCATTGGGGGATAGGTCCATGGGAACAGTCGCGGCGCAATGGCACGCAACTTTAAGTTCCCTTCGACCGTCTCCCATCTTCTTTGCCAAGCAGTCCGAAGAGCTGCCCGTATTCCTGCCATGTAGTCGGTGTGAGGAAGAGCGATCCAAGCCCCTGGATGAGAAGTCAGCGATACTAACCACCTATTCAAGGGAGCACAAAAGGACGCGCATGTGGGAGTTGAACCTAACCCCTCGAAGGTACCATGACTCACTTCAGTATATATACCCTTTACTAATTTTCAAAAATAAATCATCATCATGGGCAAATAAAATTTTATAAAGTGTAAAAAAAAAACACCTGTTGTCCAAAAATGCAGCCAAACCTACTTAAAAATCTTTATGTATTGTGCCACTTGTTCGGGCGAAGTCATGAACTCAACGAATTCCACGATTCTCCTATTGACGATGTCCCCGAACATCGCTTTGAGAATCTGTCTCAGAAAGAGAACGATCCGACGTCGGAACCACTGATCCTTGCTGCGCAGATCGAATACCTCATCCATAAGAAGCAACACAATTCGGAGCGGAATATTTTCTTCCCCCTGAAATTGGCGCGAAAGCGAAGAAAACGAGTCATAAATGGATTTCGAAAGCGAAGAAAACGAGTCATAAATGGATTTCGAAAGCGATGGAAACGAGTCAAAGGGATTTCGAAAGCGAACGAAAAGTCAAATGGATTTCAAAAGCGAAGGGAACGAGTCATAAAGAGATTTCGAAAACGAAGGAAACCGAGTCAAAAAGATTTCGAAAGCGAAGGAAACGATTCATAAACAGATTTCCGAAAGCGAAGGAAAAGTCAAAGGGATTTCGAAAGCGAAGGAAACGAGTCAAAGGGATTTCGAAAGCGAAGGAAACGAGTCAAAGGGATTTCTACGAGCTTCTTATCAAATCGATCAAAGTTTACAGAGTGAACGAAACATCTACTAGTTTATTTAGTTTAAAAGGTGTCTCCGTAAACCTTTCAGATGTACAATGAAATACTTCCCTAGGCACCCGTGAATTTGTATAAATACATATCTGCAACGTAGAAAAACGTGTACACGTGTTGAATGTGCAACAGAAAAATGGGTAGAGGAGCCTTTTAATTGGTATTAGAGTTCAATTTAAAGTGGTAAGCCAACTTTGCATGGTCATTTCTAGTCAGATTATTTAGTAGCATGTAAAGTACACTTCTCAACTTTAATCAAGCGTTCAGACGATATTTGGGTAATTGGTGATTAGTGGAAAACTATTTTTTTAGCGATTAATAAAAGATTATTAAAAATAGTGTGGGGGGATTCGCCCCCATTTCGAAATACCCTTCAAAACTATATACAATACAATGCGACCCCCAAACGCAAAAATCACTAAAGAAATCGCGCGCCACTAATCTTAACAATTACCGATATTTATTTTGGAACACCCATCATAATCAATGGATCTCCCACAAGGTAGGGTTGGAGCTCATCAATGCTATTACCGACATGCCTCGACGGGGGATGCGACAACCCACCCCATTACCGTCATAACGTATTACGCCGAAAGGAACCAAACTTTCGGATTGATGTATGGATTGTACAAGTCCCCTGGCGCACATTTCAAAACTTTTGGATGCGCAGTTTTCCAGGTCAGCGTGCCCATATTCAGGTTTAGTCGTCTTTTACGATACACAGCGGAAGACCGTGTAGGTATTTTCCCCCAAATAAACCAATCAGAGTAATAACTACACTGGACACACGAGTCATCCTGGCCCAATTAAAGTCAGGCGATTCCACATTACAAACACAGAATAAACCTTCACCCTCACCAACATGAACTAGATGCCACTAACATACTGATAACAACAAGCGCATTCTCCTTGACTGCCAGAATCTCAGAGATACCCATCTCCAAACTTAACGACCTGTTGACTCATCCTGGGTACGTGGTGCCCTTCATATAGGTCGCCCACATCAGAAAAGAGCAAGTTCCTTTTGCCCTACATAGTTGAAAGAGGGTCCTTATTTACTATTGGGGAGGGGGGGGGGAGCAGCTTAACCGACTTGTCCGCAAACTGCGCCCATACCACCTAAAGTTTATGGTGTCAAAAGGAGAGCATTTACCGATAGCAAAATTATTTGCACAAATAAGATTAGAGAAACTTCTTCTCGGCTTTTCCCCGCCAGGGGTCGCAGTACTTGAGGAGTCATCTCCAAAGATACTCCGATGAAGGTCTCATCCATTAAGGCTTTTGGCAGAGACTTGGGACCGGCACTCAGTTGGGCTGGTTTGTCCCCCCGCCCTAGTGGCTAGGTAACGAAGCTAGGATGATGGTTCTATAATTTCATGGTGAGGATCAATTTAAGCTCTTGAAACAAATGAGATTAGAGAAACATGAGTAAACCAATTTAACCAAAATCCAATTAGAGAAACATTTCGGTTAAATTGGTTTACTGATCTTTCCTCGCTTTATATTTTCATAGACTACAAATGAGTACAATATCAAAACCCCATGTACTTAAATTCTCGCTTCCAATACATCTATAATCCACTATATCAGCTACATTTTTCTCTCGCGGGAATATTTGTTCTGAAAGAGACTAACCTCCAAATCAAGTGATGCCTTTTGGGGTATATCAACAGTGGTGTTGCCGGGGTATCTAGTGGCTGGGGTGTGTTTGGCAAACTTCCGGCATAAACCATCGACCACACCATCAACAGTATTCAGTACTGTATCGGGCACCGCCTTCACGGCAGAACTCACATTCTTAACTCCGACACGAATTGGAGCCACTAAATTCTCTTCAACCTGTTAAGAAAAATGACAACATTACAGAAAAAATAATCGTGTCACATGCAATAATGGGTATTAATATACCTCCCTAGAGAAATAAAGTTCTCTTCACCCTCATCACTACCCCAGAATAAAGTGGGAGACGGCACCCATGAACGCTTCAACAATCGGATTAATTATACTGGTTCCACAATCGCTACCCTCACATTTCAGTATGCTGATTTGTTCGCTAATTTGGGGTAAGAGTTTCAAAAGTCAACATTTTCTTATTTTATGGTCTTCTGGCGGCCGTCAGCGAAGGCACAGGCGTCGTCCAAAAATCCCACCCTCTATCCGGGAAAGACACTATGGGTATTCCAAAAGTTAGAGAAAGAGGGACCGGATCTTTCAGCTTTAGGGAATAAATATAAATTGTGTATATAATTTTAAGTTTTATTTTTGAAAAAAACATATTGTAGAAATGTTTTACTTACTTTTTTAGCCAAGTTGCCTTGCATCTGGGAGCTTTGGTATGGTAGGTGATCGAGGAACTTAAAAATCATATCTTGTAAACCCGGGTGTGACTGAAGGGTAGGAGGAGACAAAATCTTGGCGAGCCATTCATTGAGTTCATTCATCCGTTTCTCGAGGAACCAAGCGGCAAGGTTGTTCAACATCTTCTTGCTCGGAAATGAAATCGAGGACAAATCTAGAAACTAAAATTAAAAATCACTTTTTAAAATATTCGCTCTAAGAATCACTGTTATATTTTTTTTTAAATTCTCTTCTCAGCTCACCTTTGAGGAAATGCTGATGTGGAAGTCATAAAATTCAGAGTACCGCCTGAAGACATACCAAAATTCCTCTTGTCCGTTGCAATCTTTCTTTATAATGCTCACTCTGTATACAGCATGTGACCGGTTTCCTTCGCGTACAATCTCTGAAGCGACAAAGATGAAAAAATTATATGGGCTTTTAACACTGAAATGTACTATTTTAGACCTTTTATTTCAGCTCACTTATTATGACTTGCTGATAAAAATCTCAAGCATTTCTCGCATCCTTTTAATAATAACTAAAATAAGAGAAATGACAGAAAATACTGTGTTACTTCATTTTGAGGCTTTGTGGTTTCTCTTTGGTAAAATCTGTCAGTATTCAGAAATGACGCCATGGTGTATGGCCTTTCCCATTGGTCTCCTAGAGAGGTTATATTGAAAGCTGTTCTGAGATGGGGTGTTTTCAGGTTACTGGGGGTTGCAGCGGGGGCTGTCGTGGCTTATATTTCTGTATTCGTGTGGGGAGAGGTGATGTCCAAACCATACGGGACAAAGATTAGTTCGGCAGTCCAACAGTGAATTCGGATGTTGTAAATATCGGTTGGGGCGCTTGGGAGTAATGTGTATTTTGAGGTTGGGTTTTAAAATGCAATGCGGGTGAAGTGGGAGTGTTTTGGTTCGGTTTGGTTGGGGAGAATATTCGCTAATAAATTGATATGATGGGGGGGGGTTATTTTTTGGCTTAGGGGTGGGGGTAGGATTGCAGAGGCTATGTAGTGAGTGTGAGGGGTCAGCGCATCTAAGTTTGAGTCAAATACTCACCTGTTTCAGTGATGTGAGCACTGAGGGAATAAGGGTGAAGAGTCAAGCTCGGTGTCCGGGTGTGGCTTGGCGACGGGTTCAAGGACGAAGAAGGCGAATGCGATCGGGAAGACCCAAGGGACTCATTCTTAAACGATTCAAACGAACTTTAGAGAGCAGTAGTAGTCAGGTAGGGAAGGCAAGGAGTACACTCAAAAACTCACGCCCAGCAGACAAGGATGGGCGTGAAGTAGGACAACCCCACTTGGATGTATCCCGCATGAGGTTAAGTTGCATTTGAACTTCCACTTCATAGCTATTATATGGACCGCTACCACTAGGATGGGGGGAGTGGGGGTGGGAGGTGGATATAAAAATTCGCACAGCATGCAACAGCCTCCCTCGACTCTAACCTGATCCATCAGACAGCCTCACAGAAGTATACCCCACCCCCACCTAATTGTGGTAACGTAAACGGGGTCCTACAGGATAGTCTGTAGGATCAAAGCTTTCTCTCTTAATCCCCAAAGCAGTGGGAGGGAGCAGAGGTTAGCTGCTCTTGTGGAACAATTAACAACATTACCAACGCCACTTAACCCGGGGCTCAAGGCGATTTCAATACTTTCCGGAACACTCAAACACATTCATGAAAATTATTTAATTCTCAAAGAACCTTAGATGAAAAGCCTAACTAAACATGCCAAGTAAAAATACTTCCATCATACGGCAGAAAGACGATGTCTTTTCGGTGGCGCTCGTGTCACGTGTGAATACGACGCAGCTCTCTAGATCTTTCTTTCCTACAGCTGTCGGTCTGTGGAACATAGCCTAGTGATGTTAATTCGGATAAGTGTGACGTACTTAAAAGGCAAATGAATTCTTTTCTTCTCTCTTGATTTTTATGTTTTCTACTTTTATCAATGTTTGCCTTCCAACGGGTCGCTTTCATTGACTTTGATAATAATAATAATAATAATAATAATAATGGCAGCTGACTTTCAATTGAACTTTATTTTAATGTTGCAGAGAAAATATGAGATAACCTTGTTTTAGCCTTTTGTGGTGACCCATCTCTACGCCTTCCAGATGACTGATAAGAGAAGGTTAAAGACTTCAACATCAACTATTTTTCCACAAGTTGGTGGCGATGCGCTTCAATGCCCCTAAAACTACCCCCCCCCCCCCACTTTATGACCTATTAAGCACAAGGCACCCATCACTTTTTTTTCGCGCCGAAGGCACTTAATAGTGATGTAGAATTTCGCCAAGTCAGGGTTCATTTCTGGGCGGAAGGACCCTAGCTCACCCCCTCATAAAACACGGCCATATTCGATCATACGCATCCTTCACTTCGTCTTCAGTCAAACCTTTCTAAACACTCATTAGCTTGACGGGGTAGCGATACTAATCGCCAGCACTGACTAGGGAAGCATATCACGATCGAAGGTAATAAAGAATGTAGTGGTGGGTTCGAGGCCCATCCCTGTGTTCTCATCACACGCTCGAACTTAACCGCTCATTGGTGATGTTTTCTAAGCAGTAATTCACAAGTTCCCTCACATAAACCACTCCTTTCACGAAATTCATGGTAGAGTGCGGCGTCACACTGCCCACCGAGCCATTATGTCTCAGAATGGCACTAAAAATGGACTCCTCGGAAGGGTCTGCCGCATTCGATGGAAGGCTCCGTGCGAGAGACGAGTCACCCTCACCTCTCTAACAGTCAAGCTACCTAATTCTCTTTTGATGGATTATGTTCTCCAAGGCCAACATGTTACCATCAGTGGAGCGAATAACCAGAAAGCGTTTGAAGCCAGCGGGCTCGGAATGGCCAAGTAGTCTTTCAATTATGGGGCCCCGACCGAGGTCATCAAGGCTCCACTCAGTGCACTTCCAACTTTTATCTTAATCTGCCCCCCCCCCCCCCTCGAGGACGCCTCGGGGCCTGACATGGTCCCTTACGGAAACGGCAGCAAACCCGCCAGTCCCAGGAGCCACTGCGACAGGAAAGAAACCCCTAGTCTTTGATTTCTTCTTCCTACTTTTCTTCTATTGAGAGGGCGGGGAGTGAACCCACTTAGCTCCACCCTCGGAAAGCGCCTCAAAGCCGGATGGACCAGCCTCGGCAAGATCTTTCTCCTCCGAGATAAAGAAGATTTTGGCTTTTAAGGGCGCACCAGGCGGGGGAGGGGGGGTCTCCCTCCTCTTCTTCTGAGTCCTAGGTCGCCCGTGCCGCCTGATGAGGCGGACTCATATTCAGTATCTAACAGCGAGCTAAGGTTCGTCTCTGCTTAGGGCACCTCATGGATACTTTCGATCTTAGGAGGGGGCTCCAAATGGCCATCCTCCAGTCTAAGGTGTCGGGTATCAAGACCGAGGGCTCATAGGGCTAATGGCCCGTCACGAACGTCACTGTGGCAGTCGTGCCGACCCACATTTAGAAGAAAGGGGGAGTGGGAATGCCGCATCGACGTGACAAACCTCGGGTCTTAGATGTTTCTCGTTAAGACCCATGGGATAATACTGCCTATTACCCCTCTAAGGGGGCTGTGGTGGGTCACCTTACCCCGACGGTAGGAGCTGAAATGTCTGAGACTGGGGCTTGCAAACGGGCATATGAAGGTGCCCAGTTGGATACCCTCTTCTTAGTCGCTGCGAGTGGGTAGGGTGCATATGACAAGATGACCAGTAAATTATATATTTCTATTCAAATTTGAAGTGAAAACAATTTTCTACAAGTGGACTCTGCTAATGAAGTAACCTTAAGGGACCACTACAGCTGCAGCCGTGTATTTCGAAGGGGAAGAGCAAAACTTTACCTGATACAGACACGTAAAGCTGACATCATCTAAGGAATGAGAATCTTCCTCGTCGGATCTTGAAATGTCTTTCAAGAGGTCCAGTTCGTCTAGGAGCCGTATGTACCATATCGACCTTTAAAAAGAATTAAAAAAAAACCCGCTGTCAATAGGCAAATAAGAGTGGACTGGATATAAAAGGACTTGAGAAAACTAGTCCTGACCAACAAAGGACAAAAAAGAACCAGCGAAGAGATGATAATAAAAAGAGAGCCCCATGAACAAAAGGGGAGGAAAATATAAGAACTTTGAGAACCATCAGGAGGGTGTAATGGGAGAGGTTGTTTAAGGAAGTGTTTGACCACCGATCTACTCTCTTTAGTAGCAATTTTCTTCTCAGTTGTAGTAGTAGTACCTTCCCAACCTGCCTTTATCCAGGCGGATCCTGACACCGGATAATGAAATAGACATTAAAGTCAGTATGACAATCGCTGGTGAGCCAGAGGGTACCAGGGGTCGGTCTTCTCTGGGGAGAGGTGTCATTAAGTAGTATGATTTTGACACCACAGTGTTCAGTTGGAACCTTCGTCGCCGCGGGGCTGGGGAACCTGTTCCGCGTCAGAGGTATGTGGAAATAGATACCCATCGGTGTGATTAGTTGGAAGAGTGTGTGTGTGTTGTGCTGCGAAGATGGGAGAGGAAAGAAAGCAGTGTTGTAGTTGGCTATGTGTGTGATGAGACACTACACTTTAAGGTTGGATCCGAACTATGGGTACACCGGATCGGGATTCCATAGGTTGACTAACCACCCGATATTGCTTAAATTGACTAGGCCGCGTAGCTTAAGGAGAATGGAAGCAAGACCAACCTCCTGAAAGCGGGGAGAAACAAGTCTGTTTCCTTTAGGATATTGAAGAGAGTCTCTTGCGTCTCATCGAACCAATTCTCGTTGAGTTTCTCGGACCGAAGACGAAGAATCAGTCGCTTCACGATGCTGTCGTCCATCTGCACACGAGGATTTGCCTGCCAACACATTTTTTTCAAATTTCAATATCTCGCCGTGGCAACAAATAGCTAAGGCCTGATCACGAAAAAGTGAATACCTCGCTTTAAACCTCTAAAATAAAGATGCACATACAGACAAATATGTAGACACGAAACAAGAAAAAAAGCACAGGGCGAATATGACCAAGACATGAATTAATGAGTTAGTTCAGGACTTATAGCGTAGCACGACGATCTCTGGCAGGGCCTCCGAGAGTTTGGCAGAAAGGGCAGAAAAACGATCGATTGCTGACGACAAACTTGTGTTTAGCCTGCAGGAATCCCTGGTGTTAGACTTGCTGCATTGCCTAGTATTTGGCCTGATGCATTCCCTCGTGTTTGGCTTGATGCATTCCCTCGTGTTTGGCTTGATGCATTCCCTCGTGTTTGGCCTGCTGAATTCCCTCGTGTTTGACCTGCTGCATTCCCTCGTGTTTGGCGATGCATTCCCTCGTGTTTGGCTTGATGCATTCCCTCGTGTTTGGCTTGATGCATTCCCTCGTGTTTGGCCTGCTGGATTCCCTCGTGTTTGACCTGCTGCATTCCCTCGTGTTTGACCTGCTGCATTCCCTCGTGTTTGACCTGCTGCATTCCCTCGTGTTTGGCCTGTTGCATTCCCTCGTGTTTGGCCTGTTGCATTCCCAGGTGTTTGACCTGTTGCATTCCCTCGTGTTTAGCTTGATGCATTGCCTCGTGTTTGGCCTGATGCATTCCCACGTGTTTAGCCTGCTGCATTCCCTCGTGTTTGACCTGCTGCATTCCCTCGTGTTTGGCCTGTTGCATTCCCTCGTGTTTGACCTGCTACATTCCCTCATGTTTGGCTTGATGCATTCCCTCGTGTTTGGCCTCCTGCATTCCCTCGTGTTTGGCCTGTTGCATTCCCTCGAGTTTGGCGATGCATTCCCTCGTGTTTGGCCTGCTGCATTCCCTGGTGTTTGGCATGCTGCATTCCCTGGTGTTTGGCATGCTGCATTCCCTCGTGTTTGGCATGCTGCATTCCCTCATGTTTGGCTTGATGCATTCCCTCGTGTTTGGCTTGATGCATTCCCTCGTGTTTGGCTTGATGCATTCCCTCCTGTTTGGCTTGATGCATTCCCTCGTGTTTGGCTTGATGCATTCCCTCGTGTTTGGCTTGATGCATTCCCTCGTGTTTGGCCTGTTGCATTCCCTCGTGTTTGGACTGCTGCATTCCCTCGTGTTTGGCTTGATGCATTCCCTCGTGTTTGGCCTGCTGCATTCCCTCGTGTTTGACCTGCTGCATTCCCTCGTGTTTGACCTGCTGCATTCCCTCGTGTTTGACCTGCTGCATTCCCTCGTGTTTGGCTTGATGCATTCCCTCGTGTTTGGTTTGATGCATTCCCTCGTGTTTGGCTTGATGCATTCCCTCGTGTTTGGCCTGCTGCATTCCCTCGTGTTTGACCTGCTGCATTCCCTCGTGTTTGACCTGCTGCATTCCCTCGTGTTTGACCTGCTGCATTCCCTCGTGTTTGGCTTGATGCATTCCCTCGTGTTTGGCTTGATGCATTCCCTCGTGTTTGGCTTGATGCATTCCCTCGTGTTTGGCCTGTTGCATTCCCTCGTGTTTGGCCTGTTGCATTCCCTCGTGTTTGACCTGTTGCATTCCCTCGTGTTTAGCTTGATGCATTACCTCACGTTTGGCCTGCTGCATTCCCTCACGTTTGGCCTGCTGCATTCCCTCGTGTTTGGCCTCCTGCATTCCCTCGTGTTCGGCCTGCTGCATTCCCTCGTGTTTGACCTGTTGCATTCCCTCGTGTTTGGCCTGCTGCATTCCATCGTGTTTGACCTGCTGCATTCCCTCGTGTTTGGCCTGCTGCATTCTCTCGTGTTTGACCTGCTGCATTCCCTCGTGTTTGACCTGCTGCATTCCCTCGTGTTTGACCTGCTGCATTCCCTCGTGTTTGACCTGCTGCATTCCCTCGTGTTTGGCTTGATGCATTCCCTCGTGTTTGGCCTGTTGCATTCCCTCGTGTTTGGCATGTTGCATTCCCTCGTTGTTTTCGGCCTGTTGCATTCCCTCGTGTTTAGCTTGATGCATTCCCTCGTGTTTGGCCTGATGCATTCCCTCGTGTTTGGCCTCCTGCATTCCCTCGTGTTTGACCTGCTGCATTCCCTCATGTTTGGCTTGATGCATTCCCTCGTGTTTGGACTGTGCATTCCCTCATGTTTGGCTTGATGCATTCCCTCATGTTTGGCTTGATGCATTCCCTCGTGTTTGGCCTGCTGCATTCCCTCGTGTTTGACCTGCTGCATTCCCTCGTGTTTTACCTGTTGCATTCCCTCGTGTTTAGCTTGATGCATTCCCTCGTGTTTGGCCTCCTGCATTCCCTCGTGTTTGGCCTGCTGCATTCCCTCGTGTTTGACCTGCTGCATTCCCTCGTGTTTGGACTGCAGCATTCCCTCATGTTTGGCTTGATGCATTCCCTCGTGTTTGGCCTGCTGAATTCCCTTGTGTTTGACCTGCTGCATTCCCTCGTGTTTGACCTGCTGCATTCTCTCGTGTTTGGCTTGATGCATTCCCTCGTGTTTGGACTGTTGCATTCCCTCGTGTTTGGCCTGTTGCATTCCCTCGTCTTTGGCATGTTGCATTCCCTCGTTGTTTTCGGCCTGTTGCATTCCCTCGTGTTTAGCTTGATGCATTCCCTCGTGTTTGGCCTCCTGCATTCCCTCGTGTTTGACCTGCTGCATTCCCTCATGTTTGGCTTGATGCATTCCCTCGTGTTTGGACTGTGTTCATTCCCTCATGTTTGGCTTGATGCATTCCCTCGTGTTTGGCCTGCTGCATTCCCTCGTGTTTGACCTGCTGCATTCCCTCGTGTTTGACCTGCTGCATTCCCTCGTGTTTGACCTGTTGCATTCCCTCGTGTTTAGCTTGATGCATTCCCTCGTGTTTGGCCTCCTGCATTCCCTCGTGTTTGGCCTGCTGCATTCCCTCGTGTTTGACCTGCTGCATTCCCTCGTGTTTGACTTGCTGCATTCCCTCGTGTTTGGCCTGCTGCATTCTCTCGTGTTTGACCTGCTACATTCCCTCATGTTTGGCTTGATGCATTCCCTCGTGTTTGGCTTGATGCATTCCCTCGTGTTTGGCTTGATGCATTCCCTCGTGTTTGGCGATGCATTCCCTCGTGTTTGGCTTGATGCATTCCCTCGTGTTTGGCCTGCTGCATTCCCTCGAGTTTGGCGATGCATTCCCTCGAGTTTGGCGATGCATTCCCTCGTGTTTGGCCTGCTGCATTCCCTCGTGTTTGACCTGCTGCATTCCTTCGTGTTTGGCTTGATGCATTCCCTCGTGTTTGACCTGCTGCATTCCCTCGTGTTTGGCCTGCTGCATTCTCTCGTGTTTAGCGATGCATTCCCTCGTGTTTGACCTGCTGCATTCTCTCGTGTTTGTGACACTGAGGACACTTCCCTACGCGACACCCCCTTCCTGCTCCATTGGGCCGGAGAGAGCTTCTCCCACCCGTACGAGGAATCGACGGTCTCGCAAAAATTCAGATATAATGATTGGGAGGCGTCCCCTCGCCCCCATCGTGTGGAGAGTCTCCATGATACCGTATCGCATTGCGGTATCATAGGCCTTCTCCAGATCGAAAAAGACCGTGGCGTAGTGCTGTCTAAAAAGGAAGGCCTCGCAGACGGCATTTTCCAGTCGGAGCAGAGCATCCGATGTGGAGTGGAACTTGCGAAAGCTGCACTGTGCAGAAGACAGATGGCCTCTGCTGTCCAGAAAAAGAAAGTTAATCTAACATTTACCAATTTCTCCATCAACTTACACACGCAGGAAGTTAGGGAGAATGGGCGGAAAGCGAGCACAGTGGCAATTCGCCAGGAATCTGGGAGGATACCCACACCCAGATCCCGTTGAACAAATCTAGCAGATAGGCCATGCCTCGCTCACCCAGGTGTCGAAGCATGGCGTAAGGGACATCGTCCGGACCATGGGCGGTGTCCGCGCACGAAGCAAGAGCGGAACGCAACTCAATCAGAGTAAACGCGTCGTTGAAGGCTTCTCCGCCTCTGGAAATAAAGTCCAGTTGGCGGCCTTCCGCGACATCACGACGCGCATTGAATGCTGGCGGAGCAACATCCCGGCTAGAGAATGCGGATAAAGAGGTCGCGAAGGATTTCGCCACGGACGCGGGGTCCGAGATTACGGTCCCATTCTCCTGGAGAACTTGCCCAGAATCCTTTTGACCCTTTTCCACACCTCTGCTAGAGGGGTCTTTCCCGTTAAGTAAAGACACGTAATCCGGCCAAGAAGAGCGGCGGTCGTGCTTCGAAATATACCGGAACCTAGCCCTAGGTCGACGAAATTCAAAGGAACGGCGCTTATAGCGCATGTACGCATAACGCTTCTGTTTCAGGACCGTCTCACTCTTGGCTGACCACCACGGGAGCGATCGGCGTGCAAAACGGTCAGACATTCGAGGAATAGTAGCTAGGCCCTCGGCGATGAGGCTGCTGGAGAAGAACTCAATGGCCTCATCTACCGACATAAACCCCTCAACTAAGACAGAGAAATCAGTCATTTCCTCAAATGTGGACCACTGGGGAGGGCTCTCGGGCTGCAGCGGCCCAGAAAATGATATTTGAATGGGAAAGTGATCACTACCATGGAGGTCATCGACCACCCCCGACCAAAAATCAGGCTGTGCATCCGGGGAGCACAAAGAAAGATCGATGCAGGAAAATGAAGCAGTCTCGGGCAGTGATGCGTAAACTCATCCACATTTAGGACACCCATCTCTAGCTCGACAAAGACCTGATCCCTGGGATAAATCGAGTAGTCTCCCGTTCAAGTCCCCGTGCAAGAGAAAGGGCATCGGCAACCATGCCACGACGCGGCGCAAGTCCCCCGCGTCGAAGCCGGATGACGGTTGAATGTACACGGAAATAACAGTATACCTCCTATCCAGGTGCAGCGGCACAGCTACTGCCCAAAAGGAGGTATCTAAAGCAAAGAGAAGAACGGAGACATCATGGCGGGTGTAAATTGCGCAACCTTCCGCCAAGCCCCCATCCCATGGTGGCGAGATCGCAAAAAACCTTATACCCCGAGAAGGTGGGCAGGGGACACGCGCCCAGCATGGTCTCATGCAAAAAGATAGCTAACGGGGATCAGGAGGAGACGAGCCCCCGCAGCTCCTCCCAGCTGGCCCCGAGTCCGAGGCAAATCAAATATGTCCTCCAGGCCTAGCTCGGAGGAGAGCCGGAGCCCTTTTCGAATTAAAGACCCTCACGGGGGAATGGCCGTACGCTTCCCGGAAGCAAAACTCCGGGCACTGATGTCGCCTTCAAGGTCTTATCAGGCAAGGTTGGGCTCGCCATACGAGTCTTTTCCTCCCTCGCCTCGAAACTTTAGGCTTCGGAGCCGGGGGTCCCTCTTTTGGAAGATCTACTGTCTCCGACCCACCCAGTCTACCACTGGGTGTGGGCGAAAGAATGAAGCTCCTTTAGTGCTGTCCTCATTTTGTGGAGCAGCTTTAGGAAACCCGGAAGATGGCCTCACGACCAACTTCAGGGGGGGTTGCCTCCTATGAGTCTAACGAATCGGTGGAGGCGCGCGACCGTTTCGCCTTACGGGGAACGGTCACGCTGGGGAAAGAAGGGCAACCGTGGTTTTAGCCGGGGTTAGTTGTGAACTCTTTATGCCGCCAGCTCTACCAGGGAAACGCCCGTGGTTGGTTGAACCTGCAGAAGGGTTCTGAATGGGCGCGGAAACGACCATGCTCGCAGGCCTGGAGGGGCCAGGAGAAGAGGATGTATTTCTTAACATCGAGGCATAAGACGTCCCAGGCAGCGCCGGACGTGCCAGGACAAAATGCTTAGCCTCGCAAAATGAGAAACGATCCTGGCCCTGAAAGGCCAGGATTTCCTTTACAAGGAGATACGCACCACATTACTTCGAAGAAGCAAGGAGAGGAGAGTTCTCTCTTTTCCTTGTGGATCCTCGGAGGCCCGAGCCATCTGAGGAAAAGCTTGCACAGGGGCGGACTCGGGTTCTGTGCTTGGCATCGAGCCCGGTTTTGACCCCATGGATGATTCTAGAGCAGGCCCGGGTAACCTTTAGCACGCGTGCCAAACGTGGCACGCCAACGGCTTCTTACCGGCACGCGAAGCCAAATGCTTACCTCAAGAAAACTAAGTAAATGTGTCCCCAACTTCTTTTATATAGCAACCGCATTGTGTACAATCTCTTATAAATTATCTGTTATCACTGATGCAGAAGCAGAAGTCTCATTGATGGTAAATAAATAAAAACCACACTTTTTCTTCCTCTAGTTTGGATTTTGTTCTTTTCCTCTTAAAATCGTAAAGATTCAATTCTGTTTAATATAATATGTAATTTTTTAGGTAAAATAACTATCTTTTCCTTGTAATCGTTTGGCATCATATGTGTTTAAGAATGAATAAAAGAATATCTTTAATTTTAGGTCCTTTTATTGTGTTTTGGTCAATTATTGGCACGTGAGAAAATTTTATATCAAAGATTTGGCCAATTTTGGCACACCCACTTAAAAACGTTGCCCACCCCTGTTCTAGAGTCTGGGGCTGGATCACCTCAGGAACCATGTCCATATCTTGGGGGGCCTCCACATGGCCATCCGCCCCAAAGATATCACGGATCCCATTAGGGAAAGCATTCCTATCGTCTTCGGCCGGCGAACCGGAACCAATGGCAGAGGTGAGGGGGGCACGTACAGTGACCCCTTTTAGACTCTGCATGCACGAGTGCAGGACGTTAGGGGGCCCTGCCATCCTTTGCTCCCTTAAGGCGGTTGGCTCTATCGAGGCGCTCTCACTGGGAGCGGTCATTTTTGGGCCACCTGTGTGCTTTCTTGGCAGTCCCCTTGGAAAGTAAAATGGGGAAATGACGCTAGTAGGAGGGAGTCGCCTTTAAGGGTGAGGAGTAAGCCTCCTCTCCGGTAAAAGAGGTTTGGAAGGTCCCCTGAAAAAGTACAGGAGCTGCCCGAGGGCGGCTCCGATGGTGGTAGAGGGAGTGTACTTTATAATTTCTCAACATTGGGCATGTTGCCCTCTTTGTAGCAGGAGACGCATACGCTAATCACCCGTGCAGTAGCACGGTCTGCGAGGGGTGAATAAGGCGCCGCCATTTGAGGAAATTCCTCCAGCCTAGTGGCCTGGCAGCCCATCAGCATTGGAGCTCCACCTTAGGCTCGGGGTAAAATTGATAGACTGTGAAAGGAGAGAGAAAGGGGATGTGAGGAAGGTGAGGGTGGGGTGAAGCAGGTTGTTAAAAACCCGCCACCTCGAACCGGAGCTCAGTGTTGAGGGGGCGTTCCCCCCTCCCCCCAGCTACGATCTGGGATGGTTGAGTGAGAAGAAATTGGTCGGAGTCTACCCTGTGAAATTAAAGGCCGACCAGAGAGAGTTGTGGGAAAAGTTGTAGAGAAAGTGAGGAAGGGGAAAAACACAGGCCGTCAGAAAGATGGAGAAAAGGGTAAGCTGGGGCCGGACGGGACGTTAAGTCACGTCAGCACGGCGGTCAGGAAGACAAATCGCCGCGCCCTTTACTGTGCGAAAGTGAGAAAAAAAGGGAAATAGGGATTAAAGAATTAAACCTATATACGGGGCAAGAAGAATACCCAGTGTGTCTTCCGTCAAGTGTAGTAAAATTTGACTAAGCCCTGATCGGGGTCAGTTCGCCCGGAGAGCCGTGTAACCGAATGTAGTGGGGAGCGTTATCGCAATAACGCTAATGGGCGGGTCTGTCGCGGACTTCTTCCTGCCATGCCAGGAGTGGCGTTGGTGAGCGCCAACCATACCAAAGGGAAAAGCGACTAAGCATCATGTAGTGGAGAAAGCAATGGTGTTTTTATCCCAATAAATAAATATGACAAAGAAACCAAGTTGTGTAAGGTTAATGTATTTTGTTTAAAGAGCCCATCTGGCCACTGGTTATTGCGGCCAAAGTCGTCGTACTCACGCTACAGCCTAATACAAAGCTAGATTAGAAAAAAAAGAAGCAAAAACAAAGTAACGAAAATAGAAAAAAGGCAAAGAAATGAGCAAAATACAAACAAAATAAGCAAAAAGGCAAGAAGAAGGAAGCATGCTCCGGTGTAGGGGAAAGCCCGCCTCTCCCCGGCGCAGGAACATACGACCTACAACAGTCAAATAAGATGGAAGAGGCCAGCCTACTCCAAAAAGTCAGATAGTCCACAAGTCGGTATACACCAACCGGGCCCCGAGTAAAAGGGACAAACGATAGCAACCCCGCTCGTCCCGGTACAGGTAGCGTGCGCGAAGATTGTCCAGAATGGAACATTCAACAAGAATGTGCCGAGCAGTTTGGGAGACAACGCAGTCTTCACAGTAGGGCGCAGGCGAGCGCTCCATCAAATGGCGGTGCGTTGCGTTCCGCAAGTGTGTCCAATTCGGAGACGACGGAAAGCAACCAGAAGCCGTCGCGGGATTGGGTGGGTAGGTCCATTGAAACAATCGCAGCGCAACGGCACGCAACTTTAAGTTCCCCTTGGCCGTTTCCAATCGTCTTTGCCAGCATCCCGGAGGGCTGATTTGATTCCTGCCATGTAGTCGGTGTGAGGAAGAGTGAAACGCCGATCTGGTCGCCCAGTCCTCGCAGACTCTTTGGCGCCCTCATTCCCCGCAGATATCTCGTGTCCATGAACCCAGAAGAAAATAATCTCGACATCCACCCGGCTCGCGGTAACCGTGGCCACACGGATACCGCGAACCAGGGGGTGTGGATATTCTAATGCCCCGAGAGCAATCAGGGTACTTTGTGAGTGGCTAAAGATCACAATCCGGCGTCCGAGTCGGGTATGACGAGTTATCTCCCGTACCGAGCGGTGTATTGCAACCAGCTCGGCCGAGTGCACCACTTCCAGGCGAAGCCATTTTAACAACAAGGGGGGGGTCGGGGTGGAGCCGTGGATGGCAGCAGAAGTACACCACCATATTCTGAGCCAAGGAAAACTGAAATCTGTGGGATTAGGCATAGCGTGAGATGAGGTCCTATGCCTGTTGGAGTCGACGCTCCAGAGCTGGCGTCTGGGGTGCAGAAAAAGATATCAAAAGGTGGTTTGCGTAGAGCGTAGCGAGAACATCTTCCAGTAGCACCGAGGTGATACCGTTGATGTTCACGATTAAAGTGCGACACTGAGGACACTTCCCTGCCGGACACCTTCTTCCTGATCCAGTGAGCCAGGAAGGGCTCCTCCCTAGCTGTACGCGGAATCGACGATCTCGCAAAAACTTAGAAATAGAGATTGGAAGACGTCGCAACTCCGTCATGCGGTATCATAGGCATTCTCCAGATCGAAAACACCGTGGTGTAGCGCTGTCTACGAAGACGTCACAGACGGCATTTTACAGTAGGAGCAGAGCATCCGACATGGAATAAAACGTGCGGAAGATAGTTGGCCTCCGCTGTCCTGGAAAAAGATTGTGATAGAACGGTCTGAGGCCGCTTTGATTCAGCCTCTATCACATGTTAAAACACATGCTTACCCACGTGTATCCTGCGAGAGGAAGCAGAAGGCGCGTTATCGCCCATCATAGCCAATGTTTAATCAAGGAGGTTCACTCCCCCGTTTCGCCTCCATGCGTCGATCTCGCCAGATTGAATTAGGCTTATGGGCAGATAAGATATTTTCCCAGGCGCCACCGGGACATTCCCTCGAAGTCCCACACACAATTGTCCCCTACGCCATGGGGTTGGCTCCGGCTATTTATACCATAGCTTTTCCCAATTGAAGCAAATCCAGATTATCTTCGCGAGGCATCAAGCCGATCCGGTCACCCTTGTGCACCTAGGAACTCTGCCGAGAAACCCCTTATAGTCCAGAAGAGGACAATATCTCTTGAGTGCCAAGGTTCGTGCCCTTCGAGACGACAAGTCAACAAGGCCCCCCCCTGTTGTTCAGAAAGAGAACAAAATTAGAACACCCATTGTTCTTTGAGGGTTCTCACCCCCTCCCCCTTGTTGTTCAGAAAAAGAACAACAAAAGAACAGCCATTGTTCTTCAAGCCCGTTCATCAAGAAACGGTTCTCGTTCCCAAAACATCACGTCAGGATAATTTAATTCCCCTTTTTTAACGTTCTTCAAGAGAACGCTTGGTTACAACAATAACCTCCATTGTTCATCTAGAACATCTCCAATATTCTGTCACAAGGATCAGCCGTACTTCCGAGCCCCACTTCGCTCTCACTCCTCGAAGACAGTCCTTCCCCTTCGTTAAGGACAACCCCCCGAAGAACCTCTTCTCCTGGAAATCGCCAGTTGGACCGAAGATTCCCCATCGCCTTCCTCTGCACGACAACCTTGTAATCCCCGTTTATGTAAACATTTTCCGTGTGTTGTTTGATAGTTTATTTAATGAAACTATTTTATTAATGGTAGCCATATTATTTATCGTTGTGCTCCGTTCCACTTCTTAAGTATATTGAAGATAAATAAGCCTCTCCAGGCACCCCCCCTTTTGAAATAACCTCGGTCAATCAGATTACCACGCACACGAAATATAGAATAATTCCCTCAACGAATAGTTATATAGTATATCGTCGGGAGCCTATTTTACGACAAAGACGAAGTCCAACATTTACTAATTTCTCCATTAAATTGCACCCGCAGGAGGTTCAAGAGATTGGCTGGAAACCGAGTGGGTGTTGAGCGATCTCTCTCCAGTTTGCGAAAAGTGAGAAGTAGCGATTCGTCAGGAGTCTGGAAGGATACCCTCTGTCCTGGTCCGTACCAGGGGCGGAGTCCGCGCACGAGGCAAGAGCGGAACGCAACTCACTCAATGTAAACATGTCGTTGAAGGGTTCCCCGGTTCGGGAGGTGAAGTCTAGTCGGCAGCCTTCAGCGATATCACGACATGCATTGAATGCTAGAGAATGCGGAGAAAGCGGTCGCGAAGGACTCTGCCACGGACAGGGGGTCCGAGATTGCAGTTTCATTCTCTTAGAGGACGGAGGGGAGTCCTGCGAGAGAACTTGCCTCGAATCCTTTTGACTCGCTTCAACACCTCTGCTAGAGGGGTCTTCCCGTTAAGCGAAGGCACGTATGCCCGCCAGGAAGAGAGGCGGGCGTGCTTCGAAACATATCGGAACCTCCATGGCTCCTTCCTCAATCCAGATCTTGTTGAACAAATCTAACAGAAAGGCCATGCCTCGCTCACCCAGGTATTAAGCATGGCATATGGGACATTGTCCGAACCAGGGGCGGTGTCCGCACACGAAGCGAGAACGGAGCACAACTCACTCAATGTAATCATGTCATTTGAGGGTTCTCTGCCTCTGGAGGTAAAGTCTAGTCGGTGGCCTTCAGCGATATCACGACATGCATTGAATGCTAAAATGGGAAAAAAGCAGTCCCTCGGCCAGTTGCTGTGTCCTATGGCGTTCTTTCGTATCTACCTACTCTCTCCTTTCATTTCTATCCTGATGACAAGCAAATATTTTTCTCCTCCTCCCCAAACTCGTTTGCCGTGACCGTCACTAATCTTTTATCTGCATGACACCATTATCTCAAGTATTCGGATAACTTCCTCAAACTTAACCATGAGAAAACTGAAGTTTTTTTAATGGACACCTTAGCAGATGTCGCTCGCTGTAAAAATGTAGCCCTCTCTCTCAGAGTAGGTAGTTTTCCGATCGCGTTTTATGACAACGTTAGAAACCTGGATGTTTCCTTTGACAGTCAACTTGATTTCAAATCGCAGGCTGCCAATATCAGCAAATCACCTCTCTGCTTTCTCCGTAACCTAGGTCGAATCCTGTTACACTTTGACCGAAACAGTTTCGAGATAGCCATCCATGCATTTGTTACCTCTCGCCTTGATTACTGTAACTCTCTTCTCATTGGGTACCCCAACATGACAATACATCCCAATCAACTTGTCCAGAACTTTGCGGCTAGCTCTCCTCAGCCGGGGATGGTTCTCTCATGCCACATCCCCGCTCCGGGAACTACAATTGGTTAACCATTAAATTTAGAATTACTTTTAAAGTCATCGTCCTCACATCTAAAATCTTAAACTCCCTACCCGTCCTCCACACTGTGTGTACAGACACACAAAAAAGAGCATCGTTGTGAAGTGCCCTCCTGCTTTCGATCCATCGCACTCCTCTCTGCTGCAGTGATCGTGCCTTATGTGTAGTTTCCCCTAAGCTGAGGAATCGTCTGCCTGCTGTCATACGCTCCTCTTCCTCACCTGGCACTTTCAAGGGGCTCTGAAAACCAGTCTTCTGTCAGGCGTTTCCCTAGTCGAAGGGCGGGGGCCCAGCGAAGGCTTCCAGGTCTTGAAGGGCACCATATATAACCTATTATTATTAATACCAGGGGCACTGTGCCGTTAAGAGAGGTCCGCACCCCCCGTTGCCAGATGTAATACTACACGTGGGCAACTTTCGGAAATAGAAACGATGAAGGGTTTATACAGCAGCTAGTCTCACCAACTCATGCGAGGAAGTTCTCGTCTTCAAGACGACGGTGTCTCTTCCACCAACGAAAGGCGGATGACGCAAGATAGTAGTAGAATGGAGGTCATTGCATGGCAATAACCATAGAACATAAAAACTCAATCTGCTCAGTCAAGATAGGAGTAGAAAGGAGTTCATTGCATGGCAATAATCATAGAATATAAAAACTCAATCTGCTCAGTCAAGATAGTAGTAGAATGGAGGTCAATGCTTGGCAATAACCATAGAACATAAAAACTCAATCTGCTCAGTCAAGATAGGAGTGGAATGGAGTTCATTGCAAGGCAATAATCATAGAATATAAAAACTCAATCTGCTCAGTCAAGATAGTAGTAGTATGGAGTTCATTGCATGGCAATAACCATAGAACATAAAAACTCAATCTGCTCAGTCAAGATAGTAGTAGAATGGAGTTCATTGCATGGCAATAATCATAGAATATAAAACTCAATCTGCTCAGTCAAGATAGTAGTAGTATGGAGTTCATTGCATGGCAATAACCATAGAACATAAAAACTCAATCTGCTCAGTCAAGATAGTAGTAGAATGGAGTTCATTGCATGGCAATAATCATAGAATATAAAAACTCAATCTGCTCAGTCTGACCTTCTCGGATAAGTACTGCTCATAAATGACGTCAGCTTCAGCTTTGTGGGCGGAGAGATCGTGAGGGGAAAAGTGGTTGTGACACACGCCAGGCATCGTCAGCGAATCGCTCTTTTGTTGTAGGTTTTGAATCCTTTCTAACTCGAGGGCGCACAGTCTTTCACACACGGACGTCTTCCAGCCTAACAAAAACAACCAGTTATTACTAAAATAGAACCCTTTGATTCCTCCCTTCTACTCGAATTTAAAGCGCAATATCAACGAGGACTTATCACTCAGAAAGTTTTTAAGGAGAGATTTGCAAAGAAAGTGTTGGAAGTGAAAATGTGTGGAAGATATAAAGCCGAAAATCGTCCGGCAGGCATTGAGGCCAGGAGGGCACACAATCCTTCAGATGTAGGTGACATTCTCTCCCAGGAGGGTGAACCAGCCTCCACTATCCTGGAAATAAGAGGCTGTTAAAGATAATATCGGAAAAAAAAGGATCAAAATGAAAATGCCTAGAATGAATAAAGTTCGGGTCGCCTCAATCTAACCTGAGACTGCCGGGAACACTGGGGGCAGAAGGGCTTGCCAGTCCTCCAGTTGCAAGGTGTAAAGGTCTTCCTCTTGCGAGGCACAACCCAGCGAAAATAAGTCTTTGGTACCAAAGACAGAGAAAATCCAGATTACCAATGAGGAGGATTGACTTCTTGAAGATCAGAAAATGAAAGTGGCAGCCATTAATATGGGAATGGACTAACTGTAAAAGAACCAATAAAGGCAAACAAAAGCCCCCCAAAAAAACAAATTGAAAAAAAAAGATTGAGTGTGATGTGAGTAAATAGAATCGGTGTTAAAAGAAAAAAAAATACATTAAATACTTGGTTTTTTTTTCTTGCTTTCAGGAGGTACACAGCCTGTAGTAAATTAAGAACCATTCGGTACTATGTAAAATAGCAATAATAGGTGATAGTATTATTAAGATAAAATATAAAAGCATAAAATTTGTAGGAGGCAAAGAAAAACTGATCAAGATAACCCTAAGCTTTGATTAATCCTACTCTTGCTTTGGAGTTCAACCATTTACCGATGCAGAGTTGAGTTTCTGTAATGTATGGGATAGAGCTAAATCCAAACAAGCAAAGCGAAAAGATAATGAATGAATGGTACATAAAAGGCGAATGCTGCGTAGGTCCAAGTGGACAAACTCGCAGCCAAGGGAAAAGATAAATTCACTATTATATTTATAAGGACTGTTACAATATTAGTGATAAATTATCTTTGCCACAAATGTAATGGGAAAAGGAAAGATGAGTGGAAGGAACGACGAATGAGACAGCGTTTTGATTTCCTTCTAGGGATTGAGTTAGTGCGATAAATTTAGCTACAGCCTAAGATTTATCAATTACTTGCGATTTAATAGACTTGAATTTAGAGTGAAAATAAGACCTAACTGTGTGAAGGATTATGTGAAGATTAATAGTGGAACTCTAAGAGGCACTTCTCACCCTCAATAACATTTTATTCAATTGTACATACCGAAAGAAAATGAATACACGTATAAGTATTATACTCTGAATAACCTTTCCCTGCGAGGTTAGGTAGACCTTACACAGGTCATCAGAAGGACAATACAGTTAGGGGAGGGGGGAGCTTTTGGTTTCATTTAACTTCAGAGTTCTTGACAAGTGGAAGTATGCTCGTCAAAAGGTGTTTCTGAACCTGCTTTCTTCCTTGTCAACTACGCCTCTTCGACACCTTAACGTGATTTCTTATGTATGAAATGGCCAAAGAGGCTGGGCGGGAGGAGCAAACCTTTGTATCCGTTAATTGCGCTGGCTTTGAATTGGGTTAAGGGATTTTCCAGCTGGAACTTTGCTTTCAGTGGCATACTCTCTTTTCTATTCCCAAATTCTTTAGCTAATCTCCTCATTTTTTCCATCCAATAGAATTGATGTGTACCAAAATACAGTTTTGAGCCCATGTAGTTATTAGACCGACGACTCGGTGTCTCCTGCAACACTCCACAATGGCTGGTCGTCTTAGACCACCTTGCCACCAACCCAACTATGGAGTGCCAAGATAGTGGGCTGAAGAATGCACACCCCCTTCCCACTCTAAGCCTCTTTTGTGCAAGTTTCTCTCTATGCCCAACTTATTCTTTTTAAGGGCATGGAGTGACGTCATCGCCGAAATCGACGGACAACTAACTGCACTGCAAATTAAGTGAAAAGGATTTTGTAGCTGCTCTTCCAGAAAAATCGACGAGAAGAAAAGTACTCAAGAAAAAGCACTTGCAAAGAAATAGTATTAAATTCTTAAGGAAATTATTCTTGTTTTCGACGAATGAGCAAGAAAAATAAGTGGTTTTAACTTACATTCGATATTAAGATAAAGATTGACATAATGTTGACAGTCAATTGAAGCCATGTAGTTTAGGAAGTGATCGAGGGTCAAGCTGTTCTTCAAAATGGCCTCCAATGGCAACTGGAACAATTTTCCTTTTACAATATCTCTGTAATCGATGTTGAGCGGAAGCCCTAAAATAAAAGGAGTGAAGAATGTTCAAAAGCTTAAAACTGTTATCAAAATAACCCAGCAAGTTTCCAGATTTACGGCCCCTACTTGTGTGCGATGAACCAAACTACTAATTATGAGCTGTAACATAATTGTCAATACTACAGCTGTCACCGCCTTAGGAGATGGCACACCAAACCACAAGGTAGCCGCCCATTTATGTCTTATTAAGCACAAATTTACCCATTATTTTATTGCCGTCACATTAGCGCTTCATGAATGGGATATTATGTGTCAAAGCATCTTGTCCAGGCTCAATAATCGCCCATTTTGGGAAACATTAATCAAGATTTTGTTTTCACTGTGGTAGCCCATCTAGCGACTGCCTGCTTGGGCATAAGTCGCCGTACGCAACACAGCCTACTACTAGCTATATTAGAAAAGACATAACAATATGTAACTAACAAATAACAACGATAAAAAAAGAACAAGAGCCAACCCCCCAAAAAACTAGAAAAAGCTAAAGGAGAAGTAAGCATGCTCCAGCGTTGGGGATAGGCCCACCTCACTTCGGCGCAGGAACGTGCGACCTACAAAAGGAAACATACAAAAAAGGTTAAATAAAATGGAGGAGGCAAGCCTCTTCCAAAAAGTCGTAAAGTCCACGAGTCAGTATGGACGAACCCGTCCCGAGTATAAGGGACAAGCGGTAGCGACCCCGCTCATCCCTGTAGCGGGACAGGTAACGTGCGCGAAGATCACCCAGAGTGGGACATTCAATTCGAATGTGCCGAACAGTCTGGTGGACAACGCAGTCGTCACAATAAGGCGCTGGCGAGCACTCCATCAAATGGCGGTAGGTCCTGTGAGTGTGTCCAATTGGGAGACGACAAAAAGCAACCTGACCTGAAGCCGTCGCGGCATTAGGGGGTAGGTCCATGGGAAGAGTCGCGGCGCAATGGCACGCAACTTTAGGTTCCCCTCGACCGTCTCCCATCTTCTTTGCCAAGCAGCCCGAAGAGCTGCCCGTATTCCTGCCAAGTAGTCGGTGTGAGGAAGAACGAAACGCTGGTCTGGTCGTCCAGTCCTCGCGGACTCTTTGACGCCCTCATTCCCCGCAATTCCTTCATGTCCAGGAACCCAGCAGAAGATAATCTCGACACCCGCCCAGCTCACCAAAACAGTGGCGTCACGAATATCGCGAACCAGAGGATGAGGAGATTCCAAAGCCTCTAAAGCACTCGGGGCGCTTTGTGAGTCGCTATAGATCACAATCCGGTCTCCGAACCGGGCAAGTCGCGTTATCTCCCGTACCGAGCGGTGTATTGCAACCAGCTCGGCCGTGAAGACAGACGCAGCGCCTGGCAGAGCCCTGCTGACTTCAAACAGAGGGGATACAGCGTGGAAACCGGCCCCTTCTTGGGACTTGGAGCCATCCGCATACACTGGCACGGTTCCAGCTTGAATCGAAGTGTGCTCCAAAATGTCTGAACGCAGTACTCCTCTCGGCGCTGTAGAAGCTTTGAGAGCGAGTTTCCTGGCCCTAAACCCCTTTAGGGTTGGGTATGACTGGCGTCTCTCGGCGGCATAGGCACCATCGAGATCAGCTGCGGATGCAGTGAGAGCTGTTGGCGACTGAGGGAGGCGCCGGGCTCGCGCGTACAGGCGAGTGATGCACTGCACGCGGCGCAGAGCGAGTGGCATCTCCCCAGCATCGACCAACAGGCTCTCAATGGAAAAAGTGCGGAAGGCACCGGTCGCAAGGCGAAGGCCGGTGTGGTGGATCGAATCGACCTTCCGCAATAAACGCTCGGCTGCGGATGCATAAAACTCGCATCCGTAGTCGAGCTACGAGCTAACAAAGGATCGATAAAAAGTAAGGCAGTAGCTCTATCAGCGGAACGAAAAATATCTATGGCGCAGGTACAAGAGACCCAAGGATGCAAATATGAGCCTCCCAGGTGAGGCGGCGGTCAAATACAAGACCAAGGAAACGGTGCGAGTCACCACTTCCAGGCGAACCCCATTTAGAAACAAGTCTGGGTCAGGGTGAGGCCGTGTATGCTTCTCTCCCCGCGAGGTTAGGTAGATCTTACACAGGGCATCACACGCAGCCAAGCACAACACAGTTATATTTCCTCTCTCTTCTTCCCAGCACAACGCAGACTCTTCTCATCTGTGCCAAGGAATCCTGCTGATGGTTGGTAGTACCCACATACCCCTGACGCGACACAGGTTCCCTTCATTCTGGTGGAACGAAGCTTCATAACTGATCACTAGTTGTGTCAAAAACAAGATACTATGTAATCTAAAAGGAGAACATGACCAAAGGTAAAATACTAATCATCATCAACCGTTTTCCCACGTAAGGTGGGTGCGCATCATCGCCTCCATACCTTATCAAGCAGAAAACCACCTATTCTTCCTCTAGGTCCTGTTATAGCGCCTCGTCCGCCATGGGTTATCCCTCTATGTTCGTCTCACATAATGTAAGCATTTTCATTTTCTATTTTAATAACAACCACTCTCCCCCCGTCTTTCCCTCGTAAGGGTGCATCCCAGGGTAAAAGGCCCCCAAACGTCTCCTCCCAGAGGAAGGGAAAAGGTTAATAAAGGTTAGTCTACGGTTCTTTTACCCATGGAATCCGTTTCTGTCCCTTTCCCGAGTCGGTTGACCCTGGCGTCGATCACTTGCCGCAAATAGTCGAGACTTCCGATTTGCTGTTTCACCTCCGTCCCCTCTAAGCGACCGCCAGAGTCCCGCGACCGCTGAAAAACACAAATTTGGCATCACTCGTCGCTGAAAATGGTGTCAATTGCGCGGCGGGCAAATCTAATAGAATGGACCCTTCCTAAACAAACACCCAATGATCCCCTCGCGATCACCCTTTGCGCTCTTCCTAAATACCCTTTGAGCCCTCCCCGAATTACCACTTAGCAATCCCTTAAATACAAACTGAGGCCTTCGCCAAGACTCGTTGAGCTCTCCTTGTCCTTTATCCAGACTCGACGCATCATCGCTTTAGACCTCGGTCTCCTTCCCTCCTCTGCCATCCAAACTCAGTCTCCGTCTCCCTCTCTGCCATCTGACCTCAGTCTCCGTCCCTCCTCTGCCATCTGACCTCAGTCTCCGTCCCTCCTCTGCCATCCGACCTCAGTCTTCGTCCCTACTCTGACATCATCCTGTTCCTTTACATTAAGCCGTTTGTCTGAGTGGGTCGCACTAAAAAGTCTTAATCAGTCGCCATATTTCTCTACCAGTAAAATGTAGGTAATCGCTCGCATTAATAGCGGACCCACTAAGTTAGAACCACGCTCTCTTAAAATAGTCCCATGAATGCATTTGATAGGGGCCGGTGATTTGCGGGTTATTTAACTCGTCAGCGGCCTTCCCCTATTTCACCTGTCCCGGTACTGGGACGAGCGGGGTCGCTGCCGCTTGTCCCTTGTGCTCGGGAGGAGTTCGTACACACTGACTTATGTACTTTTTGGAGGAGGCCGGCCTCCTCCACTTTATTTGACTGTTTGTTGTGGGTCGCATGCTCTTGCGCCGGGGAGGGCGAGCCTATCCTCGACGCTAGAGCGAGCTTCTTGTTACCTTTTTTCTTTTTAGCCTATGATCTTTTTATCCTTGGCATTAGCTATTTATTGGGGGGTTTTTTAATATAGCCTAGTTGAAGGCTGTAGTGAGTACGGCGACTTATGATGAGATTGCGGTCCCATCAACTTGCGCACACAGGAGGTTAGAGAGATTGGGCGGAATTTCTCCCCGGTTTGCGAAAGGCGAGCGCAGTAGCGATTCACCAGGAATCTGGCAAGACACCATCTACACAGATCCTGTTGAACAAATCTAACAGAAAGGCCGTGCCTCGTTAACCCAGGCGTCGAAGCATGGCGTTCGGGACATCGTCCGGACCAAGGGCGCTGTCTGAGCACAAAGCGAGAGCGGAGCGCAACTCACTCAGAGTAAACCATTAGTTGAAGGCTTCTCCGCTTCTGGAGATAAAGTCCAGTCGGCGACCTTCCGCGACATCACGACGCGCATTGAATGCTGGCGGAGCAGCATCTCGGCTAGAGAATGCGGACAAAGCAGTCGCGAAGGATTACGCCACGGACGGGGGGTCCTGCGAGAACTTGCCCCGAACCCTTTTGATTCGCTTCCACACCTCTGCTAGAGGGGTCTTCCCGTTAAGTGACGACACGAATACCCGCCAAGAGCGGCGGGCGTGCTTCGAAATATACCGGAACCTAGCCCTAGCCCGACGAAATTCAGCGACAGTGAAATCGTTCGGGCGGAGCTTATAGCGCAAGTAGGCATAACGCTTCTGTTTGAGGGCCGTCTCACACTCGGCTGACAACCACGGGAGAAAGGGCCTCGGTAACCGTGCCACGACAGGGCGGAAGTCCCCTGCGTAGAAGTCGGCTGACGGTGGAATCTACGCGGAAATAACAGTATACCTCGTATCCAGGTGCAACTGCACAGCTACTGCCTGAAAGGAGGTATCTAAGGCGAAGAGAAGAACAGAGACATCATGCCGGGCGTAAATCGCACATCTTTCCGCTCGGCCACCATCCCGTGGTGGTGGGGTCGCAAAAGCCTTATACCCGGGGAGGGTGGGCAGAGGGTACGCACCCAGTATGGTCTCCTGCAAAAAGATACCTAACTGTGAATGGGACGAGACGAGCCTACGCAACTCCTCCCAGTTGGCCTGGAGTCCGCGGCAATTTTATTAAAGGAATATGTCATCCAGGCATAGCTCGGAGATGCGGGGTTCCTCTTCGAAGAGAAGACCCTCATGGAAGTGGCCGTACGCTTCCCGGAGGCAGAACCCCGGGCGTTGTTGGCGGGACAATGGGCTGAAGGCTCTGTTGCCTTCGAGGACTTATCAGGGAAGGTTAGGCTCGCCATGCGAGTCTTTTCCTCCCTTCGCCTCAAAACCTTAGGCGAGCTGGGCGGCTTCGGAGACGGGAGAAGGGCTCTTTTGGAGGATCCACCGTCTCCGAGCCAGCCAGCCTACCACTGGGTGTGGGCAAAGGAGCCGAAGCTCCTTTAGTGATGTCCTCCTTTCGGGGGGCAGTTTTAAGAACGACGGAAGATGGCCTCACGACCCTCTTCAAGGATGTTGCCTCCTGTGAGTCTAACGACCCAGAAGCGCGGCCGTTTCGCCTTACGCAAAAACGGTCACGCTAGGGGAAGGGAGGGGGGCCCTAATTTTAGACTGCGTTGTTTGTGAACCCTTTGTGTCGCCAGCTTTACCAGCGGATCGCCCGGGGTGAGTGGAACCCGCAGAAGGGTTCCGAATGGGCGCAGAAACGACCGTGCTCGAAGGCCTGGAGGGGCCAGGAGCAGAGTGTGTCTTTCTCAACATTGAGGCATATGACGTCTCGGGCAGCGCCGGGCGCGCCAGAACCAAGTCCTTAACCTCGCGAAATGAGAGACGATCCTGAGCTTGAACCGCCAGGATTTCCTTCTCAAAAAGATACGCACCACATTGCTTCGAAAAAGCGGGGTGCGGCTCTCCGCAATTGACACACTTGGCCACACACGATTTGGACTTATCGTGTGCGGCCTTGGAGCAACTTAAACAGACTTCAGGTAACCCAGAATTTGCACGTTGACAGGAGCGATTAGTATGGCCGAAGCAGTGACAGTAATAGCACCTTTGCGGCAGTGGCACGAATGCCTTCACGCGGTAGCGATACCAACCGGCACGCACCGACTAGGGAGCTTGTCACAGTCGAACGTGACGAAGAGTGTACGGGTGGGTCTCGAGGAGCTTTCCTGTTTACTCATCACACGCTCGACCTTGACCACGCCATGGTCGGCCAGCTCTAAGGTGATGTCGTTTATGGAGTAGTCCACGAGTTCCTTCGCATAATTTACTCCTTTCACAAAGTTCATGGTAGAGTGCAGCGTCACACTCACAGGAGTGCCATCAAGTATCCGATGGGCACTAATCATGGCCGCCTCGGAGGGATTCGACGCATTCGCCAAAAGGCTCCCGTCCGAGAAACTGGTCACCTTCGTCCCTCTACCAATCACACTAGCTAGATTTCTCCTCTGATGGATCATGTTACCCTTAGCTAACATGTTGCCATCAGTGGAGCGAATAACGAGGAAACGCTTGAAGCCAGCGACTCTAAAACGCCACGTACCCTCTGAATTACGGGCCCCGACGTAATCGAGACTCCGCTCTGGGTTGGTTGCTTACCGAAACAGCAACGGCCCCAGCGGAAGGAGAGGAGCCCAGAGTCTTCATCTTTTTCATTTTAGGAGAGGAGGGCGGGGAATGAACCTACTTCTCCCTTCCGCTGGCAGGAGCCCCCAGGCCAGATGGACCGGCCTCAGCAAGATCCTTCTCTGAGATGGAAAAGGTCTT
The DNA here is from genome assembly GCA_963969495.1 of Ceratothoa steindachneri. Lineage (NCBI taxonomy): Eukaryota > Metazoa > Arthropoda > Malacostraca > Isopoda > Cymothoidae > Ceratothoa > Ceratothoa steindachneri. The sequence goes on from OZ018319.1 coordinate 217,665,617, forward strand.
AGCTTGCACATGGGCTTCAGCTGGAGAAGAAGATCCCTCCTCTCCTTGTAATCTTGGAGACCAGAGCCGTCTGAGGAGGACCTTGCACAGGGGTGGACTCAGGTACGGTGCTTGACACCAAGCCCAGGTTCGTCCCCATGGAAGGTCCTACGATGGTCGAGGGAAAGGTAAAGGAGAATTTTTTTTTATTTCATCATTGGGCATGGGGACCCTATTTTAAATACGGGATACAAACGCTAATCACTCCAAGCAGTAGCCCGCTCTCCGAGGGGTGAGTACGGGGCCGGCAGAGTCAGCTACCGCCATTTGGGGCCATTCCTCCCGGCAAGGCGGCTCCACCTTGGGCTCGGCGTAAAATGGATAGAGATTGAAAGGAGAAAGAAAGGGGAAGCGAGAAGGTGTGGATGGGGATGAAGCAGGTTGTTAAAAACCGACCACTCCAGACCGGAGCTCAGGGGTGAGAAAACGTTGTCCCCTCCCCTCTCAGCTCCGATCCGGGATAGTTGGGTGAGAAGAAGCTGTTCGGCGTCTACCCTGTGAAATTAGAAGCTGATCAGAGAAAGTTATGGGAGAGGTTGTAGGGAAAGTGAGGAAGTAGGGTAGAAAATACAGGCTGTCAGAAAGGAGCAGAGGCTAAGCTGGGTCCGGACGATGCGCTGAGTCCTGTCATCACGGCGGCCAGGAAGGCAAATCGCCGCACCCCTTACAGGACAGTGGTCGCAAGACTTAGCCACGCACGTGGGGTCCGAGATTGTGGTCTCATTCTCCTATTAAACGGAATGGGGATCCTGCGAGAAATAGCCCCGAATCCTTTTGACTCACTTCCACACCTCTGCTAGAAGGGTCTTCCCGTTAAGTGAAGACACGTATGCCCGCTGGGAAGAGCGGCGGGCGTGCTCCGAAACATACCGGAACCTAGACCTAGCTTGACACCGACATTGAAATTGTTTGGGCAGCGCTTATAGCGCATGCAGGCCTATCATTCCTCTCTGAGGGCCGTCTCAAACTCGACCAACCGTAACCAAGGAAGCGGACGGGGTACAAAACAGCCAAACCCTGTTAAGCCCACGGCGATGAACTGTAGAACAAGAACTCAATGACCCCATCAACCGACCTAAGGATGTTAAGATATTGGGCGAAAACCAGCCGGGATGGAGTGATCTCTTACCGGTTTGCGAAAAGCACAATAGCCACTCGCCAGGATTCTAGGATGATACTCTTCAACCAGATCCTCGCCGTACAGAGATAAAAGAAATGTCATGCCTCGTTCACACTAAATGTCCAAGCATGGTGTACGGAAAAACATCCGGAGCCAGGGCGGTATCCGGGCACGAAGCGAGGGTGAAAGGCAACTCGATCAATATAAAGTCGTTCAAGGGTTTTCCACCTCTTGGAGTTGAAGTCGTCAGAGCACTAAACGACTCTTCGTCGAACATTAAATGCTGATGGAGCATCATCTCGGGGTTCGATATAGTGATCCTGCCTCTATGGAGGATGGGCCAGGAGTTCTGATAAGACTTGCAAGAATCTTCTTGACGTGCCTCCACACATCTGTAAGACATGTCCTCCCATTAAGTGAACACACAAATGCATGCTGAGAAGGGAAGCGAGTGTGCTTCGTATTGAAACGGAAGCACTTCTGATAATTTCCATTGTTGCTAATCTGCCCCCAGCTAGGGGCAAGTCAAAGAGCTGGATCAGGCTAAGGGGGCTTGACCCGCCAAGCCACAATCCCTCTCCAGAGAGGATCCCAACTCTGTGGAGAGGGCAATGTTTACCTAATCTATTTACAGTGAGGTACTTCCTTCTGGTGTGACCATGATATAGACCTGATGAAAAAAGGAAATGCAGGGGAAGAGAATATCATGGCCTCCCAATGCCTTGGGAGGTATAGAAAAAAGTCCCCATACAAGCAGAAATATCAAGACTATTATCATTTACAGATACAGGCAGTCGCATTTGAGCTAGGATGCACCTCGTCAACCTAAACAAATTTGTTCAAGTTTTGTCCCATAATGAATGGGGCCGGAGTAATCACCATGCATATTTAATGGCAACTCAACCCACATTCCCTACCTCAAACTTCCCCAGTCATCGGCCTCTGGGCGAACGTTGATCGTCGACTAGCCTACAAAAATAGGCGAGATGAGGCTAGTCAGGTAGGTGGCGAAAAAATGGCGCTAAAATGGAGATGTCTAGAAAAAAAGGTAGTTTCAATATAGTTTGAGACTACCGGAGGTACTGGGGCCCAAGGCTCCGTGCTGGGCCCCCTACTCTTCATCATCTATGTAAACGACATAGATGATGGCATAACTGCGAGGATTTCCAAATTTGCCGACGATACCAAACTAGGTATGAACGTGGCAGACGCGGAAAACGTCGAGAGACTCCAAGCCGACTTGAGGAAACTCGGGGAGTGGTCAGACAAATGGCAAATGCCGTTCAATGTCGAAAAGTGCAAGGTGACGCACATCGGCCACAGAAATCCCCAAGCCGTCTACAGCCTCAAAAATTCGGCGCTCGAGAGCACAGACATGGAAAAAGACTTGGGAGTCGTGATCACCAGCGACCTCAAGTTTTCCAAGCAGTGCATCGAGGCGGAGAAGAAAGCCCAGAGAATCTTGGGGTATATCAAGCGACAGTTTGGGTATCGGAACAGGGAAATCGTTCTCACTCTCTTTAATTCCCTGGTCCGACCTCACCTGGAGTACGCAGTCCAGTTTTGGAGTCCATCCCTTCGGAAGGACATCGCCCGACTGGAGCGAGTACAAGCCAGGGCGACCAAACTGATCCCCTCGATCAGGCACAAAAGTTACGAAGGCCGCCTAGAAGAACTAAACCTCTTCTCACTGGAAACCCGAAGACGGCGCGGTCAATTAATCGAGGTCTTCAAAATCCTCCGAGGTATTGACCACGTAGGCAACGGGGACATGTTCCAACTAAGCGAGGGCGTAACGAGAAACCACGGCTACAAAATTGAGCTGCCGCGTTATCACCGGGACAGATGCGGGAACTTCTTCAGATACAGTATCTGCAACGAGTGGAACGCGCTTCCGCCAGAAGTCGTGAACAGCGACTCTGTGGAGCAGTTCAAAAGGCGCCTGGATAAAGTCCTGGTTCGCTGACAGGGTCACGAGTCCCTGACTCGTAACAAGTACCCTCTCGTATGGACCGTAAGGTCTTATAGGGTACTTCCTTTCCTTGTGACTCCTTGTGACTCTCGGCTCTCGGGCCTAACAATGTACCCTTCCAATGGACAAGGTTCAAATAGGTTCGGTACGTGCACCTAGCCACCATAACCTCTAAATAGCGATATAATAAATAGAGAGATCTAGAGTAAGGAAGTAATAAGGAAGAATAGCGATATACGGCCTACTAAGTAGGGTGTGTGATCACCTACCTAATATTTTACCTCTGGGGCACTGGGAGCGGGAAGGTTTGCCTGTCCTTTAGGTGCCAGGTATAACATTTTACATGTGGAACCGCCTTGCAAGCGTGTTTTAGTCCAAGGATGGCTGATAGCAGTCACAGGAAGGAGTAATTGGTTAGCAGGAAAGGATCAATGGGTGTTCAGGAAAGGCTCAATGAGAGTTCAAGAACTATTAGGTTTCAGGAAGGGCTCAAATGGGTATTACAGGACACTTAATGGGTACTTTGGGAGAGTTCAGTGGGTGTTAGGGGATTGCGGAAAAGCCTGGTGGGTAGTAGGGGAAGGTTACGTGGGCAGTGTAGGAGGGCTCAATGGATAGTATGGAATTGCGGGAGTGGCAAGGGTTAGAAGTGGTTGGAAAAAGTTCAGACAGCTGCGGCCTCTCTTGAAACTGAGGGTTTTTTGCCCTTCGAGCTACGGGACGTCTGTAGGCTGTGTGCGTACGAAGTGCAATATTGTACGGCAGCGAAACTTGAGCTGTGAAGGAAGAGGACATCCAGAGGCTCAAGAGTACTGAGATGGGAATGGTGAGATGAATGTGCGGAGCATCTCTCAATTTGAGGGGTGGAGGTGACAGATTTGCTAACTGTGAATTAAGGGATGGATTGGGGATAGAATGCATTAGTGTAGCACTGAGAAGAGGCAGATTGAGATGGTTCAGTCATGTGGAGAGGATGTAGGAAAATAATTGGGTGAAGGGTGTTAGGAGTTTGGAGGTTGGTGGTGTAGCTACCAGAGGGAGACCGAGTAAGACGTGGAATGAGGTCATACAGAGGGGCCTCAGAGATATGTTTGAATAGAGAAACAGCCAGAGATAGAGAAGCATGGAGAGCCGCCATTAAGTAAATAAGGCCGACACATGCAAGCATGTATGGAACCTTCAAAAATGATGATGAAAGTGCTCAATGGGTAGTATGATATGGTTCAATGGGTATTATGGGATTGGGTAAGCACCCAATGGCCAATGGGTGGTACGAGACCGCTCTATAGGTAGTACCGGATGGATCAATTAATTAAATAGAGCAGCGGTGAGAGGTATAGAAAACCTTCTTAACACTTAATGGGACAGAAAACATTTCAAAAGTATTTAGCAATAAATTTGGGCCATTAAAACAAAGACTCATTAGAACTGAGAATCCAACCTCCTAATGAAGATAAAACAACAAACTAATGTTTCAAAAACCCACCAGCTGGTTAATCTCCTTCGAAACCTCCTTCCTAACTGATTCCAGTTCCTCAGCATCTACCGAGCTTTTAATAAGAGACAGAAAGAGTTCACTCGATATTGGGATGTCAGTACACTGAAAAAAATAAGGAAGTCAATTCCCAAATTTAGAAGTAGTAGCAGTTTTTCACACTTCTGTAATTATTGCATGCTGAATTAAAGAATAAAAAAACCCCTATAATCAGGGGTTTTTTGGTACAATACTCAACGCTAAAATGACAAAGGGGTAGGGGGAATGCAGGTTATATCCATTGTGTTGGGTTTGGAAGGTGGCTACAGAGCATACAAGCAGCACTACAAACTGCAACTGGCCAGCAAAACATGAACTGGAACCAAATTCATTTTTTATTACATCCACTTGCCAATCCACGGGAAATTCTACTGCTACCACTAAACATAAAACTTAGATTCATGAAAATTTTGCAAGGAGACTCAACAGAAGCCCTAAGTTTTAACTTCTCTGAAAAAGAAATTTCCACATCTCAGGGATTCCAAACAGGAAGCAGTTATTTGGATGGTCCTCTAATCAGGGAGATGATGAAAGATGTTTGATTTAACAAAGGCAGAGAGGACAGTGAAAGGAAGGCAGATGGTTTTCATTCGATTGTAGTAAACTTTCAGGGAAATTACAAAAATCTAGACTATGGATGTGTTGTAGAAGAGTTTATGCAGAACTTCTTGTCACACACATATCTGTAGAGATGCAGTTTGTCAGTAGCGTGAATCTAGACAAGTTACTGGACAACTACAGTCATTAAACAACCGCCACCAAACAATAGATACAAAAGGGGAAGGCTTCCCTCCTCAGCAAACGGAATGAAGTAGGCATATACCCGTCACAAATACAAAGGACAAGCGGTAGACACCGGGACTGAGGCAGGTAGCATGCAATAGCTCCCCAATATAAGACATTCAAATTTTTTTTTTTAATTCGCCCATCTTGGCGACTGCCTTCAAGGGCATAAGTCACAGTAAGTAAAATTCTATCTAGCCAGATACTAGGCTATTCTAAAATTTGCAAAATAGACAAAAAAACAAGAGAACAAAAAATCAAGAAGAAGAAAGCACGTTCTGACGCAGGAACATGCGACCTAAAACAGAGTCCAATAAAATGGAGGAGGCCAGTCTCCTCCAAAAAGTCAGATGGTCCACAAGTCTGTGTACACGAACCTGCCATGACTACAAGAGACCAGCAGTAGCCAATCCAATCACCCCGATACTAGGGCAGGTAACGTGCGCGAAGAGCACCCGGAAAGGGACATTCAACAAGAATGTGCCGAACAGCCTGGGGGACAACGCAGTCATTACAATAAGGTGCGAGCGGCCGTTCCGTGAATGTGCCCAATTAGAAGCCAAGAGAAAGCAACTTGAAATCATCGTAGCCTTGGGGGTAGGTCCATAGGAACAGTCTTCTTTGCCAAGCAGCCCAGGGGGTTACCCTGATTCCTGCCGTGTAGTCGGTGTGATGAAGATCCAAACGCAGGTCTGGTCACCCACTCCTGGCGGACTCTTTGGCCCTCTCATCGCATACTCATTCCCCGCATTCCCACATGTCGAGGAGCCCAGCAGAAGATAATCTCGACATCCACCCGGCTCGCAGCAACAGTGGCGCCAAGGATACTGCAAACCCGGGGATGTGGAGATTACAATGCCCTTAAAGAGTTTGAGTTGCTATAGATCACAATCCGGTCTCCGAACCTGTCATGATGCGTTATCTCCCTTACCGAGCGGTGTATTGCAACGAGTAGAGCCGTGAAGACAGACTCAGAGCCTAGTAGAGCCCCATTGACTTCAAACAAAAGGGATATGGCGTGGAAACAAACTCAATCAGGGGACTTGGAATCAATCAGTATACACTAGCACGGATCCAGCATGGCATAAAGTGTGCTCCAAAGAGGCCTAGAGCAATAATCCCGGCGCTGTAGAAGCTTTGGGAGCAGAGGGGTGATGACAAATAGTGAAATGTGGTACCGTCTAGGGTGACATCCTGGGCAGAACTAGAGGCGCCACCGGCCCGAAAGCAACACTGAGCTCTCGAAGGAGTTTCCGAGCCCTAAAGCCAAGTAGCTTAGTGCAGGACTGGCGTCTCTCGGAGTCATAGGCACCGTCGAGATCGGGTGTGGATGCAATGAGTGACGTTGGCCACTAAGGAAGGGGTCGGGCTCGCGCGTAGAGGCGCATAATGCACTGATCACGGCGGAGAGCGAGTGGCATCTCCCCAGCATCGATAAGTAGGCTCTCAATGGGGGACATGCGAAAGGCCCTGGTCGCCAGGAGGAGACCAGTGTGGTGGATTGAGTCCACCTACCGCAATATATGTTCAGCTGCAGATTCAAAAACTCGCATCCGTCATCAAGCTTTGAACGAACAAAGGGTCGATAGAAAAGTAAGGCAGTAGCCCTATCAGCGCCCCAGGCGCTGAACATCACGGAACGAAGAATATTCATAGCTCGGGTACAATAGACCCTAAGGCTGTGAATATAAGCCTCCCAGGAGAGAAGTCGGTCGAAAAAAAGACCAAGAAAATGGTGCGTATCCAACACTTCCAGGCGAAACTCATTTAGAAACAAATCCGGGTCGGGGTGGAGCTGTGGATGGCGGCAAAAGTGCACCACCTTAGTCTTGGCCAAGGAAAACCGAAGCCTTTGCGCTTCGGTATAGCGAGAGATGCAGTTCAATGCCTGTTGGAGTCGACTATCCAGAGCATCTGGGCAGCACCAAAAGAGATCATAAGATCGCCATGAAGAGCGTAGCGAGAACATCTTGCGACAAGACTGAGGTGATACCGTTGATGCTCATTGCAAAGAGTGTAACACTGAGGACACTTCCCTGTGGGACACCCTCTTCCTGCTACGTCGAATCGATGATCTCGCAAGAACTATGAGATAAAGTTGGAAGGCATCCCCACTCGACTCCATCATGTAGAAAGTTTCCATGATACCGTATCGCCATGCAGTATCACAAGCCTTCTCCAGATCGATAAACAGCGTGGCGTAGTACTGTCTACGAAGGAAGTCCTCGCAGACTTGCGAGGACTTGCGGAAGCCACATTCACTGACCTAAACTCTCTGACTAGGACATTTTTTTTTTAAAGAGCTCATCTGGCGACTGCCCACTTGGACACCAGTCGTCGCATTCAACATTGCCTAAAATTAGGCATATTTAAAAGAGGATGCTTATCAACATCATTGCAGCACATAGGTTCATATTTCGACATTAAAGACCATTAATTCATGTAAAGTCCTTTAACCAAAGTGCTTTGATTCAAACCTTACTCGACAGGGATTCAGTTTTCACCATTGAATCATAAAGACGGAGAGCAAACAGAGACTTGATCCAAAGTCCCGTCAACCAAATGCCAGAGCGTTATCACTAGGCTACGATCCACGATGAATAGGACAATGAAATCAGTCATTTCCTGAAATGCGGACCATCCCCCGCGACAAGCAGCACCATGGGGGATCTCTTCGGCGGCAGAAGTCTAGAAATGATATTTGAATGGGAAAGTGATCACTACGATGGAGGTAAACTAATACCTCCCAACAAAATCAAGCTGTGCATCCAGAGAAAATTGAGATAGATCAAGATAGGTAAATAAAGCTTTTCTCGGGGTGATGCGTAAAGTCATCCACATTTAGGACACCAATCTCCAGCTCGTCGATCAGGTCAGCAAAGGCATGACCCCTGAAATTGATCGAGTAGTCTCCCCAGAGGGGGTATCTACCGTTCATATCCCCGAGCAGCAGCTGGGGCCTCGGCAACCATACCACGGAGCGGCGGAAGTTCCACGCGTCAAAGTCGACTGACGAAGGAATGTAAGTGGAAATAACAGTATATCACTTATCCAGGTGCAGCTGTACTGTTACTACCTGAAAGCAGGTATATAAAGCAAAGAGAAGAAGGGAGACATCATGCCGGGTGCAAATGGCGCATCCTCCTGCTCATCCCAAATCCCGTGTAGGTGGGGACATGAAACCCTTATACATCGGCAAAGTGGGAAGGGGCACGCACCCAGCATCATCTCTTGCAAGAAGATAGCTAACGGGAAACGGGAGGAGACGAGCCTACGCAGCTCCCTTCAATTTGCAATTCCATTGAAGAAATATCCCCCCCAATGCATAGCTCGGAGGAGATGCGGGGGTCCTCTTCAAAGAAAAGACACTCACGGAAATGACTTTACGCGTCCCGGAGGCAGAATTAGGGTCGCTGTTGGCCGAACGAGGCGCTGTAGCCTTCAAGGCCTTATCAGGCGAGCTTGGCCTCGCCATGCGAGTCCTCTCTCCGCCTCGAAACCTTAGGCGGCCGGGGGTCGCTCCTTTGGAGAATCCACCGTCTCCGGTGTTGGCTTCCTTTCGGGGACAGCTTTAGGGAACCCCGGAAGACTGCCTCATGACACCCTTGAGGGGTGTTGTTTCCTGCGAGTCTTACGACTCGGTGGAGGCGCGCGGTCGTTTTCCCTTAAGGGAAACGGTCACGCTGGTGTAAGGTGCGAGCCCTGGTTTTAGCAAAGGCTGGGTATGAGCCCTTTGTGCAAGCAGCTCTACTAGGAAAGCACTCGAGTTGAGTAGAACACGCATAAGGGTTCTAAATTGGCGCGGAAACGACCGTGCTCGTAGGCCCGGAGGGAGCAGGAGGAGAGGGCGTCACACTCACCAGCGTGCATTTTAAGTGTCCGAATATTCATGGGCGCTCCAGAGGATCTGATGCATTCACCAGAAGGCTCCCGTCCGAGAAACGGGACACCTTTGGCTCTCTACTAATCAAGCTAACTAATGCTTTCCTTTGATGGATTATGTTTGTGGGGGAATTCCACGTGGAATTTCTTTTCCAGCACAGAAGTGACGTCCATGCGCTGGAGATGGTTCTAGAATTTGGTTAGGATTAAATTGGTAAGCCTTCCCCCCCTCCTACCGCCATCCACAAGCGGTAGCCTCGAACCGCGTCCACCTCAGACTACCCTTTCGCAGGTTAGAATCGCCTCGACGTGAAGATTCGAGGCCATTCGAGAGTAGCGCTGTTTCCCAAACCCCTGCAGGGGGAGCCTCGGATATATAGAGCTCGTCTTCCGGATGGGAGACACAGAGTTGAAGAGTCTCACCCGGACCCAAGAAGATTCCCCTAGTTCCAGGTCAGGTGCTAAGAACAAAGCAAAGTGACGGCTGAACTTTTTGTGTGTTGGAATTAGCCCCAGCCAGTGAGGTAATTCCATTTGAAGATCGCCATCGAGCGATTTTTCCGACTCCACTCATCAACTCCTGTCGAAGCCCTCCTCGTTTTCGGGTGGCCGAAATACTTTTCCCTGGACCGGACGTTACCCCCCCTTCCTTTGGAAAACCGTCATCACGTCAACTTCCCGCTCAGAAGCTCCGAGCGCCAACGCTCTCACGTTTATTGCCTGCAGAAGACATCCGTGAAGCCTTACCCTGACGTCTTACCGGAATCCTCTGTAAGCCAACCCCTCTCCCCCTTCAGCAACCCATTTGAGTTAATCCTCCCCATTTGAATAGTCTCCTTCTCTAACGCATTAATTTCTAACTTCAGAGTCTGATGCATAACTCTGCAATTTCCCCCTCGTTCACCGATGTAATTTTGCCCATTAATTCTCTTATTTTATGTAAATAAAAATATATTTTTGTACATGCCTCTTTAAATAACCTTGAGCTTTGTCATTGCCCAAACTTTACCTGACCTCGTTGCACTCTTTTCTCGCTGTTCCGCGCGTCGAAACTCGTGGCGTTCCATCCTTTGTCGGTTCGCCTTTAAGTTATTGGTCCCTCCTCCATAGATATAATATGGTATTGATATAATGTAATGTCATACCACGACAATGTTGTCTTTGGCCAACATGCTGCCATTAGTGGATCGAATAACCAAAAAGCGTTTGAAGCCAGCGGGCTCGAAAACGCTAGGTAGTCTCTCAATAAGGGCCCCGTCGTAATCGACGCTCTACTCAGTGCACTCGTGACTTTGCTCTTGGTCTGGGACACCTCCACCCAGGGGCACCTCGGGGCTGAACGTACCGATCTTGGCCGGGTCGCTTGCCGAAACGACAGCGGGTCCGTTCGTCTTCGGAACCCCTGCGGAGTGAGAGGAACCTTTATTTCTCTTCTTGCTTCTTTTTGGGGAGGAGATAAGAGGCTGGGAAATGAACATTCTTCTTTACGCCGCCGGGAGCCCCTAGGCCGGATGGACCAGACTTACCAAAATCCTTCTCTGAGATGGAGAAGGTCTTCGTTGTCAGATGGGCATCTGCCAGGGGGAGGTTGCTCCTCTCTTTATGAGTCCTTGGGGGCCTGAGCCATCTGAGAAAATGCTTGCACAGGGTCAAACTCAGATTCAGTTTTTGGCACCGAACCTGGGTTGGACAGCATGCAAGATCCTGCCATTCTGGGGCTGGGTCACCTCCGGGACCATGTGCATCTCACGGGGGACCTCCGTGCGGCCTCCCCTCCCCTCCAAAGGCATCATAGATTCCATTTGATGTATCTTCTGTTGCAGTCAATTCTCTAAATGGCGAACTGGCCTCCAGTGGGAAAGAGGAGGCTGACTCACCGCAATGCCAATATGCATGATGCCGGACTGCTGAGACCACACCCCGATGAGTCCTGCTTTCCCTTGGCCCCTTCAGGGGGTTAGCCCTATTGGGTCGCTCCTACTGGAAGCGATCAATTTTAGGCTGACTGCCTACGCTCTTAGCAGTTCGATGTAATTGAACAGTGGGGACAGCAATTTGTCGAAGGATGGAGTCATCCATGGGCGACTCCACAGAAGTGGAAACTCCCGCACCCATAGGTTTAGGAGAGAAGTAAGCCTCCTCTCTGGTAGATGGTTGGAGGAGCCCCTGTGAAAGCACAGAGGCAAACACCTCCTTTTCAGAGGTGGAGCTGCCCAAGAGTGGCTCCAAAGATGGCAAATGAGAAATTCATTTGCCGCATGGCAATTGTGAGAGGGGAGCCCCTTCACTGGTCAAAGGGTTACCTTGATTTTCCTCATCCTCCCCGACACCTAGGGAGGACGATGCCGCACTTGGAGGCAGATCTCCATGCGCTTTACCATTAGTTGTCACGGTATGAGAAAAGAAAAGGGGGCTTCATGTAAAGTAGATACTATGACCTAAGTCTCTATAGGATCAGAAATTCCATAATATGATCATTTACGCATAATCGGTCCCGGTGCAGCGTTGATGGGTTTTGCCAACCCATCCAGCCATTTAGGTGAAATTGTCCTGGACCTTTGACCATAAAGGGATGATGCAAGCGTAGCCACCATCAATGTGTACTAGAGGAAGGTGAGCAGAGTCGAAGGCCTAGACACAACTTGTACCTAATACTTGATCTAGCCAGCAGGCTTTCGGCCCTCGCAGTAGGTAGGAACTTCACGGTATACACTACTACTCGACTAGAGCTCATAAGAAGACAAAAGTGCGCAGGGCAACCAGAAACTCTGTGGATAGCAGAGCAAGTGCGGAGTGGTAATAGGGTATGTAATAAAGAGAAGTAGAGAGGGGTGGCTCCACTAACGAGTAGGGTGGGTGATCAGCTACTATTATCATACCCTGGCGCTAGATGATTCCAGGATAGCATGCAGTCCACCAAGGCACCAGGGCTACTGGACTGAGCTATGCACAGGTGGAAAGAGACCTCCTGGGGCAAAGTGCAGGGAGAAAACATTGAGTGGAGAGCAATAATTATAATAATAAATAACAAATAAAAATATTAATAACTTATACTAATAATTTTTAAAACTAATAAATAACTATAATACATAATAAATAATAATAATATAAAAATCATACCAAATAATAAATGATAACATACTATTAATAATAATAATTAATAATCCTAATAAATAATTATAATACATAATATATTATAATGAATACTAAGAACAATATAAAAATCACACTAAATAATAATAAAAATGATAATAATAATACTAATAAAAAGGTAAAGTAGCACTGAGTGTGGGTGAGAGGAAAGTGTACCAACAACTTTCCCAGGCTCCCTCAGAGTTCAAATCAATCCAGTGAGAGAGCCTCCTTAATTTGTTCTCAGTCTGGGAGGATGTTCAAGTCCTCAAGATACCAGGTGTATCCCCCTCCCTGTGGGGGATACTAGCTGGAAACTTGCTACACCCAATGTAGCTTAACTTGCAGTAATTGGAAAACAGTGCCACTTGACAAAGCTATAGCATTGAAAAATGAGAAAAAAAATCCACCACATACATATATGTTGGGAATGTGAGGGCATACTTTTAAGCTTCCAACACATATCTAAACCAACAATAAATATATTAAAAAGCAATTTAGCCAAGTGCTTTGAAGATTAGTTCCACCCAAAGACTGATACACAGCAATAAAATAGAGAGTCGGCCAAAACTTTATTTTAAGAATGTCTTTTAATTGTGGAGGTACAAAACATCTCTCAGAGCATCACACTCCATCTATCGACTGTAAAGAAACTGGCAACAATTTTTCTAAAATACTACAGTCACTAGATTCCTATTTTTGATGCGATTAAGGATCTGTAAAGAAAGTGGTCAACCGCAACAAGGTTGCCAATGCTACGCCTGATATCTTTTTTGGGTGCGAAAAAGAATAGAAAAGGATAATAAAGTTGGAAGATAGGAGAAAAGGATAGAAAGAATTTAGGCATGTTACCTCCCCCCCCCCTCAATGGAGACAAGTTCGACTCCATAGCTAATCCAACACTTTTGACAGCTAATTGTCAACCAAGAGTTGATCGAATTTCATGTACCTTGATACCATGGGGGGACTGCAATTGCCAACCCCTCCTTTCTGAACAATATTAAAAAGTGAAAAAATGGTGTTGTGATGATTAAATAATCAAAACTGGACAATGAAACAAGAGAATGTTATTTGGTCTGAAAAAACTTTCTTCAGGCCTTTTTCATCTTCAGGATGTCTTTACCTATGGACGCAGCCCAAAGAAGCTTTTAATCCCAGTGTTTGAGAGAGAGGGGCTGACCAAGGAGGAAGTGGAGGATATTGTGTATGATAAGTGTGTGAGGAGAGGGGTTGTGAGGAGGCAGGCTAGGAGCATTCTTCTCAGAGAACCACGATTGCATGAGATGCTACAGCACATAGCAGCCCTTCACTATGAGGTTCTAATTGTTGGTGGTCTTGTGCTAAATAGGGCATAAAAGGAATGAGAGGAGTTGAAGTGCGACGACCCTACCTTTAATGGGAAAATGGTAAATGTTGAATTATTGAAGCTCTATTAGCCCACTATGAGCTGAGCTGAGCGGTAGGAAAAGATAAATTGTCATGGTGTGGGTACAGGAGACCCGAAGGCTGCGAATGGGATGGTCCCACAAGTCGAAAAACAAGATGAAGGAAACGGTGCCACTCTCCCAGCTTTAAAGGCCCATTTAGGAAAATATCCATTTGGGGGTGATGGCCGGAATAGGGGCTAAAGTATCCCTGTTGGAGAATGCAGAGAAACCACTCGGATAAATGTGCTTATGTGTGGGGTGGGGTGTGCTGGGGATGGGGAGGTACAAAGAAAAGACAGAAAGGTTAAAGAAAAGACCCATACACAAGTTCACACACAGAAGAAAAAGTCGAAACTACGAACTAAAACCCCCCCTCGCGAGACCACAAAACTAAAGTTAATATAATAAAATGCAAACTAAGATATAAATAGGTGAAAAAAAATCTAAGCATCCATAAGCCAGCTTGAAGCATCTTTGAAGGCCATTCTACTTACTGCCCAGACGATGAGGGAATTTATGTAGTCCGGCTCCGAGAGGCGGCTAAAAAGGGGCATAACGAGAGAACCAACGATCATTTCAGTGAGAGCGGCGCGCACAGGCATATTAGCGAACTCTTCTGAAGGAAGGCTGAACAGCAGAATCACTTCAACTAAATCACTCACGTAATCTATGGGATCAAAAGAAAACCATATTCAATTTCTTTTCTCTCCAAACTGTCTTAATATCAGTGAGAAAAATGAGGAAACACAACTAAACACTTTCACATGCTATCAGCTTACACCATTTTCACATGTATCAGGTGGAAGCTGAATAAAACACACCATTACCTATCATCCAGATATTCTTTCATGTATGTGAGGAAGCTAAATGTCGAATTTTATTATTATTAAGTCTCTCTCCTAGCGACTACCTGCATGGGCATAAACCGCCGCACTCAGATCAATCTAATGAATAGGCAATATTATAAACAAAGAGAAAAAAAACAAAAAACAAGGCAAAAGCAGGTCCCTTTCTTCGCCTTTCTTCGGAGGTAGGCCCGCTTTCCCTCAGCGCCAGAGCATCCAACCAACACTAAATAACTAAAGACTAAATAACACTGTATAACACTAAATAACTAACATGTTTTTTGTGGGGGGGGGGGTAGCGGCCATTTGGCAACTGTCTACAAGGGCAAAGTCGCCAAATTATCTTATAGTCTAATGTTAGGCTAAATAATAATAAAAACGCAAACCACAAGCAAAGGCAAAAAATAAAAACAAACAAGCAAAAAAAAAGACAGGAAGGCAGCACACTTCGGCGTTAGGAGCACACCACCAACACCAGAGAGAGAGTCAAATATAATGGAAGATGTCATCCTATCCTCCAAAAAGTCAAATAGTTCACTAGTATGTGTGCCCGAACTCATCAAAAGTACAAGAGACAAGCGGCAGTGAACCCGCTCATAACGGTACAGGGACGGGTAATGTGTGGTTGCCAACTGGTAAAGCCGTGTTTATTTCGCTCTAACCACCCTGCAGGGAAAGAGAAAAAGAGTTGTAGAGTGGTCACGTCATTTGCAAGCGGATATGACATGAACACCCCCACTTGGATGTTTTTTTTTTAATTCGCCCATCTGGCGACTGCCTTCAGGGGCATAAGTCACCCTAATTAAAATTCTAGCCTAGTGTAGGCTATTCTAAAATTAACAAAAAAAAGGAAACACTTGAAGTTTCAGGGAAAGACCCACCCCCACATGGTGCAAGAACATACGACCTACCACAAAGTTAAATAAAATGGAGGCCAGCCTCCTCTAAAAAGTCAGATAGTCCACAAGCAGTAAAAAACAGCTCGTCCCGGTACCGATTCAGGTAGCGTGCGCGAAGATCACCCAGACTGGGACATTCAACAAGAATGTGCCGAACAGTCTGGGGGACAACGCAGTCTTCACAGTAGGGCGCAGGCGAGCGCTCCATTAAATGGCGGTGCGTCCGGAGAGTGAGTCCAATTCGTAGACGACAGAATGAAACTTGAAGCTGTCGCGGCATTTGAGGGTATGTCCATGTGAACAGTCGCGGTGAGATGGCCTGCAAAAAGTTTCCCTCGACCGTCTCCCATCTTCTTTGCCAAGCCCGTATTCCTGCCATTTATTGGTGAGGAAGAACGAAACGCAAGTCTGGTCGCCCAGTCCTCGCGGACATTTTGGGTCCCTCATCGGCGCGCTCATTCACCGCAATTACCATACATCCAGGAACCCAGCAGAAGATAATCTCGACATCCGCCCGGCTCGTGGAAAACGTGGTGTCACGGATATCGCGAACCTGGGATGCAGAAATTCCAATATCCAGAGAGCATCTATGTCGCTTTGTGAATCGCTATGATCACAATCCAGTCTCCAAACCGTGAACGTCGCGTTATCTCCCGTACCGAGCGGTGTATTGCAACCAATTCAGCCGTGAAGACCGACACAGCGCCTGGCAGAGCCCCGCTGACTTCAAACAGAAGGGATACGGCGTGGAAACCATTTCCCTCTTGAGACTTGGAGCCATCCGTATACACTGACAAGGAGTGTGCTCCAAAAAGGTCGAACGCCATACTCCCGGCGTTGTAGAAGTTTGGGGGGTCCTGGACAAAGGTAGGGGCACCACCGTCCCGAGAGGTATGACTAGCGTGTCTCGGTGACATAGGCAGCGTCTGCGGATGCAGTGAGAGCTGTTGGCGACTTAAGGAGGCGCCGGGCTTGCGCGTACAGCCGAATAATACACTGTGCACGACACAGAGCGAGTGGCATCATCCAAACATCGACAAGTAGGCTCTCAATGAGGAAAGTGCGAAAGGCACCGGTCGGCAGGCGGAGGCTGGTGTGGTGGATAGAGACCACCTTCCGCAATACACGTTCGGCTGCGGATACATAAACTCACACCCGTAGTTGAGCTTCGAACAAACAAAGGATCAATATAAAAGTAAGGCAGTAGCCCTATCAGCACCTGGGAGGCGTCGGCTCGCTCCAAACGTGTGGAGTCTCCATGATACCGTATCGCCATGCGGTATCATAGGCTTTCTCGAAATCGAAAAACACCGTGGCCTAGTGCTGTCTACGAAGGAAGGCCTCGCATACCACATTTTCCAGTTGGAGCAGAGCATCCGACGTGGAGTGGAACTTGCGGAAGCCGCACTGTGCGAAAGACAGGTAGCTTCCACTGTCCAGAAAAAGGATAATCTAACATTTACCAATTTCTCCATCAACTCGCACACGCAGGAGGTTGGAGAGATTAGGCGGAAAATGGTCAGGGTAGAGTGATCTTTTCCCGGTTTGCGAAAAGCGAGCACAGTAGCCATTGGCCAGGAGTCGGGTAGGATACCCTCTGTCGAGATCCTGTAGAACAAATCTAACAGAAAGGCCAGGCCTCACTCATCCAGGTGTCGAAGCATGCGTACGGGATATCCTCCGGAACAGAAGCAGTGTCCGCGCACGAAGCGAGAGCGGAACGCAACTCACTCACAGTAAACCTGTCGTTGAAGGGTTCTCCGCCTCTGGAAGTAAAGTCCAGTTGGCGGCCTTCCGCGAGATCACGAAGCTCATTAAATGCTAGCGGAGCAGCATACACCGGTAGAGAGAGAATACGGAGAAAGCGGTCGCGTCGCGAAGGACTCCGACAGGGACGAAAGGTCTGAGACTGCGATCACATTCTCCTGAACTTTCTCCAATCCTTTTGAATCGCTTCCACACCTCTGTTAGAGGGGTCTTCCACTTAAGGGAAGACACGTATGTTCGCCAGCAAAAGCGGCGGGCGTGCCTCGAAACATACCAGAACCAAGCCCTAACTCGACGAAATTCACCGATAGTGAAATCGTTCGGGCAGCACTTATAGCGCCTGTAGGCATAACGCTAAAACGTTTAAGGGTGGTCTTACACTCGGCTGACCACCACAAAACCGGTTGACGTGCAAAACGGCCAGACGTTTTAGGAATAGTAGTTAGGCCCATGGCGATGAGGTTGCCGGAGAATAACTGAACGGCCTGATCCAATGACCTAAACTCGAGTGATACAGAGAAATCAGTCATTTTCTGAAATGCGGACAATCGCGCCCGAGGCAAGCACCACCGGGGTGGGATCTCAGGCGGAAGCGGCCTAGAAATTATATTTGAATGGGAAAGTGATCACTACCATGGAGGTCATCAAACGCCCCCCCCCCAAAAAAAAAAAATCAGGCTGTGCATCCGGAGAGAACAAAGATAGATCAAGACACGAACATGAACGGTTCTGAGGCAGTGATGCGTAAACTCATCCACATTTAGGACACCTATTCTCCAGCTCATCGATCAGGTCGGCAAGGTCCTTACCTCTGAGAGTGATCGAGTAGTCTCCAGAGAGGGGGGTTTCTACTGTTCAGATCCCAGAGCTAGAGAAAGGGACTCAGCAACCGTGCCACATTACGGCCGAAGTCAACCGTGTCGAAGTCGACTGACCGTGAATGCACGCAGAAATAACAGTATACTTCCTATCCTGGTAAATCTGCAATGCTACTGCCTGAATAAGTTATTTAAAGCAAAGAGAATAACTAAGACATCATGCGGCATGTAATCGCGTATCATCCTACTTAACCCCCATCCCGTGGTGGTGGGACCAAAGGGAACGCGTCCAGCATGGTGTCCTGCAAAAAGATAGCTATAGGGGAACGGAAGGAAACAAGCCTCCGCAGCTCCTCCCAGTTGGCCCGGAGTACGCGGCAATTCCATTGAAGGAATATGCCCTCCAGGCTTAGCTCTGAGGGGCTATGAGGGCCATCTTCAAAGAGAAAAGCCTCAGAGGAATGGCTGTACCCTTCCCTGAGTAGAACCCATAGAAGGGTTCCGAATGGGAGCAGAAACCACCGTGCTCGTAGGCATATAGGGGCCAGGAACAGAGGAAGCCTTTTTTTAAAATTGAGGCACAAGATGTCACAGGCAGCGCCGGGCGCACGATGGTCGGCCAGCTCTAAGCTGACGTCCTCTATGGAGTAGTCCACGAGTTCCCTCGCGGAAACCACTCTTTTCACCAAGTTCATGGTAGTTCAACGCCACACTCACCGGCGAGCCATTAAGTGTCCGAAGGGCACTAATCATGGCCGCCTCAGACGGATCCGATGCATTCGCCAGATGGCTCTCATCAGAGAAATGGGTCAGCTTCGGCTCTCTACCGATCAAGCTAGCTAATGCTTTTGTCTGATGGATTATGTTGCTCTTGGCCAACATGCTACCACCAGTGGAGCAAATAACCAGAAAGCGTTTAAATGCAGTGGATCGAAAACAGCAGGTAGTCTCTCAATAAGGGGCCTCGACGAAATCGAGGCTCCGTCCAGCGCACTTGCAACTTTGTTCTTAGTCTAAACCTCCCCACCTGAGCGTTCCTAGGGCTCGGACGTGCCGATTTTGGCCTGTTCGTTAGCCGAATCAACAGTGTATCCGTCCAACCCCGAGGCGCCCCGTGGAGAGAGTGGAACCCTTAGGCCTCTTATTCTTTTTCTTCCTCTCCTTTCTCTTTTTGGGAGAGGAGGGTTGGGAATGAATCCGCTTCTCTCCACCGCCGGAAGGAGCACCTAGGCCGGACGTACCGGCTTCAGCAAGATCCTTCCACGAAATGGCGGTTTTTTTTGGTTTTTTTGTTTTGGTTTTTTATTTAAGGGGCTATCTGGCGACTGCCGACTTAGGCATAAGTCGCCGTAAACAAAGAGCCTAGTTCTAGGCTACTTTAAAAAATTGAACAGGAAACAACAATAAAAAGAAATAAAAATAACAATAACAAAGCAATAACAAAAACAACAACAACAATTAAACCTGGTTAAATGAAAGGGAGAAGGCCGGCCTCCCCCAAAAAGTCAACAAGTCCACCAGTCAAAGTGCACGCACTCGTCCCGAGTACAAGGAACAGGCGGTAGCGACCCCGCCCATCCCGGTACCGGAACAGGTGTCGTGCGCGAAGATCACCCAGACTGGGACATTCGACAAGAATGTGCCGAACAGTCTGGGGGACGACGCAGTCGTTGCAATAGGGCGCAGGCGAGCGCTCCATCAAATAGCGATGCGTCACACGAGTATGTCAGATTCGGAGACGACAGAAAGCGACGTGAAGCCGTCGTGGCATTGGGGGATAGGTCCATGGGAAAAGTCGCGGCGCAATGGCACGCAACTTTAAGTTCCCTTCGACAGCCTCCCATCTTCGTTGCCAAGCAGTCCGAAGAGCTGCCCGTATTCCTGCCATGTAGTCGATGTGAGGAAGAGCGAAACGCTGGTCCGGTCGCATAGTCCTCGCGGACTCTTTGGCCCCCTCATCGGCGCGCTCATTCCCCGCAATTCCTACATGTCCAGGAACCCAGCAGAAGATAATCTCGACATCTGCCCGGCTCGCCAAAACCGTGGCGTCACGGATATCGCGAACCAGGGGATGTGGAGATTCCAATGCCCCGAGAGCACTCAGGGCGCTTTGTGAGTCGCTATAGATCACAATCCGGTCTCCGAACCGGGCACGTCGCGTAATCTCCCGTACCGAATGGTGTATTGCCACCAGCTCGGCCGTGAAGACAGACGCAGCGCCTGGTAGAGCCCCGCTGACTTCAAACAGGGGGGATACGGCGTGGAAGCCGACCCCATCTTGGGACTTGGAGCCATCCGTATACACTGGCACGGTTCCAGCGTGACACGATGTGTGCTCCAAAAAGGTGGACGCAATACTCCCGGCGCAGTACAAGCTTTAGGAGCAGAGGCGTGGCGACAAATAGACAAATGTGGTACTCTCCAGGGTGGCGTCCTGGGCAGAACCAGGGGCGCCACCGGCCCGAGATCTATATCTACCTCTCGAAGGAGTTTCCTGGCCCTAAACCCAAAGGGCTTAGGGTATGACTGGCGTCTCTCGGCGGCATAGGCACCATCGAGATCGGCTGCGGATGCAGTGAGAGCTGTTGGCGACTGAGGGAGGCGCCGGGCTCGCGCGTACAGGCGAGTGATGCACTGCACGCGGCGCAGAGCGAGTGGCCTCTCCCCAGCATCGACCAACAGGCTCTCAATGGGGAAAGTGCGGAAGGCACCGGTCGCAAGGCGAAGGCCGGTGTCGTGGATCGAATCCACCTTCCGCAATAAACGCTCGGCTGCGGGTGCATAAAACTCGCATCCGTAGCCGAGCTTCGAGCGAACAAAGGATCGATAAAAAAGTAAGGCAGTAGCCCTATCAGCGCCACAAGCGCTGAACGTCACGGAACGGAGAATGTCCATGGCGCGGGTACAAGAGACCCTAAGGCTGCGAATATGAGCCTCCCAGGTGAGGCGTCGGTCGAATACAAGACCAAGGAAACGGTGCGACTCAACCACATCCAGGCGCACACCATTAAGAAACAAATCTGGGTCGGGGTGAAGCCGTGGATGGCGGCAGAAGTGCACCACCTTAGTCTTGGCCAAAGAAAACCGAAACCTGTGCGCTTCGGCATAGCGAGAGACGCGGTTCAATGCCTGTTGTAGTCGACGCTCCAGAGTTCGCATCTGAACTGCGCCAAAAGAGATCGAAAGGTCGTCCACGTAGAGCGTAGCGAGAACATCTTCCGGCAGCACCGAGGTGACGCCGTTGATGCTCAGGGCAAAGGGTGTGACACTGAGGACACTTCCCTGCGGGACACCGTCTTCTTGCTCCTTTGGGCCGGAGAGGGCTCTCCCCACCCGTACGCGGAATCGACGATCTCGCAAAAATTCAGATATAAACATTGGGAGGCGTCCCCTCGCCCCCATCGTGTGGAGAGTCTCCATGATACCGTATCGCCATGTGGTATCATAGGCCTTCTCCAGATCGAAAAAGACCGTGGCGTAGTGCTGTCTACGAAGGAAAGCCTCGCAGACGGCATTTTCCAGTCGGAGCAGAGCATCCGACGTGGAGTGGAACTTGCGGAAGCCGCACTGTGCGGAAGACAGATGGCCTCCACTATCCAGGAAAAAGGCTAATCTAACATTTACCAATTTCTCCATCAACTTGCACACGCAAGAGGTTAGAGAGATTGGGCGGAAACCGGTCGGAGTAGAGTGATCTCTCCCCGGTTTGCGAAAGGCGAGCACAGTAGCGATTCTCTAGGAGTCTGGGAGAAGACCTTCCACCCAGATCCTGTTGAACAAATCTAACAGAAAGGCCATGCCTCGCTCACCCAGGTGTCGAAGCATGGCGTACGGGACATAGTCCGGACCATGGGCGGTGTCCGCGCACGAAGCGAGAGCGGAACCCAACTCACTCACAGTAAACTTGCCGTTGAAGGGTTCTCCGCCTCTGGAGGTAAAGTCCAGCCGGCGGCCTTCCGCGACATCACGACGTGCATTGAATGCTTGCGGAGGAGCATCACGGGCTAGAGAATGCGGAAAAAGCGGTCGCTAAGGATTCCGCCACGGACGCGGGGTCCGAGATTGCGGTCCCATTCTCCTGGAGAACGGGAAGGGGGTCCTGCGAGAACTTGCCCCGAATCCTTTTGACTCGCTTCCACACCTCAGCTAAAGGGGTCTTCCCGTTAAGTGAAGACACGTATGCCCGCCAAGAAGAGCGGCGGGCGTTCTTCGAAATATACCGGAACCTAGCCCTAGCCCGACGAAATTCAGCGAGTGAAATCGTTCGGGCGGCGCTTATAGCGCATGTAGGCATAACGCTTCTGTTTCAGGGCCGTCTCACACTCGGCCGACCACCATGGGAGTGGTCGGTGTGCAAAACGGCCAGACGTCCTAGGAATAGTAGTCAGGCCCACGGCGATGAGGTTGCCGGAGAAGAACTCAACGGCCTCATCTACCGACCTAAACTCCTCGACTGAGATAGAGAATTCAGTCATTTCCTGAAATGCAGGCCATCGCGCCCGCGCCAAGCACCACCGAGGTGCTCTCAGGTGGCAGTTGCCCTGAAAATGATATTTGAATGGGAAAGTGATCACTACCATGAAGGTCATCGACCACCCCCCAATCAAAATCAGGCTGTGCATCCGAAGAGCACAAAGATAGGTCAAGGCAAGAAAATGGAGCGGTTCTCGGACAGTGATGCGTAAACTCATCCACGTTTAGGACACCCATCTCAAGCTCTTCCATCAGATCGGCAAGGACTTGTCGCCTGGGATTTATGGAGTAATCTCCCCAGAGAGGATGCCTGCCGTTCAGATCTCCAAGCAAGGGATAGGGCCTCGGCAACCGTGCCACGACGCGGCGGAAGTCCCCCGCATCGAAGTCAGCTGACGGTGGAATGTACGCAGAAATGACAGTATACCTCCTATCCAGGTGCAGCTGCACAGCCACTGCCTGGAAGGGGGTATCTAAAGAGAAAGGAAGAACGGAGACATCATGCCGGGTGTAAACCGCGCATCCCCCAGCCCGGCCATCCCGCGGTGGTGGGGTCGCAAGACCCTTATACCCCGGGAGGGCGGGCAGGGGGCACGCGCCTAGCATGGTCTCCTGCAAAAAGATAGCTAACGGGGAACGGGACGAGACGAGCCTCTGCAGCTCCTCCCAGTTGGCCCGGAGTCTACGGCAATTCCATTGAAGGAATATGCCCTCCAGGCCTAGCTCGGAGGAGACGCGGGGGCCCTCCTCGAACTGAAGACCCTCACGGGAATGGCCGTACGCTTCCCGGGGGCAGAACCCCGGGCGCTGTTGGCCGGACAAAGCGCTGTCGCCTTCGAGGACTTATTGGGGGAGGTTGGGCTCGACATGCGAGTCTTTTCCTCCCTCCGCCTCGAAACCTTAGGCGGGCGTTGCGGCTTCGGAGGCGGGGGGCCCTCTTTTCGAGGAACCACAGTCTCCGAGCCACTCGCCACACCTCGGGGCGTGGGCGAAGGAGCCGAAGCTCTTTTGTTGCTGTCCTCCTTTCAGGGGACAGCTTTAGGAACCCCGGAAGATGGCTTAGCGACCATAAGGCGAAGTTTTTGGCTATCAAAGGGGCACCAGCGGGGGTAGAAGGTCTCTCCTCTCGTTGCCCTGTACATAGTGGTAAAGGAATCTCATTGAGTCTTGTATGTTGTAACAAATAGGTCTCGGTTTGGGTCTTGCATGTTGTTTTTTTTTATTTAACAGGCTATCTGGCGACTTGCATGTTGTGGAAAGGGACCATCTCAGCCTGGGTCTTACATGTTGTGCCAAGATGCCACAGTCTTGCTCTTGCATGCTTTGGCAAGGGAGTTTCAGTCTGGGTTTTGTTTTGTATTTTTAATTTTTGGAGCCCATCTGGCGACTGCTTACTTGGGCATAAGTCGCCGTACTCACGAGTTTCAGTCTGGGTCTTATAATCTATGGCAAGGGGCAAGGGGGTTTTAACTACATGCCAAAGGAATCTTGGTCTTGCATGCTTTAAAAAGGCACTCTCATTCTGGATCTTGCATGTTGTGGCAAACGGGTCTCGGTTTGGGTCACTACGAAAGATAGAATTAAGAGTACAGCCTCCTCATGCCCATAACATTTATCACCTTTAAGCCTAAATTGCTCATGAAAATCAGGGCTGAGGCAATTCATCGTATCAGGAGCTCAATCACTCACCATCTGGACTGATTCACCCACCTTTTGCCATTATACACACACTATTATAAGCCCTTTCAAAATCCATTCATTCTACATTCTGTACCAGCTCAAAATATTCCTATGGATTACTCACTAATATCCTTGCTCACTCACACATTTGTTCAGTCTCTTTACTCTTCTCACTACCACCCATACACACTTGTGTTTTCTGCTCTAAGAAAAAAAAAGCAAATACCTTTTTCAGCATCTGGCTTTAGACAAATGCTGTCTCTACACATGTCTTTTTCCATTTCCATCTCTTTATCAAAGAAGTGGTCGATAAGATCTCTCGAAGGTGGACCTTTATTAGTCTTCCAAGATGCTTTGGATTCCCTGAACAAACGTAAGTGGCTCGCAACATCTTCTACAAGGCGAGTGGTAAGGTACCCTATCCAATCGGTGACCTTGAATCTGTAAAAAATATTTCCTGGGATAAAAGACAATTTAAAGGGTCACAAAAACAAGAACTCCAAAGGACGCAAAGTTAAAGTGACCAATAAGGATGAATCATGCAGAATGTTTGTAAGAAATCTGTAAATTATTGAAGCTAGAGAAGTGAAATGTGTGGAAGATAGGCATTGGGGCTGGGAGGTCAAAATGAGGGTATTGAGTCTGGGAGGGTACACAATCCTCCAGATTTCAGCTGCACCAAGTTTGCCCAAGATACATCTGATATCCGCTCGCAGGTTCGAAGTCATCCAGACTAACCAGTCAAATAACAAGAGAAGATCTGAAAGAAATACACTACTTTCTACCTCACTTCCTTCAAGTCAATGATAAGAGAGGTAAAAAGGACAATTAAGGAAGTACAATTGCATTTATATTAAAAAGTAACAACTAAGGGCATTCCCAAAAGGTTTTTGAAAAGTCAAAAGGCCACGGCCATCAAAATTTCAGCCAAGCCTATCTTAAGGCTACTTTTAAAATAACACAAACTAATAACGAACCAAACAAAGAAGTGACCACAAAAATAAAGAAAAGGGCAGGCTCAGGTGCTGGTGGAAAGCTTGCATCACCAGAGGCCTAAAAATGCAACTAGGAATTTAAATAATTATATAGTATGGAAGGCCGCCGCCTCTCGACACAAAATCACACCAGTGTGGGGAAGCCATTTTGAAAAAAAATTGAAGAGCACCAATCTGGTGACTGCCACCGAGGTCATAGTCCCGAAAAAAAATATCTAGCCTATTTCTTAGGCTATATTAAAAGGCAAACAATCAGCAACAAATAATAAAAAAACACAAACTGCAAAAGAAATAAGATGACTAAACTACAACAAAAACAGAAAATGCATGCTCTAGCATCGTAAAGAGGAAGAGCAATAGATTGTTGCAGTACTGGAATAGGTACAGAGCTCCCCGGCCCCCAAAAGTGTCTTACTGTCTGGGAGACCAAGCAATCTTGACGAGAAGGTTCAGAGGAGCATTACATAAAGTGAAGCTGCGTCCCTCGAATGTATCCAATTCAGAAGCAAGAAAAAATGACTTGAAACAGTCGAGGAATTGAGAGTAGGTTTACGGGATCAGTTAGGGTGCAATGACTATTCTGGTCAGCAGTCTGCCTTCTTTGCCATAAAACCCAAAGGGCTGTCCTGATTCCTGACAGTTAGTCAGAGTAAAGGAGAGCAAAACATTGGTTCAGCCACTCAGTCTGAGCAGAAAATCATAAGATAGACCTCATCAGAGCAGTCATTTCTCACAATCCCTACAAGTTCCTTTGACCAAACTGAAGATAATTGTGACATCCTTCGAGGTCAAAGCAGTGGTAGCATCACAGACACTGAAAAGTAGGTGAAGGTGCCCAAACTGGGTACAGTGAACAATCTCAGGTAATGACTGCTGTAGTGCAACCAGCTAGGCTGTAAAGAAAGACTCCGCCTAACCTGCTTCATACAGATGGGAGATACCATAGAAGACACCATCTTTTCGGATGTGGATCCATCCATGTACATTTGGACGGCTCCAGTGTGACACAATTGTGCTTCAAGAAGTACTAATGCAGCACTTCCAGTGCTATAAAAGCTTTAGGGGCAGAGGCATGTCCACAAACATTCAAAAGTAGTATCCTCCAGGGTGGTAGCTGGGACAGAAAGAACTAAAGGCGACACAGAAGCGAAAGTTACATCAAGATCTCGTAGGAGTCTTCTAGCCCTAAGCCTCAAAGGCTTAAGGCATGATTGGCATCTCAAGGCGGCATTTTCACCATTGAGGAGATCGGCCACAGATGAAATGAGAGCGGGAACTCCCCAGCATTGACAAGGAGGCTCTCTCCAAGGCACATTCGGAAGGCACTGAGGACCAAAAAGAGAGCGGTATCAAGGATAGCATCATTTAGGAAATGTCTGGGTTAGGGCGAAACCATGGATGTCAGCAGAAGTGCATGACCTTATTCTTCAGAGAAAATTAACCAAGCACTTTTTCATAAAGAGAGATGCGGTTCAGAGCCTTTTGGAGACAGTGATCAAAGGTAATCGGTAATCATCTGGGTCGCAGCACCATAAGAGATCAAAAAAGTTGTCTATATAGAGCAGAGTGAAAAAATCTTCCAGCAGCACCGAGAATGACAATAACAACACAACCTTGTAGGATGCCCTCTTCTTGCTATATTGGAATAGAGATTTCTGCGAAGTGGAATTTTTAAGAGACATATTGTGCAGGTGACATGTGCTCCACTCTCTAAAAAATAATTTAACTTAATATTCATCAATTATTTCTCTTTGAGGGGAGTCTCACAACTGGTTGACCACTAAGGAAGCAGACGGTGTGCAAAATGGCAGACGTTCGAGGAATGGTAGTCAGACCCACAGCAATGAGGATGCCAGAGAACTCAAAGTCCTCAACAAGTGACCTGAGCTTCTTAATTGAGATGGCGGACCACCGCACCCACTCCAAGCCCCAAAGAGAGAACAGAGACCATGTCAGGTTTAAATTGCGTAGCCAACTGTCTGGCCCCAATCCTGTTGTGATGGGGAAGGAAACAACACAGCCGAAAGGATGGGCAGGAGGCACGCGCAAAACATGGTTTCCTAAAGACAAATAGCTAAAGCGGAACGGGAGACGAGCCACTAAAGCTACTCCCAATTAGCCCAGCATCCACTGAAGAAAATAGCCTTCCGAATCAATATTGAGAGAACTGTCAGGTTGTTTCAGTTACTGAAGACTCTTACTGGGATGACAAAACTCCGGAGGCTGTTTGTCACAGAAAGTGCTGAAGCCTTTGAGGGCTTACTGAAGAAGGGGTAGCCCTACGTGAGCCTTTATCTCTTCCTGCCTAGAACACTTAGGCTGGCAGAGTGGCTTTGGGGTCGGGGGGTTTAGGGGCCAAAGTTCCTTTGGAGCTGTCCTCCTTTCGGGGTAACAACTCTAGGAACCCCAGAGGATGCCCTTATGACCACTTTCATGGTGGGATGGCTCATGTGAGTCTAACGACTCGGTGGAGGCAAGCAACAATTTCACCTTACAAGGGAGGCAGTTTGAACCCTTTGCGCCACCGGCTCTACAAGGGATATAACATCGGCAGAGGGTTTTGAATGGACACAGAAGTGACTGTGCTCGTAGGCCTGGAGAGGGCAGGAGCAGAGGGCCTTTTTTAATATTGAGGCATAAGACATCCCAGGAAGCAATGGGTCCACTAACAAGTAATGTGGGTGATCACTTATTATCATATTCCAGCAGTTGAATAGGGCGTCAAGGAAAGGGTAGAGAAAGTGACAGTATAGACAGTATAAAAGGGGTGGATGGAAGGATGAATGCAGAGTGAGAGTTTGTACAAAATGACAAGGTAGGTGTTACTGGAAGAAGAAGGAGAGGTTAAGCTGGGGCTGGACAGGGAGTTGAGTCATATCTGCATGACAAACAGTAACACACTTCACCGTGACCTTTATAGTGATAATAGAAGAAGGGGCTGACTAAAGAGTAGATAATATCAGAGTAAAAATGGTGGATGGAATTCGGAAGGCAGAATGAGAGAGTTGATACAATAAGATGAGGTATGGGTTAACGGAAAGAGCGGGAGGCTAAGCCAGGGCTGGATGGGGTGCTGGATGGGGTCAGCACAGCGGTGAGGAAAACATACATCGTGCCAGGATGAAGAATTAGGAATGCTGAGAGGGAATGAGGGGGAAGATCAACATGCCATAGCCCAGTCAGCTGCAGGAAGGTAATCCAGCCCAATAAGGCAAAGGGAAGGGTTTATTGAGGCAAAACTGCACATTTCATTATTTGTGCCCTGACATCAAGGACACCTCAACCCTGGTCTCTCTTCCAACATGGCATAAGGTAAGTTGGTAGGTCCTTAAACCTAGATATAGGAAGAAATAAGGAAGCACAAATGAGAAGGGGAGTCTAAAAAAAAGGGGTTGCATAGATGGAATGGGTGAACACACCAGGTTCTCCAGGCCCAACTCAGTGAGCCAGTCCTTCACTACAGACACTCGGGGTAGGAGGAGTGTTGCTACTACAGATACCAGGTGTAGCATTCTACACATGGTTACCCTGTGTTCAAGAGGGAGGAGTTCCCCAAGAATTCCCAACCTTGACCAGGGATGAATGGATGAAAGAAGGTTGACACTCCCTCTCTTCCAACATGGCATAAGGTAAGTTGGTAGGACCTTAAACCTAGATATAGGAAGAAATAAGGAAGCACAAATGAGAAGGGGTCTTGAAAAAAGGGGTTGCATAGATAGAATGGGTGAACACACCAGGTTCTCCAGGCCCAACTCAGTGAGCCAGTCCTTCACTACAGACACTCGGGGTAGGAGGAGTGTTGCTCCTACAGATACCAGGTGTAGCATTCTACACATGGTTACCCTGTGTTCAAGAGGGAGGAGTTCCCCAAGAATTCCCAACCTTGACCAGGGATGAATGGATGAAAGAAGGTTGACACTAATCCAGAAAAATTAACTCCCAGCCGTGAAAATAGGTGAGAAGGAGATTGAAAAAACCAGAGTTTCAATTTAGTTTGAGACTACTGTGAGGCATTGGGGGCAGAAGAGTATGCTGCCCCTCCAGGTAACAGTTGTAAAGGTCTATACAGAGCACCCCCTTGCAGGAGCTATAAAAAGAATGAGTAGAACAAATAAAAATAAAATATAAATCATAAAAAAAAACCTCTACAAAAGTTCACAGGCACTCAAATGCATAACATGAACCCTGATGCATGATTAAAAATGATTAATGTACTTTTATATGAATACTACAGTATTCCTAAATATATGACTACAAATAACTCTACCTATTTGAGATATTAATGAAACTCTGCTGAAGACCTTGCTGCATCTGAGTCACAAATTGCGGATTTGTAGATATTTGTGAATACCACGAGATAATAAAATCCCTCAGAAAATATTTAATCACGATATGTAGTTGATCATCAATCAAAGTTGATCCAGTAATTCTTTTATCCGCTTTCCCTCCATCTTTATTGGAGTCATCATTTAGCTGCAAAAAATAAAACCTATCATTAATCTTTCTGTTCTAACTTAACCGAGGCTTTTTTAAAAATTAAGCTCAAGAAATTTTGCTCAGTACTGCGGTGTTTCTAGCTGTCTGCAACTGGATATTTTGATTTTGCACTACTTTTTTTCACTATAGAAACTACTGTCTGATCAAATCCAATATTAAACTCCATTTTGAGGCCACCTAAGAAACTATGATTTTTTAAACTCTCATGTTGCAGGATTATTGTAAGAATGAAGTGTTATGGGGGAAATGCGTTAAGCGAAACATAAATCATCCAATTCAAGTCTTCATTTCAGTTTTATTCTTAGCTTTACAAGTGAATTTTATTTAATAAAAATAAAGCAAAGACCAACAAAGTATCCCTGCAAGAAATGTCTTTTATGAAAGAGAGATTAATAAAGTGAAGTTAAGGTAATTAAAAATGCAAAAGAGGCACATAGCCTAAGTAAACAACTTTGGAATAGGGCCAAGTTGAAAGTAGGCCACATTGGGCGTGGCTAGTCACTGGATGGGGACCTAATTTGGGTTGATTTTCCCATTAAACTGTAGATAACCAGTGAAATTAGGGGGTAAAACCCAAACCACAAACAACAATAAACTTGGTGCACAAAGAACTAGGGGTTTATTTTTCATGAACTGGCCTAACAATGGGAATCCCTTGGGAAGGGGGAGGGGGCTTAAGGGGGAAAATAACTATCCCTACATTTACAAACTATTTTTAAATTAATATAAACAAAAAAATACAATTGACTTTAAAATATACCCCCCAAAAAACATGCAATTTGGCACATCTGAAGTTATCTTGTATCCAGTCTAAGCAAAAGCTAATTATAATGGACTGCCTAATGCATATTTTTTAGGCGCTGCAACCATGAGTAAAAACGACACTTACTACAAGGGTACTTTTTAGGGCACTCGCCTGGTAACTGCACCTACATGGGCAGAGTTAAGTCACAGTGAATACAGGTATCAGTTATAGTCCTAATTTGAGACATTAACCCTTAAAGTACCATGTTGAGAAAATGAAGGACCACATTAGTGTTGGAGAAAAAAAAAGGTAAAAAAACATCAAATGTCCACATATTAAAAGACCCATGAGTAAATGATATGAAAAAGGCAATATAAATAAAACTAAATGGGAGGTATGTCACAAGAGAAAATACATTTGCCTCAAGAAAAACTACCATTAGGAATTCAGTGAAATTTTCCATAGGCAGTTGTACACTTGGGACCTTTTGTTCGCTTAAAAGGTTAAAACTGAGTCTCCAATGAAATAGGAATGAAAGAGTTTGAATCAGTGCTCAAAAATATATAAATAAATGGTTTTTATACACCTTTTTAATGCCTTATTCTAACCTGAAAAAATGGTTGAGATGGAAGTGGTAAATGTGCTTGCTGGAGAGAAAACCAGAGTTGGTCGCTTTCTGAGGAAAACATCCATTGTACAGAGATTAAACCTCTGAAAAAAAATAATAAATCACTATATTACCGGTAAATTTCATAAAAAGAAAAAAAAAATGGGCAAATTCTCCCAATTGGATATTAGAGTTTCAAGGAACAAGTTTAGCATCTTAAACCAATGTAAATATTTAGAAATTAAGATAATAGAATTAACAGACAACAGAACTATGAATTTAATCATCTTTAGTAGCAAAATTTCAGTAAAAAAAAAATTTATTAGCAGTAGGTTTGTATGATGCACTGATACTTCTTTTCATGTCACATTTTTTTTTTTAAATTGTCAAATTAAAAGCTTAATACCATCCAGTTTTAAACTAACTGGACAATTCAACTTCACCCTCTTTCCCACAAAATGGGGGTTGTTGAAAATCAATATCAACCCCTTTATACTCTACTAAGCACAAGGCAACTCATCCTTTTGTCCACACCAAAGTCCCTCTCACAACCCTCCACCATGCACACCTATTATCCACATCTTCCTATGTCAAGCTTCTTTCTCTCAAACCTTCACATAATCAACCTAGCTCTTACACAATCATCTAGCCCTTCTTACATTCATACACTAAATATCACTCTAAAGTTGTCCATTTGCACTAGAAAGTAAGATGCAAGGGTGCCATTACATTTAAAATCTTGTATGTAAAAAGGACAAACCTTGAAGGTGATGCAAGAATAGATGGGTAGCCAATGTGGTTCAAAAAGGAGGGAGTTACAAAAAATGAAATGCACTGAGTGCAAAAGTATGGCAGCAGAGGACCCAGCTAGAAGGGAGAAACATTAGAAAGGTCATCCACATAGAGTAAAGTGAGAACATCTTCCAGGAGCAGCGAGGTGCTACAGTTGATGCTCCAGATTGAAAAACCCTGACAGAGTGCTGTCTACAAGGGAAGGCCTCACAAAAGGCATTTTGTTTAGTGGGGGCAGAGCATCCAAGTTAGAGTGGAACTTGTGGATGCCTCACTGTGCATAAAAAAAGATGGCCTCTACTGTCCAGGAAAAAGGCTAATCTAACATTTACGAATTTCTCTATCAACTTGCACATGCAAGAGGTTATAGAGATTGGGCGGAAAGCGGCCGAGGTAAAGTGATCTCTTCCCAGTTTGCGAAAAGCAAGCACAGTAGCGATTGATCAGGAGTCTGGGAGGATACCCTCTGTTGAGATCATGTCAAACAAATCTAACAGAAAGGAAATACACCACTCACATACATGTCAAAGAATGGCATACAGGACATCATCTGGTCCAGGCAAAGTGTCCACACACAAAGTGAGAGTAGAGCGCAACTCATTCAATGAAAACCTGTCATTGAAGGGTTGGTGCCAATGGAGGTCAAGTCTAGTCTGCAACCTGTCATGCATTGAATGCTGGCAGATCACCATCCTGGCTGGAGAATGCAGGGAAAGCAATGACGAATGACTGCCATGGAGGCAGGGTCAGAGATTGCAGTTCCATGCTCCAAGAGAATGGGAGGGAAGTCCTGCAAGAACTTGCCTGAATGCTTTTGACTCACTCCCACACCTCTGAAGAGGGGTCTTCCCATTAAGTGAAAACATGTATGGCAACATGAAGAGTGGCGGATGTGCTTTGAAACATAATTCACTGACAGTGAAATAATAGTTTGGGAGGTGCTTAAACCCATGTAGGCATAATGCTTTTGTTTGAGGGTCGCCTCACACTCAGCTGACCACCACAGAAACAGTAAGTATGCCAAATGACCTGACATTCTAGGAGTAGTAGTTAGGTCGATAGCGATGAGGTTGCCAGAGAAAAATTCAGAAGACTCATCTCCTGGCATAAACTCTTTGACTGGGAAAAGGAAATCAGTAATTTCCTGAAATGCAGACCACCTTGCCAGCGCTAAGTACCACCAGAGTGGTCTTTTAAGTTGCAGCGGTCCAGAAAATGATATTTGAATAGGAAAGGGATTACTACTATGGATGTGCTTAACCACCTCCCACTCAAAATCAGGCTGTGCATCCAGAGAGCACAGTGATAGATCAAGGCAGGAAAATGAAGTGGTTCTCAGGCAGTGAAGCATAGACTCGTCCACATTTAGGACATGTGCAAAATAAGAGAACAATCATTCACAGAATGTCTTAATCAAATACACTAGAAACAAAGCAAGAGTTGACAACGATGAAACTTAACACACTTCATGTGTTGAAACCTTTGTTTTCTATTACTTCAGCACAACAATGACCACAGGACCTCACCAGTTTCTTGCAAAATTCTGGTATTATTTTGTTCCATTCTTGCTCAATTTTCATCCATAAAACTGTCACAGTTGAAGGTTGCTGGTCTCAAACTTTGTCTCTAATGATCTTCTACCATTCTCAATAAGGTTCAGGTCCAGGCTCTGAGCAGGTCAGTTCATTACTTCGAAATTTTCTTGGTCTAAATAGTATTTTACTCACTTTGCAGGTGAGAACAGTTCCTCCCGGTACAAACTGTCAGTAAGACAAAATGATGAGGAGATAGTTGAAGAAA
This sequence comes from Ceratothoa steindachneri, assembly GCA_963969495.1. Lineage (NCBI taxonomy): Eukaryota > Metazoa > Arthropoda > Malacostraca > Isopoda > Cymothoidae > Ceratothoa > Ceratothoa steindachneri. The sequence goes on from OZ018319.1 coordinate 217,699,424, forward strand.
ATAAATAAAGATAAAGTAGCGCTGAGAGGGAGTGAGGAGAAGTGCACCAACAACTTAACCAGAACCTATCAGAGAGTTCATGTCAACCAAGTGACAGGGCTTCCCTGATTTGCACTCACGCCGGGAGGATGTGCCGCTCCTCCTGATACTAAGTGTGTAATAGACTACACAAGGTAGCCTCCTGCAGGGAGATTGAGGAAAAAAACTCTTTGATCCTACAGCCTTCTCAATGTTACTGCGATTAAGTGGGGCTCCGCCTTCTTTTAGACTGTCCTGAAGGACTAGGTTAGAATGTAAAGAGGCTGTTGCATACTATGGGAATTTTATACCCCCCCCCCCACCACCACACAAGTGCTAGCGCTCATGCAACAGTTAGGAAGTGGGAGTTCAGTTGCAACTTAATATTACATGGATTACATCCAGGTAGGATGGTTGCATCATATCCACTTTTTCTATTGCCCTACAAGGTAGTTAACATTTTTCAAAAAACCTCACCTGCTGGGCAATTTGTAAAGATAAAAACTAATACTACTACTAATAATTATAATTGTATAAAAAATGGAACACAATATTAGCACCACTCAAGCAATTTATCCTTATTTTGTTATCAGGCAAAAGCCTAGCAGACAAAACACTGCTTCCTAAGACAGCAAAGTTAAGCCATATTTGGTATGATTAGTTATAAAGCAGTACCAATCTGGGTCAACTTCTTAGAAATTGCCAATTGGCTGTAGAGACCAATATTTCATATCCTATATTAAATTGAAATTTTTTTAAAACTCAGTGAGAGAAGACAAGTGGTCAAATTCCTTATTTATTTTTCTGTATCAACCCATAACTAATTGCATTCACTTTGGAGACTGATTAGAATAATTTGTTTACAAATCTCCTTAAATCTGACTGCATCAAGGATATTTTCTCAGCTTACCCAACTACGAGCACTGCCAAGGAGATGACAACAGTTAAGAAGGTAGAAAATCCAAATGTTCCAACAATCAGAGCAACAGCAAGGAGAAGCCAATAAGAAAAATCCATTTCTGTAGTAAGGAATAAGAGATTAATTCAAAGAGGGATACTAAATTATTCTTTTTAATTATTCAATATTCCTCAACTTGCCAATGTTCTATTAGAATCATCAAATACAAAATTCAAAGATATTATATAAAAAGAAGAAGTCTTAACACATTAAATTTGATATTAAGCTAAAGCTAACTAAAATAAGCTTATATTTGACATACTATATAGGAAATTTGATTTATAGAAAAATACTAAATACATAAACCGAGAATTTTTAAAGCTTTAGTACTACTTAGTACTACTACTAAATCCCTTTGTCAGTAGGATTTTACATAAAAAATCCTCACATTTTAGACCTTTTTTTCTAGCAAAATGCATTACTTCATATTTTTTAAATGAATATCTACTTAAACAACCTAGACAAGCAACTTATCTAAATCCCTCTGCATTCCATGCAAACTCATGGCGATACCATCATTGCTGGCTGCCAGATGTGCGCATTAAAAATAAAACCCCTGCAAATTCTATTATGTGAATTCATATCTAAATTTACCTTAACATATGAAAATAAAATTACCAAATCTAAAAATTTGCCACAGAAAATTCCTATAAGTAAGTTCTAACCTTGATGAATCAAACTTCTATCGAGTGAAAACTTTGATGAGAAGGATTTATTTTAGAAGGCAGAGGTGATGATATCAAATTACAAATTTCATTCATTTTTGTAGCATTTTACATATCAACAGATCATAACTTTCTCTTCAAGAATGATCTAGTTATCTTCTATCATTTGAATTTTTTTTAGGTTTAGTCAGTATGGGTTATTGTATCATATCACTCTTTATATGTTATGGTATTTATAAATTCTGTGGGATCAAATATAGCAATTTAGTTTAATTTTGCCTGTTTTACCTACCATCCACTTAACATCCTACTTCCCACTCAAAGTCTTTTTAACTACCTGTATATCACCTCTTCTTACATACACTCATCAAAAATCGCAACAATTATGTTTATTAGGTTGCAACCATTACTTAAATGAAAACACATTGCAGTAGTTTCATTTTGAGGTGCTTAATTCAAACCTGACATCCATTTGTCAAGCAAATGTTTCAAATTTAAGTAAAACATTTATATTTTACATAAAGTTGAAACATTTGCAGAACAAAGGGATTCAATGCCTCAAAATGTACCTAATGTTATGTATTTTTTATCATAAACCCAACCTAATGAAATCTAACAGAAGCTGCAGAAATTCAAGCTTCATGAACTTCTGACAAAACTCAGTATTTTTAAGTTATGCATAACTTAAAATTTCTCATTAGTATCAGTGATGAAGGCTACCCATATCAGTGCTACTCTTTTTTTTTTTTACTTTCACAAGAGTAGGAAATATGCAAGAAAGTAGAATAAAGCATTTCAATACAATATATAAAAAATAAACAGCCTTAATTTAATCCTCTAGCCTTTAAAACTAACAACCCTTTAAGTCCTAACCTTCTGCTAGTGAAATGCTGTTTGCAACACCAAATTTGCATAAGTGAAAAATTAAAAACGCTTACTGCACTGCTTTTCATTTATAACTGAATAACAGCAGGCAATTTATCGTCCTTCAGAAAATCTATAAATGTCATTAAGGTCTGAACAGTTCATATTCATCAATCAAATTGACAATTTTTTTAAAAACAACTCCATTAGGAAACAGCTTCCAGCAGAATTTCCAGCACATGATGATGACAGGCCAGATGCAGCAGACCTCAACCAAGGATTTGCTGCAGTCAAACGCACATTCCACCCTTGTATCCCATATTCATCACCATTGTGTCAAAGCACAGTGCTCAAATTTGTTTGGAAATAGCCCACTCAGATATAACGAAATGGATGGTGTTTGTGTGAGCTCCACTTTGCCTTTAGTGATGGGAATTATGAGGATCTTCTCCACGCCTTCTCTGGAAACGAGGATCGGCAGTCAGTCCACAACACCTTCGTTTGTGAGGGAGGGCATAAGTATTCCATCCCAGTGGAGTGTGAGTGGTACATCAGAAGGAAAGCTTTCTTTCTGCTCTACAGCCTTTTCCCAGCGATGCTGTCTTTGCTGCCGATTGAGCGTGCTTGCGATCAATGACAATTCTCCAGCATTCATTCCCAGCTCCTCCGCAAATGGAAGCAGCATATGTGCAGTTTGACGGTCACTTACATATGTTGGACCAGTGCAGAGCAGCAGAAACTTGCGGGCAGATGATTTTCTTCTGCGATGGTGCACAGTGGGTAGAGGAGTTACTATCATGCCTTGCTCTTCAGACGAAGTGGGAGAGGTCAAGACTCAAATTCAACGGTGGCCTGCCTTTCTGCAAACCCTTGACTTTCCTTTGCAGCTCTACTTCTTTTGTCCCCCCCCCCCCACCCAACCACACACACACTGCTGTGTCCATTTCTCTTTTTCTACCCAGGCCATCTTCCCTTACCTGTCCAGTTTCCTCTGAGCTTCAAGGAACTTGTGGCCATCCTTGATTTTGATCAGGTACATGGCATCGCGATGTACTCCATCTAACAAATTTTTTAGGGAAGCAACAAAATTGGCTAATTTTTCCTCAGTTTGCCCTATTGTCCAGGATTTTGATTTCTTCAATCCATTGTACTTCATGCAGATGCCATACTTTCTTGAGGATATCACATGGATCAATAGTGGAATATTCACCTTGGAGTACTGATATTAAACTTTGAGTGCCATCTGCTGAACTGAGAATGTCAAATTATGCAGGTTTAGTGTAGTACTGCAAAACTCACAGGACTTTCTTATGGTTCGGGAGAACACTCGATGGCAGTTTTGAGTTGCTGGGGCTCCTAGGAGCCATAACTTGTCAGCAGACCTTGTGGAAGACATCTGTAAAAAGAAAAACACAAGTCAATAAACAGGGGAATAAGGAGATCTCTCCATAACATAAAACAATACTGAAACCACTTCTTGCACTGCAAAACTGTACAAGGTGGGACCATGCCTTCGTTGCATGGGGTGGTAAAATAGGAACAAACTTCAAAGCATCTGTGCAACATGAAGATGTCATATTACAAGACTTAGATTTTGCTTGTAGTGTTTCCTCATCAATATGCATGAAATGCTGGGTTCTGCGTTATAATCTGAACACTTTTGAGTTTTTGACTCACTCTAATGGCCCTCCATGAATATAAATGGAGCTTTCACTTGCAAAGAAGAAAAATGACAAGCAGAGGACTTACTAACCATAGTTGAGAACTTTTACTTGAAGCAGTTCATTGAGGACCCCACAAGAGGAAACAAAACACTTGACTTGCTGTTCAGCAACAATTTTGAACTGGTACATTCTTATGACATTATCAGAGCATCAAAGCAACTGCCAACAACACATCCAAACCCTCTGCACTTCCCCTAGTGATTTAATTTTCTACCACAATGAGGTAGATTGGGATAGAGTAAGAACTGAATTTGGAAAAATAGACTGGTCAATGTTTTAAGAGAAAACAATATTGATGAAACTCTTGACATCATACAAGTAAAATGCTTTTGAATTTGTAAAAATATAATACCATCAAAATGACTCAAGAAACAAGGTAAACAGGTACCAAGAGATCGCAGAATCCTGATGAAAAAGAAGGCTAAAATACACTTCAAGCTCAGGAAGAACAGCCATACACCCAGCATTACCAGACTACAAAGTGAATTTTGAAAAATTGAAGTGAAACTTATCCAGTCTCACAAAGACAAACGAATTAGAGAGGAAACTCAAGCTCTATCTAACATTAAAACAAACAGCAAATTCTTCTATACATTTGCTAAAGAAAAATTAAAATATATCACATAATAGGACCACTCATTAATTCCCCAAGTGAACTAGAAGAGAAATGGCGGAGATGCTTAAACTGCAGTATGAAAGCGTCTTCATTCCTCCAGATGAAGAAAGAAAAGTCCACAATTCATCCTCCTGCTTTGATGAAGCTTCACAGATACCACAACAGCTCTGATCGATTGAGATAACAACGGAAGACATTATTTTAGCCATCGATAAGATTGCACTAAACTCTGCTGCTGGTACAGATGGATTCCATGCCCAGCTCCTCAAGAACTGTAAGCACCAACTAGCTTGGCCACTAAAGTTGCTGTGGAGTAAGTCCCTCGATAATGCTTATGTACAACAGGCACTGAAACATGGGACAGTTATACCAGTCCATAAAGGAGGCAGCAAAGGTTAAATAAAAAATTACAGACCACTTGTCCTAACATCACATCTCATTAAGATAGTTGAAAGGATAATATGTATGTACTAAGATGGTCGCTTATTTAGAAGAAATAGAAGTCTTCAATGAGGGTCAACATGGCTGTAGACAAGGCCGCTACTCCCTGTCACAGCTATTATCATTATGAAAACATTCTACAGGACAAACAAGATGGGACAATGCCAATATCATCTACCTCGATTTCCCAAAGCCAATGGTTACACAATTTTCTCACAGGCAGACAACAAATTCAGAACGTTCAAGGGTGCCTCTCAGAACCAAGCAGTGTCATCAGTGGTGTACCTCACTCACTTCTGGCTCTTCTCCAGTTCATCATTATGATATGTGACATTGACAGAGAGCTGGAACATTCAACTGCTACATCCTTCACAGATAACACTAGAATCTCAAATCAAATCTGCACTGCACAAGATGCTCAGCTGCTGCAAGAGGACCTTGACAAAATTTTGAGATGGGCAGAGGATAACAACATGGTACTGAATGGAGATAAATTTGAGCTTTTACACTATGGAAACCAAGTAGCACTCAAGAACTCCACAAGTAGCAAAATGACAGTTAATGAGATGGGTGACAAACAAACTCCTCGGTAGCGATCGGACGTGTTCTCAGCGAGCTCTCTATTCAGTGATGTTTTTTCATTTCAGATTTTTTGGTGTAATATATTTAAGTTCGGGAAGATAGTTAACTTTAAGTGTTAGAAATAATACTAATGGAATTTTTAATTATATTTTGAAATGTTTCTCAGTATTGCCATTTCTTTGGATGAAGTGAGTATGCCTTTTGATGTAAGCAGTGTGTTTGTAGTGTTGAAAGAAGAGCAAATGTATTTGAATGACTGGTTTGTTATGTGAATAGTGCAAATGTGGCTTTGGTAGAGGAGGTGAGTCAGTTACGTGATGAGTGCAAGAGATTAAGTGAGTTGGTGAATGAGGTGAGAAGGGAAGTGTATGCATGAAGAATGTGGCTGGGACCAGGAGGGTGGAAGATAGGCCTAGAGTGGGAGACTGGAGAGAAAGAAGTGACTGATGTGAAGATAGGCCTAGAGTAGGGACTGGAGAGAAAGAAGTGACTGATGTGAGTGGAGATGAATGGTGGGTGAATATGGATAGAATAGATAGGTTAGGACAGGTCTGTGAGTAAGAGGGACATGGAATCTGTTAGGTTGACTAACAGATTCGATGCCCTGAGAGAGGAAGAGGTTTGAAAGTGATTCATCTGAGGTGGTTGTGGCAGAAAGTGAAATAAGTGGTAGTTTGAATGAGAACAGGACGGAAGGTAATGCTAGGCCTAGGGAGACTAGGAGGATGACTGAGGTGCTGGCGATGGGTGACTCTCAGATTAGATATTTAGATAGGAAGTTGAAGGCAAGCAAATGGAAGGGAGTGAGAGTTTGTTTGTCGGGTGCTGGTGTAAATGATGTGTCTGAGAGGTATGATACTCTGGTGTCTGGGTGTGAGAGGGATGCAGTTGTGATTATGCATGTGGGAGTAAATGATGTAAAGAAGGTGGGTTCATGTGAGTTAAATGAGAGGTACAAAAGGTTAGTTGAAAGGATGAGTGAAAGTAGAGTGAAAGGTGTTGTTTCAGGTGTGCTTCCGAGATTGGATGTGGGGATGGAATGATTGTCTCGTGCAATTGGACTGAATGAGTATGTGAAATGACTGTGTGAGGAGTCGGGATTAGTGTTTGTAGATGTTTGGAATGGGTTTTATGGGAATAAGGCATTGAAAGCATTGGATGGACTCCATCTAAGCCGGGCTGGGGTTGATGTGTTGTGGCAAGTGTTAGATAGTGTCATTAGGTCTTTGCAGGCGGGAAACTAGTTACTGATAGTGGTCAGGGAAATATAAGAGTACAGGGTCGGGCAGGGAAAGGAAAGAGATGCAGAGGAGATAGAGTGGAAGCTATACATTCAAAAAGAGGTGCTTCAGGGACAGGAGGGCTGAGTTGTCTCTATAACAATGCTCGTAGTCTTAGAAATAAGAAAGATGAGTTATTGAGTTATATTATTGATGAAAATAGACATAATGTGTAATAGAATCATGGGTTAATGAAAATAAATTTAATGACAATGCAAGTGAATTTGAACTACAGGGTTATGATATGTACATTAGTCAAAGGAGAGATAGGACTGGTGGTGGATTGATTATTTATATCAGAAATAGCATTTCTAATCTAAATAATTCTATAAATCAAGAAGTTGAGTCACTGTGGATAGATATTAGGGTCAGTAAAAATAGGATAATACACTTGGGAGCCTTTTACAGGCCACCCGGACAGACCGACTGTATTGATGAGCTAATGATAACATAACATAACATAACATAATTTCACGGATGACAAAAGCCACAAGGGCCTATCAAAGGTCATCCGCCTCCGTCAAAACCCACCCACAAAAAGCACCATCACCAGGGAAAGATAAAATCAAAGTTCCCCACAATATAATAAACAAATGACAAAAGCCACAAGGGCTCATCATAGGTCATCCAAGTCAAACGGCCTCTTTTTTAAGGCACCCAAACTCCCAGGAAAACTACATCCAGAGGATTGCGTCCAGAAACAAGAGTATCACCAATCAAGGCTGGTCAAGAACTAAATCATGCAGCTATAGATATATACAAACAATATTAATATATACAAAACTTAGGAACCATCACAACCTTCCCTCCCCATAAACTCATCCAACCTACTCTTAAATACATTTAAATTTGGACTACTTACTACCCTCTGCAGCAATTTATTCCAGAAGTCCACCACTTGATTGGTGAAAAAATATTTTCTTAAATCCAACTTACACCCTTGCTTTTTAATTTTCAAGTGGTGACCTCTAGTCCGATTTCCATCATCTAACTCAAAAAACTTGCTAACATCCAATTTATCTATCCTGGAAAAAATTTTAAACAGCTCAATCATATTCCCTCTTACACACCTCCTTTTGAACGAGAAAATATTTAATACCCTCAGTCTATCTATATATTCAAGGTGCCTCAGGGAAGGAATAATCTTTGTTGCCCTCCATTGCACTGACTCAAGAAGGTTAATATCATGTCTAAAATGTGGGGACCATGCCTGTATACAGTACTCTAGATGTGGCCTAACATAAGAGTTATAGAGTTTAAGAATAACCTCCTTACTTTTGTAACTGACATTTCTCTTAATGAAACCTAGCACTCTATTTGCCCTATTTCTTGCTTCAATACACTGCTTAGAAAACCTTAATGACTTATCTATTACTACTAGATCTTATCTTTCTCATCCTCTACTGAGCTCAGCCAATGCCCATCCATTTCATAGTTAAATTCTTTATTATCTTCCCCCATGTTAATAACTTTGCACTTATCAAGGTTGAAAGTCATTTGCCACTTATGTGGGCAGGATAACAATTTATTTAAATCCCCCTGCACTTTAAAATTATCATCAATATCTGTAACTACAGCTGCTAATTTGGTATCATCCGCAAAAATTGACACTTTATTATTAACTGCCTCCCCAAGATCCTTTATATAGATGACAAATAATAATGGACCGAGAACTGATCCCTGAGGAACACCACTGATAACATCCCTCCACTCTGACTTTACACCATTTAGCACTACCCTGTGCTTCCTGTCTTTCAGCCAATCAGCTATCCAATTTGAAACACCCCCACATATCCAAGGAAAGAATGTGAAATCGATACAGTTATTCTTGGTGACTTTAATTTAAATTCTGTGGAGTGGGAAAATATGATAGGAAGGGATAGAGTAAGTTGTAAGTTTATAGAATGTTTTGAGGATAATTTTTTGACTCAATTTGTTCATAAGACAACAAGGGGCGCCAATATCTTAGATCTGGTTCTTCCAAATGATAATCGCTTGGTTCATGAATTGACTGTCGGGGAAGCATTGGGAAATAGTCATCATCAGATGGTTCATTTTAACTTAGTAGCAAAAGGTAGAACATCAACAAACTCTACAAAAACTCCATATTTTTATAGGGGAGATTACGATAAATTACGAAACTTGCTAAATCAGATTAGGTGGGACATAGAATTCAGGGGAAAGAATACTTATGAGATGTGGGACACTTTTAAGACTATATTAAACATAGTCCAGGAGCAGTGCATTCCAATGAAGCCTATTAGGAAGAAATGTAGGAAGCCATTGTGGTGGAATCATGAGATTGCTAGGAAAATTTCTGATAAGAAAAGGGCATACCAGAGATTACAGAGAGAAAGTACTTTTGAGAATTTAAATCATTATAGGTCAACCAGAAATGAGCTAAATAAGATTATTAAGAAGAGCAAAAGGGCAGAAATTAATTTAGCTCAAAATAATAATAAAGATCCAAGAAAATTCTTTAGCTATTATAAAATTAATAACAAATCTAACAGTGATAAAATAGGGCCTATTAGATATGAAGGGGTTTTGAAAGAATCTGATAAGGAAATAGTAGAGGTTCTTAATGATCATTTTTCTTCAGTATTTACACAAGAAAATCAAGATAGATTAATTGATGATAATTCTAGGTCAAGGGAAGTAGTGTTGAATAGCGTTAATGTGAACAGGAAAATAATTAAAGGGCATATATTGGAGTTAAATACTAGTAAGTCATCTGGCCCAGACAATATTCATTCTAGGTTACTCAAAGAAGGTGTAGATAGTATTGCAGTAGCTCTTGAGAAGATATATACTAGATCACTAGAGTTTGGAGAAATACCTATAATTGGAAATTAGCGAATGTAGTGCCAATTTTTATAAAGGGAAGTAAAGAGGACCTGAATAACTTTAGGCCGGTAAGCTTAACTTCTATCATTTGTAAAATCCTTGAGAAGATAGTTAAGGGAATTTCTGACCATCTAGAGTATGGTAGGTTAATAAATGATGCTCAGCATGGGTTTAGAAGAGGTAGATTGTATTTAACAAATTTACTGGATTTTATGGATTATGTTACTAAACAATTAGAAGGGAGAGAATGTTGATGTAATTCACTTAGATTTTAGCAAAGCTTTTGATAAGGTTCCACATATGAGATTAGTTCACAAATTAAAAATGCATGGGATATGTGGGAAAAGTTTTGAATTGGATAACTGAATGGCTGAAAGACAGGAAACAGAGTTGTGCTGAATGGGGCGAGGTCACAGTGGAGGGACGTTATCAGTGGCATACCTCAGGGATCTGTTCTAGGCGCCTTTATTATTTATAGTTTATATAAATGATCTTGGGAGGCTATAAATAGCAAAGTGTCAATTTTTGCTGAAGACACTAAATTGGCAGCTGTAGTCAAAGAAGTTGAGGGTAGTTTTAAAGTGCAGAGTCACTTAAATAAGTTATTAGCTTGGGCTCAGAATTGGCAGATGACTTTTAACCTTAAAAAATGCAAAGTTCTTAATGTGGGAAGGGATGATAGGGAATTTAGCTATGAAATAGATGGGCATTGGCGGAATTCAGTTGAGGATGAGAAGGACTTAGGTATAGTAGTAGATAGGTCACTGAAGTTTTCAAAGCAGTGTATTGAGGCAAAAAATAGAGAAAATAGGGTGCTACGATACATTAACAGGAATGTTAGCTACAAGAGTAAGGAGGTTATCCTTAAACTCTACAACTCGTATGTTAGGCCACATTTATAGAGTACTGTATACAAGCACGGTCACCACATTTTAGACATGACATCAACCTGCTAGATAGAGTCAGTACAAAGGAGGGCAACAAAAATAATACCTTCCCTGAAGCACCTTGAATATGAACATAGACTGAGGGCATTAAATATGTTCTCATTTGAGAGATGTGTGAGGGGAGATATGATTGAGCTTTTTAAAATCTGTTCTGGGATGGATAAGTTGGATTTTAGCAAGTTATTTGAGTTGGAAGATAGTAATAGGACTTGGGGTCACCACTTAAAAATTTTTAAAAAAGAGAGGTGCAGATTGGATGTTAGAAAATATTTTTTCACCAATAGAGTGGTAGATTACTGGAATAGTTTGCCATCTGAGACGGTAGACAGTCCAAACTTGAATGTATTCAAACACAGATTAGATGATTATATGGGGAGGGAGGGTTAACTTTGGGGGGTATTCTGGACTCATTCCTGTGGATGCATTTTTTATTATTGTATATTACGATTGATTGGATTTTGACAAGTCTTGATGATGATACTTTTTATTTTTGACACATTCCTGTGTATGGTTCGAATTGTGTATTGTAGATGCATGATCGGACACAATCCTCTGGATTGTTTATATTGTATATTGTAGATGCATGATCTGACACAATCCTATGGATGCATTTTGGGGGTGGGTTTTGGCAGATGTAGATGACCTTTGATAGGCCCTTGTGGCTTTTGTCATCTGTGAAATTATGTTATGTTATGTTAGGGGATCCCTTACTCTCTTGGATATATGGATTTCTGAGTGGTAGAGTAATGGGGGTTATGGTTGGGGTTTTTGAGTGATTATACTTTTGTAACTAGTAGAGTTCCCCAGGAGTTTATCCTTAGAACAACCCTATTTCTCATTTATATTAACTTTGTGGCAGATGTTTTGACATGTAACTACAAAATTTTTGTTGATGATCTGAAAATATATCAAAAGATTAATATACTTATACCTTCTCTTACACTGTTAGATATTGCTTCCATGCAGAGATGTAAACTTAGTAGTTTTGTATGCGGAGTCATGGGGTCTCAGGCTCAACATAGACAAGACTTGTGTTTTTAGGTTCTACCGGGGATCTGCTCCTAATCTTGGCCCATACATAAGAACATAAGAAAAGAAGGAGACTGCAAAAGACCATTCATGGCCTACACTTGGCAGCTCCTGTTCCAGTCAACACACAAAAGATTTCTTACCAGAGAAAAGTCATCAAGATTGTCCCCCTTTACAGGAGTTCGTCAGATCTAATCTACAATATACATAAAATGCATCCAGAGGATTATGTCCATTCATGCAACCGCAAAATAATCTCCCCACTCCTTAGAAAAATATATACATATGTACATAAAAAAGTCAGTCCCATCTAGCAGCTTCATTCATATATTTATCTAATCTATTCTTAAAACTACCCAGAGAGGAGGCTTCTATCACATGTCTAGTCAGCCTATTCCATTCATCTACCATAAGAACATAAGAAAAGAAGGAGACTGCAAAAGACCATTCATGGCCTACACTTGGCAGCTCCTGTTCCATTCAACACACAAAAGATTTCTTACCAGAGAAAAGTCATCAACATTGTCACCCTTAACAGGAGTTCGTCAGATCTAATCTACAATATACATAAAATGCATCCAGAGGATTATGTCCATTCATGCAACCGCAAAATATAATCTTCCCACTCCTTAGAAAAATATATACATATATATGTATATATATATATACATTGGAGGTAATCCTCTACCATTTGTACAATCTGCATCTGATTTGGGGGGTTCAAGTGAATATTTCAGTAAATCTGAAGATCGGCAGCGCTTCCGAAAAAGTGAGGGGGGGAAGGGTAGGCCAAAATGACACTAAGTTGCATTTATGTTTCATTCACCTGCACATGAATATTCATGCATATTTGGTTAAATAAAAATGTTAGAACATTATTCTATAAACAATTATTATTATATACTGGGGGTGTGTGCCCCCCAGACCCCCCAAATTGATTGAAACTCAGGATCATCGTAGGGGGATCCTCGCGCAGTGATATGTCCCCCATGAGCAGTCCCCTTGAATTTACTCAAAAAAGGTGAAACATATTAGAACATGGATGAAGTATTTTGCATCCCCATCAGTCACGCTGCCAATCTTTAGGTATACCAATATTTCTCTAAAATTTCATCTCCACATATGCTCTCTTGCAAATAAAGCTGCAGGCATTGCATTAAACTTACTTAAGAGCACAGTTAACTGAGAGCCTGAGTTTATGAAATCTCTTATCACCTCCCATATTTATCCTGTGTTGGAATTTAGCTCAGTTGTTTGGCACACTGGGTCTGTGGGTGCCACTGACATGCTTGAGAGAGTGCAGCAACGATGGACTAAAGAAATTTTGGGACTTTCGCATATTGACTATGCCTCTTGTCTCTTCTCTGTGCATGGCAGGCTGCTCAGAGCTGACATGATCAAAGTCTGGAAGATTTTCAATGACTAATCTCCTGTGAAACCTTCTGAATTGTTTTCCCTCCAGACCTCCTCTAGGACCCGCGGTAATTCACACAGAATATTCCTGCCCCACAGTAACACAGAATTACGCAGGCGATATTTCTCAGTAAAAGCCTGCCAGATGGTTATCCTGTCACCATCCTTAACTGTATTTAAGAGTAAACTAGCGGAGCACCTAGGTCGAAATCTATACGAATATTAACCCACTACACAGCAATAACAATGTATTCACATATTATATTTATAATTAACTATCCTAATTATATTACTATAATCTAGTCATTACCTAGTGCAAACAACACACATTCCAGCAGATGCTCATATGTTTGATTGATTGATTTAATCTGTTTTATAGGTGCTGAAACCCTATAAGGATTATTGACACCGTGAAATTACAGTCAAGATAGTCACCATCACCTCTTCAGTCTAGGGACTCCACTCCTAGACACTCAAGAATAAAGAGAAAGGTGGAGTCTGTTAGTATGAGAAGATAAGCTAAACTAGACGGTGCCAACAGTTACACAATTGTGTATACAAATACTCATATCTATATATGTACATAAATGGATATACAACCTGAAAAAAAATTAAAATAAAATAAAAATAATAATAACAAAAAAAAAAAATAAATAAATAAAAAAAAAATAAATAAATAAAATCAAATAAATTAAATGTGTCTATATAATGATGTATCTCTTAGAAACTTTAGTACTAGTTCAAATGGGACTGAGGAATTTAGGACAGTAGCATATGAAAATCTTAAGTTGTTTTCCAAGCAGAAATTTAATAAGGGTTTACGACTTAAAGCATATTCAGGGCATTGAGTTATAGCATGTTCTGGGGTAAGTTGTGTATTGCATTTTCCACAAAAGTGGAAAAGTGATGGATCAAAGAAGTAGCCATGGGATAGTCTACTGCAACCTAATCTTAGTCTAGTTAGTACGATACTGTCACGACGTGACATTCTATAAGGTCTGTTATTGTTTAAATTAGGAATTATTTGCGGGAGAATGCCAATATTTTGGGACCATTCATTTTGCCAGAGGTTGAAGACTGAGGGCTGCAGCATGCCTATCATTTCTGATACTGAGAACCCCAGGTGTGTCGTATTAGCATTGTGTATTGCTGCTTTAGCTGCTGTGTCAACCACTTCATTATCTTTTATACCTGCATGACTAGGAACCCATAAAAAAACAGCTTCCAGGTTGATTTTATGTATATAGTTAATTATACGGTGGGTTAAGTAGTGACTTTTTTGTTCTTTCACAGCTAGCAAACCTGATAGGGAGTCTGAAACTATGAGTAGTTTACAGTTGTCTAGTTTTTGATTTATGTACTTGAGTGAACTCAATATTGCATATAACTCAGCAGTAAATATAGAGCAGTGATGGGGCAGTTTGAAGGTCTTTATGGTTTCCCTCCAGATAAAAGCACATGCTACTCCTTCATTACTTTTGGAACCATCTGTGAAAGTTACATTAAAACCTGAGGATTTATATAACTCAATTAATTCTAAGGACAATGTTTGGTAAATACATGAAGGAGTGTTGTTCTTAGGGTATGCAGTTAATGAGAGGTTAAAGTGAACTTTAGTTAGTGTTATATAGCAGTTAGATATTTTTATGGTGTTTAAATCAATGGGGTCATATCCTAAGTTCATTATATATTTTTTAATCCAACCACAAAAAGGTTTTGGATGAGGCCGAAGGTCATAGAAATTATACCAAAAGAATTGTAAAATACATATACGTGTGGGGTGATTTGCAATACTGAGTACTTTAATACCATATCTTAGCCCTAGCAATATCCTACGAAATTTAAGAGGCATTATATTAGCTTCTGCCTCTAAAAAATCAACTCTGGTACAATTTAATGCACCTATAGCTAGTCTAATACACTTAAATTGTATTCTATCAAGTTTTAATAGGTTGCTTTCTGATGATGTATGGTATAGGAAAGAGCCATAGTCTATTTTACTTCTAACAAGGGATTTATATATATGTAATAGATGCATTCTATTTGATCCCCAGTTTGTATTTGCAAGATATTTTAGGAGCAAAATGCTAGATATACATTTCTCTATTAATGACGTAATATGAGCTATCCAAGTTAGTCCCTGATCTAATACCATGCCCAAGTATTTATGAGTTTGCATGTAATTAATAGGGTAATTTAATATTATCAGTTCTGGCAAGTTATGTTTCCTAGGGCGTTTTGTAAAAATTATACACTTAGTTTTAGTAGGAGAAAAGGTGGTGCCCCATTTTTGTGACCAGTCAGATATAGAATCCATGATTTTTTGCATCTGGTTATGCATTTGATCCAAGTTTTCACCAGATAGCCACACTGCAATATCATCAGCATACAAGGCATGGTTTATGTCTAAATTTTTGAATAAATCATTTAACATGATTGAAAATAGGAGTGGACTTATAACGCTGCCCTGTGGTAAGCCGATTTGTACAGCAAATTTTTCTGAAGGGAGATTAGCTATAGAAACTCTTATAATTCTAGAGGAAATGAAATTTTTAATAAAGTTGGGGAGGTGGCCACGTAAACCCATCTTGTATAGTTTTTTATAAAGACCATGGTGCCAAATGGTATCATATGCTTTTTCAATGTCCAGAAAGATTGCCATTACATATTTATTGCAGAGGAACGCTTCCCTTATGTCACATTCTAAGCGTACCAAACTATCCATAGTTGAGAAGTGCTTTCTGAATCCACTTTGGTAGTATGATAAGTACTTTTTTTCATTAAGGTATTTCTGTAATCTAATGGTCAGTATTCTCTCTAATGTCTTGCATAAGCAGCTTGTCAAGGCTATAGGGCGGTAAGAAGATGGTTCCTGACTTGGTTTCCCTGGCTTTAAAATAGGGATGAGTAAACTCTCTTTCCATGTATCTGGATAGGTATTATTTAGAAATAGGTGATTGTAGAAATTTAAGAGATTATGTTTATTTAGGTTACTAAGATTTGCTAGGAAGGGATATATTATGTCATCCATGCCAGGAGAGCTTGGTTTGTTTTGGGGAATAGCTTTTTCTAATTCATATAATGTAATTGGGCAGTTATATTCCTCATTGTTAGATACCCCAAATGAAATTTCATTAAATTCAGCCTCCACCATAGTGTATACAAAGGGTTCTATGTAGGAGTGAATACTGCTAATAGTAGCAAAGTGGCCGGCTAATATTTGGGCAGTCACAAATGGGTCAGAAGTAAAGTTACTGCCAGATTTTAATGTGACGAGTGGATGGGGTTTATGTCCTTTTGTAAGTCTCCCTATCTTATCCCAAACTTCTGCTGTATGAGTGTTATGATTAATAGTTTGTACGAACCTTCTCCAAGAGAGACGTTTCGATAATCTAATTACCCTTCTGGCTAAGGCTTTAGCTTTATGATATAACAGTAAAGACTCTGGATTCATGTACTTCTTAAATAGTTTATAGGCTTTTTTTTTAACTTTTATTGCATAGGCACAACTATCATTCCACCAGGGATTGTTATATTTAGGGAATATTCTTCTGTATGACTTTGGTATGGTTTTGGCTGCACATTTGGTGATAGCAGAGGTTACTAGAAGGCAAGCATCATTTGCATTAAGTGAAATATTGACTTTTGGAATTTGTAGCTCTTGATGAAATTTTTTTAAATTACCTTTATATAGCCATTTGGGCCTGGTATTATACTTCATTTCATACATCGTTTCCATAATTATGGGGAAGTGGTCACTATCATAAAGATCTGGTAGTACTTTCCACTCTAAGTTTAGTTTTAAAGAATGGGAGCATAGAGATATATCTATATGAGAAAAGTGTCCTCTAAATTCATTGCAATAGGTTGGGGCCTTTGAGTTTAGGATGTATAAATTTGCTTCTTCAATAAAATCTGTTATTTTATTTCCTCTAGGACAGCATTCTGATGAGCCCCACAGGTAGTGATGTCCATTCAAATCTCCAGATATTAATACTGGTGGAGGAAGTTGGTTATAAAGATTCATTAAGTCTTGTGTAGTTAAAGGAAATCTTGGAGGTATATAGATTGAACAAATTGTGAATTTTAAAGATGGTAAATTAATTCTAGCTGCTATAGCTTCCAGATCAGAGGTGATATTTAAAGATACAAATGGTACCCAGGAGGCTATGGCAAGTAGAACTCCTCCTCCATTACGGCTTCTATCTTTTTTTAAGATGGAATATCCTTTTAAAGAAATGTTTTGCTCTATTCCTAACCTTGTTTCTTGTAGCATTACAATTGATGGGGAATATTCATTTAAGATCATCTGCAAGAATGGTAACCTAGTTGTATAACTGCGTATATTCCACTGACATATTCTAAAGTTCATTATCTATATATAATTTAAACTATTAATCACCAAATAATATTCTGTAACCATCCCTTGAATCAATTTTTTTTGTAAAGCCCATTTTATTAAACACTATAGCCATTTTGTTAACTGCCTGTTTAGGGGCAATGTTTGCTTCCATGATTTTCTTATATTCTTTAAGGATAGACCATAGGTATTCATTTGAGACATCTACATTATCAACATTTTGAGAGTTTTGTTTATCTTCATTATTAATACTTTTTGCAGGTAGAGATTGTGGTCTAGTAATGGGTAGGTCGCATTGTGTTTCTTTTGTAGCTTTTTCAGTTATAGTTTTTTTCTTGTTATTTGTATATATGTCACTTGCATTTATAGGATGATTTTTGAAATATACCTGTCGAGCTTCCAAGAAGGATAATTTTTTATCAATTTTTAAATGAATAATTTCTTTCTCCCTGATCCACATAGGACATTCCTTAGAATTTCCTAAATGGTTGGGAGAAGAACAGTGAATACATTTAGGAGCCTCCCTTGGAGCGATACAATCCTGAGAATTATGTTGCTCATTACAATAAAGACATCTAGATTCATTTGTACAGGTCCTACTTCCATGTCCAAAATGCCAGCAATTAAAGCACATCAAGGGATTAGGGTAGTGGTTATCAATACTGAACGTAAGGTATCCATAATATAATTTAGAAGGCAAGACATTTCCAGCAAAAGTTAATACTAACAAGGGGGTAGGGATTCGGGAAGGGCCTTTATTGAGGCGTCTAATTTTCATAACGGACTCATTTTGAATTTTTAATTCATTAAGTAATAATTCTTCCTCAAAGTATAGTAGATCAGGTGCATATATGATACCTTGAATAGTGTTTAAATTTTGTGCAACTGAGCATTCTACATCATATTGTCCATTGATAATGGTTTTTGTATTTAAAAGGGCTGTTGTCTGATCTGAGGATTTTGTATGTATTAAGAGGGATCCTGTTCTGCAATATTTAACCTCGATGACAGGGCCATGACAAATGGATTCAACAACTGTTTTAATTGTTAATGGACTTAATTTTGTCAAATTAACTGTTGGAGAACTTAAATATACCCAAGAAACAAATTTGGGATCAATATTCAATTTGGGGTCATTTTTGTTTATGGAAGTCACATTTATACTACCTGTATCATTGATCTTACTTTGTGATGTTACAGGAGCTTTATTACTGTGCGTTGAACTATGATATATAGCAGGGTAATTCGGGTACTTGTTCGATTTCTCTGAACCAGAAGTTGATGGCTGTGAAGAGAAACGAGAGACAGCTTGGTCAGTCTCTTTGATCACTTTGTGTAGTTGTTTTAGAGTAGGATCAACGTTAGGGGATTCGAGATCAGTATTAGAATTAGGTCGTTTTAGTTTAACTCGAGATTTGTCCTTTTGAGACATCTCGAGAGAAGAACGCCCCGGCACGGGCGACTTTCGTTAAAGAAAAGGTCTTAGGTTATTAAGGCAGTAGATATAAGGAGATAACCTAGGTTAAGCAAAATTCTCACTAAGGTACCTAACGATTAATCACTTATATCAAGCAAGATTTGGAAAGTGTGGAGCAATACAACCTTTCGGGAGAAAGTCTACAGAGGGCTATTTCGCTCATATGTTTAATACAATAGCAAATTCTTAACTTTCTTTCTGCTGGCGTGTTGGCACTTATGGGGTTTCCCTATTGGAACCCGTGCGGGTAAGATATCTCGATATTGTTTTTTAATTTAGGAGCCCATCTGTCGAATGACTACTTCGGACATAAATCGCCGTACTCACCAGAGCCTACTACTAAGCAATATTAAAAAATAAATAACGATATATAGATAAATAACAAGGATAAGAAAACAAAGGCTAAAAAATGTAGTCTAAGGGGAGTAGGAAAAGGGTCAAAGAAAAAATAATAGCGTAGGCGAGTTGCGAACAGCTTACCGCGTCGCTGGATCACTATAAGTCAGTGGCGAATCCACTCAGCCATCGAGAGTCCTTAAAAACACTCATTCAAACGAAGCTTTTAAGCCGCTCGCTTGCACTTCTCGTACGCTATACAATTCCCCTCCTAGAAGCGGAGTGTATTTTGAAGAAATCAAGAGAGCCCGTTTGGAAATGTTATCCAAGGGCTAACGCTCCCCCTCCAGGGTATGGGCACTATTGTAGATAAAGGGGAGTAGGGAAAGGGGCAAGGGAAACATAATAGCGTTGGCGAGTTGCGAACAGCTTCCCGCATCGCTGGACCACTGTGAGCCAGCGGCGAATCCACTCGGCCATCCTGAGTCTCTAAAAATACCCATTCAAACGAAGCTTTTAAGCCGCTCGCCTGCACTTCTCGTACGCTATAAAAAAACGACTACAGAAGGAAAACAAGGGAAAAAGGCAACAAGGAAGCGGGCTCCGGCGTCTGGGGTAAGCCCACCTTCCACCGGCGCAGATCCATACGACATACAAAAACAATCAAATAGAGTGGAGGAGGCCAGCCTCCTCCAAAAGGTCGTAAAGTCCATAAGTCGGTGTGCACGAATCCGTCCCGAGTACAAGGGACAAGAGGTAGTGACCCAGCTCGCCCCGGTACCGGAGCAGGAAAAGTACGCGGAGATCACCCAGACTGGGACATTCAACAAGAATGTGCCGAACAGTCTGAGGGATAGCACAGGTAAGCACTCCATCAAATAGCGGTGCGTCCCGCGAGTGTACCGAATTCGGAGACAACAGAAAACAACCTGAAGTCGTCATTGCATTGGGGGTATAGATCCATGGGAATAGTCGCCGCAGCACGGAGAGCTGCCCATATTCCTGCCATGTAATAGGTGTGAGGAAAGGCAAAACGCTGGTCTGGTCGCCCAGTCCTCGCGGACTCTTTGGCAACCTCATCGGCGCGCTCATTCCCCGCAATTCCTACATGCCCAGGAACCCAGCAGAAGATAATCTTGACATCTGCCCGGCTTGCCAAAACCGTGACGTCACGGATACCGGGAACCAGGGAATATGAAGATTCCAATGCCCCGAGAGCACTCAGGGCGCTTTGTGAGTCGCTATAAATCACAATCCGGTCTCCGAATCCGGCACGTTGCGTAATCTCACGTACTGATCAGTGTATTACACCCAGCTCAGCCGGGAAGACAGACGCAGCTCCTGGCAGAGCCCGGCTAACTTCAAACAGAGGAAATATGGCGTGGAAACTGACCCCCTCTTGGGACTTGGAGCCATCCGTATACACTGCAACGGTTCCAGCGTGACTCAAAGTGTGCTCCAAAGAGGCAGAACCCAATACTCCCGGCGCTGTAGAAGCTTTGGGAGCAGAGGCGTGGCGACAAATAGTCAAATGTGGTACCCTCCAGAATGGCGTCCTGGGTAGAATCAGGGCACCACCGGCCCGAGAGCTATACCTAGCTCTTAAAGGAGCTAGCTAATCCTAAGGAAAAAGTATGTAATAATAATTATATTACATTCCCATACTCGCCCCAATTAACTAATTTAAAAAAGCTGGCACGGGCCAACAACATCAATGTTGCCTTTCAATATGAAAAAACTATCCGAAATTGTATGTCTAAAAATAGATCCACCGATAAAGAACAGGGGGTTTATTATATTCCATGCAAAACTTGTGATCAAGTATACATTGTCGAAAGCAGCAGATTCTCCAAGAGAATGCAAGAACACAATTGCGAAATGCGCCGTGGAAGCCTATTATCTAGCCTGTCCCTATACATATCAAATGAAACCCATTCAATTGACATTGATAATGCAAAAATAATTTAAAATTCCCACAACTATATAGATAGGCGTCTAATAGAACCAGCTCTTGCAAACTTTAATACTTCCGATGGGCAATTCAACACTAATCCCTTGATAAGCAGAAGACCATTTGGCCTCTGCTGAAAAATGCTTCGCCAGCCTTTGGCCTTTGGCTTATTTGATATTTCAAATTGATTGTGATCATCTCTACCCTCCTCCCTTCCATGTCCCTATTCTCTACCCCTATCACATCACCTACTCCTCCCCCTAACCATCTTCCCTAATCTCTTCACCCCTCCCCTCCCACTGTCTCCCCCGGTATGGTGATGATGGAGCTCATTCATAAACTAAGTATAATAAAATTTAAAATTATTAAAAAAATCACATTCTAAATATATACACTTTACCCTCTCTTACCCCTCCCCTCTCTCACCTTCACTTACCCTTTCCCCTCGTCCGCTCCACTCTCTCCCCCTTCCCCAACACTCTGCCCATAGGAGAGTAGAAGGTGAGGGGTAGAGGAGATAGTTAGATAGAGATGGAGGGTTAGATATAGGTGGAAAGAGTGGGAGTTCTACCGGAAACAGCTCCAGGGTGTCTTCTCCTGCAGCATGGCAGGAGAGGATATGGTCACAGCGGGAAAAGAAGGCCGAAAACGGAGCTGGGAAGAGGAAGGAGAGCGACGACGGCGGCGATACGAGGAGAGGGAGGACCGGTCCTCACAGGGAGCAGCTGCTTCACTTTCCTCATCCACTTCCTCTTCATCTACTAAATCGCAAGACGATGAGTACCACCGACTCAATGCACTTTGACCACTACAGCACTGATACCCATAAGGACGAAGAACATCTTCACGGATCCGGCAGTTGCACATGATCTGGATCGCTTGAACTTCACTGACTGGAAGGGTGTCATCGTCGTTGGAGCCGTTGTTTATTTATACGTACCGGACTATTTCGAGCAGCCTGGATGACTTAGAATAAAACAACAAACGGGCAATAATTGGGTTTAAAAAAAATCCAGAGTGAATAAGTTTAATAATGTAAATTCAGTAATATTTTTTTTCAATTACAAAAGGTTGAAATTCCAGTGTCCGATGAAGAGAATAATAGTAATTAAGTGTATATATCAATATAAATTTAACTCCGTTTCGTGTAGTTTAAGAAAAGTTGTGTGGTGCTTACACATAAAGAAATTGAGATAAAAAGAGGTTTAGTTCGCGATGATGAGCTGTAGTTACTACATGCAGAACGCATCATTATAGTTGTGTTGTGGGCGCGCACGTGAAGCTGTAGGTAAGCATTAAAGCAGGGGCGGGAAAACTCTGGCCCACCACCTTCCTCGGCATTAATATTGCAACCCGTCCCGCGAAACCTCAGCCCAAAATCAATAAATTCTGCCAAACAGCATCTATCTCAGTATACTCGTAGAGTGAAAGTGGAATGAGGCTTACGTCTGACAGTGAAAATGAGTACAAAATGAGACAAAAATGCATTTCCTTCACAGATACGAAAGATTTTATTAATACCAAAGTTGCAGAGGCGGCAGTTCTAAACAAAAATGCTTATGACATTTTTCGCTGCGATGAATTCTTAGTGAGATATGGGTTCGAGCATACCATTCTGTGCGACTACACCGGCAGATACTGTTTGGCAAATCTGTTCCTCACTCTGCGGTCCTAGCCATCGTGGCCATGTTTGGCAACACCTACTGTTGCGACCAGCTCTTCTCCAAAATGAAGTACCTGAAGTCTTACCTTCGCTCCCAACTCTCGGACCGCCACCTCAATGACAGTCTTCTCTTGTCTACCTCATCCATCGAGCCAGACATTGAAACACTTCTTCATGGCAAGCAGCACCAGCCGTCTCACTCACTGGTTTGTATATTTTTCAATAAAATTATTGTATAATGTATTCTAATATATATAGATGGTCACTTGGGGGATTTCTTTTGTCACTCCGGCCAGAGTCCTGCTCCCCAAATTTTCATCTGGCCCTCACTCTGAAAAGATTGCCCGCCCCTACATTAAAGAATGGAACAAACCCCTCAGGAACGCCTAAAAAAATTATACTGCAGCAATAATACAAGTCAATGATGGGCATAATAAAGTTGTGGCGCACACACACAAGCACATTTTGTTCGTATTTAAGAGTTACAGGCCCTGTGTCCGAACGCTCTAAATAACAACTGTATTCTTTGACTCACGTAAAAATTTGTACGAAAGATGTATTATTTATAATTTGTTACCACACTCCGTGTTCTCAAGGCGAACTCCTGTGGTACAAAAACCAGATTATAGAATCGCATCTGACTCAAAGCCAACTAAAACATGAGCATTTTGAAGTCTTATAAAATTCTATAATTGGTTCGCAGTAAACCAAAGTAACATTCCATAAAATTGCAAAACAATGTGTTGTGAAGGGAGCAATGAAATATTAAACCCTTATTTAATTATTGACTCTTAGAATAAAATTGTAGTCCTATCTCATTCTTAACGAATAACATT
Source organism: Ceratothoa steindachneri (assembly GCA_963969495.1). NCBI lineage: Eukaryota > Metazoa > Arthropoda > Malacostraca > Isopoda > Cymothoidae > Ceratothoa > Ceratothoa steindachneri. The sequence goes on from OZ018319.1 coordinate 217,723,431, forward strand.
GTATCATCTCTTTCCGTACGAATAAAAATTGTAATATTATTTCTTTCTTAAGTGTGAATATAAATTCACCGTGGGACTGTCATCTTGGGTTAGCGGTGCTCACAGTTCGTCCAGGAGTTCCGAGAGGTCGAACAATAATAATGAACATGTTGATGTGTCGCCAATTCACATGCTCCAAAAGTATTATTCTCTTTTTAATTCCCTGTTGGGAAAAGTGAAAAGGATTTCACGTTTTTTGACTTCACTCTCCCTTTCCTGTACCTCCTTTATCGAGTGGCAACTTTCCTCTGAATTGGTGTTGTTTCTTCTATGGTGTCTGAACAGTCAATAAGGGAAAAATGAACGTTGGACATATAAAAGTGAGGAATATAGTAATAGAGGGTTTTAGTAAGAGAAATAGTGGGGAAAATGAAAAGAAGTGTGAAAGACAGATCCCTGGTGAAAGGACAGCTCTGTCTTTCTTTGCGTTTTGTATATATATATATATATATATATATATTATGTAGAAGACATTCAAGCCTTTGTAGCAGCAGGTTTATTTGCTCTCTACTTGATTTTTTGTGAAGATTTGCATCTTCTTATCCGGGTAGTTTACGCCCAGATTTTGGGGGTTATTTTGTATTTTTGTTTTTATTGTGTTTGGAATTTTTGGCGAGTTTTTTGCACAAAATATTTGGGGAAGTTTAGAAAAAAATTAGCACATTGCTAATTTAGTGAATAATATCGTTTGGCTTTGTTCGCGATTTGTGTTGTGAAATAAAATCTAAGTGAACCTTGGGTCTACGTCATCGTCAATGAGTAGTCTACTACTTTTAAAGGGTATTGCGTGTCCTATGTCATCAAAGTCTATATGCTCGAGTACAACCTCGGGAGGGAGGTGCAGATACACTTTGTCCCAGATCTTAGTTGCTCTCGGGTGAAGCTCAACGTTTATGGGGGCCAACTCCAGTTCACCATAGAGTTCACTCTGTCTTTTCATCTCTCTCCTTCGGGTTCCTGTTATGATGTAGATCGCCTTAATCTGGACCCTTTGCAATTTAAGGACTTGGGTCTTTGAAACTGCATTTATGGGGACCGGCGGATACATGAGTTTTGATCGAATGCATGCATTATAGATCTTAAGTTTGTTGGAGGTACTCAGGTTTATGAACTTGAAAAGTTCTCCCAAGTCCCTCCGTGCATTCGATGTAGTTTTTGCTACATGACTCCCATACCCACCATTCGTAACACGGAGTCCCAGAACCGTGTTCTTCGTGTGGTATGGGATGCGTACACCCCCCATACGGATATCTGCGAGTGTCCGTCAGGATAGTGGAATTACACGGAACTTTTTGGCATCTTCCATCTTCTCTCGAAAGAGTTGATGTTTTCGATTTCCACCGCCGTACTCTGTGCTATGTAATTCGCATTCCGATAAGGCGTCGTACATATCATTGTTATATCGTCCGCAAATTGGACGTATAAGGAACCTTCAGTCAGGTGTCGGGGAAGGTCGATGGTGTATATATTGTAGAGCAGGGGACTTATGCACCCGCCTTGAGGCACCCCTGTCTCGAGCTCGAACTCGGGGCCATTGTAATCCTTGATATTCAGAAACGCCCTCCTCTTCATTACGTAATCGCATAGGATTCTTTCAAGTATGGGATTGAAGCCCAGTTGTAGAATTTTATATTGCAGGCCTCTCCTCCATACTTTGTCAAAGGCCTTTTTGACGTCGCGAAGTACCAGATTTGCGTGGTGTCTTTCAGCTTTTACTTTTGCTAACTTCTCGGTAATCACGGCTAACGTCGTGTCCGTTCCTCGCTTCATTCGGAGGCCATGCTGTTGTTTGTTATGAGAATTGTTATCCTCGAGGAACGTATTTACCCTGTTGGCCAATATCTTCTCTAAGACTTTCCCTGCAAATTCTAAGAGAGATATAGGCCTGAAGTTAGCTGGACTGTCCGGTGGCTTACCGGCTTTGGGGATGAATATCATTTTCACCACCTTCCAGTGGTCAGGCAAGTAACCCACATTCAGACACGCGTTCATGGTATTCATGAGCCCCAATAAGATGATAGGCAGGGCTGGAATAAAATTCTCCCTTGTCAGTCCTGTACGCCCTGGTGCTCGCTGACGAAAGGACTAAGGTTTTTGAGAGCTCTTCGGCAGTAATTCTACCGCCGAGTCCCTCCCTTTCCCTTTCCTGTGATACGCAATGGTGAGGGTGGGTTTTGTGTATCTGGTCGTTAAAGTCGTTAATAATTCCGTCTTCGAAGTCTAAATCGAAGTCATCATTCTCTTCCGGGGATATCTTAAATATAGATGCCCCAAAGAACCTGAATTCCTCTTCGATTTTTTCCACGTCAGTAATTTCCGTATTTTCACGTCTAAGTTTAATGTTTTTTGTGGCTGTTCGCCTCTTAGTCTTTTAACAGTCTGAGAGAATGTACGTGAGTCGGTTTCTAGGTTTAGTCTGTCAATTAAATTGTTCCAAAGTACATTCTGTTGGTCCCTAATAAGAGTCATTAATTCGTCACGAATGTGTCGTGTTTGTCTGTGTGTAGTGATGTTGGGGCCAGTGAGGTTCACTTCATTTTTCCGTTCCCTATATTCCCTCGCGAGGGATTTCATTCTTGGGTCCATGAAGGGACAGGAAGAGTTTTATATTTAACTCGGGAAATGGCTTTCTTATCGGCTCTTAATAAATTATCATTAATTTTATCCAACTCCTCATCAATTTATTCTAGGGTGGCATTAGTTAAGGGGTCAGGGTTGTAATTTTCGAGGAGTTGTTTATACTTATCCCAGTTGGCTCGAGCGTAGCTCTTGCGTTCTGGGATAGGGATTTGAATGGGGGAGGTTGGAACTTTTATAAGGATAGCCTGGTGGTCGCTGGGAATAGGGGGACCCAGCTCAATGAAGTAGTTGTATGGGAACATCTTGCTAGTGAGCACTATATCTGGCTTGGTGGCTGATCTGTGTGTGAAATATGTGGGGAAGTTTGGTCAAATTCTTGTCATGATTTGTCTTTCAATAAGTTTCTCAAGATTACTGCCTGCTGGGTTGGTCGCCGTATAGTCTGAGGCAGCACTCCTTGCATTGAGGTCGCCGGCAAAGAGAACGGTTCTGCCGTGACCACATAGCTGAAAGAAGTTGGGAAGGCGCAAGTACCCGCTCATTGGGGGCTGGTACCCTGTTGCCAGGACCAGGGGTCCCGCTGCTGTACGGACCTCCACAGCGAGGTGAGACTCGTCGATTCCACTTATTGATTTGAAGTTAAGACCTTTTCACAGCTATAGTACAACCGTCGAAACGTTATCCGATGTGATTTTTGGTTAAGACTTGGTAGGGGACAATTTTTAGTCTGTGTGTCATTCATCCCATGTTCTGAAATATATATAACGTCTGGGTCGCATTGTCTTATTACGTTACCGTATATTGTCTGTTTGTTCGTCTAGCCTTCAGAGTTAAAGTGTAGTATTTTTAAAGTCTCCATTGTCTAGTTCACTAAGGGTTCTTATGTGTGGTCAAGTTGTTTTTCGACTTATTCTCTTACGAGCTTAGGTCCTTGTGGAGTGTTAGGTGGCGTGATGGTTTTTTCCTGTTCGTTTCTTTCTGTATTAGCCGTACGTAAGGGTGATAAAGGTTTCGGATGTCAGTTTGTACGAGCCTTGGAGTAGAGCCTCCTCGACTTGTTTCTCATTATAGTCGTCCGAGGTGAATTCCCATTTGTATCTTCCGAGCCTTGGAGTAGAGCCTCCTCGACTTGTTTCTCGCTATAGTCGTTCGAGGTGAATTCCCATTTGTATCTTCCGGCTATTACACCTTCCGATACGTCAAGGACATCCATCTCCTTAGGAAAAGGGGACCTTTTTGGCAGCGAATACCTTCGAGGTAATTTTCCTTGAATAGTAAGCGTGCCTAGATTCCCTCTTATAAGAAGAGGACGATCTCGGCCGTCTCTGAGGCTGTGAGGTTTTCCGTGAGCGGGGTGAACGTGCCCTGCTCCTCGAGTCTCGCAGTCTCAGTCTCCGTAGCCTATTATCTACCTGCATGTGTGTATGAGTCTTCGAGGTTGTGTTCTGTGGAGTTTGCGTATTGTTCTGCTTATCGGTGCGTGCTTTTGCAGCCGGGATCCTGGGGTCCCTGGAGGGAGCTGGGGCTGTGGCACTGCTGGGGGTTGGGAGCTTCTGGCAGCTAATCTCGCACTGGAGTTTGAGACTAATCTTCAGAATCTCCTCCAACCGTGGGTTTGGGGGTAACCACATTTTCTCCATACCATTATGCGTCAGCATTTTATTAAGTTCATTTGCAAAGCACCCCGGAGAGGAGAGATTTACAATGTGAGCATAATAGATGCAATACATAATTTTGGTCGAGTTCTCGTTCTCGACATGGAGAAATGTAGGATTTCCCTTGGACTCCGCAACAGCAGTAGCAACCTTGGCGTAGGTGCTATTCGCCTTTATTTCTTCCTCTTATTTTTTCTGGCTAGCCTTTTTCTTTAAGATTTGTTTTTTTGTAACCGGGCAAGCCATGTGGAGCGTCTTATGTTCTCCAGCGCAATTCAGACACTTCATAGAGGCGCTCTTACAGCTCCTCCAAGAATGGGTTCCTGACGCGCAAATAGAGCACAAAAGCACCTTCATCCTGGGGCAGTTTGTCGTGGTGTGCTCCTCATACTTGTAGCATTTGAAGCACATCTAGAAGTCGATAAACTCACGTTCGATCTGCTCAGGGCAGACACGAACGTTAAAGAGGAGCATACATCCCTCCGTGGCCTTTACCGCCATTGCCGAAACACAAAACACGATCTTGAAAACATGTGTATAATCTTTGAATTTTAACACTTCCGCTACCTTTGCTCAGGTGGGTTTTTTTTCACCTCAGCATGAATTTTCTCGATGCTGTGCCCCCAACCCAAGGATCGAGGTGGCGAAGGACAATACTACGATGCGTTTTTATCTGTGGTGGCGTGTGTGGCTTGAGGTTTATTTCTTTTAAGCATTCTGCCGCTTTTTGAGAGGTGAGGACTTCGCAGTCACTCTCCTTTTGGCAGATAGCTGAATATCCATTGTGAGTATCTATTAGTCGTACCAGGGTCACCCCTAGTTCCCCATGAGTTTTTGATAAGACCGTTCTCCGATCTGGTTTGGGGCCATCGGAGAGGGTCCTCAGTGGTATCCGCTGGGTCTCCCTCATTTACCTCCATATCCTCATTTACAAGGATTGGAGAAAATAAACTTGGTTGGAAGAAAGTACCCTGCGGAGTGATTATATGTGTTTGGAAGTGTGAGTGTGAGTATTTTTATGAAAGAGATTTATCACCAGTTTAAGAGAGAAGAACAGAAATAGTTTGAAGGAAGTGTCCCCGTCCAAAATAAATATTCTGCAAATAGCACTTTACCTTCTTTGTAGGCACTTTTTAAAAGCCTGCAGGTTGTTTTATCCACCCCAATGAGGACTCGACGAGGAGTTCGGAGGAAGAGAAGCGAGTGAAAAATAATTCACAGTCTTAGCTAACACAATTCGTGAATGAAATTTACTCCGTATCACCGCGAGAAAAACTCGAACGCAAGATTTCCCAACGCGCGGTATAACGCTCACTGAAAAACTCGGTGCGAAATAAATTTCGCAGTATTACAATCTTCACGATGTAGAGAGAACTCAGACTAGCTCAGGCAACCAAAGCAGTCAATAAGGAAAAATATAAGATAAGATAAGATAAATAAAGTTAGAATGTGTAGAGAGAGTGAGATAGGAAAGATAGAAATTAAAGTGTTGTGTGTGTGTTAATGTGTTTGGGAAGATGTGTTAAGACGATAGAGATTTGTGCCAGGTTGCCTGGCTAACGCTTTCGTTTTTCTTTTAATTTTATTATATTTTTGTGATACTTTATTATTTTAGCATTGTAGCCTTTGTTTTCTTTTGCTTAATAGAGCGTTTGTATCATTTTATTGTTTTTTTTAATTTTTATTTTATTTTATTTTTATTTTTATTTTTATTTTTTTATTTTTTTTTTTTTTAATGCTATTATGTTAATATAATGGTTCTTCATCGGGATTCATATTTGAGTTGTATACTTGGTAGTCGTAATCGGTTGTCCTTTCAAGATGTTGCATAATGGTTTACTACCTATAGATTGGGTTGGCGTTTATTAACGTTTTTTTTCAGGCTACCGTTGAAGCGTTGTTTATATTGCGTACGATGGATTTGGTCTTCTTGTACGATGCTTTGATTTATTATATTCTGTGGAATCGTATTTTTAATCTTTTCCCACAGCTTTCTTGCTCTTTTTTTGTATGACTATGTAATCTAGTCTTCCTGTGTTTGTTATGAATCTAGTGGCTTGATTTTGGACTCTTTGGATCTTCCTGAATTGGGAGTTACTTAGTCTATTTAATGGTACAATTGAGTATAGGAGCTTGGGTTGAACTAGGGCCAGGTATAGTTTTCTTTTATTTTTGGTTGAAAGTTGCCTGAATCTGTATAGCGCTAATAAGGTAGTTTTTGCTTCTATGATTTTTTGTAGTAGGTGAATTGTATAGCCGTTGGTTGTTATTTTTAGTCCGAGGACTTGCCCTTCTGTTGAGAAAAGATATGCATCTCCATCTAAGCGTACAGTAGCCTTTTTTCTTCTGTTCATGGGAATTAGTTTGAACTTATCCTTGTTAGTTTTTATTTTAATCCTTTTCTCGTAATCATTTAGGTTTTTAATTTCTATACCTGTTCTTAGGGCGATGTCCTTGGGGTTTTTCCAATCGCTGGTCACTATCTGAGTGATATCGTCCGCTAATTGTATATACAGCGAACTTCATCAGTGGGGTGTGGAAGGTCCCTGGTATACACTGTGTACAGCGTAGGTGAGACGCAGCCTCCTTGTGGGACCCCCGTTTGTAGGTTGATTGCTTCGCCCGTTTTGCCGTTTATCTGCAATATCGTTTTCCTCTCATCTAGATAGCTGAAGAGTATTTTGGAGAGGTTTAATTCCAGGTTAAGGTCGCAGATTTTGGCCTTTAGGCCGGGCAACCACACTTTGTCGAATGCTTTGGCAACATCACGAAGCACAATGTCAACTTTGTTGCCCCGCGCAGAGGCAGTAGCAATTCTTTCGGTAATGATTGCCAGCGCGGTGTCCATCCCTCGCTTGCTCCAGAACCCGTGTTGTTGTGGGTTGTATAGGTTGTTTGTGTTAAGATGGTTGATCAACCTTTCGTTAAGGAGCTTTTCTAGGACTTTGCCTAGAAATTCTAGGAGCGAGATAGGATGGAAGCTTTCGACTTGATGTTTCGGTTTGCCCGGCTTCGGCAGGAAGATCATCATTGCCGTTTTAAATGCTTGGGGAAAGTATCCCATATTGAAGCAGGAATTGAAGACCTTGACTACCGATTCATGCACATTATCTGAGGCATTAATTAAGTGAGCTTTAGATATTCCACTTTGCCCTGGAGCCTTTTGTTTGAATGATTTTAAGGCTGTCAGGTATTCATTCATTGTAAATGGCTTTCCTCCCCCTAGGGATTGTATCTTTGTTCATCGACGTTTCTAAACGGTATAATTAGTTCATGTTGTGTTGTCAGGCTACGTATGATTTCCTTCTCATAGTTTAGGTCGAAATTTTGATTTTCTTCAGGTGAAATAGAGAAAAGTTTTGTCCAGTGCGTTCGGAAATGCTCTTGTAATTCCTCATTTTGCTCTACTTTCTTGTTCTGAATTTTCAGGCTTATTTCATCTTTTTGATGTGATCCGCGTAGTTTCCTGAGTTGTCTCCAGAATTTCCTTTGATCCTTTTCTATCTCCATCTTACCTATTATGTTATCCCAGAACGTGCCTGAATTTTCCTTGACGAGAGTGTCTATCCTCCTTCTAATTATAATAATGTTTCGGTACCTTTCGATCGTATGACCCGATACGCTGATTTCATTTATTATATTTTTAAATGCATCCATTTCATCTTGGATCTCTTGGGTCCATCAAGGTGCAGGTATGGTTCTGTATTCTATTGTTGGGGTGTGTAAATTATCCGCATCTCTGATTTTACTGGTGATTAACTCTAGTTGTGCATCTATTTCCTCTTTACTTTGGTTGTTAAGGGATCCGGTTTCTATTGTGTCTAAGTATTGTTTGAATCCATCTCAGTTTGTTTTGCTGGTTGCTTTTCCTGGTGATATTTTTATTTGGATGGGTGAAGTTGAGAAGGTGGCAATTATGCTTAAATGATCGGAGGGAGTTGCTGGACCTGGCTGTGTGTGGTGATTTAAATTGAAGTTTTGATTAGTTAAAATAATATCTGGGGTAGGGGAGGATCGGACTGTAAAATACGTAGGGAAGTCAGGTCCTTTTCTGTTTAGTAGGCCTCTTTGCATCAGGAGATGTAGGGTTTTTCCCGTACCGTTTGTATGGGTTGTGTACCCTGCTTCCCTGCACCTTGCATTAAGGTCTCCGGCTAGAAAGGTTGAGGCTTGTCTGCGGAATAGCTTGATGAAATTGGGTATCGGTAGGTACGAGCGTCTTGGTTGTTGGTAGGCCCCGGCTATGACCAGGTCTCCTGTAGTCATTTTTATTTTTACAGCTAAAAATGATTCCTCTAGCCCTTTTATTTCAGTAAAGGATATGCCTTTTTTAATGCCTAGGACCTGTTTTAGTGCGTTGTGAGCTTCGGTTTGGTGCGCGTCTGCTTCGTATTCCCATCTGAATTTACCCTTGACAAGTCCGTCGACTATTTCCTTTTGCTTGTATTGCTTAGGAATGGGGTAGGCACGAGATCCGTATATTTTGATGTTGAAGTGTTGAGGGGTAATTTTTGTTTTTTGTTTTTCTGAGGTCACTTTTGTGCTTTCTTCCTCTGATTCGGTATTCATTTCATTTTTGTCTTCTTTTTCTTCTTCTATTTGGCTATTAGTTTCCTTTGGAGTCATATTCATTTTGTATAACTCATTCGAGGGTGGGTTCTCCGAGAACCACATTTTTTTTTTTTTTTAGCCCGTTTTTCTCAAGCATGGTGTTAAGTTCAGTTGTATAAGAACCTGGACTCGCCATGTTGACAAAGTGTGCATGCATTATACACAGTATTAAGTCGGGCCTCATGGTGCCCTTGATATTGACCGTTGTGGTCTGTGCGGTGGGTGCAGAGATGCCTCCGTTAGCAGTTGCTGCAGCGTAGGTCGTATTTTTTCTCCTTTCTTTCTCTGCGATGATATCGGCCTTCTTCTTCCTAATGAGTTGCTTTTTTACTGGGCATGACATGGCCAGAGTCCTATGTCCATTTCCGCAATTCAAGCATTTTTTCTCTATGCTTCTGCATTCATCCCATCTGTGATCCTGACTTGAGCATTCAGACCAAGCTTTACCTTTGAAGGTACACTCCTTGGTTGGGTGCTTGTCTAGTGCGTAGCATGTGAAGCACATTTGCACTGAAACGAACGTTTCCCTTTCTATCTGGTCGGGGGAGATTTTCGTGTAAAATGCTAGGAGTCCTTCTTCGGTGGCTTTCTTCGCGATCTCTGTCGATCAGAAGATCACTTTAAACACGTGGCTGTGATCCTCTCCATTCTGGTCCCAGAATTTTATTACGTCTTCGACTTTCGCCCATTCTTGTTCTCTTTCTAGCTCTTCATTTATCTCTTGGGTTGTATGATTGCCTACCCATGGGTCAAGACGCCGGCATATTAGTGACCTCTTTGTTTGGACGTCAGGCGGCGTGCGGGGGGCTAGTCCTATTTTGCAGGGTTTCTTGGCCGCGCCCTCGCTGAATAAGGGATCGAGATCTTTCTCCGTGTCGCATAGCTCCACGTAGCCATTGTATTATTCTTTAAGCCGTAGGAGGACCACTCCTATATCCGCATATATGCACTTCAGCGTCTGTTCCCGGGAGGGTTTCTCCCGGCCGGGGAGGATGCGAAGGGGAAAACCCTCTTCGCTCCTTCTCGGTCGTCCATTGCAGTTGGGTTGCTGTTTCCTTCAAGTGGGTTCTGGATGTTCCTCGCTGTATTTCCCTTGCTGTAGGGTCCTATTCTTCTTTTTGGAAGGATTTTAAGTGCTGCCCCCCTCCCCCTCTCGTTGCAAGCAAGTTTCCATGAACATAAACTGCCAGATGGGACGGATGAATGATAGTGGGCGAGCCTGGGAAGGCCCCTCAGACGGGTGAAAAGTGACGGACTAAATGATGGGTGGTGATAGAATCAACAACCACCGCCCGGGGGTGCCGCCCCGTCTGAGTTTTGGTTATCGATGCTGCTTCCAACTTACACAGGGACGGTTGCATGTCCCCCTGTGGTCTTGGTCGGAAACTACCCTTAGAGATTAGAGCGAACTCTTCCCCAAAGCTTTCAGCATCGCCTCTTAACCGGGTGGTATCTTCCGTAGAGCTCCACAGGGGGCTAATCCTCAAACCTGCTTTCCTTTACGTCCCCAATTATGTCTATCAAAGTAGACCGACATAGTTGGAGCGAGACTAGATGAATGGCAGTTCAGGTCATTTCCGCTCCCTTGCCCCGATAGGGGGGCGGCGGGGGAGATTATTTGGACATGGGTCGGCTATGTGTGGCTCCGTAAATTATCTTCGTTTCTGGAGTCCCCGTGGGGAAAAAGTGCGGCAAGTTCACGTTTTTGGCGTGGCTTTCCCTTTTCTTTCCCGCCTTTGCCGGTGATAAGCTTCTTCTGAGAGCTTGGGAAGAGGTCCGTTTCGTCTGAAGTCCACCGTCGATCTAAAAATCTACTCTACTGTACTGTACTCAATAAGGAAAAAATCACTTTTAGTGATGCTTATGTTTGTAAGAGGTTGAACGTAAATTGTTCCTTAAAATTTATCTTGACGCTGATTGGCCAATTTTTGTAGCGCCTAAGTTTAAAACGTAAAATTTGTCTTAAAAGATGATTGGGTCCTGGATAAGCGATTCTCACCACAGTATCTCTCACACCAATCCAGCTCCCAGTCCCTCTCCGGAAAAACTCCGCCCTGGCCAACTGGGATCGTTACAAGCAACGACTCAGTGAATATGCGCCAGCTGACCTCAGCACGGCGTCGTTAGAGGAGATAGACAGGGAGCTGGAAAGGATAACAACGTCCATACTAAATGCGGACCGCGAGAGCATACTTATAACAGAGTATAAAACACCTCCTTAGCCCAGATGGACAGAGGAGATGAGAGATATCGCTCGCATTCACAGGGAAGTGTACGAAGAAATAACACGGGAGGGTCCCAACCGGGAAAGAAGCTCGCTCCTTCGACGCCTAAGCTCAGAGCTTAGAGAGGCTATGAACCTCCAACAGGAGGAAATATGGAACAGCTTGATAGCCAAAGTCGACAGCGAACTTAGCACGGCTAAGTTCTTGCGCCAAGTCAAGAACTTAAAGGGACTTACACCAAGACTAAAGGCTCGGATAAAGGAGAACGGAAACTACATAGATGACACAGTGGTTCTGGAAGACAGGTTCAGGAACTTCTGGAAAAACGTTTTCAGGATTACCCCTGAAGAAAACGAAGAGTTCGACCAGGAATTCCAAGGCCAACTGATCGAAGAACTAAATCAGGAAATGCCACGGCCGTCCCATAACATCAGAGGAGGTCATGGCCACTGTAAAAGCCTTCCAACAAAAGGCACCAGGCTGGACGGGCATCACCAGAAACAAATTGGTTAATGCCCCACAGCAGATCATTCAGGGAATCGTTAACATCTATAACGCTTCCCTGAATACGGGCTACTTCCCGGAAGGTTTCCAGATTGCTAAGGTGATCTTCATACCCAAGGGAGGTAAACTCCCTGATCAACTGGTATATTACAGGTCGATCGCCCTGCTGGAGATCGTTGCGAAAGTCTACGAGAGACTCCTAGCTGACAGGCTTCAAAAACAACTAGCCGAGCTGGGAGCCCACACCCCTCAGCAGCACGGGTTCCGCAAGGGACGAGGAACGGAAACAGCCCTCGCCCTCCTTACGGAAAAACTCGCTTGCAGTAAAGCTGAGAGGAGGTACGTAGACGTGGTGCTGCGAGATGTAAAGAAGGCCTTCGATATGGTTTGGCTGAGAGGGTTACAGTTCAAGATCCTCAACCTCCAGCTTAGCCCACTTCTGGAAAGGTTCCTTTGCAACTATGTCTCTGATAGGAGAGCCCAAATTGCGATCGAGGGCTGCAAGGGACCCGAATTCTAACTCGAGGCGGGAGTTCCATAATGCAGCTGTCTCAGCCCTCTGCTGTACCTAGTGTACACTATTGACCTGCCTGCTCCAGTGAGGTACGATTCGATGTATGTGCAATACGCAGATGACATCACCCAAATCGCTCTGAGTCCATTCAGGAACTCTGGAAGTCAGGCGAGGGCGACAGCTGTCGAAATCGAGAATATCAACCGATATGAGAAGAAGTGGAAAATTAAAACCAACTGCCAGAAGTTCACCATTATTCCAATGAACCGCCGAAAAGGAAGACGACGTCATCATCAATAACGAACTCTATCTGTACTCCAACGAGGGTAAAGTCCTGGGCTTACAACTCTCCAAAACGGGATATAAGGCACATATAAAAACCAGAGTCTCCCTAGCCAAAAGAGAGCTGAGGAAACTTTCCTGTTTCCGAAGCCTCAGCGTGCCAAAAATCAAAAAGCTGTATATGGCCTTGGTACGCTCAGTCCTAGTGTACCCGGCCGTGATCAAGCAGATGGCAAGCTGTACATCTCTCAGAATGATGCAGAGGGTGCAGAATAAAGCCACTCTGCTGATCACTGGCACGCAAAGGATCGACCGTATTCGGCAATCAACTCTACACCATAGAGTGGGACTGAAGCCGGTCAATACGGAGATTCAAAGGCTAGGGAGAAAGACATGGGACAAAGTAGACCGAGAAATACTCCCAACAATAAACCTTGACGTAAACATACGTGTAAACAGAAGACGCGCAGTAGAACCTGCGCGAGAGAAGCTGTACTAGCTATGTACACGTAGTAGTAGTACACTAGATTGAAGTAAAAGCGATAGTTCAAATTTAATAAAGAGGCGAAGTGCCCATACTAAAGAACTCCCACAAATATAAATATAATATAAATTAAAAACTTAATTAAATTTAAATATAAAAGAGGCGAAGTGCCCAAACTAAATAATTGAAACACTAATTAAAATTTTAGAATAAAAAGAGGCGAAGTGCCCAATTCCCAATTAGATAATAAAATCAAAACAACTATAAACGACGAAAAGAGGCGAAGTGCCCAAATAAAAGAAACAAATTAAAATTCAGAACTTATTAGTTTCAGCATAAGAGATACCTTTGAAAGGTTCGAATGCTTCGACGGTACAATAAAACTGAATAAATGTATATATATATATATATATATATATATATATATATATATATATATATATATATATATATATATATATATATATTATAATGGAGGAAACTGGCTGTCAACGACAGTCAGACCTTTAATGACGGAGGATCTTTTTAATATGAAGAAGAAGAATTGAGAAGTATGCTAGTGATGCCCTAACACCAGGGCAAACTAGGAACCATTTTCTCACCTTTATATACCTACCACACAATTTCATCACTTTCACTTAATAGTAATTGTAATTGTCCTGGAGAACATAATATTTAGTGGTTAATAATAATAATAATAATAATAATAATAATAATAATAATAATAATAATAATAATAATAATAATAATAATAATAAAGTTCAACGATTAAACGAAGTAATAATAAAAACATTAAATAAACAGTGATCAATATTGAATAATTAGTAGTTAATAATAATAATAGTTCAGTAGTTAATAATGAATATAATATTTAGTGGCTAATAACAATTTTTAGTGATTAAGAAGAATATTAATAATAAAAACATTTAATAAACCGTGATTAATAATGAACATTTGGTAGTAAGCACAAGGATTTCGTGAAATTTGTACATAAGACAACAATATATTAAAATAAATGTAGTTTCTTAGATATGAGAATGCCATGAATAAATTTCTTGATTGTAAAATCTCAAAAATTTGTCCTGGAGAACTCAATTCAATTTATTATGAAATATTAAAATAACTCTATGTAAATATAAAAAATATGACCTCCGGTTGTGTACCTGGAGAACCTATTTCTTTTCTTATTATTACTTATAACTTTCTCTTCTCCGCTCAACTTTTTTCACCACTATTAACTATTTTTTTGTAACACTAACTTGTACTATTATTATTTTCTCTCAAATAAATATACCATCATCATCCTGTTAACGCAATGCGTGAGCTAATAATATTAAACACAAATTTGTTCTTAAAAATCTTCTTAACGCTGATTGGTTTATTTTTGTATAACTTAAGTTTTAGTAGTAAAAGTATATATAGAGCAGCATTTTGTCGCTGAGGGCAGTTAGAGTTGTCAGGTAGCAATTTTTGTTCTTAATTGCAATACAAGTCTACGCTCCCGCCAAATAAAGAACGTCGAATCCCGCTAAAGATTTCCTTTCGCCTTGAGGAAGCTACAATCACACTGGTTAGCCAGCCTACCAAACTACAAGAGAGTGAGACCCTTCTCACTCCATATTTTTAAGATACTACACCCTGATGGACTTAAGTTTGACATTTAAATACGTCAGCTTTGCTTTCTCTTAATGTGAAAATAGACCATAATTTTCACACACTAGCAACATTTAATTCGCACTGAATTAACTCATTGCCAAACCTGGATATATGAGGAGCGGTCAATAAGTTTTGCAATTCAGATATAAGGAAAAGTGTTTTATTATTTTTCAATATAACTACCCTCGACTTCAATGCACTTGCGCCACTTGTCCCTGTCCCTGAGGCTTCGAATTCCTGACAGCCAGAAATCTCCCGACTACTGTTCAATCCACTCCTGGACGGCGGCTGGACATCTCCATCGTCCCCAAACCGGCGTCCACGCAGTGCAGCTTTGAGCTGGTGGAATAAAAAGTAGTCTCTAGGGGCCAGATCTGGACTGTAGGGAGGGATGGTGGAGCTCCTCGAATCCGCACTCTCGCAGGGCAGCTTATGCAACTCTGGCCTTGTGGACAGGGGCATTGTCGCGGAGGCGCAGGACACCACGTATCAACTTGCCTGGCCGCTTCTGGCGGATGCACTTCTTCAACCCAGCCAGTTCCTCGGCGTAATATTGGCCTGTGATGGTCCTTCCAGAAGATGGTGGCCATGATCTTCCCGGCTGAAGGTTGGGTCCGGAACTTGATGGGGGTCGAAGAGCCCCTGTGCTTCCAGGCCATGCTTTCGAGCATGGTCTCGGGATCCCAGTGATGGACACGTTTCATCACCTGTCACTATGCGTGACTCGAATCCCACCGGGTCTTGATTGTACAGGAGCAGCAGCTCCTCCGAACTTTGACGACGTTGAAGTCGATCATTGGGCGTGAGGTTTCTAGGGACCCAACTGGCAGAGACCTTGGTCATGGCCAAATTGTCATGGATGATGTTGATAACACTTCCATGTGATATTCCAAGTTGTCGCTCGATTTCTTCGACCTTCACCCGTCGATTTTCGAGGATGATCCTCTCCACACGGGCCATATTTTCCTCGTTAGTCACGTATAACGGGCGTCCTGGACGAGGGTTATCTTCAAGGGACTCACGGCCATGGCGGAACTCCCTATTCCAGCAAGCAATGGTTCTATAGGTAGGGGCTGTGTCGGTGTACACTGCAACTATACTTTCATGGATCTTTTTTGCATTCTTTCATTCCTTGGTAAAAAATTTGATCACTACGCGGTGCTCAACCTTCTCCATTGTTGAAAAATTTGTGACTGACGATCTGCGATCAGCTACTGCTTCTTAAATAGCACCGCCTAGTTTAGGCTATTTCTGCAAAAAATTAACATTTTATTTAGGTACTTTCGAAATGGGGGGCTCCCATAACTCTACAACTTAAAAAAGGTTTATAAATAAAAGGCTAGCACTTGTTCGAATGCGGGTATTAGAAAGCAACGTGCCTTAAACTCACTAACGGAAAATTTACACTGGTTTTTCGCCATTTCGAATCCTTTAATTAAGACCTAGCACAGGCACCCCATGCCATTATACCATATAAACTAAAAAAAAAGACAGCCGCAAATCGTTTGAAATATACGTGAATTAAAACGAAATGCTATTGGGTAATCGGCAAAAGACCCTTACGCAGATCGCCAGCAGATCTAAATAAAGCCTGGTATTAGTTGAATATCGCCCAAAGATGCATGCGTACATTTCCTCCAGATCTGAAAGGTCAGGTCTAGGTGAAAGGGTCAGGCCAAAGTTGAAGAAACGATGCCAAAAATAACGCAGAAAGATTCAAATTTAGCAAAATAACAAAATATTTTCGAAAAGTGAATACATACCTTAGTATTAAGTTCCGGAAGTTAAAAATAATATCGGTAAGCATCATTTTTAAAATTAAAAACGCTTATGTCTTTTAAAATTACAAACTCGTATTTGTGTTAAAACGAATCTTAACTTAAATTTTAAATTTTTAATAAGACTTATAATTTTTCGGTAAATTTAATAGACTCTTGTTGAAATTATAGCCTAATTTTGAAATCAAAGCGTTGCAACAGGTACTGATTGATTATATTATTCCCAACACTAAATAGTAAGTTTGTTTTGTCTTTGGATTCGAACCTAATGCTAGCTAGACTTTCAAATTGTTAATACAACTAGGTGTTTTAAATAAAGTTTCGTTGTACTCATTCCTGAGAGGCGAGCGAAGCAAGCAAGAGGGGTATGGGTAAGCTGAGCCTCCCCCCCCTCATAATGAAAACACGGTGAGCGGCTCGCTAATGGCTTCCACTAAACAAACGTATATACGAATAATCTATAAATAAATAGTAAGTACGTAAAAACAGTACTAATTGTGTTTTTAGGCATTTTAGTCATCATTTATGGCTTTGTTTTCGCGCGGAAAGCAGTTATTTTTAAGATATATCACTGCAAAGTGGTAGTATCTTCAAAATAAGTGTTTTCCGCGCTTATAAAAAAAAACGGCCTAGGTTTTCCCACGTTTCATCGAAGTTATTATGCAAAAAAGTACTACAATGTGAAGAATCATGTCATTTTATTTGTATATGAAATGCCTTATAGAGTAGCGAGGGAGAAGAACAACAAATGCGATAGAGGCTACAGTAAAGCGACAAATCCTGAGTGCCTTCGAACTTGACTCGAGTTCATTCTCAAATCATGCAAGAAACAGAGATAAATGAGAATTGAAAAAAATAGAAATAAAAGTCTATGTAGGTCATTTAATAGTTTTTTCTTTGCTTATAAGTTTTGATAATACTGATTTAACTTTACAACATGGAAGACTGAAAGGGAAATCGTCAATCCTCCGTGGTTTATGTTAAATGAAATCACATAATATATTAAACGCATAAAAGCCAAAATGCCATCAAAGTTTTGAGTATATAAAAAAACTACAACAAAAAGTCTAAAAAAAAAAATCGAAAATCAAGTATCGCAAAATAAAGATGGTGAAGATGTATCGATGGCGAAGACGTGACGATGGAAAATACATAAAATGGCTAAGTCTTGACGATAGTAATAAGTTGATTCAGATTGTCTTGCAGTAATATGATGATGGTGAAGATATGTGGATGGCAAAGAAATGACGAGGTGATAGACACCTTTGAAATACACACATCGCTATTTTGCGATCCCTGCTTCTTCGATATTTCCTGTATTCTTTAGTCTTTTGTTATAGTTTTTTTATAGGATCTTCGATAGCCGTTTGACCCATTTCCTAGTAATACACTTTATGTTATGTTAAGTACCACATAACAAAACATAAGATATCACACATTAAACGAAAAAAATGGCCAAAAAGCTATCAAAGTTGAATATATATATATATATATATATATATATATATATATATATATATATATATATATATATATATATATATATATATATATATATATATATATATTCCCTAATCACCTTTACTTTGCAGGACATGACAGAAGCAACGCCTGTGAACACAACTAGATCTCAATGGAAGCTCCAGCCTAGAATACACAGCGTCAAACATTACTACACGACAGGATCGTTCAAGAAAGTGCAAGCCACTTTCGTGCATTAGTTTGATAGTGAAAACGCCCCTTCCTAAAGCAGAATTCAGGACTGAGTGGATCAATTCGAGGACTATGGGACAGTGGAGAATCTCATTGCAGCCAGTTCCAACCGTCCAAGCCATTCAGGACGCCCCAGGAAGCATACACCTGAGCTGGTTGAGAGCACGAGAGAGTCAGTTCAGCAGAGTCCAAAACGCTCTATGCGCAAGCGAAGTCAGTCCATCGGTATATCCCGTGAGACTTGCAGAAGTGGTAGTAATGGATGTAAAGGCCTACCCATACATAATACAGACGAAGCAGACCCTTACAGCCTCAGACGAGGAACAGAGAAAGGCTATGGCAGTCAAGAAACTGGAGAAGATTCAGGAGACCCCAACTTTCCTTAACCTCCTTTGGACCTCAGATGAAGCTCATTTCCATCTTGAAGGAGGGGTAAACTCGAAGACAAATGTCTTCTGGGGAACCTACAGACCAAATGAGGTAGGCACCAAGTCCCTACACTCCCCTAAGTGCACGGTATGGACTGCACTCTCAGCTAGAGGCATCATCGAACCATTCTCCTTCGAGGAATCTTGCGCGACAGTGACAGTCAACAAGGAGCGGTATGTTGAGGTCCTCAAAACCCTCAAGGTGGAGCTGAAGACCCTGTTCCCGTCGATTAAGGGGAAGTTCTGGCTCCAGCAAGATTGAGCTTGCTCTCAAATCTGTCCCGAGACTAGTTGAAAGAGAACTTTGGTGCCGTGTGATAGGTCTCAAGACTGATTTTGAGTTAGCATCTCACACCCCAGACCTTAGCCTCCCATATTTCTTTCTCTGGGACTACCTTAAAGACTGAGTGTATGCAGGGAGACCCAGGACCATCACGGAACTCGAGGAAGCCATCAGGGAGGAGATCAGAGTCATTATTAGTCGGTCGGTTTGTAAAGACGTCATGGACAACTTTGTGCTGCGCCTCAAGAAATGCAGAGAGCTTAATGGAGGTCATCTCGAACACGTGCTCTAGAATAAAGAAGAAAAGTCCAAAGACTATGATGTTTTTAAACACAATAAACTAGTTATCACCAAAGTTTCATTCGATCCTTGCAGAATATTAAGAAATGAGGCCTATCAAAAGTTGGGGCCCGGTTTTTTTTTTGGGGGGGGATGACCTTGTATATATAATACATCGGGTACCATCTTCAGAGTTACAATGGGGAATTATTACAAAGTATTCAGTTTATATATGTTACAAAATGTATAAACAAAATTACGAACGAAGCTATACACCTGTATGCAAGTTGAATCTAGGTGGTAAAAGGTCGGAGAAGTAGGTAGCCAGAGAGAGGGGGGGGAGGGATTAAATTACTTGCCAGAGGGGATTAGTGGCTAGGGGCAGCTCTAAGTACACCAGTTTCTCTGTTCGTTTTTCTTGCGCTGGGTAGGATTTCATTGGAAATAGACTGTATGTTTAAATTCGGTTGCTTCTCTTGGATATATATATATATATATATATATATATATATATATATATATATATATATATATATATATATATATATATATATATATATGAGGAATTAGACCACATTCTCCGAAGACAATTTAATTCAGAACAATTTCGGAGTATCTCACACCCTTTTTCAACTGATACTGGATAGAAAATATTAGAAAAGTGCGTACATACATAACACGGGGTCAGGTCGTGAAAGATCCCCTCTTTTTCCCCCAATCCCCTACTTGTGGCTAATCAGGATGGGGGGGTTAGGCCTAAACATATTGAAGGGCTGACATTTCACTATTTTGTTTATTTGCTTTCGTATAACAGGATTAAAAAGAAAATTGACCCTCAGATAGATTTAAATTAGGAACTGACGATATCAAGCTCGATTCTACGATTCTTCTCTTAACATAGTTAGCCGATTTAAATACCATTTTACTTCCATTGAATCGATTGAATGATTCAAGTCTCTAATATGGCAAAATATTCCACTACTTTCACTGCCCACTCTAATATCTCTTTTGTGTTCGTACAATCTCTTGTCTAGATTTCTCCCCGTTTCCCCTATATAAACTTTATGGCAATCGTTGCATGGTATTGCATATACTCCTATGTTATGATGTTCTTTGGGTTTCCTGGCAATCATCAATTGGTTTAAGGAATTATTATATTTAAAGGCCAGATTAATACCCGCTTTTCCAAATATGTCCTTTAAACTATTTAATTTATTATTAAATGGCAATGTTATACATTTGTTGAAGTCATTATTGCGGAAAGGCTTATTACCATTGAATGTTTTCCTAGCTGCAAAATGGGCAGACGATATGAACCAATCGGGGTAATACAAATTATAAAAAATGGTCCTTATAAGGACAATTTCCTCATCTAAATAGGAAGGATGAGATATTTTATATGCTCTAAGGAAAAGGTTAGAAATTACCGATTTTTTAACAGTATTATCGTGAAACGAAAAATTATGTATATAGGCATTCGAGTGGGTTGGTTTCCTATACACGTCAAGTTTTAATTCATGGTGATCTTTATTAATGAGGACATCTAAAAAGGGTAATCTATTATCATATTCCCATTCATGTTTAAATTAGATGGAGACGTGCAAATTATTCAAATTATTAAAAAAAAGTATCAAAATCATGGCCATTAGGCCATACAGAAAATACATCGTCAATGTACCTTAACCATATAAAGTTAGGGGGAGATATTGTGGGAAGGACCCCGTGTCATGTATGTACGCACTTTTCTAATATTTTCTACCCAGTGTCAGTTGAAAAAGGGTGTGAGATACACCGAAACTGTTCTGAATTAAATTGTCTTTGGAGAATGTGGTTTAATTCCTCATCTTTTCTTGCGATATTGCATTAATTTTCATCATATATATATATATATATATATATATATATATATATATATATATATATATATATATATATATATATATATATATCTTCAAGGAAGAGCAATTGGCGCCTATTGGGAGCATAGTCTAAATTTTTAGTGTTTTCTTCTATCATTTTTCGGTTGAGACATGTTCCGTGTACTGCCTGTGTATGTTTTTTTATGTACACCTTTGTGCAGATGGTATGACATTCTTCCTGAGAGAGTAGTTTCGGTCATGCCGATATACGAGTTAGGTTAGAGCTCACAGTCTCCTAATTTACATGTGTACTCGTATCTCAGATGTGTCCTTTGTTTCGGTTGTAGCGGGGGTTTGGGGTTATTTTTGATGAAGAGTGTTGAAGTACATCTATTTTGATAGTAGATGATTAGTGCGATCTTTTTCTCGGCTTCTATAGGTTTTATTCCTCGGTCTAAAATGTCCTTGATGGCTCTTTCATCTGCTTGGTGTTATGTGCTCATAGTATTCTTGCAAAACAGTTTCATAATATCTTTATTATGAGTATTCCTGTTCTTCTGGGGTTCAGAGAGTTACCATCTATCCATTTTAATCTTGATTGCTGTTTGTATTTCTTTATTGGAGAATCCGTTATTTATGAGTACCTGAGTGGCTCTCTCGATTTTGTTGTGTGTCCTTCCATGTGGTGCAGTGGGTAAAAGAACGATTGATGTACGATGATATCACGCTTGTTCGGTAGCGCTTAGGACATTTGCTGTCCCATTCATGAAGAATCCCGGGTTGGTGGGTTTAACATAAACTTCAGTTGTTATTGTTTCATTGATATTGGTAGTGAGGATAGCTAAGTATTGTAATTGGTTGTTCTGGCTTTCTTCTATGGTGTAGTTGAGAGAAGAACATTCTTTAAAGGCTTTTTCCAGATTATGTATTTCTTCTTGTGTTTGTACCTTGATGTAGATGTCGTCTATGTACCTGCAGTAAATATGGGGCTTGGGTACTCTTAATAAGACCCTTTTTTCAACCACTCCCATATAGAAGTTAGCAAAGAGAACTCTCAAGAGAGAACCCATGGTGACTCCATCGACTTGTCGGTACATACTTCCATTGGGGCCAAGGAAGGGAGTTTCAGAGGTGCAAATTTGTACGAGTCTCTTCATGTCGTCACTTAGTATTCCAATTGGTGAGCGGTCATTTTGGTCATAGAAGTGTTCTAGTATTACAAGTATGTCTATTGTTTCGGCGACTGGTACATTGGTGAATAGTGATTATACTCGCACGTCCAGGGAAGCTATTATTTTCTTAGGGTTAGTGGCTCGAATGATATCGATGAAATCAGCCGAGGATTTGAGGCTGTATTTGTTGGGTACTTATGAATTTAATATTTTGTTTAGGAATTTTCTGAGTTCATACGTAAGTGTGGGGATTTGGCAAATAATTATGGGCCTGAGGGGGTTTCCAACTTTGTGGGTTTTCACGGTCCCATAAGCGTATCTTGGGCTGAAGTCACTTATTATTTTCTTCATTTGTATGTTTCCGGGTTGTTTGTTGATCCGTTCAATGATTTAGTTTACCTTCTTAATATCACCGGTGGGATTCTTCGAAATTTTTCGTAATTTGCTTTGATCATTCAGGATAGTGTCCATTTTTGTATGGTATTGCTCGGCTGGCATGATGACAAAGATGCCTGCTTTATCTGTTTTCGTGATGGTGATGTCTCCGTCGTTTTTAAGCTGTTTGGCAGCAGTCTCTTTTAGGCGCGGTGTCAGGACTTTTGACGTAAAGTGTCCTCTGCTTTCTCCGGCCTCTGAGAGGAGTTCTGCTGTGAGCGTGGGACTGGTAGTGATTTTCTTATCATTTTCTAACTTGTGTATGTCGTCAAGAAGCATTTCTATTTGAAGTCGTTTTTGTTGCTTTCTTGGCTTACTGATATAGTCACAATTAGTTCCGAGTTTGAGGAGTTCTTCTTCTTCCTGGGTTAAAGGGTAGTTTGATAGGTTGACGTATGCCTTAGTGGTTTCTAGAACCTTAAGTGGGTTTCCATTCATAATCGCTAGTTTTTTTAGGGTTCTGGTGCGTGAAGTTTCTTCATGTTGCTCTAGGATATGAGTGAGTTCCTGTTCAATATTTTGTTTCAAATCCGGAGTGAGTTTGTTATCTCTCCATTTTATTCGGTGCAGTTCTAGTTCTCTTTGTAAATCAACCAGGTTAGTTTTCTTTAGGTTAATTTGGCGGAGGAGGAGGTCATTTTGTTTAGACTGAATAGGGTATGATAAACTACATACTGAAACTAGTCTCGTAAGTTAAACTTTTGGCTCCTATACAATGGTTTCACTATCATATATATATATATATATATATATATATATATATATATATATATATATATATATATATATATATGTGTGTGTGTGTGTGTGTGTAGAGAGAGAGGGAGAGAGATTAAATCAACCACCTTATTTGCAATTTCCAGTGAGCTAAAATATCCCATTTATTTTATAAACAAATGCCATTCTAAGGCCATAAAAATCTTTCATTCTATTTCCACACCTCAAAAGGAGAAATTTAATCTTCCCATATGCTCCAGCTCTATCCCCCTTAAAATCGAATGCTGACACACAACATCCAATGATCCAAAAGTCTTGGACTAAACTACGTCCCATTAACCAAGACGCATGTGTATATTTAATCTCCTGTAAAGATTGTGACAAATCCTACATTTGTGAGTTGAGTCACTTTAGTAAGAGGATCAATGAACACCGGGAAGATATCAGGAGAGCCTCACTTTCCTCCAGTCTCTTCGCTCATATGGAAAATTATAACTATAGAATTGAATTTAACAAAGCCAAAATTATTTAGAAATCTAACATTAATATAGATAAGTGGATTGTTGAATCAATCATTATTAGCAAGGTCGATAACATAAATATTTCTGAAAGACGATATTAATTTAATTAAATATATCTTGAATACTTTTGCCAGATCCATTTATAAACCGCTAGAATCGTTCAATCTCCGGGATTAACAGTTTCTTCCCCATTTATAAACATATTTATATTTTTCATTATATTTCCATTGTTTTCATTTTGTTTAGTCTGATTTTTCGCCTTTATATACTGGAGCCGGATATCACAATTTTCATTATACAGTTGATAATGGCGAAAGCCGAAACTAGTTCGGTACGTAAATATATCGGATTAAAATATTGTGGTTTATTATTTCTTGCACCATATATATATATATATATATATATATATATATATATATATATATATATATATATATATATATATATATATATATATCAATGCAATATCCCGCAGGAAAAAATGAAAAGGTGTTTCCAAGTACTTTCGAACTTTATTAAGTTCCTTATGAAGGATAACTACAAGAAATAGTATTATATTAGAGGTATATATATATACGAAAGAAACATATGAAAGACCGCCTCAAAAACAAGAAATCACCAATGAGGAATATATATATATATATATATATATATATATATATATATATATATATATATATATATATATATATATATATATATATATATATATATATATATATATAGAGAGAGAGAGAGAGAGAGAGAGAGAGAGAGAGAGAGATAAATAGATAGATAGATAGATATAAGCAAGGACCGCAAAATAACGATGATGGAGACGGGGAGATGTCGAAAACGTGACGATCGAGAAAACACGACAATGGCGAAGGCGCGATGAAAGCGAAGGCTTGATGATGGTGATAACTTAATTTAGATTACCTTGCAGTGAAGTGACCTCTTTGATTATGTACATATTTGTCAAGATTATTCTTAGATGTGATTAAGTTGTGAAAATTGATCAATGATTCAGGAAGACTATTCCACATATCTATTATCCTCACTGTAAAAAAAAATGTTTACGTTAATTAGAATGAAAGTAAGGCTTATACATCTGGTAGTTATTACCCCTTGTACTTGAACTGTATAACTTCAATGGATCATTTTCATCAACTAACTCTATTTTAGTACATAATGTATGGGTAGGATGTGATTGTCCTAAGTGCCTCAGCCCTTATGAGAATATTAGGAGTAACACTTTTAAAGAGTGATTAACCAAAAAAGGTTTTTGTTTACTCTTCAAGATTACAGATTACACCTTTTTCCATCTCATATAAAAGTGATCTTCGAAATCAGGATTATGATCAGGATCTTAAAGATCACATTTTCTAGTGATTTGATCTTTATCTTTAAGATAACTTTGTGTGCTCTGATCTTGGTCTTCAAGATGACCAAAGTTGGTGTTCTCGCCTATCTCTGAAAACAGGTAGATCATCGCTAATATAATTATTAGAATTTCTAGATTTTGTAACAAAACAATTAGATACGAGAGCAAATACAGTAGTGATTTGCTTGGATTTAACAAAGGTTCCACTTAGAAAACTAGTTTACAAATTAAAAAGGTTTGGTATATTTGACATTGTTTTATATTAGATAAGTGGCTGACTGAAGTATAAGGAGCATAAGGTGGTACTAAATTGATTAAAGTCACAGTGGGGGGAAGTTATTAGCGGAATGACTCTACCATCATTCCTGGACCCATTATTGCGCACAAACACAATATTTGCTTCAGAGAAATCGAATTCCTTGACAGTCCTTCCGGGCGTATTCTTGTCGATATTTCGATCTGACTGTCCTCGACCCTCATTCATACCGTCTGCATGTTTCCAACCAAATTCGCGGTCTTTCTCATGTTGTGAGAAATAGTCGAAAGCTTATTGCACGTCGTTTCGTGTGGTCAAGTATGAATATCCACGTGGCAAAATGATCGCGCTCATACTTGTCTTGTCAGCGTTTCAAGTTCCACCATCACACAAACACCTCAGATGGCTCATTTTTTTCTTTCTTTCTCGCGTTTTGACGCTAATTGCATCGATCTGGTTGGTTCTATACCTTATTCTTAAATCTGTACCTATCTCCTGACCATGATCGATAGTTTTATTTGTTGTCCAAGGCTGTTCCAATTTCAGACATTCGAACTTCGATTGCTACGTGAACTTTCATTTTGGGCTGGGTTTCGTGATATGGTGTCTCTTCAAAGATCATGAGCGATCAATAGCGAGCGCTAATGTCCATCATTGGCTCATCCTGTTTACGTACCAGGAGCTATTATGCACAAAATAATGCTAAAATCCAATGTCTCTATCCGAAGATCAATGCTAGCCGACACTTCACCGATACGAAGGTTACGTGGGTTGAGAAGCTGCCGCTGATTTTGCTGGGGATTCGTTTTTCTTATTATGACCGACCTTTACGGGTTTTTTTCTCTAACCTACATCCTAGGTAAAGAACTCGGTACGGAAGACGGCTGAGGTTTACCATACTGTCACTAGAGTACCTGCTAATCAAGATGCTCTTGTTATAAAGAAATTGCATCCTGTTTGCATGCTTTCGTCTCTTGGAACTCAACCTGCTTTCCGTTATAGCTTGTCGATGACGAACCATTTCTCGTCAATTCCAGAATATCAAAATTCTTTGTCCTAGAGCGTATTACCAAGCAAAATACTGTCTATTTGGTCCGCCTGAAACCTACTTTCATCGACGCTGTTCACCCCAAGCAGCCCCTGACTCTGTCTCTGTCTCGTTCATCTCTTAGTATTATTAATGGTCTAGAGATCCCCGACGAAAACCTTTTGTTAGTATCTTCCCTCTATATTCCCCGTTGTTCCCCTTCTATTTCCCGAGCTCTGACGTTTCCTCCTCTTTTGCAGGAACCATCGTCGTCAGCGATAGGCAGTTAGGAGCAAGACTCGCCTCGCGAGTATCCCAGTCTTCGGCGAACCAACTTCAGAACGGACATGCCTCATTAAATGTAAGTTCCGGGAGATCAGCATAAAGACATTACATTTATCCCAATCAATCAGCATCTTTATTTAGAGATGTTGAACGAGTTTCGGGTGTTAGGAGTGTTATTGCTTATATTTGGTTACGCCGTACAATTATATCTGACTCAAATTGAATGTTCGTGATGCCTGCTAGTTATTCACTTATAGGCTGGACTGACGGTAACCGACCTGTTATTCGGCGGAGGTAAGGAAATTAGAAAATGGCGTTTTTGTAGGTTCATTCTAGGTCTTATGGCCGCCTTCGCTCTCTAGCAAGTAAATTGATTAGTTACTATTTGGTTTGTAGTATGCTCCCGTCCTTGTATCTCTAGGGCCACCAGTTCATGTGTAAACATGGACCCTTGATATTAATGTTGGGTCTACATCTTGCTACTGATTCTCTTTGTGTCTTACAAGCCCTTTTATCCTATTGAAAGATTGGGGCGTGGCTTCCGCTTCTCCAATCCGAGAGCTGGGCGGAGCTTATTTGACGCGTATACACTAGAAGAGTGTTTTTTATTTGGAAATCTAATTGACATTTGGTCGTAGCAAAATAAAATTCCGTCCTTCGCGGATCCATGTCAAAAAATATGGATCAGATCTTCTTTCTGTCAGAATAGCTGTTTCAATTCTCTTTCTTATCACCGCGCGGACAAAACCATCAGCTCGCAAATATACAGTTGGCTTTGCGTTTATACATTAATTATTAACAAATGTTTTTTTTAGTGTTTTGTCTGTGTGACAATTCCAAGATTTCATAGGGCCAATGGGGTGCACAATTTGTGAGGTTTCTTGTTGGCTCTACTCCACTTTGTAATTGGGCACTACAAGGACCCCCACCCCTTCCGAGAAAAACGGAGTTTTACGAATGTTATTCTTTAACTCAAATACACTCTTTTGGAAATAAGCATTTTGTCACTTAAATAATTGTTACGTTACAATTTTTTACAATGCTTAAATATTTGCTTTTAACTATAATTTCAAGGAGTCCTTTGCACCTTCTAGGTAATTTAAATAAGCGTAACATATGGTGTACTATTTGGTTTACAGGCGAAAGCTTATTAGCCTTACATATGCATATGTACAAAATATTGAGGCGTGCGAACTATCTGCCTCCTTTTATTAAAGTGTGTCGAGGCAACGGAATCAAGATGTACATTTAATAATTCGAGATCAAACTACTTTTGATACAATGGACCTGGTCTCTTAAAATAAAGGAATGAGAGGTAAACTTTTATTTTACGAACAATTTTACCTTGAGTTTGGGTTCCTTTAACTTTCGGAGTATTACAATACTTTATTATTTTTTATATCCATAATTACTCACGGTAGTTAGCGGTTCTCCGGCATGTTCGGAGGTGGGAACTGCAGCTCTTTACTTAGGCTTCCTACCCTTTTCATTTATTGGCTGCAACATAAGATTTAATTCTTAGGAGTTCCTCATTTTTTTATGCTATTTTCCGCCTACAGTTTTGTTCACACGGGCCACAACATTGAATTTACTTTCTTATTCCATTTGTTATGTTTGGTTGCAAATCATGAATTTTATAGAGGCAACGATCCTGCGATTCTTTGTTTAAATTATGCAATGCCAAGCGTTTTAACATTTGAGCGTTCGTATGTCCGAGTTGCAGATCCTACTCGCCAACAAAGCCTATTTCTCTTTTTCTTTATATACATTAATTTGTGTATGCTCCACACTACTCTTATTTAAACCAGACGGGAACTAAGAATACGGAGTTAACTCTAAATTAATATTTACACAGACTTTTACACTTGATATGGAGTTAACTTTAAATTGCTAATTTTACTGACTTTGTGCTGGGTTATCTTTAAATGAATAATTTTACAGAATTTATACACTTGATTTATTCTATAAAATAATGTTATTCTTCCCACCATCGGGCAGTGGATTTTCATCATTTGAAAATTTTTAAAATTAATACGCACTCAGTTCACGCTGTAAAATTGGTCTGAACTGAAATTTTTCATACGTCTTATTGGTATCCGAAGCCCTTTTTACGATTGTTATTATCAATTAAAAAAAAAAACTTTACCTGAACGTATGCGTGTGTTCGTCCGGTGGTTTCATCTTGATCCAGAGTTGTCCTTTTTGAGCTGCGATGATAGACGCTGTGTTTGCATTTGGAGACTGGACAAACACTTGCCGGGTTAGGCCTCGACCTGCGTCCACCTGTAGCGGTTTGCCGTAGCTCATCCAGACTGCTTTCAGGGGTCTGGTGCGTTGACGTGAGCTTCGCTACCATCCTAACGGCCGCTTCGTTAAAAGGGGAGCCGACGGTGATGGAGTACGCAGGTCTACTTCTTCTTAGCTTGGTGTTGGCGACTTCCGTTCCTCCTTGCTCTGCCCGTTGTTGGTCCGACGAGCTCATAATTTCGGTTACCTCTTGTCTGGTGGAATAGGTTTCACCACTTTTGTGTTTCAAGGGTGTTATCAGTTATAGGTGGTTATGCCGTACAATTGTATCTGACTCAAATTGAATGTTCGTGATGACCGCTGGTCATCCACTCATAGACTGGGCTGACGGTAACCAACCTGTTATTCGGTGGTGGTAAAAAAATAGCAAATGGCAGTTTGTAGATTTATTCTGGGTCCTATGGTTATCTCCGCATTCTAGCAAGTGAAATCGCTGAGTTACTATTTGGTTTGTAGTATATATGCTCACGTCCTTGTATCTCCAGGGCCACCAGTTTATGGGTGCACTGAGACCCTGTGATATTAATGTTGGGTCTACATCTTGTTACTGACTCTCTTTGTGAGTCTTACAAGCCCTTTTGTCCTATTGAAAGATTGGGGGCGTGGCCCCCGCCTTTCCAATCCGAGAGCTGTGCGGAACCTATTTGACCGGAGGGTATGTGCATTATCTAGTGTAGATGCATGTTCACCAGGAGGGTGTTTTTATTTGAAATCTGACCAACATTTGGTCGTAGCAAAATAAAATTCCGTCCTTCGCGGATCCATGTCAAAAGACCATGGGTCAGCCTTCCTTTCTATCAGATTCATTACTTGTATAAACAGCTGTTTCAATTCTCTTTCTTATCACCGCGCAGACAAAACCGTCGGCTCGCGCCTGTTTTCTGATGTGTGAATGCTTGTGTGTTTATCGTGGGAACACAGAGATTTCATTTCCCAGCTGTTTTGTATTATTTACCAGTATACAGTTTGCTTTGAATTAATACACTAATTATTAACAAATAGTTTTGCATATTTACAAGTAGATAGCCTGCTTTGCATTAATACATTAATTATTAACAATGGTTGATTTTTTTCTGGTATTTGGTTTGTGTGCCCAATTTAAGATTTCATAGGGCCAAAGGGGTTGTTAATTTGCGAGGTTCCTTGTTGGCTCTACTCCACCTTGTAATTGGGCATTTCAGAGTAATCCATCCACTAGCTAGATACCAACATTAGAAAGGTCGGTGTAACCTTTCAACGAGAGTGAGAAATCTCACGTATAGCAAAAAAAATGTTCAAGACTCGTGCCACGCAGATTTGATGCGGTTTAGGTCAAAGGAAATTTGGCCTCTTCGTTCCTCAGATTTGAATCCCATACATTTTGGAGTGTTTTCGATGCCTGAGCAGAGTTCATGTGCCCAATCTGACCAAAGTGGCGAAGTTCTGAAGTGCAAACGGAAAATATGCTGAGAGAAGATATCAAATCAAACCATGTAGAAGTAAATTCTGTCATAGACCTTTTTGTGTTTGATAGGGTGACGCTTTGGGTTGATTTGATTTGTTGTGCCTGGTAGCTTAACGGTAAAATAACTGACCACAATCGGAAGACTTGGGTTCGACTTCCGGTCAGGATGTTTTCATTTGTTTCCATATGTGTTATTCCCGTTTTCTCAATGCAGCTTGCCTTCAACGGGATCTCCTTGATGTTTGTCTTCCAGTGAATCTTTCTTTCCAGTTTCTTGTCTCATGTGTTCATTCAATTTCTTTCTTTTGTCCTGATATATATATATATATATATATATATATATATATATATATATATATATATATATATATATATATATATATATATATATAATCAAATGCGTTATCATCAATAGGCCATGTGGCACATACATCATCAACATATCGCATATGTGATCCTTGTTTCCTGCAGAATGAAATTAACACGATCATCCAAACATTCATTGAGCTGCAGTATCTCTTGTGTTCATAGAAAAATGTCACTATAAAGCCAGAACAAACTTTTAATCACCAGCTAATCCTAAGGAAAAAGTATGTAATAATAACTATATTACATTCCCATACTCGCCCCAATTAATTAATTTTAAAAGCTGGCACGGGCCAACAACATCAATGTTGCCTTTCAATTTGAAAAAAACGATCCGAAATTGTCTGTCTAAAAATAGATCCACCGATAAGGAACAGGCGTTTATTATATTCCATGCAAAATTTGCGATCAAGTATAGATTGGCGAAAGCAGCAGATTCTCCAAGAGGATGAAGGAACACAAATGCGAAATGCGCCGTGGGAGCCTATCATCTAGTCTGTTCCTACAACATGTCAAATGAAAACCATTCAATTAACATTGATTATGCAAAAATAACTTAAAATTCCCACAACTATACATAGGCGTCTATAGGAATCGGCTCTTATAAAAGAAATTCCAAATTTTAATACTTCCGATTGGCAATTCAACATTAATCCCTTGATAAGCAGAAGACTCGTCCGGCCTCTGCTCAAAAATGACGAAACTCAATACCACCCAGTCCCCCCCTCCCATAATTAATTCTGTCTTATAAATTTGTGTATTGATTAGTTTGCCAGCGATTGAAGATGATGGATGTCTCCGTCAAAATCGATCCTAATAGTGTGGTTTCTTTCCTGCATTTACATATACGTTACTCTGATCGTAGCTTCTTCTAAAGGTAAACGAAATTTGGAGCAGGATTCAACTTCTTTATTTATCGGGAGCGTGGATTGGCCTTGAAGTATTTACAAGAAAATAACTGCCGATAACTCTCTTTTTCACAAAGTGCTACTCTATATATAGTTATTATACATAAACATAAGCTATACAAAATTTAGACAATCAGAATTAAACAGATTTTAATAACAAATTTATGTTTAATTTTTTCTATCATTTTTAAGACAATTTTTATGTTTTGCACATAAGCGCCGCAAAAAATTAACCAATCAGCGTTAATATAGATTTTAGGAACAATTTACATTCAACCTCTTACAAACATAAGCGTCACTGAAATTGATTTTTTACCATAGAAGCTACTTCTATTCCATTTCCTGATGTTCCAAGGAAAGGCTTCTCGAAAACAAACTGGAAAGCATACAGGAGGTCGTTCCCATTTAACCTCCCTAACCTGGACAGTGATCCGAAGTAGACCTCGACGATGAGCTTCACCTGTCCTTTCT
Source organism: Ceratothoa steindachneri (assembly GCA_963969495.1). Taxonomy (NCBI): domain Eukaryota; kingdom Metazoa; phylum Arthropoda; class Malacostraca; order Isopoda; family Cymothoidae; genus Ceratothoa; species Ceratothoa steindachneri. Next base: position 217,755,593 of record OZ018319.1, read on the forward strand.
AACTTATATATGGAGTTTTTGAAACAAAACTTCTCCCTACTATCCTTGACGCCCCGATCATTTGGTACAGGTATATTGATGATGTCATTTGCTTGTGGCCTAATTCCAAAGATGTTAATGTTTTTCTTACCAGACTCAATTGTCTCGTCACTTCAATTAAATTTACCCACGAGTTGGAAAATAATAGAACCCTTCCCTTTCTTGATCTTCTTATTCATAGAACTCATACAGGTTTTAAATACTCTATCTTTCGTAAGCCTACTAATTCAAATTCTTATATTCATTTCTACTCTTCTCACATCCCTAAAGTTAAACGTTCTGTTTTTTCTTCTATGTTTCTACGAGCTTTACGAGCTGTGAGCCCGGAATATATAGACTTGGAATTTTCCAATATCTTTGAAATTGGCCATAAACTTTGTTACCCTTACCCGTTTCTTCAAAACTGTCTTTCTTCTGCTAAAAAGACATTTTATCAAACTGTCCCTACTCTCCCTTTTAATAGTAATAACATTTTAGTTCTACCTTTTTCTCTTTGTTTTATTGATCTTACCCGTCTTTTGAATAACTTTAACATTTCTGTTGCTTTTAAGTATGAGACGACCATGAAGAATTTATTAGTACTTAATAATTGTAATAGTTTGGGGGGGGGGAGAGTTTATTCAGTTGAGTGTTCTGGTTGTCTAAGTAAATATTATGGACAAACAGGTAAACAACTTTCTGTTCGCATAAATCAAAATAAATATAATGTCTGAAGAAGGGAAGATAACAATGCTTTCTTTGTCCATATGTCAGATAAGGACCATCTAATTAACTGGAACTCGGCAAAATTTATTTATCGTTCCAATGACCCTATAAAAAGGAATATCATTGAATGTGCTTTTATAAGCCAATGTGATAATTTTAACCATTCCCCTGGCTTATATAAAATAGATGCTATAATTAAAAGATTAATACTTAAAGAAATTAGTTCTGACTTTTGTTCTTAATTTTTTTATATACAATCTTTAGTTATGTGGCCCCAATTTTATTTTTATTTTTTATTATTATTATTTATTTTTAATTGTCACTGCTTAGTTATGTACATTGTATTTTCCCCACTTTTTGCTCATCGTGTCTTATAATCTCTCTCGTTAGGGATCTCCATTTCTTTTAATCTGTTACCCTTTCCGTCTTCTCAGTTTGACCTTACTACCTGCTTCTTGTAATTCTTAATGTGAATCTTTACCTTTATCCTCCGTCTTCCTCATTGGTGATTTCTTGTTTTTGAGGCGGTCTTTCATACTTTTCTTTCGTATATATCCCTCTAATTTAATATTATTTCTTGTAGTTATCCTTGATAAGGGACTTAATAAAGTTCGAAAGTACTTGGAAACACCTTTTCATTTTTTCCTGCGGGACATTGCAATCATTTGCTACCCTCACGTGATACTTTGTGAGTTTTTCATTTTGTATATATATATATATATATATATATATATATATATATATATATATATATATATATATATATATATATATATATATATATATATATATATATATATATATATAGTACAAGAAAGAGAAATTGGGCGCGAATGAGCAATGAGACAAGAAACAGGAGTTTTTTTAGAGGTAAGAGAAAGGGACATTAGAAGAAGACTAGAATCAAAGAGAGCAGAGGGCGACACAATGAAGGCAATCCTTTACCGAGAAGACAGAGATAACGCCAGGGAAAAAAAAAGTTTCAAATTACTGGCCGGGACTCGAACCTGGCTCTGCTGATTGCCGGTCAGATGCTCTACCGCTGAGCTACCAGGCACAGTGACTCTATATGGCCCACACAAGTCTTTAAGATCCTAAACAATTTTGATAAAATAAAAATTGAAACCTTTTTCGAGTTGGGCGCTTCCTCATGAACCAGAAGCCATGGATACAAACTTAAAAACGAAGATTTGAAACAAATATAGGAAAAAAAAATCTCAAACAAGGTGGTTTCCTCGTGGAACGAATTGCTGGAGATCGTTGTTAAATCAACAAGCATGAACATCTTTAAGAACCGCTTAGATGAACACTTTAATCCATCGGCGTAGTTTGAAGGAGAGCTGGCTCAAAACTGGACCACATGGTCTTTGCCGGCTGATGATGGTATATTCACTCTTAGAAAAATTGGGATAGTAGTAGATAAAAGTGGGTGAAAATTTTAAAGTGGGGAGGGGAGGGGGGGGTTTGCCCTAGTAAGAGGGCATCGCAGTCTTTTTACTTTTGGAATTTTCCTTTACTTATTTGTTGTATGTAGTGTCTACTAAATATTGGTTTATTTACGTGTAGCTGGCGTGTTCTTCTTATTGTTCGTGTTTCAATTGTTATTTTACTTATATTTAGCTAAATTTTTGAGCATTCGAGCCTTTTAAAGCTTTTGTCTCGGCAATTTACCTGTGTTGTTATCATGTTTGGTGTTATGGTTACTCTGTATTTGTTTCGTTTAGACTGTGTTGTTTCATGGGTATCTGTTATGTGTATATTGATGTAATGATTTCTTGTGTACAGTGTTTGGTACTGACATCTTATAATCTTATATATAGTTTTTCTACTTAACCATAAGCGATACAAAATTGACCAATAAACGTTAAGGATAGTTTTAATGGACAAACTAAGGTTAGCTGGGTTTTTTAACTTAAACATGAGCGACACAAAATTGACCAATAAGCGTTAAGGATAGTTTTAATGGACAAACTAAGGTTAGCTGGGTTTTTTAACTTAAACATGAGCGACACAAAATTAACCAATAATCGTTAAGGATAGTTTTAATGGACAAACTAAGGTTAGCTGGGTTTCTTAACTTAAACATGAGCGACACAAAATTGACCAATAAGCGTTAAGGATAGTTTTAATGGACAAACTAACGTTAGCTGGGTTTCTTAACTTAAACATGAGCGACACAAAATTGACCAATAAGCGTTAAGGATAGTTTTAATGGACAAACTAACGTTAGCTGGGTTTCTTAACTTAAACATGAGCGACACAAAATTGACCAATAAGCGTTAAGGATAGTTTTAATGGACAAACTAACGTTAGCTGGGTTTCTTAACTTAAACATGAGCGACACAAAATTGACCAATAAGCGTTAAGGATAGTTTTAATGGACAAACTAACGTTAGCTGGGTTTCTTAACTTAAACATGAGCGACACAAAATTGACCAATAAGCGTTAAGGATAGTTTTAATGGACAAACTAACGTTAGCTGGGTTTCTTAACTTAAACATGAGCGACACAAAATTCACCAATTAGTGTTAAGACAAATTTTAAGGGAAAGTTTACGTTCACTGATTTTCAGACATAAGCGTTACATTATCTGAGTTAGGAATTGAGTTAGTCACCCCTTCCCGCTATTGTATAGCATTGTGCCTATTTAATTTGGGCGATTTGTGAAAGCGAATTACAGTGAAAGTGAATTTTGTTCTGACTCGCTTAGTGTGGTGAATAAAAATTGGCGAAAGCGAAAAAGCGCCATATTTCCGTTCGGAAAGTCGAGTGGAGAAAGTGGAGGGTGAAATCTTCACACCTTTGCTGGATAGAAGGACCGGAGCCACATCAGGCCTATTCGCAAGCCCCTAAGGAAGCCTAAATGTACGGTGAGAGTCAAATACTTGGACTTTGGTCACTTCCCCTCCTTCACTCATTCCACTCCTTTTCTTTTTCCCCTTTCCTAAATATTTTTCCCGGTATATTAATTAATTCATTCAGATTTCCTCAACAAACCACCACCAGGAGCCCCTTCTCCCCTTTCACCTCGAGCTATCTTACGATAGTATGCAAGAAAAATGAGGGAGAGTCTTCGAATAACTCTCCGGGCCCTCTCTGAGGACTCCGAACCAGACAGAGGCAAGGTATTTGAAAAAGTTTTTTGGTTCCTTGAATATTGCACTAGTTTGACTCATAGACATCCCTAATGGTTACTCGGCCATTTGCGCGAGGGAGGCTGACTGCGAAGCTTTGACCTCAAGCAAGGCCGTTGAATGCCTAAAGACTATAAACTTTAAATCGACCACACCGCCACAAATACGATCCCACGGTAATTTGATCTGCAGGAGCCTCGACTCCTGGATCGAGTGCCACTCTGCAGACTAAATACAGACTGAAATAGAAAGGAACCATCCATGGGCAAAAGTAGCTGAGGTTATCAAATTAAAAAATTACACGCACGTGTTGGAGGTTGTTTTTGAAGAAAAAAAAAGCAAAGGAAATCGGCCTGCTTCTCTTCAGCGTAAGACCAACTCAGATCAGATGGAACCTGAGTAGTTTATCCACTTACAAATGTGCTTTCGGTGTATAGCAATGCCCTCTGGCATTGCCATAAAATATTACGTATCAATATTCCATTAGCATACTTTCCTTTTTAAATTAAATGTAAAATTATCCATTTATTTTCCCATTTAAATTCTACAATTTCCATTAAATCTTATGTAAAATCTCAACTTAGTTATGTATAAATAATCAATCCAAAATCTCAAATATTTTGTAATATATAATTGCCATCCAAAAATCATTGGCTAAAATACATTCTTTTCTTCAACACCTACTTTTATCAATACACACAAGCGAACGCACGCCATTAGCTGCCCGCTTTGAAGCAGTCACCGATCCATTCGTGATATACTTTACTTCGAATCAAGATCTCAATTCACAGTCCATTATAGTTACTTTAACACATCATAATTACCATATCTTAGTCATCATAATTATCACATCATAGTTACCTTATCTTAATTACTTTACCATACCTCACTTCACCTTACATTCACTCTACTTTTCATTACTTTCATACATTGCATTACGTTGTATTCATTAGCAATTCTCAATTTAATTATATCATTCATTCATATAATTGTAATAACCGCTCACTAGTTATTTCCTAATTCAATTCTCTCATTGTGCATTCGTTGATTTTGTAAATATATTTATTTTGTTTATCGTCCGTTTTCTTCAAACCTAGTTTAGAAGTTTTCTAAATTTATTTCACGTCAGTCGTTATGCCTAAATATTAGCAGACGACTATTCCATCAAAATTCAACAAATTTATGGTAATGGTTTTCAAATAGCTATCTAGGCTGATTTATTAACTAAAATCAATCCCACTAAGAACCAAATATCATAGGTGCTACAAGTACGGTAAACACACCAAACCCAACTGCCATGAAAAAGACCTTACTTTGTGTTCTATCTGCGCCGGTCGCGACCATTATTGGCGCGACTGCAAAAAAAAACTCTCCAAAATGTTTAAATTGCGAAGGTAACCACAGGACTATGTCTATAGCATGTCCGGTTTAAAAACAAGAAATTCAAAAACAAGCACAAATATAACGCGAATCCGAAGAAAAAAAAAAAGGCCAACTCAACCTATGCAAAAGTAGCCAAAGCCACCATTGCCGAGACTAATAACCAGAAGACATATCTGCACATTGAAAACGAAAATTCCACTTAAATAATGTGTTGCATATATTATGCACACATTGCAAACATTACTCGCCCAGGTACCTTTGTCACGGAAGTTGACCGCATGCTCGTAAAAAACGGAATGCAAGAGATGTGGTTCCCGGACAACCCTCCTTCGGAGGAAGTTATGCGATTTAGCGTAGCTCCTCAGTGAGAAGATTCATGCCTAAAGTTCCCACGCCCAAAAACCCAGCCAATGGACGTGATCCGCGTCTAAATAAATCAACAAACACACAAGACCAAATCAAGTGCTCTAAACACCCAGAAAAAATATCACTGCTAAAAACGACATACAAACGCACACACCAAATACGGAAGCAGTGCGTCCCAAGGAAACCAGGTCCCCACGATCGAGAAAAAACTCAAAAACCCGCCTGCCAAGGTCAACCTCCTCCTTTCGCAGGGTAGAGAACACCAACTCAACTACCATGAAGAGGATTCAACCTTAAAATCTTTACTCCCAAGTTGGCTCCCTTCCCAAAGGAGCTGGATTCTCGCGAAGACGCGGGAGGCCTCAAGACCGGAAGGTACAAGTGGTAATGCTCGGGTAAGGTTTTCAAGCGGCAGGTCGAAGAGGCCCTCACTCTAAACATGGTGAAACTGAGCACGGACTGCTTTTATACGATTACAGACACGGAATACAGAAAAAAAGAAACGGCAGGTATCGCACCCTGCCCAGTACACCACACGGAGCTAAAGTAGAACGCGAATAATGCATATGAACGTCAACGGGTGGGACGGAAAAGGTTCCACCTTTGGCAATATTATGTGACAAAGTGACCCTGACATAATGCTCATTTCTGAACACGGACTGACCGTGCAACAACATTTAAACATTTTTCAATACGACGTCATTAGCAAAAATCTCAGTCAGGAACGGCATGATGGCTGCACTATAGCCGTCAAAAAATGATAAAAATATAGGACTTTGGAAGTGGGTACAGCCCTAGGGGGACTGGTCGTTGCCACATGGTACTAACCCCCAAGGCGCGGCTATGTGCCCATGCACAATCTCTTGCAAATATTTAGCCACTGGAGAAGCGTTCTTTTTGCCGGCGATCTAAATGCAAGATGTGCAGGGGCAGAATACACCACATACAACAATGCAGGTAGAAACATCGAGACGCTGCTCGACCGACAATATATTACAAGAATCGGACCCGATTTCCAGACATTCCTAACTGCGACGACAGCCACAAAACCTGACATAGTTTTTTCTAACATCAGGTTCCCTTTCAGCTAGTACATTGAACTGGGCCCCATTATTCCGAGCGGCCACCAGGCTATTAAAATTACGGTAGCTGTTAACCTTATCCAAATTTCAATCCCAGAACGCAAAAGTTACAAGCAATCGAACTGGGAAAATTACAGAAATTACCTTTCAAATTACATCCCGACCCATTCTATGATTCAAACTTAGAACAAATATATGAGGAGCTGGATAAACTTACCAATCACCTAATAGAAGCCGATTTAAATAGTATTCCCCGTATTAAATATAAAACTTCCCATGCTCCCGGATCCTGGACTACTCCCACGAGAGCCCTGGCCCAATAATATAGAGACTTGTGCAATGTAGTAGCGTTATTAGGCCCCAACCATAATGCCTACAGAAGACTAAGACAAATTAAGGACGAACTACAGACACTAATTACGGAGCAACAGACAATACTATAGGACAGACTCGACATAGAAAAAGAATCGCACACTTTCTGGCAGAAAACCACCACGAAGAAAATTCACCATTGAACACAATAACACAACAATTACGAAGACTGACGAGATTGAAGAAAACTTTAGAATATTCTGGTCTTCAATCTTTAAAATTACCCCGGAAGAGAATGACAACTACGACCTCGAATTCAAAGCTGACGTAATGCAACAGTAAAACACACAAATACACAAGACCTCTCCTCATCACTATGTGTCACACGGAGGATTAATGGAGGACTATGGCAGTAAAATAACTGCCCTAGAACTCTCCGTTACTCTAAAATCCTTTCGTCAAAGAGCTCCGGAATGCACGGAGCTGACCCGCGAGAATTTCATCCAGGCGCCGCCTAACGTTTGGAGTTGCCTAATAAATATCATGAACGCAGATCTGAATACGGGCTATTTCCCCGACCAGTGGAAACTGGCCAAGATGATTTTCATTCCAAAAGCGGGAAATCCCCCGGAATGCCCTGCCAGCTTTCGCCCAATATCTCTCTTAGAGTTTGCCGCCAAGGTCTTCGAGATGTCAGATAGGCTTTTGACAAGGTTTGGAAGAGAGGACTACAGTATAAGATCCTTCAAGAAGGCCTCAACCTCATTCTTGAAACGATTTTGTGTGACTACATAATGGAGAGGAGAACATACATACATACATACAAATCATGAAAAACAAACGCCCTGAATTCGCACTCGAAGCAGGAGTCCCTCAAGGGGGCTGTCTCATTCCTCTTCTATACAATATTTATACACGTGACCTATCACAACCACTCTCCGAGGGTTCGATATACGTTCAGTTCGCTGACGATATATCACAAATTCCTACTGCCGCTTATGTTCACAGGGAATTTATGGCGAGAAACCAGGCTAGGGAGAGAGCTAACATTCAATGAATCCCCTACTGAACAGAAGGGATGGTTCTGGGGCTCAAGATCGCCACCAGATGTTACACGATTCACATAGAGCGTACAGTCGCGAATGCCAAGAGAGATTTGAGATAATTTATAGGTTCCGTACCTTAAATCTCTCAAATAAACTCAGGATATTCAATAATGCGTGCATCTACTCGAGACTCCTGTATCCCCCCATCCCCACCCGTGCCACTGAACACGAGCGCCAAGACCCACATTGCGAAACTATAAAAAATCTATAACAAAGCGGTGTTCATGATTACAAACCCCCGAAGAAGTGAACATAAAAGACAGAGGGAGCTTCACGTCTCGGTTGGAGTATCTATGATCCACGTGGCACCTTACGAGAGAGCAAACATATTCTGGCAAGCCATTGGCAGCCACCTATCGATGTGGCTTGACAAAAAAAGACCTTTTAAAAGCAGCGAGACTTTGACACACGGTGACGTGACTCTAAAGTACACATGCTGAGACGACAAAATACAAAAAATAACAACAAGGACAACAAGGAGTAACAACAAGGAAAGAAGGTACCTTAGGAGACCTTACGGTCCATTCAAGGAGGGTACCTTTGGACTAGCAATCGAGCGGGCACATGGCTGCCCAATTGTTTTGCGTCCCTAAACGGCCACTTTTCAAGACTTTGTCTAGTCTTGACTTGAACTGGTCAACAGATTCACTGTTGACAACTTCCCCTGGAAGTGCGTTCCACTTACCGCAGATACTGTAAGTGAATAAATTTCCACACAGATTGCGGTTGTAACGCTTCAGTTCAAGTTTGAAGCCGTGATTGCGCGTTCTGTTCTCACTCAGTGTGAAAATATCCCGGTAGTCAACATTGTCGAACCCTCGAAGTATTTTGAAAACTTCGATGAGCTGACCACGCAGTCTACGGGTTTCCAGCGAGAACAGATCTAATTCCCTTAGTCTATCCTCATAACTTTTATGTCGGATAGAGGGAATCAGCTTGGTTGCCCTGGCTTGTACGCGTTCCAACCTTGCGATATCCTTTCGAAACGAAGGACTCCAAAATTGTACGGCATACTCCAGGTGCGGCCGAACGAGGGAGTTGTACAGACAAAGTACTATCTCCTTGTTACGGTATCCAAACTGGCGTTTTATGTAGCCTAACATCCTTTGGGCTTTATTCTCTGCCTCGATGCACTGTTTCGAGAACTTGAGGTCACTAGTGATAGTAACACCCAAGTCCTTCTCAGTGTCACTCGATTCAAGAGCAGTGCCCTTAAGGATATACTGAGATTGGGGGTTTCTGTGGCCGATATGCATCACTTTGCATTTGTTCACGTTAAAAAGAAATTTGCCAAGTGTCCGACCACTCCCCAATCTTCCCAAGATCTTCCTTCAGGCGGGCAGTATTTCCATCCTTTGCAACGTTCATACCAAGCTTGGTATTGTCGGCAAATTTGGAAATCTTGGCAACCATGTCACCGTCCATGTCGTTGACGTAGATGATGAATAGTAGTGGTCCCAGGACAGAACCTTGAGGCACCCCGCTAGTAACGGGCACCCACTCAGAAGCTTGTCCATTCACCACCACCCGTTGCCGTTTGCCACTTAGCCAGTTCTCGATCCAGCCAGCTACTTTTCCGTCTATGCCCAGCGCTCGCACTTTCCGGAGAAGGCGGCGGTGTGGTACCTTATCAAAGGCTTTCTGAAAGTCTAAGTAGACCACATCCACCGCCTTGTCCCGATCTTGCTCACTGAAGACGAAGGGGAAAAATTCCACAAGGTTCGTCAGGCATGACCGTTGCCTTCGGAAGCCGTGCTGGGAACTCCTCAGTAGCAGGTTTGACTCTAAATACGACGTCATTTTGTCCACCATCATGTTTTCCACGAGTTTACCGACTATCGAAGTCAGACTGATAGGTCGGTAGTTCGAAGGTTGGCTACCGTCTCCTTTCTTGAAGATAGGAGTCACCTCCGCTTCACGTCAGTCTCTAGGAACGCATTCGGTCCGGATTGACATGTTGAAGATTGCGCTCAGGTGTCGTGACACTTGATCGCGCACTTCTTTCAACACTTTAGGTAGAAACCCATCCGGGCCAGGTGACTTATTCATCATTACGTCACTGATCTTCTTTTATATTTCCCCTTCGGTGAAGTCCATATCCTACAGCTTTTCCTCCGAGTAGGAATCCATTGGCTGGGGGATGGGACCACACTCTTCAGTAGACACTAAAGAGAAGTAGTCGTTGAGGAGGTTAGCATTTTCTGCATCTAAGTGCTTTAATGACCCTCCTCATTTCTCAAAGGGCCAATCGTTCGACGGATTGGTTTACGGCTGTTCACATATCCAAAAAACTCCTTGGGATTCTCTTTACAGAGTCTCGCCACTCGGAGTTCCTCAGACCGCTTAGCCGCCCTTATGCTGGACTTCACTCTCCTGGCTAGCCTCCGGTATTCGTCAAAGTCACCCGAGATCTTCGATTGCCGGTAGACAGTTCTCTTCTTCCTAAGTAGTTGGCCGATTTCTCGATTAAACCTCTTTCGTTGAACAGAAGACCGACGGAGACATTTCAAAAGGATGAAACGCGATTGAAAACTCATGAATGTGGTTTTGAAACTGTTCCACGAGTCTTCAACAACATTGCACACTTCTAGCGTCGTGTCAGTCAGTCCAGCACAAAGACCTGCAAAGTCTGCTCTTTTCAAATCGAGTTTCCTCGATTTACTAGTTGCAGGCCCTGCCTTCGGGACTTTGACTACAAATCTAATTAGTCGGTGGTCACTGCCACCGAGCTCTTCACCAACAGAGAGGTCCTCAACGATGTCATCCTCAGAGGTTAAAACCAAGTCGAGGATATTGTCTCCTCTCGTTGGCTCTCTCACCCATTGAGTCAGGAACTTGTTGTTCGCGAACTCCAGGAGTAGTGCGTTCTCGCCACAGGGTTCTCTGGTTTCCCAGTCAACTTGTGTGTTGAAATCACCCATGACGATGCACACTCTGTCTTCGACAAGTTCTCCTAGTAGCTGGTACAGATCTCTGTCCTTTTCAACGAGTTTGGCAGGAGGTCTATAAAGCACCAGGGTCCTGTATTTGGCAGGACCTATCTCTAGGTCAACACCTAGTAGTTCATGGTCGGATATGATGTTGCAATCCGTCGAGTTGAGAGTATCCTTGACATACAACATCACACCGCCACCCTCTCTATCTGGCCTATCTTTCAGGAGGAGTTGGTAACCGGGAATCGTGAATTCACTCTCAAAGTCTCGGATTGAGGTTTTTATCCACGACTCCGTTATGGCTACCATCTCAGGTTCTTCTGTGGCTACGAGGCCACGAAGTTCAAGAAACTTGTTTCTGATAGACCTTGCATTAAACAGCAGAACCTTGAGGGAGTCCCCGACTGTAGGACTTCCTACGCTCTTCCGTTTCCCGCTTTGTTTCTCTGTGGCGGGGTCACTCCCCTTTTGTGACCTCAGAAAAGGTAGTACCTGGAGTAACACGGGTGTACTGGCGTACGTCCTCCTTTACTCGGGGCCTGACACTTCTTTGGGTCCGCTCCACAACATCTTGGATTATGTTGGCGAGTACAGCTTTCCTTTAAAGGAAAGATGCACTCCGGCCCTTTTATACAGGTCGTTTCTCTCGTAAAAGGTGCGGTAGAGGTCTACACAGAAGACTCCTTCTGCCATGCAGAGATCCGCCAACCGTCGGTTTACCTCGACGTTTCTCTCGTGAGCGGTTCGGGATGGACCTCTTCTCGGAAGCATCCCAACCACGACACGTTTTGGGGTTTTAAGCCCAATGTCATCCACGGCTCCCATCACCGTTTGGATGGTCTTGCCACTAAGGCTAACCTTACCCCATCTGAGGTAGAGGTCGTTGCCACTCACTATCAGAGCGACAACTGAATTCTCATAAATCTGAGCTTTCTCTGCATCTACTCTGATGTTGTGGTTACCCTGTCCTGGCAGGCAGCTTACCTTCACGCAAGTGCGAAGGCGGGCCGCTAGCAGCGGTTGCAGATCCCGTGTTTGCGAGTCACCAATGAGGGTGACCTTCGGACACTTGGTCTCTGAAGACGGGGTTCTTCCCTTGTAGAAGAGGCCGCTCCTTTTCCACTTTACTCTCCCCATTCTTATCTTTATTTTTCTTATTCCCCTTTTTCTTCTTTTTTATGGGGTTTTCTTCTATTTTTGGTTCTTCTTCTTTTGTTTCAACTTTATTCTTTTTCTTATTTTTCTTCTTTTTTCCTTTCTTCTTTATCTCTTTTTCCCCTGCCTCAGCCGTCTTAACGTCGGATGATGCCGAAATCTCCGCTTGGGTAATAACTATGGCACCAGAAGATTCCGACACATCAGTCGGCGATGCCTCTTCTAAGCATCGAATATGAGCTGCGTGAAAGGCTTCGAATTTCTCCACCTTTCTCTCAAGAATTTGAGCTCTCTCCTCTGAAGCTCTATAGAGGTCTTTTAATTTCTCCACCTCTCGCGTCAATATGCAAGTAGTGCAGATACTTTCAGGGCTGCATTTTGAGTAGCAGCCCTCCGGAAAGTCAACGCACCACTTTTCTAACTGGCATGCTGCACAGTTATGTTTTAGACGAACGGGTCCTTTTTTGCTTGTCATTTTGAGCGCTTTCCCTTTCTCTAAAAACTCGTGACCAATCAATGACAAAAAAGGGGGGTTGGTGAGTCTCACCACGTGAGTCGCTCCCGCCTATCGATCGGAGAGGTTTCGGATCTTTCAGAAGGCACACTCCATGTGCTGCTGTTCGTCCGACCGAGTCGTCAAACTTCGGCGTGCCGTGGCTCTCAACCAAGCAGCACTGACGGTCCCCGAAGGGGCCATCGATTTCTCACCAGGTGAACAAAGGAGCACGCCCCGTACTAAACTCCTACTAGTTCAAGTTTCTTTAGTATTAAACCCAACACTTAAATTGCAATTTCTTTTCGAAATAGTAAATTCAAAAGTTGAAATTCACTCAAAAAACTTTTTCAAAAACCCACAGCGGGAACAAAACCCCCGCCCCAAATAAAGGCTTGAATGCCAATCAAATCAATTCAAACAAATCTGGCCTAATTAAATTATCAAGGTTTAATTTAATTATTATAAGCTATAAATTTTATAGTTTATTAAAAAAACATAAAAACTTAATCAAAACTTCCAAAACGGAGCTATCCTTTCACCAGCGATCTATTTATTCTGTCTACCACACCACCCCTATTCTTTAATCTCACCCAATTTCATCACTTTACTTTCCCACTATCTCTCTCTCTCTCTCTCTCTCTCTCTTTCTGTCTGTCTGTCTCCCTCTCTCTCTCTCTCTCTCTCTCTTTCTCTCTCTCTCTCTCTCTCTCTCTCTTACCCTCTGTCAATTTCACTAACTTTTTAAATCCAAGTCCAAGTCCGGTAGGAATTGAGACGGCCGAGCATACGATTTGAAGCATCTCTGTTGTACCTTACGGATAAAGCATTTTTGATTTGCTTAGGAACGGACATTGAGCACCACTAACGTAGAAAACAGCCTATTCTTGAAGTCTTTTGGTGAATTTCGCTTCACCCTTCAGAAAGAGATTAATATTATTTTCTTCATCGAAGATTCATAATTCAATGAGGGCTTAAGCACCTGTGTGGGAACCTGCCTCGGATCTCTGCCATTCATTAATTTCGTCTTAGCTATGTCGGCCACTTGGACTAACATAATTAAGGGCTTATATGAAAACTAGTTTGAGGACTAGCCCACAGTGGAAGCATAAGTCAGAAATGTTCTAGAAATTGGGGCTTAACTACAAGTCCCGGACGGGTGAGATATCCTCATCGTCCAGGGGACTTGGCCAGTATCATAAAGGGAAGTAACACCCGTCCCTATGGAGTTGGAAGCGGTTTAGGCGCAAGTAACCGAGAGTGGTGGCAAAATTTTAGCGACCGTTGATTCGACCGCTACTGCCATCAAGTCCACCATAAGTCATTCCTCTTGAGATTCCCACTCGATATCCATCCCATCAATCCATCACCAATCATCCTGGCAGCATCTGAGCAGGAGACAAACTGGAAAATGGACGGGAGAGTTCATCTCACGTTTTCGTACTCACATACTGTGAGAGGACGACCTCGAAGGTCTACCTTAACCCACCCACCCGTCGGGTAGAGGCCGCGTGGCCTTAAGCAGGATTTAAAAAAGAGAGAGGGCAAAGAAATTCTCACGTGGGAACAGCCAACGCGACTGTCCTCAGCTGTGTTTGCTTACGCCGGCCGATCACCCGGTGACTCCTTCACCGAGACCACCATGCCTCGCAGACATACTAATCCTTCGCAGACACGAGTCTCCAGCAAACTCCCATGCCTTGAGCTGAGGATCGCCGCCTGAACGAACGTCTTCCCAAGGCCTTATCTCGTCTGGTAGACGAAGAACGGCGCCACTATATTCCTATGGGACTGCCATGCCCTGGAGGCGTTCTAGCGAGCAAGTCAACATAGTATTTAAACTGAGGTCTCCCGTTACTCGAGAGAGAGTACCGTCCGCTTTCCGCGAAGATACAGACCCCTCGTCTCGAGTCGAACCTCAGAGTTAGAAGGTTTCGTCGGCTAGACTAATTGCCGTGAATTTTAGTCACAGTCAATAGGCAAATTCGCGAAGCGGCATTTCCTCAGAGAATTGTGCGATCCACTCATCTCATCCCATTTTCAAGATTACTTCGCCCCCTCGTTCGAGATTACTTATTCCCGCATCCAAAAGCATCTCGCCCCGAGTTAAAAATATATCGCCTCCCTTTTCAAGAGTAATTCGCCCAGTATTCAAGATTACTTCACTCGTGCCCAATGTAATCCAAACACGCTGTTGAGATTACCTCGCCCGTGCCGCAAGATTATCTCCCACCGCAAGGATCCAAGTTTGGGTTTCACCCCACTCCCCTCACCAAGAATCAAGTCTACAATGTAAAAGCATTTTCCCATTTTTATATTCCTTCCCGAAGATTATCTTCTGTTGTCATTATTTTCCTTTCTGACCGAGTCAAGCAAACATTTATCCCCTGATTGTGTCTTTAGTCTTTGAGTTTTTATTCCATGTGATCCCGACATTATTTCTCAATTTATCCCTATGTACATATTTCCATATTTATCTTGTATTTTATTGTAATTACACCTTTATTTTGTGATTTAATTTTTCAAAAACATTAAATGAAACTTGGAATTTAAAGAACTTCCCCGGCCAACAAATACGCACTCGCCTAGATTTAATCGCTTTAAACTTTCTGAACCCAAGGAAGACTCAATGTCTCCCCTCATTAGCTCTGCACAGCCGGTCATCCTTCGGCCGCCCGCCACGTGAGTGTAATTACCTGCACAACTGCTAAGGTTTACACTTACGATATCACGACCTATATATATATATATATATATATATATATATATATATATATATATATATATATATATATATATATATATATAATATTGAGGATAAATCCCAGAGCCACGAGAAACGGATGCAACATCTTTTAATTTCTCACAACGTTTCGAAAACTACAAGTTTCATGTTCAGGCTAGAATAAGTTTACTAAAGTTAATACATATGAAGAAAACTTGAAAAGGCTAACAAGGTATTATTTTAAAAGGTGACCAATTATAAAATATCAGTAAAATGTAATATAAGAGAAATTGACCTGTCAATATTAAAAACAAAATTAAAAACAATGTTTAAATTTATTATCTTTAACTATTGCCAGGTCAATTTCTCTTAAGGTTTTTAATTAATTTCTGAAATAAGCTTTAAATTTATTAACTAATTTTTTGAGTCAGTGTTAAAGCAAATTTAACTGTTGCCAAATCATATTTAAAATTTTAACTTTTAGTACATTTTACTGATATTTTATAATTGGTCACCTTTTAAAATAATGTCTTGTTAGCCTTTTCAAGTTTTCTTCATATGTATTAACTTTAGTAAACTTATTCTAGCCTGAACATGAAAACTTGTAGTTTGCGAAACGTTGTGAGAAATTAAAAGATGTTGCATCCGTTTCTCGTGGCTCTGGGATTTATCCTCAATATTAAATGCAGGCTTCATGGCCGAGCTCCATATATATATATATATATATATATATATATATATATATATATATATATATATATATATATATATATATATATATATATATATATATATATATATATATATATATATATATATATATATATATATATATATATATATATATATATATATATATATATATATATATATATATATGTATATATATATATATATATATATATATATATATATATATATATATATATATATATATATATATATATATATATATATATATATATATATATATATATTTATATATATCCTGATTGTTTCTTTAGTCATTGAGTTTTTATTACCTGTGATCCCGACATTATTACTCAATTTATCCCTATGTACATATTTCCATATTTATCTTGTTTTTAGTTGTAATTAAACCTTTATTTGGGGTTTTAATCTTTCAAAAACCTTGAATGAAACTTGGCATTTAAAGAACTCCCCGAGCCAACGAATACGCACTCACATAGATTTAATCACTTTAAACTTCCCGAACCCAAGGAAGACTCATTAGCCCCGCTCATTAGCTATGCGCAGCCGGTCGTCCGGCAGCCGCCTGCCCCGTGAGCGTAATTGCTTTCACAGCTGCTAAGGTATACACTTACGATACCAAGACATCTATCTAAACTGTTAACATCTTTACCGACCCATCAGGTTTTCATTTTCATACACCCAAAACACGATTATTACACTTTGTTTTCAGAGAGAAAATAATACAAGAGGACCCAGTAGAAGGACGTCGAAGACCATGGAAACCCTCACTAAGAGGGTCCCCCTCAGGACTATCCAGGGAAAGAACTTGGCGAGACCCTTGACCTCGAACTGAGAATGGCCCTGGTGAAACTCATTGAGGTGTCGTCAGGTTTCATCGCAATCTGCGCCAAATCTAAGGATGTGGACCGGCTCCTATCTGAAGAAGAAGCTAACGTATTGAAAACTTTTGGATTCGAAGCTAAGACCCCCCCCCCTCCCCCCACCACCAGAAAGTATAGAGTTGGGTCAACGAGAATTCCGCCGAAGATCTGAAAGAGGAAATTATGAAGAGCAACCAGTGGGCTAAAGTTCGCGAAGTGATTAAATTCCGCGAACACACCAACGTGTTCAGATTACCTTCTCGACCACCGTCATGGCACGAAAAGCGACGACGAACGGGGTCCTGGTTTTCAATATGAGAACAACCAATAGGAGAAATTAGGATTAGTTAGGAGCTCCTTCAAGATACATAATGGGCCTCTGACATTTCATCCGTAAAAGAGCCCGAATGGAGAGAAACCGAGGGTTTTATAGAGAATTTCGCGGCAGGCGAATAGGGCGACCGGTAAATACTGGTGCCATTCTTGGGGCTGTTCATGGCACAGCTTCTTGAGGACACTCTTCACGGTTGCGTTTAATTTCTCGCGCATGCCGTTTGCGGCAAGGTGGAAGGGCGTCGTGAAGATGGGCGTAATTTGTAGTAACACCACGTGTTCCATCAGTTCTAAAATGAACTGTCGGTCTCTATCTGACAGTACTTCCTTGGGAATCCTAACTCTCGAAAACATGGTGATAAGAGCTTCCGCACATGTGATACTGTCGATTTTTTTTTGGCGCGATTGCGTCAGGGAACCGGGTGGCGCAATCAACGAGCGTGATGACATATAAATGACAATCGGCGGAAGGGGGATATATTAGCCCTATGAGGTCAATAGCAACCCTTGAGAACAGCTCTGCTATAATGGGGGTCTTCTGTAAAGTGGCTGGGGCTATCCCTCCCTTGGCTCTAGTCTCCTGACACAGATCGCAAGTTCTACACTATTCAGCTATTTCTTTCCCTGCTCCGGGCCAAAAGAAATATTTGAAAACGCGCTGATACGTTTTTTTATGGCCAAAGTGACCGGCCAATGCGTTTTCATGTGCTAGCACGAATACCTTAGGAACATAGGGGCGTGAAACACAAGTAGTCTTGACAAGACAGCCTACTGCATCCGGGAAGGCGCGAAATAACAGGGAGTCTTCTACGAGGTACCTCACCTGTAGGTTTCCTCGTACTATTCCGAGGTCACCTCTTCTGGCTTTATCCCACAGGGGTTGGAGGGAAGGGCAGTCCTTTTGGGCCCTGGCAAACTCAGCGTTATTCAGCTTCTTGAAATCAGGGCTGCAAGAGAATTTGAGCGGCGCAAGGGGGCGGTTTTCTCGGCCCGCCTGTACTCGAGTGGTGACGGCTCGAGTAATCTCGGTCGAGGAGAGTTGCGCGCTCTGTCCGACCAGCACTGCACAGAATTTTATCGGGGTCGCGACCACGTCAGCCCAACCAGTGAAATAGCGGCACTCTACATGGCACCGGACGACATGGAACTGTTGGTGCGTCCTAAAAAGTCGTGCACTACCGCAAATCTTTGATGCTGGGGTTTTACGGGGGGGGGGGGAGTAGCTTGTCTGACACTACGATACAAGTACAACCGGTGTCCCTAACTAAAGTGGACACTTTTCACCTATTAATCGAGCCAGTTTCAAACTTGAGTCCACCAGGAGAACTCTTATTGAATACGAAGTTGACCTGGTAGTCCTGATCTGACAGGGCTGCAGGTTGCGAGGTAGCTACGGCGGTTTACTATAGATAAAGGGTGGCAGTCACTTGATGTATCTGCTGACTTGGGGAGGGATAGAGCCTTGAATTTTGCGGACACTGGGATTTTATGTGCCCCGGGGCTCCGCAGGAGTAAAACGTGATCAGACTACTCCTGAAGGTGTTGTGTGAGTGGGTGTTAA
The DNA here is from genome assembly GCA_963969495.1 of Ceratothoa steindachneri. Classification (NCBI taxonomy): domain Eukaryota; kingdom Metazoa; phylum Arthropoda; class Malacostraca; order Isopoda; family Cymothoidae; genus Ceratothoa; species Ceratothoa steindachneri. Next base: position 217,774,494 of record OZ018319.1, read on the forward strand.
AAACAGGGGGTTTTCGGTCTTCTGGGATTTGTTCTTGGGCTTAAAAGGGGAAGAAACTTTTACAAACTGAGAGGGTTTCTCATGTGGGTGTCTTCCGTACCCAAACTTGTTCTTGGGGGAAGGGGGTTTACCTTTTCTGCTTTCCTTCGGGTATAAATGATGATTTGGAGCGTGAAGGTCCGCTTCATCGAGGCAATCCTGGAATGTGGAGGCCCTTCGGTCTTAACCGAAGGCTCTAATCTCTTAGGGGAGTGTACTTAGTAATTGATCCTTTAAAATAAAGTCGATCAATGCCTCGTAGTCTCTTTCGACTTTAGCTGAGTTCAACCAGAATTTCAGATTCCTCCTCATGATGAATCCGAATTGTCTGTATGTCTCTCCTGCTTCGAGTTTAACTGACTTGAACTTCGTTCTATAAAACTGGAAGTTAAGGTTAATAGCAGATAGAAGTTCTGTTTTTAAGGTGGAATAATAGATTGTCGCTTCATGCGGCAATGCGATAAAAATCTTTCTCAAGCGAGGGGAGAGCAAGGGGAGTAGGGGACTTACTCCATCGGCTTCAATATCCGATCCATTTACTTCAAATATTTTTTTTAAATGCGTTAGGTACGTAATGAAGTCCTCATTTTCACGATGGGGGGGAGGGGTAGTTTGAGAGCAGGGGCTTGAGGTTGTTGACCCCGGGAACCAATTTAACTTACTTCCACTTGGTCTCTGCTTAATTCGCGTTCATGTTGGCGAATTCTTTCCCGTTTTTCGAGTTGTAGTTTTTCCTTTTCCAAATCTTCCTTCCGTTTTTGCTCTTCTCTCTTTTCTTCAAGTTGTAGTTTTTGCTCTTCTCTCTTTTCTTTTGTTTCATTCCTTTGTTCATTTTGAACGTACTCAATGAGTTCCCTACCTTCTAGTCCGACTGTTTGTCCTTGCTTGTAGAATATTTCGAACGATATGGAAGCCATTTTATCGATCCAAAGATAAGAGTATGCACTGGGATAGTTGCTATAGCGTAACGTGTTTAAAGAAAGGGGTTATTATAGTTCTCTACCAAATCATGGTTGACAAGAGAAAACAATTAATAAAAAAACAAAACAAGATTAGATCATCACCCTAACCTAACTATTTCGACGTTGGCAATTGTTTTATTAAAGTTTTGAGGTGCACACAGAGAAAACAATTAATAAAAAAAAACAAGATTAGATAATCACCCTAACCTAACTATTTTTTTCTTCTTCTTTTTTTAGCCCAAAACAAGAATTGCTGTTAATGCTTGAGTCTTTGGACTAATTTGGACGTTGGCAATTGTTTTATTAAAGTTTTGAGATGCATACAACTTTACAGATGTTGCTTTTAGTGATAACCTCACATACCTGATACCAATTATATATGTCGAAGGTTAGTGAGTGGGTAATCCCAGTCCCACTTCCTTGGAGTCTATTTTAATTCCGCACCAGGATAAAGTGGGGGTGAAGTGTAGCCAATACACCTACCGTAGCCACTTCCGGTGAATAAGAATAACCCCGGTGCTTCTCTTTTGATCAAAATTAAGATAATGATCCCCTGAGTGTGTTTTCACTCAGTAAAAGCCAGTCACAGGTGGACTTATGTAATATCGAGAATTGAGCTGAGTGGAATGCTTATAAATTGCCAAAGGATCGTCCAAAATAGTTAAAACACACAAAAACAAAAATAAACTTTAATATACATAAATTGAAAATATGAAGTAGCATATATATTTATGAATAGGATTAATCTTCGTACTGAAATGGTAAGACTATATAATGTCGTGGAGATTACACTTGAAATCTTGTTACTAGGATACTTGCGACTTAATTGCACTCGACAGAATGAATTGAATAATAACACGGAATTAAGCACTGACTTAATCATTTGTAATACTCAAGGTTATGAGCTCGGGCTGGAAATTCTAGTTAACGATTAAACTGCTGAAGTTAGGTGAGAGGATAATTCACTTTAAGTTCGTTAGTATTTGGAAAATGACGGTGAATGTCTTCTTCTTCTGACGATGTTCGCACTTAGCTCGGTCGTCCGAGGTTACCGAATGTGGTGGATAATCCTAGACCGGTGTCCTGATATAATGATCCTAGGCCGGATCGCAAAGGCGAGTCAAACTGTGACTCAAATCGGAATTCTTCTCCTCGAAGTGTCCGTTCTGATTATTGGCACCTGGAGTGGGTAGCCAAAAATAATTACCTAGCTGCGTCTAGGGTAATCTGCAGAGAGAGGTCCTGTTTAACTTCTGACTCTGAAGGGTGGGGGGTCTGCGAGAAGTTTAGCACCTACAAGTACCGTGACAGCAAAAACAAATTCCCCGAAGATTCTTCTTGCAACGGGCGAACTGTTTCCTTTGTGGGACTAGCTCCACACACAACGTAAGTCTAAGATCTTCTGACGACTCTAGGGAGAATTTCCTCTTTTATCTCCCTCAAGAGCTAAAATCGAGAGAGAGAACCGGATTCCCATAAAATTCTTATTGTCGCGCAAAAAGACCTTTCGTCTGCCGCCAGGACATGCTGAACATTCACACCTCGGTGCCATCCGAGCTTTCCTCGTCTCAAATCGCAGGTTTATGACAGCGCGAAGAAACTCGGGCCTTCGTCGGCTGGCAGGTGTCTTTTGAGGCAGACATTTTCCTGTGTAGCCGGCCGCGAATTTGGTTAATACAAAGGCGCGAAAAGGGGTGAAGGGGATTCGATGCGAAAAGGCGAATTTGAAATAAGGTGGGGACACGCAGCTGTGTCAGTGTATTTATTTATGTACTAATGCATGGAAGTATTTTAACTTCTACTATATATATATATATATATATATATATATATATATATATATATATATATATACGAGGGGCGGTCAATAAGTTTTGCGAATCGGTAGGGCAAAACAGAGGAAGGGGGATGGCTGTTTGTGGGGGTGTTAGGACAAGTTGGGACAAGTCACGACCTGCAGCCGCACGCTCCTGCCTCGTTTATTTAAGAAGCAGTAGTTGATCGCAGATCGTTAGTCACAAATTTTTCCACAATGGAGAAGGTTGAGCACCGCGCAGTGATCAAATGTTTGACCAAGGAAGGCAAGAATGCAAAAGAGATCCATGAACGCATGGTTGCAGTTTACACCGACACCGCCCCTTCCTATGCAACCATTACTCGCTGGAATAGGGAGTTCTGTCATGGTTGTGAGTCCCTTGAAGATGACCCCCGTCCAGGACGCCCGTCAGACGTGACCAACGAGGACAATGTGGCCCGTATGGAGAGGATGATCCTCGAAAATCGACGGGTGAAGGTCGAAGAAATTAAGCGACAACTTGGAATATCAAATGTAAGTGTTATCAACATCATCCAGGACAATTTGGCCATGACCAAAGTCTCTGCCCGTTGGGTCCCTAGAAACCTCACGAAACCTCACACCCCATGATCGATTTCAACGTCGTCGAAGTTCGGCGGAGCTGCTGCTCCTGTACAACCAAGACCCGGCGGGATTCGAGTCACGCATAGTGGCAGTTGATGAAACGTGGGTCCATCACTGAGATCCCGAGACCAAGCTTGAAAGTATAGCCTGGAAGCACAGGGGCTCTCCCACCCCCATCAAGTTCGGGACCCAACCCTCAGCCGAGAAGATCATGGCCACCATCTTCTGGGATTCTAAGGGAGTGTTGACGGTGGACTCTGCGCCTCGTGGAAGGACCATCACAGGCCAATATTACGCCGAGGAACTGGCTGGGTTGAAGAAGTGCATCCGTCAGAAGCGGCGCGGCAAGTTGAAATGCAGTGTGCTGCTCCTCCACGACAATGCCCTGTTCACAAGGCCAGAGATGCACAAGCTGCCCTGCGCGAGTGCGGATTCGAGGAGCTCAAGCATCCCCCTACACTCCAGATCTGGACCCTAGTGTTTACTTTTTATTCCGCCAGCTCAAGGCTGCACTGCGTGGACACCGGTTTGGGGATGATAAAGATGTCCAGCTCGCCGTCCAGGAATGGATTGAACAGCTGTCGGGAGATTTCTGGTTGTCGGGAATTCGAAGCCTCAGAGACAAGTGGCACAAGTGCATTGAAGTCGAGGGTAGTTATATTGAAAAATAATATAACCCTTTTCCTCATATCTCGTTTCCTTATATCCGAATTGAAAAACTTATTGACCGCCCTTCGTATATATATATATATATATATATATATATATATATATATATATATATATATATATATATATATATATATATATATATATATATTATTTTTTATTTTTTCAAGAAGAGTTGGTAACCATGACTTAAATCGAGATTGGTACACCCGCTCTCCCAAGCGTCTTAAAATTAACCAAGAAGTTCATTCGTTGTCCTTGTCTCGGTTAATCAGGTCTGTATATATATGAATTGTAATTTTAGCTAAAAATTTCCCCAACGAATCCCGATTTAATGCGTGATTCTTTTCCGATTTACAGACCCTTCTAACTCCGTTATAATCTATTTATCATCCCATAAAACAATTTAAACTATAATCTATTTAACAATTGCCAAATAATAATTACCAATCGAATTACCAACTTAATTGCAATCAACCAATTACTATTTATCAACTAAATCAATTATTAATTGTCAATCAATTTCCCAATTTATAATATATTTAATATTTCATATTTCTCAATTGTAAATCCATTCTCGTTAACTTATGCAAATTAGATTCACACGCGTAAAATTCAATCCAATCAAACTGCTACTGTGTAAATTTACCTTTAAATAATTTAACTGTTTATTCAACAATATATATTTTTTCTAACTCTTTGTTTTTGATTCACATATTCCCCCAATGTCACCCAGGTTTAGGCCTATGAAAATTCGTCTGCAAAATTCAGACTTCACATTAGCATTTAACTTCATTCCCTTGAATAACGTAATATAGGTTTTGATGTTTATTGTGATCAGAGCTATTTACAATATTGACGCAATATTCACCTAAACTTGTATGAGTTCTCCTCTTAACCTTCTCGTCTCAAGTGATTGCAGGTTGGGTGTTTTAAGTCTGTCTTCGTAGGACTTTTGACGTAATCTAGGTATCCTTTTTGTAGCACGATGTTGCACTTTCTCCAACATTTCTATATCTTTCCGCAAGTATGGATTCCAAAACTGAACTGAGGTCGAACTAAAGATTTGTACAGGGGAATTACTATATTTTCCGATTTGTAGGCAAAATTTCTATATATGAAACCGAGCCCTCTGTTTTCTTTCTCGCATGCCTCCACGCACTGTCTTCCAACTTTCAAATTGTTGCAGACTATAACACCAAGTTCTTTTTCTTTTGATACCTTTTTCAGTGGCAGGCCTTTTATTGTATAGTTAAATTCTTCGTTTCTTGCTTCAATGTGTAGTACCTTGCATTTATCAATGTTGAGTTTCATCTGCCAATTTTCTAACCATTCCATAATGCTGTCTAAGTCTCTGGATTTTATGTTGATCGGCAAGTGTTATTGATTTACCCCCCATATTTGTATCGTCAGCAAATTTTAAGAATAGGCTCGCTAGACTTCATCTAAGTCGTTTACATATATTAGAAAAAGCAATGGATCCAGCACGGACCCCTGGGGCACTCCGCTTGTTAAGTCAAGCCATTTTGATTGGCGACCATTTATGACTATACGTTGTTTCCTTCCGTTGAGCCAGTCTTTGATCCACTTCAATACGTTTCTACCGATTCCGTGAACGGCAATCTTCCTAAGTAGACGCTTGTGGGGGACCGTATCGAAAGCATTTTGAAAATCTAAGCAGATTACATCTGCTGCTTTATTCGTGTCATTCTTCTTCGATGATGGTTTGAAAAAATTCTAGCAGATTTGTCAAACATGATTTGTTTTTCGTAAAACCTTGCTGTGATTCGCTGATGATACCAAATTTGTCTAAATATTCGACTATTTTCTCTTTTATAATAGATTCGAGCAATTTTCCGATTAGAGATGTCAGGCTTATTGGCCTGCAGTTGCTTGAGCTTTGTCGGTCACCCCTTTTAAAGATCGGAGTAATGTATGCACTTTTAAAGTCTACTGGGACGATACCTTCTTCGAGTGATTTGTTGAATATTGTGGTGAGTGGCTTGGTTATCGTTTCTTTTAACTCTTTCAGGTGGCGAGGATTAATCAAATCCAGACCTGGCGATTTGCTTAGCTTTAAATTTTCGATATATTTGATTACGTCTTCTTGTGTTACTTGAATACTAGTCATAAATGATTCTTCTTTGATAACTATTGGTGCATCAATGTCTGGAATGGTGTCGATGTTTTCCGTTATAAAAACTGACGCATAAAAATCGTTTAAAATCTCGGCAATGGCACCTGGGTCATATATTAAGTCTCTATTTTGGTTTTTAAGTGGGCCAATTGAGTCCTTTACCTTGTTTCCATTGTTTGCATACTGGTAGAACATCTTTGGACTTTCTTTTCCATTTCTAGCTAGCTCGATTTCGTGATTCTCCTTTAATTTTCTAATTAGCTTTTTGACATCGCGTCTTAGTTCTATGTATTTGCCTGGACGTGCTCTGCGAGTATCTCTACAGCGTTTATATGCCTGATTTCTCCTTTTGATTAGATCCTTGATCTCGTTGTTCCACCATTTTTATTTTACCGTAGATTTTTGCTTATGATGTCTTGGGACGTATATTTGGTCAGCGTTAAGTGAAGTAGTTGTGATCCAACTCTGTCAGCAGTAGCATCCGTAAAGTTTACATTTGGAAAGTTAAGGTCACCGATTATTATTGTAACTGTGGGTCCAATAATTTCATGGAGCAAGCGGAACATAAGTTGATCTGACATTTCCGCCTGGGATCGAGCTCTATAGACAACGACACTGTTGAATATTATGTTTCCAGCTAATGATTTCGTGCATACAATATTCGCATCGCTATGATTCTCCATGGCAATCTCGAAGGGATTTAAATTTTCTTTGCAGTAGCACATCACGCTGCCCCGTCTTTTACCAACTAACCGTCTCCTTGAAAAAAAGATTGTAACCTAAGATTTTAAATTCACCAACAAAGTCTCTATTAAAAAAATATCCGTCCAACTCTCGGAAATTGCCATTAGATCGAAGTTTTTATTTTCTACAAGAAGCTTAAATTCGTCGATTTTATTTTTAATACCTGGTGCGTTGTTATAATAAACGTCGAACGCTGCATTCCGCTACACCGGATCCGCGTCCTGAGATTGACCTGCACGAAAGACTTGTACAGTATTATTTAAGAATCTGCAATCTTGCAGTTCCAACCTGATTCAGATGGAGTCCGTCTTGCTGGAACAAGTCTTCTCTTCACGCTCGTAGAAGTCGTTCTAGGTTTCGATAAAGAGCACTACTTCCTCCTGGTAAAGACCTTTTACACAATTATTGACGTAAGATGCCTTTCCGCAGAAAGCGTTCTGCACCCTTATTCTTGGAAGAATGCCTGAAAAAGAAAGGTTCGTGCTCTTTTCTTTCAGTTTACACATCAGCTGCCGGTATTTCGCCAGGTCTTCAGATCTGATAGAAAAAATATTGTTAGTCCCGACGTGAGTGACAAAAGCTGTCTCCTGAGTAGATCCACTCGTGTAATCATCGAGCGAATCTATTAGGTTTTCGACTCTTTCCCCTGGGTAGCAGTATCTCCTCCTCTCCGCAGGTCGCCTTCGACAAAATTCTTCCAGTTGTTGCCTGACGATAGAGTCTCCCACCAGGCGAATCTCAATTTCCTCATCATGTGAGTCGTCTAAAACAGAAAATCTATTAGCCATTAAAGGCGGTAGCCTCCGCTTCAAGGGTATCGATGCAACTCTTCGACGAACGGGCACGAAAGGTTCGTCTCCGTTCGCACGCGTCTAGACTCCTGTGCGTCCGTGAGTCACGGGAGCTACTTTTACGCAATTCCCTTGTTGTCTCACTTCCGTGGGAGGTCTAACTACTGCAGGTGTCTCTGGTCCTCGTTGTCCGCGGGGGACAGACGCTGCGGCATTGCGCCGCTGCGTACTCGGACACTCTTTGGTCGCCCCTGGCCACCTGTGAGTAATTAGGCCGCCCATCATTTCGCGTCTCCAGCTCCTCAACCCTGGCACGGATCACTGTTAGCTCTTGATTTAGGCGACAGAGCTCAATTTCCAACTGGTCACGAGACACACAGCCTCTACAACTTGTTCGTTGGCCTTCAAAGTGAGCCAGCAAAAACCGCCCTTCGCACGTCGCGCAGACACGTTTCTGCGGAGACATCTTAGAAACAAGTCTGTTTAACCTAGTAATAAAAAGAGAATTGTTATTTTACCTGAAATAAAAATAGATGTTATATTCCTGAAAGAAATAGAGAAGTGTTATGTCGTCTCAAAAAAGTACGTAATGATAGTTTTACCTGGAACAGGAAAAAAAAAAAAAACCCTGTTAATTTTCCTGAAATACGAATGAGCGTTGTATTCCTGAAAGAAATGGAGTGTTATGACAGACAAGAAAAAAAAGGAAACTATGTTATTTTACCTGGAGGAGCAGGGAAAAACACAACAACAAAACTTATTTTATCTGAAATAGAAATAAACGTTATATTCCTGATGGAAATGGAAAAGTGAATGGTTGCTTTAAAAAAAGGAAGAGAGCAATGTTACATTGCCTAGAACTAAAGCACCACGTCAGCTTAATCGGCTATCAGTTGTTCAAATGGGGCGACTGAACCGCTGCTCCTATTACTCCGCTAACAAGGAGAAAAAATATGTACAGTATTACGTAACAGAGACCTAGTTATTATATTGAATGAATTAAGCACAAAAATTTATACCGCCTGAAAAGAATAAATAAGTTAAAATAAATTCACTTGTGCAGACCGCTATTCCGTGACGCAACCTTGTGATGACAAGATGGCCGTATTACTCCGCCAACAAGGAGAAGAATATATACAGTGTTACCTAACAGAGGCCTAGTTATTGTATTGACTCAAGTCAGGCGTAAAAATTTATACTGACTGAAAAGAATAAATAAGTTAAAATAATGCAGATGTGCAGACGACTATTCGGTGACGCAACATTGTGCTGACAAGATAGGACTTTTATAACTCCGCCCACAAGGAGAAAGGAATGTGTATTTTAATACAAAGGCCTACACACACTATACTTGCACTTTTTCGAAACTAGAGAAAAAAATAATCGGACACTACACACACAGGTTCTTTGAATTGCAGTTATCGGGAGCAAACGAAAAAGCGTGTGCAATCAACCACTGTCTGTCACAAACTGACAGTGAGTAGTCTTTGTAAGAAAAAATCATCGACATCGAGATATTTTCTGTTCATTCCTTGCAAGCAAGACATTTAAATCTACCTCTAAAATTCCTTTTACCCTTTGAGGAAGCTTCGATTACCTATTTACCCAGCCTATTAAGCAGGAAGAGAGCTTTATATTTTGGAGTCGTAGCCTTATGAATACAAGGCATTCATTGAGGAAGCATACCAGGTAGCCGCCCAGCCTGAGCCAAGCAAACCATTTAGCTGCCCCAAGAGAGGTACCAGAATTCGGTGACAAATCATCCCTGGTAATCACGCCAATCTCGAAAAGCCTTATCTCAAGTAATCCTCTGGACAACCCACTATAAAGTAATCTCTAAAAACTTCTATTTTATATTTTAAACCCATTTTAAAATTGAGCCATCCAGCGATTGAAAGATTAAATAAATATGTAAAACCTTTTAAAAGAATTAAATTAAATAATGTGAGACCCTTAGTATGTTCAATTAATAGTTAATGTATTATATGTAATATGTGAACTTTTGTTTATTCGAGAGTTCTAAAGAGAATCATTCTTTCGTCCTGATTTGAATACAAATGATGTATTGTGAAGGGAACACTGTTTACAAATTGTAAATTCTTCTCTTTTGAATTATAATCAAAATTAAACAGGCAAGTTATATTTTTCTAAATTATTGTCATTTCCTCAATTACTTCCTTATTTACATCACTATACTAAAATAAATAAACTTTTCTCTCCATTATTTGAAGAATTTTTAAAAGAACTTTAAAAATAAATTAAACAGTGGAATATAGTAATTTTGAGTTAAAAAAATATAAAAATAGAGTAAAAGTCTACAGGAAAAAATTAAAATCTTATCTTTTTAATATATTTATTTAAATCGGATTTAATTGATGAAAACAAAGGGCATTTATAGTTTAGATCGCCTAGATAAGAGAAATGGTGACAGTTGGCAACCATTATAGATATACTTAAGAAAACAACAAATGTAATGTTTTTGTTTTGTTTCTGTAATATGTAGATATTAGTGATTAAAATAAAATAATTTTACTTTAAAATAATGTTAATGTAAGTAAAGTGAATAAATTTAATATTATTGGAACTAATTAAATGTATAAAAATAATTCTATGGAAAAGTCAAAATATCGCATGTCCGCGGGTCGTATACGTAAAACGATAGCTGGGTTGTGTTTAAGGAGGAATTATTTTATCAAGAAACTACCATCCGAAGAAGATTCCAGCTCCACGATTCCTTTTACCTTTTGAGGAAGTCTCCGATCACCAATTTACCCAGCCTACTAAGCAGGAAGAGAGCTTTCTATTTTGGAGTCGTTGTTTTATAAATACAAGCATTCACTGAGGAAGCAACTCAGCAGCATAACTGAACTTTCATGCCAAAGGGTACACATGTAGATAAATGTGTACCGTAGAAATTAAATAGTTAAAAAAGAGCATGGTAAAAAAAATGCCAAATGATACACATGTAGATAAGTGTGTATCATAAAAATGAAATAGTTAAAAAAACAACCAACATGTTAAAAAACAAAACAAAAGCATGATATACTAAAATTCGATAGTGGTAGTTTAACACTGTCTGTAAGCGGACTGGCCCTGAGTGGACCTTAGGGCCTTTGCTGGTCCTTATTTCTGTAGTTCTGCTATAGGAGGCAAATGACATAGGAAAATATACTCTAAAGATAATCGCGCAAGATCGAAAGCTCAGTATTTAAAGTTCGTTTACATCAAACAACAGCACTTGACAAAAGAAAGATGAACATTGGAGAGATAATTTACTATCTGTAAGATGGAGAAAATAAAATAATAAGGAAAGTAGAAAGTTTTCAATGCAAATTAAATAAGGATATACAATGGTGGTCTTCAACAATATATATATATATATATATATATATATATATATATATATATATATATATATATATATATATATATATATATATATGCGGTTATGAAGGCAATTTTTTGGCTTACTAGCTCTTTTCACATACACGAGAGGGTAATGCATAAAATAAGCTTTTCTATTTTATGCGTTACCCTCTCGTGTATGTGAGAAGAGCTCCTCCCGAGGGATTTAATGAAGAGCTAGTAAGCCATAAAATTGCCTTCATAACCGCATAATTATGGTTGCAGTATGGCAAATAATTCTTGATATATATATATATATATATATATATATATATATATATATATATATATATATATATATATATATATATATATATATATATTTAGGTAGAAGTTTTTCTTTTATGCATGTTTTATGGAAGACTAGGTCTAGTTGAACCTTGATTAGCTTTTTCTTTGCTTTTCTAATTTCCTTATTATTATTTTTTCGTCTTGCGAAAGGTTATAGATAAGTGTTCCGATATTCATGGTTTATTTTTAGCTAGCTGAGCTTTCGGTCACGTTCAAAATTTAAAAGCATTACATTTATTTACTAAAGATAATTTAGATAATGAAAAGAAGGGGAAATGTGGTTGACAGGAAGTAGTTTGAAAAGGTACAGTTGGGAATGGGATTTCGGTCATTATTGACTGTTAATCCGTAAAGAGTTTTAAGGTTCACTGGGTGGCAGTCAATTGGGCATTAATCTTCGGTTTTTCTTCTTGGATTAGGATCGCTTCCAGTATATGAAGACGTGTGCGGTTACTTCTCTTTTGATAATGGTGTTTTGTAATAAAATTTCTCGTGTTAGTTGAATTCCATGTTGCATGTAGTGGTTCTTGATGGCGCCGTTTTGCAGATGCATGGTGAGTCTACGAGATAGAGATGTGGTTGTCATTCCAATGTATTTATTTGAATTATGAAGCTTGCAATCTTCATGCGGACAGATGAATTCATAAATTACATTAGAAGTTTTCAATTCTTTTTTCGTACTTGTGTCGTTGATAATGAGGTGATTACTAATTTTTTTTGGTTTTATAATATATTGTGACTTGTAGCGTTTCTTCTGGATTCGTGCCTTTTGTATTTTGGTGTATAATATTCTTGATTGTTCTTTCGTCGATTTTATACGATTCACTAATTTGGTTAATATAGAAGATATTTATTGAGTGTTTCTTATTGTCTTCATTTTTATTATTGTTATTTTCATGTAAGTTTTTCAGGGATGTATTTGTTTCTTTGTCCACCATAGTGTTGGAGAAACCATTATTGATGAGGACTTGTTTTATTCTTTGAATTTCGTTATGGAACAATACCCATGACGAACAGCATTTGTATGCGCGTCTGATGTATGTTCTTATGACACTTTTTTATATCTTTCTGGACATTCGCCATCTCCATTGAGACAATTCCCCGTAATTCGTTGGTTTAGTATATACCTGGGTTGTGTATTTATTTTCACTTGCTGTCACTTCAGTATCAAGGAACAGTAATTTTCTATTAGAATTGAGTTCATATGTAAATTTTAGTACAGAGTCCTCTTCCATTCTTGTTTTAAGTCTTTTCAGTTGATTTTCATCTTTAATTAGAAGATATATATCGTCAACGAAACGGCAGTAGATTGAAGGTTTGAGATGATCTCCGTCAATATTTCTTTTTCTAGGCAACCCAGGTAGAAGTTTGAAAATGTGGTTCCGAGTGGTGAACCCATTGCAACTCCGTTAATTTGTTTGTAGAGTTTTCCGTTAGGTGCGCGAAATTGTGCTTCCATTGTGCACGCCTTCAAAAGATTCTTCAATATGTTGGGGTCTAATTTAGGAGTAGGTTTATTCTAGCTTTTATATACTTCGTCAATTATTATGTTTATTGTTTCTTCGGTGGGTACGTTTGTGAAGAAGCTTTCTACGTCAAATGAGGCTATGATTCTATCTGTTTTTTTAGTGTGAATTATATCAATAAATTCATCTGTTGATTTAAAAGAATGTTTATTTGGGATGTAGTCACTGATAATTTTGTTGATTTTTTTTTTAATTTTGTATGTTGGCATGGGAACTTGCGAGATTATCGGTCTTAAGGGGTTGTTATTTTTATATGTTTCAACATTACCATACATGTATCCTAGAGTAAACTCGCCTGTGAGTTTTTGAAAATGTAGACCTCCTTTCACTTTATTCGCTTCACTTATTAGCAGGTTGCAATCTTTTTGAGGGTTTCCGTAGGGTTCCTTTGGATTTGTTTGAATTTGGACGTGTCTTCCAGTATGTCTTGTATTTTTGAGATATGTTCTTCTTTCTTCAGTATAACGTAAACTTTTGATTTATCCGCTCTGCAGATGACTACGACTATATCCTGGTTGTTTTTAAGTTGTTTGATTGCATCGCGGGCTGTTTTTGTAAGGAGTTTTGAAGGTCCAAAGTTTAGTTTTTTCGTTGATTCTGCACGTAGATTTGTATTTATTTCTATTTTGTTTTCATTTTGTAATTTGACGAGGGACTGGTATAGTAATTCAATTTCGGTTTTCTTCATCGTTTAGTCAAACTTTGACTGTGTGTGACAGGTAAGTCCAAGGTTTAATACTGCCTCTTGATCGGTTGTTAATTGAAAGTTAGATAGATTTACGAAGGAGTTCTTTTTTTCTGGTAGGAAAACGTTTCCATTGTAAATTTTGTTCCATTTTTTTGGTTTTCTTTGTCCTTTCCGAATTCGTCGTTTGCTCTGCCATATCGGTAAATGCCATCTCGATTCGGGTTTTCAGTTGATTGCCCATGTTAAGATGGTTGAATGTGGACTCTACTTCTTCAAGTTCTTGTCTTAATTTTGGGATGCTACGGTGTTGTAGCATAATTTGTCGCTCTACGAGACTTTCTCTGAAGGCGATGGTGTTAGGTTCTGCTCTCGCTACCGGGTCACGCGTTTTAATATTTGTATATTTAGGTAGGAGTTTTTCTTTTATGCATGTTTTATTAAAGGCCAGATCTAGTCGAACCTTGATTATCTTCTTTCTTTGCTTTTCTAATTTTCCCATTATTCTTTTTTCGTCTTGCGAAAGGTTATAGATAAGTGTTCCGATATTCATGGTTTATTTTTAGCTAGCTGAACTTTCGGTCACGTTTGACCATCTTCGGAGAGAATTAATTTTACACTGGTTAAATATTTGAAGGCATTACATTTATATACTAAAGATAATTTAGATAATGAAAAGAAAGGGGAATGTGGTTGACAGGAAGTAGTTAGAAAAGGTACATTTAACCGTTAATCCGTAAAGAGTTTTAAGGTTCGCTGAATGGTGGTCAATTGGGCATTAATCTTTGATTTTTCTTCTTGGATTAAGATCGCTTCCAGGATATGAAGCACAGAACACCATTATCAAAAGGAGAAGTGACCGCACACGACTTCATATCCTGGAAGAAATCCTAATCCAAGAAGAAAAACCGAAGATTTCTATAATATTTCACAAGATGAAAAAAGAATAATAAGGAAATTAGAAAAACAAAGAAAGAAGCTAATCAAGGTTCAACTAGACCTGGTCTTTAATAAAACATATATACCACGTAAGGAAAATGAAAGATTGATTGGGGTTAGTATTTTATCTTGACATTTTCAAACTCACAATGGCTTATAAAATAGAGAGACACCGTATTTATTCAAAGCAATATTTTCCCTATAAGGTCAGATTTTCCGTGACCTCTGATAAGTCTGATTTGGGCAAGAAAGATAGGATACAGACCGGAGCTAATATTTACATTTCTCTAATTTGTGCTGGATATTAGTAACGATTCAAAGATATTTCTGCTAATAAAATCATTTATATGCATTATGGTATCTGATTTTGATCAGTTAATCTGGTGACCCATCTTAAGCCTGTCGACGACCAAAGCACTGTACTATGCAATAACTGCACACACACACACAAAGAGAGAGAGAGAGAGAGAGAGAGAGAGAGAGAGAGAGAGAAAGAGAGGAAAGAGAGAGAGAGAGAGAGAGAGAGAGAGGAAAGAGAGAGAGAGAGTTACAAGGAGTTACAAGGATAGTAAGTACCTCAAAAGAACATTCGTTCCATTTCAATGGAGGTACTTATTTTTTTGTATTTATTTGCTACATCCAAACTTTTTATTATGCTACTTGTGCTACATTATGCAAGAGTTAACTCTTTTTTGTCAATTTGCTGTTCTCTCATAACTTACTTATTCTATATAATATTTTACATGCTAATATATATATATATATATATATATATATATATATATATATATATATATATATATATATATATACATTCAACTTAGATTAGGGTTTCTCGTCCAATATTAGAACATAAACTCGTTCTTTGTCTTTGGTTAATGATTCTGAGCTATAAGAAATATTTACAACATATTCATGTCAAAAAGCATTTTATTATGATTGCATACAATAAATATATTTTATAATAAATACAATTAATATTTTGTAAATCTTAAAATTAGCATACAAATTTTATTTTAACTTATTAGTCACGTCACATATTATGTTAGATTTCTTAAAATTTTGTCTAATTTATTTTTAAAATTTTCTACTGTATTACATTTCTCTACATCCTCTGGTAATTGATTGCACTTGTTCACAATTTTATACGCAAATGAGTTCCCACATATATTTGTGCGAAAATTCTTGGGTTTTATTTTCATTCCGTTTGATCGCGTAGTAGATGTGCTAAACTGAAACCAAATATTAGAGTCGACATTTTCTATTCCTTTTAGTATTTTAAACATTTCTATTAATTGACCTCTCAATCTTCTTGTTTCAAGGCTGAATAAATTTAATCTTTCTAATCTTGTTTCATAATTATAATTCCTTAGTTCTGGAATCAATTTCGTGGCTCTGGCTTGTACTTTTTCTAACTTCTCAATATCTTTTCTTAAGTAAGGAGACCAGGCTTGGGAACAATATTCTAATTGTGGCCTTACTAGTGCATTGTACATATTCAGAATTGTAATTTTATTTTTGAAAGTGATTTGGCGTTTTATATATCCAAGAATCCTTTGCGCTTTCTTTTCGACTTCGATGCACTGCCGTGAAAACTTTACAGCGTTTGTAATGTAGACACCTAGGTCTTTTTCATTTTCAGTTTCTTTGATCTCATTGTCGAACAGTTTGTATTCTCTCCTTGGATTATTATAACCAATATGCATTATTTTGCACTTTTCAAGATTTATGGGCAATTCCCATTTTTCCGTCCATCTTACTATTTTATCAATATCATTTTAAAATTCTTGAACGTCCTGTTCAGTAATTATCCCTTTTCCTAATTTACAATCATCAGCAAACTTAGAAATTTTCGATAGTAGGCCATCATCTATATCATTAACGTACATAATGAATAGTAACGGGCCAAGGACAGAGCCTTGCGGGACGCCACTACAAACGGAAACCCATTCTGACGCTTGTCCGTTTATAACTACTCACTGTTTTCTATCCGTAAGCCAATTTTCTATCCATTTTGCAATTTCGCCTTTTATTCCAAAGGCTCTTACTTTACACATCAACTTCTTATGCGGAACTTTATCAAATGCCTTTCGGAAGTCTATATACAAGATGTCAACCGATCTATTATTGTCGTACAAGGTATTTATATAGTGAAAAAACTCTAGTAAATTTGTGAGGCAAGATCTCTTTCTCCTGAAGCCATGCTGAGAATCATTTAGGAGTTTATTCTTTTCTAAATGCTCTACAATTGTATTGGAAATGTGAGTTTCAAGGAGTTTCCCAACTACGGAAGTTAAACTTATAGGGCGAAAATTGCTGGCAGTCTCTTTACATCCATTCTTAAATATTGGCGTTACATTTGCCATCTTCCAGTCTTGAGGAACAATTCCACTCTCTAGGGATAAATTGAAAATTTGCGTAAGATGTTCTGCTACTTGATTTATGACTTCTTTTAAAACTCTTGGGTATATTTTATCCGGTCCCGGGGATTTAAATTTATTCATCTTATCTATTAGTTTCTTTGTGTTGTCGACACTGCATCGAACCGATTCGAGTGGTATAATATTAGCCATTTCACGTGTTTCTGTATAGTCATACGAGTTACACTCTTTTGTGAAAACAGATACAAAATATTCGTTGAGAGTGTTTGCTATTCCAATATCATCGAACTGCAAATTATTGTACTTATCTCTTATTGGGCCAATATTGTTCTTTATGGGTTTTCTGCTGTTTACTAAGGCAAAGAACTCTTTAGGATAATTTTTGCAATTTTGAGCTGCTCTTATTTCTTCATTTCGTTTTGCTCTTGTAATCTCGGCTTTAACTTTTCTTCTCAATTCCAAATAATGATTCCTGTTTTCTATGTTATGGTTGTATTGTAGCCTTTTGTATGTTTTATCTCTGTTTCTAATGAGTTTCATAATTTCTTGAGATAGCCATTTCGGTTTATTAACATTTTTATCTTTAATAACAGCCAGTGGTATGAATTGAAACTGTTTGTTGAGAAGATTGTTTTTAAATTCATGCCATGCTACGTTTATTTCTTCATTATTTATCCTAAAACTGCTCAAACTCTTTCTTAGTTCAGCATAATTTGCCCTTTTGAAATTAAGTTTAGCGGTGGTGTCATTTTGTAGGACACGTGGTATATTAATTTCAAAATCTACTGGGTTATGATCACTATTTCCTATTCTGTCTCCAACATTTAAATTTGAAATCAATTCATCGTCTGATGTTAACACTAAATCCAATATGTTTTCATCTCTTGTTGGTTCTTTCATTCACTGAGTCAGGAAATTATCCTCAATAAAATTAATCAATCTCTGTCCTTCTGAGTCTGCCGTTTTGTTAGGCCAGTTTATTTTAGCACAATTAAAATCTCCAATGATCACTGATAACTTGTCTTTACAAATGTTCGTTAAGTATTCATAAAATTGGTCATCTGTCTCCCGGAGCTGATGTGGACTCCTATAAACTAAAATAACATATAGGTTCTTTTTTTGGTTTATTTTAACCGTTACCATTTAAAAAACAGAGTCAGTGTTACATTCTACAGGGTTACAAATCTTCGCGTACATATAAAAGAACACCTCCACCTTCTCTCTGTAATCTATCTTTATGAAATAACTTGTATCCTTTTAACTGGAATTCTGAAATAATATCACGTGACTCTGTATGTATCCATGTCTCAGTTATTCCTATGATGTCGTACTTTTTGGTCAATACCAGCGCTCTGAACTCCGTAAATTTGTTTCTAATTGATCTTGCGTTAAAGAATAGAGTTTTTAATGTGTTTAACTGATTTCTTCTGAATTGGGGCTTCGATCGTTTCCCTGTGGTTCTTGACTTGGTGCTTTATTTTTCATTAAATTTCGTAGGTTAGTTTGTAGCAATTCTCCATATTTCATTTTACCTTTTGTGGAGAGATGGATGCCATCCTGAGAAAACAAGTCTTTGTTGTGGATGAAAAGTAGCCAGGGGTCAATAAATTTAACATTCTCCTTCTTGCAAAGATCTTCTAGACGATGATTTATCCCAATTGCTCGACTTAGATTTTCGTATCTCTCGTAAATTCTTGGTAGCACCCCAACAACAATTGCATTATCCGTTTTGGTCTTGATTGTTTTTATAATTTTCTTGTAGTCATTCATTATGCTTTCCGAACCTTGATAGTTTTTTCCGTTGAACACATCGTTGCTTCCAACATTCGTTATGATTTGACTCTCTTTGCTTTTCATCTCAAAGTTGTTTAATTGTTCTGTTAATTGCTCAATCTTTATTCCTGGATAGCATCGGAATTTGCGCTTTTTGATGTTCCAACTTCCAAAGTGATCGATTTGATTCCGAATTATTGAGTCACCAGCTAAATACGTTTCTTCCTCTTCTTCGTAGGACAATATATCATATCTATTTTTGGTTGAGATTGTTGTTTTTTTCTGAATGATTGGTTTGAATGGGCGCTTATTTCTGACTTGGATGAAATTGTCCTCGTCTTTTATGTTTGATGTATCAATTTTGTTAGTGAGAATTGCGACTTCTTGTTCCAGTTTCACGATTTTAGTGTCTACTCGAGCTATTTTGGTTTCATCTTCTGTTTGACAAGCGCAATTCTTTAATTCGAGGGCATTGATGCGGTTTTCCATAGAGCTTATTACAGACATCCATTTTGCCTTTTCGATATCAAATTTTTCTTTTATTTTGCAGAATTCGCATACACTTCTCGACGTGATATTCTCAAAGCATTGTTCTTGAAAATCGATGATCCAACGTGTATTCTTGCATTTAAAGCAACAATGCTTTAATTTGAGGGCTCCGTGCATCCTTCTTTTTTATAATAACCTCACTTTTCTTCACTTTCACTTATGTCCACTTATACTTGACCACACCGTTTAAAGCTTGATTCAATACACGTTAATTAAACACTTGATCCTACGGTAGGGAAAATTGGTATTTAGAACTTCACTTTATATTAAAAAAAATTGCTAAACAATATGATATGTACACTTACTTACAAATTTTAATTGCAAAATAGATTTATTATTACAGACTGGTCGATTTTAAAAAGGACGTGCTAAAAACCAATGCCTATCAACCGTTAAATATCAACCGAAAGGAAATCTATAAGAACATAAGAAAAGAAGGAGACTGCAAAAGACCATTCATGGCCTACACTTGGCAGCTCCTGTTCCAGTCAACACACAAAAGATTTCTTACCAGAGAAAAGTCATGGGAAAAGATAATAGAGAATTTAACTATGAAATGGATGGGCATTGGCTGAGCTCAGTAGAGGATGAGAAAGATCTAGGAGTAGTAATAGATAAGTCATTAAGGTTTTCTAAGCAGTGTATTGAAGCAAGAAATAGGGCAAATAGAGTGCTGGGTTTTATTAAGAGAAATGTCAGTTACAAAAGTAAGGAGGTTATTCTTAAACTCTATAACTCTTATGTTAGGCCACATCTAGAGTACTGTATACAGGCATGGTCCCCACATTTTAGACACGATATTAACCTTCTTGAGTCAGTGCAACGGAGGGCAACAAAGATTATTCCTTCCCTGAGGCACCTTGAATATGAAGATAGACTGAGGGTATTAAATATGTTCTCGTTCGAAAGGAGGTGTGTGAGAGGGGATATGATTGAGCTGTTTAAGATTTTTTCCGGGATAGATAAATTGGATGTTAGCAAGTTTTTTGAGTTAGATGATGGAAATCGGACTAGAGGTCACCACTTGAAAATTAAAAAGCAAGGGTGTAGGTTGGATTTAAGAAAATATTTTTTCACTAATAGAGTGGTAGACTTCTGGAACAAATTGCCGCAGAGGGTAGTAGGTAGTCCAAATCTAAATGTATTTAAGAGTAGGTTGGATGAGTTTATGGGAAGGGAAGGTTGTGATGGTTCCTAAGTTTTGTATATATTAATATTGTTTGTATATATCTATAGCTGCATGATTTAGTTCTTGACAAGCCTTGATTGGTGATACCCTTGTTTCTGGATGTAATCCTCTGGATGTAGTCTTCCTGGGAGTTTGGGTGCCTTGAAAAAGAGGCCGCTTGACTCGGATGACCTATGATGAGCCCTTGTGGCTTTTGTCATCCGTTATATTATATTGTGGGGGACTTTGATTTTGTCTTCCCCTGGTGATGGTGCTTTTTGTGGGTGGGTTTTGACGGAGGCGGATGACCTTTGATAGGCCCTTGTGGCTTTTGTCATCCGTGTAATTATGTTATGTTATGTTATGTTATGTTATGTTATGTTATGTTATGTTATGTTATCAACATTGTCACCCTTTACAGGAGTTTGTCAGATCTAATCTACAATATACATAAAATGCATCCAGAGGATTATGTCCATTCATGCAACCGCAAAATAATCTCCCCACTCCTTAGAAAAATATATACATATGTACATAAAAAAGTCAGTCCCATCTAGCAGCTTCATTCATATATTTATCTAATCTATTCTTAAAACTACCCAGAGAGGAGGCTTCTATCACATGTCTAGTGAGCCTATTCCATTCATCTACCACACGATTTGTAAACCAATTCCTCCCAATCTCCTTCCTAAACCTATACTTATCAAGCTTAAACCCATTGCTACGTGTCCTGTCATGTTCACTAAGTATAAGAACCTTAGCCAGATCCCCTTTATTATATCCTTTTACCCATTTGAAGACTTCAATCAATTCCCCTCTGACTCTTCTCCTTTCCAATGTATGTAGATTTAGTTTTCTGAGCCTTTCACCATAAGGTAAGTTCCTTAGCCCACCAATCATCTTTGTCATCCTTCTCTGCACAGACTCAAGCAAATCAATATCCTTCCTATAATATGGTGACCAAAATTGTACTGCATAGTTTAGATGAGGCCTAACTAGCGCCAGATACAGTTTTAGAATGACTTCAGCACTCTTATTGCTTACACTCCTCCTAATGAATCCCAATATCCTATTAGCTTTATTCTTAGCATTTAGGCATTGCTTTCTAGGACGAAGGTCTGAACTTACCAAAATACCCAAGTCCCTCTCACAATCGGTCCTCCCTAAATTTCTCCCATTTAATTTATAACTATTCAATGGATTATTTCTACCTATACTAAGTACACTACATTTGTCTATGTTAAACTTCATTTGCCATTTCTCAGCCCAATTGGACAGAATGGTCAATTCCTCCTGCATTACAACAGCATCAGAATCAGCCCTAATGGTCCTACCTAACTTAGTATCATCAGCAAATTTACTCAGGTCACTACTTATACCTATGTCAAGATCATTAATATAAATTAAGAATAGCAAGGGACCCAAAACAGATCCTTGCGGAACTCCACTGCTAACACACCCCCACTCAGATTTAACTCCATCTATACTAACTCTTTGCTGTCTGTCACCAAGCCATGACTGAATCCACCTAAATATACTGCCATCGATCCCGTGTGCTTTAACTTTGCTCAGAAGCCGTAAGTGTGGCACTCGATCAAAAGCCTTACTAAAGTCCAAGTATAAAATATCATAGTTTTCATCATTATCTGCTGCTTCATACACCTTACTATAAAAAGACAGCAAATTAGTCAGACAGGATTTACCCTTACTAAAGCCATGCTGTGATTCTTTTATCAACTTATGCTTATCCAAGTGATCTCTAATATTCCTTGCTATAATAGATTCCATCATTTTCCCTACCCCTGATGTCAAACTTACTGGTCTGTAATTAGACATATTTGTTTTATCCCCTTTCTTAAATATAGGTATCACATTGGCTTTCTTCCATGCCACTGGCACAATGCCACTCTCCAATGATTTTCTAAAGATGCATGCTAGGGGCTCACTTAACACATCCTTTCAAAATTCTAGGAAAGAGCTCATCAGGACCGGGTGCTTTACTACTTTTGATTTTATCAATTTTCTTTGTCACTATCTCTTTTGTGATCAAGATATCCTTTAATTTCTCTTCATCACTACCCCGAAAGATCATTGACACCTCGGGTATATTTAGAGTATCCTCCTGTGTAAATACTGAGAGAAAAAAGTCATTTAGCATTCCAGCCATTGAGTCCCTATCACTCACTAATTCTCCATTGGAATCTATAAGTGGGCCTATTTTATCTCTAACCTTAGTTTTGTATAATTGATAAAAACTTTTAGGATCTTCCTTTGCCCTATTTGCCACTTTAATTTCATAATTTCTCCTTGCTACTCTAACTAACTTTTTAACATCTCTTGCTAGTTCATTATATCTCTGCCTTAAGTGATCCTCTCCATTTTTTATTTTCCTAAATCGAAGAGATATATCTTGTATTATAGAGAAATTAGTATCTAAAACTTATCTTTATTCCTGAAAAATCACTAACAAATAGGGAATATATACTAAATAAATTATGATTTTAGAACGAAATATTTTTAGGAAACTACTTGCTTAGAGAGAAAGATGAAGCAAAATGGCGCTGGCAGAAACACGAGGCGGATTAAGGGATTAAAAAGGCTCTGTTGTGATTGGTCAATGGCCTGTAACAGGACGGTTAGCAACAGGAAAGAACAGAATTAAACGAAAAAAGGGATAACTCGAAGACAATATTGATAAATAAAATAATTTATTAACACTCAGAAATTACTTACAGTTGGGTGTCTATTGAAGATGAGCTTAGGAGATGACGGCAAAAAAAAAAAACCCCAAAAAACCGGCCGGATAGTGTCGATTATGTAATTATTTATATACACACACAAAAAAATATTTAATTGTAGTTACAATGAAACAAATCTATTTTAAAAAAAGAAAAAATCGCTTTAAATATAAGTAAATTATGTCAAAAAAGAATTTTAAGAATTATATTCGAGCGCGCAACGCTGAACACCTGCGAACAAGACAAAGGCTAACGAGCAACTGACGAAGACTGAGAGAGAGAGAGAGGAAAGAGAGAGAGAGAGAGAGAGAGAGAGAGAGCGAGAGAGAGAGAGAGAGCGAGAGAGAGAGAGAGAGAGAGAGAGAGAGAGAGAGAGAGAGAGAGAGAGAGAGAGTATCAAAGCTGAAATGGTAGGAGCAATAAAAGAAGGTTGTTTGGAGACAGTTTGTGAACCAGCGGAATCTGATTAGAATATCTGGATCGAGACCCGACTATCATTAAGGCTATTGTACGCGAGTGTGAAAGCAGATAGGCAAACATAGTAATTAGAGCTGTTTGGAAAGGGGGCAGAACCGGCAACAAAAGATGTCTCGCCTTAAAGTGGAGAATTTCAGCCAATCGCAGGCTAGACTTCAACCAATCACAGGCTCCGCTGGGCTGGTAGGTAGCTAAGCACCGCCTCAATGACCAAAGGAAAGCGGAGCTACGAGTCGCCTCCCAAATGATTCCGGGTATAAATAAGAGAACATTTCATTCAAAGTTAATTATTATTATCATTTTTGTGAGAGTCCATGTAAAATAGATATTAGTAGCCAAATCCACCATTTGGGTTCGTAAGCACGTTCCGGGCTTCACAAATAACAATGCGCATGAATAACAGACACATGATAATTACAATGCAAATAGATGAGTACAACTCACCTTAGATAACGATGAACTCAAACCTAACATAATTTACTGAATCAGTAAGTCCAGAGTTTACGTCAGTAGAGTCAGGTAGGTAAGTTACTTTAGTATGTGTCACGTAGGCCTATGTCCATTTGGTAAGTATCAAATAGTAACTAGGTAGTAGGAGTAGTAGTTGCAGTTCGAAACGCGGTGACGGTCAAGCTAGAACTCTTAACATAGGTAACTCGATTATGCACTAAAACTCGGAATAGGAACACCGAAAACAAGATGAACACACGAACATACGAGTATATACATAATAAGAGGTAACTGTAATTGGAATTACAAGTTACTACAATTATCATTATTATTTTTATTATTATTGTAGATTATTAATGACACATTGATTGATTGATTATTAGACTCTAAAATTCACTGCTCTGCGAATCTCAATTATTCTTGCTCTTGCCATTATAACCCGATTTAAAATATTCCGTTGCGCAAATTAAATCTTTACCGTAAGTGTAAACATTTCAAAGTGGCATAAAAATACAAGTGTTTAATTCCTTGAACCAAAAAGCCTTTTACTTACAAACCTTGATCGGTTAATACCCCTCGGAGCGTACGTCAAGAAACCTGTAAGGAAGCCACTTTACCAAACCCTTATAGGATCGCCTTGCAATCAAAACAAGGCCTACGTACGCCAAACCTATAACTGACGACCTATAGCACTTTTGGGATATCCCTTAGATACTGCATTTTGATGCTGCTTAGTTCTTACAGAGATATTTTTAGAAGTTTGATCTACACAGAATAAATTACAATCTAAACAGGGTATACCATATATTACATTATTATCATTCCTTGGGCTGTGTTTTATTAATATATCTTTTAATGTATAATTGTATTTAAAAATTACACATATTAAGTTGTTTTAACATTGGTACGGCATAAACAAAAATGATCTTGGTAAGGAAAAAATAATATGTTGTATAATGGTTATGTTTTCCCTAACTTGCGGTTATAGAATGTTTTTTTTTTAGCTTTCTTTATACATGCAGTTTTCCAAAATATATTTCGGGTAACATAGATTAAAGGCAATCTCTTCAGTTTTTGTAAATTCTTGATCTATATAGTCAGGACTACATATTCTGAGCGCCCTAAGATACATGGAAGAAAATACTGATGTTTTAATATTTTTAGAATGACCTGAATAAAAATGGACATAGGTTAAATTATTTGTTGGTTTCTTGAAAATAGAAAACTTAAACCTGTTTGGTTGTCTAATTATTAGAACCTCTAGGAAAGGAAGGCTATTATTTTCTTCTTTTTCTAAAGTAAATTTAATTGACGGAACCAATGAATTAATAAATAAAAGAAAATCATTGATGTCAAACTCTTCCTTTTGAATTCTCAGGACATCGTCTACATAACGGTACCAAACAATTTGAGTGGACAAAGCAGGTGGAATCAACCTCGTTTCAAAATATTCCATATATATATATATATATATATATATATATATATATATATATATATATATATATATATATATATATATATATATATATATATATATATATATTTACCAATAAGGGAGATAACGTATTACCCATAGTCATGCCAAACACTTGTTCGTAAAACTTGCCATTGAAACTAAATTGTAATGGCAGACAAGACTGGATCATCCTGCTTGTGTGACATGATGCAAAGTACTGCATACACAAACGCGGCATTTCAGCGGCCACCTCGTTGATTCAGTGAATCAGAAATATATCCAGGCATTTGATGAAGTCCTTTGCATTAAGTTTGAGGCCATGCGGGGAGATAAACGGGGGCATTTTACGTGTCCCTCGGCACTGAGCACCCAAAATACCATAGTGTGGACCCAGTGCCGGTTACACCAAGTAGCACATGTAGCACGTGCTACGGGCCCCGAACTTCAGGGGGCCCCGCGGAGATGTAAAAATTAGTAATAATTAAGTTTTTTGCCGTTAGGCACAGAAGACCGAGACAAAATAATAATTCATTTTCCTGATTTTTTATATTATTATTATATATGATATTACTATATAAAAGAAAAATAGAGAAAACTTCATTAGAGCATACTGCATAGTATAATAAGTCATGCATTATGTTAAAGTAGTACACGATGATGTTCTTTAAAAAGGAATAAAAAGTACAAATAAAACCCTCCATTTTCAGTTGAGTCCTCCCAGCCATACTCGCAGTTCTTTTAAATTCCTCAGATAAACTTTTTTCTCTCTGCAGAATAAAATGGGGGAGGGGAGGAGGGGGGAGATAGGATATATATATATATATATATATATATATATATATATATATATATATATATATATATATATATATATATACGAGGCGGTCAATAAGTTTTGCAATTCGGATATAAAGAAACGAGATATGAGGAAAAGTGTTTTATTATTTTTCAATACTACTCCCTTCGACTTTAATGCAATTGCGCCATTTGTCCCTGAGGCTTCGAATTTCCGACAACCAGAAATCTCCCGACCTCTATTCAATCCACTCCTGGACGGCGAGCTGGACATCTTCATCGTCCCCAAACCGGCGTCCACGCCGTGCAGCCTTGAGCTGGCGGAATAAATAGTCGCTGGGGGCCAGATCTGGACTGTAGGGGGGATGGTTGAGCTCCTCGAATCCGCACTCGTGCAGGGCAGCTTGTGCAACTCTGGCCTTGTGGACTTTGATGATGTTGAAGTCGATCATGGAGCGTGAGGTTTCTTGGGACCCAACGGGCAGAGACCTTAGTCATGGCCAAATTGTCGTGGATGATGTTGATAACACTTCCATGTGATATTCCAAGTTCTCGCTCAATTTCTTCGACCTTCACCCGTCGATTTTCGAGGATCATCTTCTCCACATGGGCCACATTGTCCTCGTTGGTCACGTCTGACGGACGTCCTGGACGGGGGTCATCTTCAAGGGACTCACGACCATGGCTCAACTCCCTATTCCAGCGAACAATTGTTGCATTGGAAGGGGTGGTGTCGGTGTACACTGCAACCCTGTGTTCATGGATCTCTTTTGCATTCTTGCCTTCCTTGGTAAAAAATTTGATCACTGCGCGGTGCTCAACCTTCTCCATTGTTGAAAAATTTGTGACTGACGATCTGCGATCAGCTACTGCTTCTTAAATAGACGAGGCAGGAGCGTGCGGCTGCAGGTCGTGACTTGTCCTAACTTGTCCTAACCCCCCCCCCCTCACAAACAGCCATCCCCCTTACTCTGTTTTGCCCTACCGATTCGCAAAACTTATTGACCGCCCCTCGTATATATATATATATATATATATATATATATATATATATATATATATATATATATATATATATATATATATAAATACGGGTGGATGCCTGGTTGTTCCTTGTGCTACGGGCCCAGCAGCTCCTTAAAGTGGCCTTATGTGGACCTGTAACCTGATCTTCATGACTCTTAGTACATCTTTGTGGGGGCAGCGAGCAAGCACCTGGTCCTGGCAGAAAGTTCTTGAAGAACCAAGGCATGTAAGGTATGAAGGGATGGCGCCGTTTCTCCCCAAGCATCGCAACACGTTCCTTTCGCTTGTCCTTTATTTTCGGCAACAATGCGGATGTTCTCATACACTAAAGCGCCTGATGAGAGACTCGAACTCTCCTTATCTCTGGTGTGGACCTCATTGATTTGCAAGGATCGTTGCCCTGATGGTCTGGATCTCAGTAACAAATTCAGGGATTCTTTTCATCTCAAAACGCTTAGAGTGAGGTTTCCGAGCCACTTTACCCTTATAATCACAGACGGACTCATCCAATTCTTTCCTGATCCTCTTTACCATCCTCAGATTGACACTCAAGCAATCAGAGATTTTCGTATTAGAGCTCACCGTGTGAATACCACCCAATACAGCTTGCCTTTTCCATTTTTTTTAATGATTGAATTATCATGTTATCGCTTCTTTCATAGATGATGCACAAATGAGTCTACTATGATAGGAAGAAGAGAGAACCGACACCAGACAACACTCATGAGCGGAATTCAGAGTTGCCAACGGCAACAAATTACCCATCGCATCATATATATATATATATATATATATATATATATATATATATATATATATATATATATATATATATATATATATATATAATAAAAATGAAGTCTGTGCGTCTGTTCATTTCTAGGAATAAAA
Organism: Ceratothoa steindachneri; assembly: GCA_963969495.1. NCBI lineage: Eukaryota > Metazoa > Arthropoda > Malacostraca > Isopoda > Cymothoidae > Ceratothoa > Ceratothoa steindachneri. The sequence goes on from OZ018319.1 coordinate 217,802,808, forward strand.
AAAATCCCGTTCTAACCCTCTCCCCCCCTGACCCTCACTCAATCCCCCTCCCCTCCCCTACAAAAGGACATCCCCTCCCCTCCCACTCTCCCAATAATTCGCAATCCGTGTAAGTTTTCCAATGTAAATTAAAAAAAATCGTAAGGTGAGATTCTATTAGTGGGATACTTATAATTAGAGGAACTCTGTTTTTATTATGGTCGTTTCTATATTGATTTCTTGAATTAGATTCGGAGGACGAAGAAAGGCTAGCTTACTAGAGTATCTATTCTCTTAATTTGAAGTAATCTCTCCTTTTTTTTTACAGTTCAGTTCTACTTATGCTGATCATCTTCGTAAAACTGTATCTAAGAGATAACCATAAATAAATGATTTTTTAAATATTAGGTAAAATCATTGAATAATAAACGCAACCGTAGCGTTATTGTTGCTTTCGTTATCTTTTAATTTTCATAACTTGAAAATATCCCGTGAGATGTTCAGACTTTTATTTGTATTTTGGTTCTTAAGTTTGGCGAGTTTGCATTAATCTAGCATGATTTAGAAGTAAGGTCAAGTGGTATAACTAGCCGATAACATATGGCCATACTTTAATATTAGAATAACTTTGCTATTTCTATGTCCTTTTGTCCAGTAATCAGAAAAAAAAACAACTAATAAATATACTTTCATTGAATGGCTTTGTGTCGATTTTATACTTATCGTTTTAATTTCTTGGTACTGAATTCGTGAATTGCGCTTTAACAAGCTATTATTAAATTTGATTATTTTATTAAATTACACAAAGTTACACGTATAAATAAATATAAATACAAAACACGGGTGTCGATGACCTAGAGGCTACTTCGTTTCTAATATTCCATTCGACTTTAGAAACTATACCAAATCTACTATACAAAATCTTAGAAGTTTATCTTATAAAGATTTGATTGTAGCCTCCAGTAACTTTTGCTGAACTTGTTAAAAAATTTATATCAACTGCTAGTTAGTGCAAATAAAGGCAACAAAAGTCACCTAGGTTTGCCAGGTTTAACAAATCAAAATATAGGATGCCCTTTAAACTTTTTTATGGGTCTTCATGTCATATATAAAATTGGTAAAATTGAAGATCGGCGATGCAACCGATGGGATGCAAAATATTTCGTCCCTATTCCAATATGTTTCATCTTTTTTGAGTAAATTCAAGGGGACTGCCTGTGGGGGAGATATCACTGCCGGGGGCCCCCCCATGATGATCTTGAGTTTCAATCAATTTGGGCGAGGGTCTGGGGGGCACAGATCCCTCCCCAATTTTATTTAACCAAATGCACATGAATATTCATGGGCGGGGGAACAAAATATAAATTCAACTTATTGTCATTTCGGCTAAAAAAACAAAACAATACTTTTTCGTGCGCGCCACCGATCTTCAGGTTTACCATAGAATTGGTAATTAGTTGATGTTCCCAGCTCAAGTGTAGGTAATTTAAGATGATGATAGTGCCACCTATTTTAGGCTATTTGTGGGCAAAAAAATTTTTTTAGGTACTTTTGAAATGGGGGGCTTTGCCCCCATACTCCCTACTTAATTGTCAGGGATGCACCCTCCACATCCCCTTCAATCTAAAAAAATAACGATAAACGTTGCGACTATGGGCGGATGCGATTCTAGCTTATTTTGAGGGTTGGCTCGTTGGGGGGATGGGCTTACAATGATCCTGAGATTTTAATCATTTGTTGGGGGTCTGGGGGCACAGCCCCCCAGTATATAATCAGAAATTGCCATAAACTTAGTTCACATAGATTTCAGCTTAGGAAAAATGGCCCAAAATATGCTAGCACTCAGATCCGGTCATACTCTACACAATTACTGAAATAACTAGTAATATTCCTTATTTGAAAGCTTACCGCAGATTCAAATGTATAAGGTGATTGTAAATAAAAGTTTTATTTCCTTTCCTTATAATGTTTCTGCCAGCGAATACAACGTGCTAACTGCCTTCAAAAAATGGTGAAATCGATCCTTTAGTCAAGGAAACTTTTGGCAAAAGAAATAAAGCATGACCCTGAAGTTTGAAATCAACGTAAATGTTGCGAGTATGGGCAGATGCGATTCTAGCTTATTTTGGGGGCTATTTTTCAGTGTTTTTCTGCTATCCCAATGGCCAATCACAGATCTGTATTGAGTTCAGTCAATGACCAAACAAAGCTCTATTTGTTTCAGTGTTTTGTATATTATTCAAAAGTAGGTTTTTCTTTTATTTTCTATATGTTTTCCTTATTTCTTTTCTATATATCCTACCTACTTTGTCAGACATTATTTAGTCTTTTTAATTACTTTTTACTTAATTTTCCATTGTTTAATGCTTGATAAAACCATATTTTGGGGTTGTTAATGAAGCCTGACTTCTTAACTGACTAAAAACTTCTTTTTTTTTGCCTCCAAATTTTCTCTTCTTTGATTTTAAAAAAATGTTTTTTGCAACCTTCATTTTGATTCTTGTTCCAAAAGGATTCATTCAATATTAATGTTTTTATTAGCTACAAGAGTAAAGAGGTAATCCTTAAACTCTACAACTCGTATGTTAGGCCACATTTGGAGGCGGATGACCTTTGATAGGCCCTTGTGGCTTTTGTCATCCGTGTAATTATGTTATGTTATGTTAAGCATAGTCACCACATTTTAGACATAACATCAACATGCTAGTCAGTACAAAGGAGGGCAACAAAAATAATACCTTCCCTGAAGCACCTTGAATATGAAGATAGGCTGAGGGTATTAAATATGTTCTCATTTGAGAGAAGATGTGTGAGGGAAAATATGATTGAGCTTTTTAAAATCTGTTCTGGGATCGATAAGTTGGATTTTAGAAAGTTATTTTAGTTGGAAGGTAGTGATAGGACTAGGGGTCACCACTTAAAAATGAAAAAAAGAGAGGTGCAGGTTTGATGTTAGAAATTTATTTTTTTTACCAATAAAGTGGTAGTAAGATTACTGGAATAGTTTGCTATCTGAGACGGTAGACAGTCCAAACTTGAATGTATTCAAATGCAGATTATATGGGGAGGGAGGGTTAACTTTGTGGGTATTCTGGACTCATTCCTGTGGATGCAGTTTTTTATTATTGTATATTTCTATTGATTTTGATGAGTCTTGATGATGCCTTTTGTTTTTGACACATTCCTCTGTATGGTTTGAATTGTAAATGCATGATCTGACACAATCCTATGGATTGTTTAAATTGGAAGGGTAAAATAACCGAGAATGCTGTACAAGTTCCAAATTTTCATAAGGGAGATTATGTAAAACTCCGAAGCTTGCTAAATTTTGTAGACTGGGATGTAGAATTCAGAGGTAAAAATGCTTATGGGATGTGGGATACTTTCAAGCATATAATAAATGTAGTCCAAGAACAATGTATCCCAATGAAGGCCATTAGGAACAAAAGTAGGAAACCATTATGGTGGAATCAGGAGATAGCTAGAAAAATTTCAGAGCAGAAAAGGGCATATAAAAAATTACAGGTAGAAAATAATATTTAAAATTTAAGTGATTATAGAATGGCTAGGAATGAGTTAAATAAGATTATAAAGAAGAACAAAAGGGGGTCAGAAATTAAATTAGCTCAGGATAGCAACAAAGATCCTAGAAAGTTCTTTAGTTACTATAAAATTAATAATAAGTCTGGCAGAGTTAAAATAGGGCCTATCAAATATGAAGGGGTTGTGAGAGAAACTGATGAGGAAATAGTTGAGGTACTAAATGGTCATTTTGCATCAGTATTTACAAAGGAGAAACTAAATAGTCTTATGTATAGTACTCATGGGTCAGGGAAAGAGGTGTTTACTACCATTAGTGTGGATTGGAGGATGATAAAAGAACTAATAGGTGAGTTAGATACTACCAAGGCCTCTGTCCCTGATAATATTCATTCTAGGATACTTAAAGAAGGGGTAGAAAGTATCTCAATAGCTCTGGAGAAGTTGTATACTAGGTCACTAGAATATGGAGAAATACCCGATGATTGGAAGAGAGCGAATGTAGTCCCCATTTTCATGAAGGGTAGTAAAGAGGATCCAAATAACTTTAGACCGGTTAGCCTAACTCCTGTAGTCTGTAAAATTCTTGAGAAAATAGTTAAAAAAGGGATTTGCCAACATCTATAGAGGGAGGGGTTAATCAGCGATGCTCAGCATGGGTTTAGATCAGGTAGATCATGTTTGACTAATTTACTAGACTTTCTGGAGTTTGTAACAGATCAAGTAGATAAGGGAGAGAATGTAGATATAATTTACTTAGATTTAGTAAAGCATTTGATAAGGAGACTAGTTCATAAATTAAAAATGATTGGGATATGTGGGGGTGTTTCAAATTGGATAGCTGAGTGGCTGAAAGACAGGAAGCAAAGGGTAGTGCTAAATGGTGTAAAGTCAGAGTGGAGGGATGTTATCAGTGGGGTTCCTCAGGGATCAGTTCTCGGTCCATTATTATTTGTCATTTATATAAACGATCTCGGGAAGGCAGTTAATAATAAAGTGTCAATTTTTGCGGATGATACCAAATTAGCAGCTGTAGTTAAAGATATTGATGATAATTTTAAAGTGCAGGGGGATTTAAATAAATTGTTATCCCGTGCACATAAGTGGCAAATGACTTTCAACCTTGATAAGTGCAAAGTTATTAACATGGGAAAAGATAATAGAGAATTTAACTATGAAATGGATGGGCATTGGCTCAGTAGAGGCTGAGAAAGATCTAGGAGTAGTAATAGATAAGTCATTAAGGTTTTCTAAGCAGTGTATTGAAGCAAGAAATAGGGCAAATAGAGTGCTGGGTTTCATTAAGAGAAATGTCAGTTACAAAAGTAAGGAGGTTATTTTTAAACTCTATAACTCTTATGTTAGGCCACATCTAGAGTACTGTATACAGGCATGGTCCCCACATTTTAAACATGATATTAACCTTCTCAAGTCAGTGCAATGGAGGGCAACAAAGATTATTCCTTCCCTGAGGCACCTTGAATATATAGATAGACTGAGAGTATTAAATATGTTCTCGTTCGAAAGGAGGTGTGTGAGAGGGGATATGATTGAGCTCTTTAAAATTTTTTCTGGGATATATAAATTGGATGTTAGCAAGTTTGTTGAGTTAGATGATGGAAATCGGACTAGAGGTCACCACTTGAAAATTAAAAAGCAAGGGTGTAGGTTAGATTTAAGAAAATATTTTTTCACCAATAGAGTTGTAGACTTCTGGAACAAATTGCTGCGGAGGGTAGTAGGTAGTCCAAATTTAAATGTATTTAAGAGTAGGTTGGATGAGTTTATGGGGAGGGAAGGTTGTGATGGTTCCTAAGTTTTGTATATATTAATATTGTTTGTATATATCTATAGCTGCATGATTTAGTTCTTGACGAGCCTTGATTGGTGATACCCTTGTTTCTGGATGCAATCCTCTGGATGTAGTTTTCCTGGGAGTTTGGGTGCCTTAAAAAAGAGGCCGTTTGACTCGGATGACCTATGATGAGCCTTTGTGGTTTTTGTCATCTGTTATATTATATTGTGGGGGACTTTGATTTTGTCTTCCCCTGGTGATTGTGCTTTTTGTGGGTGGGTTTTGACGGATGCGGATGACTTTTGATAGGCCCTTGTGTCATCGGTGAAATTATGTTATGTTATCTTATGATATTGTAGATGCATGATCTGACGCAATCCAATGGATGCATTTTATAGGTGGAGTTTGAAAGATACAGATGACCTTTGATAGGTCCTTGTGGCTTTTGTCATCCGTGAGATTATAGTATAGTTATAGTTACACACAAAAATCTTAAAATATGTAAAATACCTCAAAGGAAAAATATTAATATTACAAAGTAGGCAAATTAGGGCCAAAATCATACAATAGTCTAAACCAAATGTTGTCACGCTCTTTCTAAGTCAATAGGATTTTAGTTGGAAAGGGGGCCCCATTCTCTTCTGGGACAAGGCTGTGGTTCTCAATGGTACTCTGGGAAATTGCTGTAGTTTCTGGTGGTATCCTTCCCTTTGGAAGTGGCTGTGGTAGTAGATAGGTCACTGAAATTTTCAAAGCAGTGTATTGAGGCAAAAAATAGAGCAAATAAGGTGCTAGGTTACATTAAAAGAAATGTTAGCTACAAGAGTAAGGAGGTCATCCGTAAACTATACAACTCTTATGTCAGGCCACATTTAGAGTACTGTATACAGGCATGGTCACCACATTTTAGACATGATATAAACTTATTAGAGTCAGTACAAAGGAGGGCAACAAAAATAATACCATCCCTGAAGCACCTTGAATATGAAGATAGACTGAGGGTATTAAATATGTTTTCATTTGAAAGAAGGTGTGTGAGGGGAGATATGATTGAGCTTTTTAAAATCTTTTCTGGGATGGATAAATTGGATTTCAGCAAGTTATTTGAGTTAGAAGGTAGTAATAGAACTAGAGGCCACCACTTAGAGATTAAAAAACAGAGGTGCAGACTGGATGTTAGAAAATATTTTTTGACTAACAGAGTGGTGGATTATTGGAATAGTTTGCCACCTGAGACTGTAGACAGCCCAAAGTTGAATGTTTTCAAGCACAGATTGGATGATTACATTGGGATGGAGGGTTAATTTATTCCTTTTGGTATGTGGATACGTTTCTTGACTTATTCCTGTGGATGCAGTTTCTTTTTATTGTATATTTTGGGGGACTTTGATTTTGTTTTTGAAAGACTCCTATGGAGGCTTTAAATTATATATTGTAGATACATGGTTGGACATTCCTATGGATTTTTAAATTGTATTTTATAGATGCATGATCTGATAAAATCCTATGGATGCATTATTTGGGTGGGATTTGATGGATACGGATGACCTTTGATAGGCCCTTGTGGCTTTTGTCATCTGTGAAATTATGTTATGTTATGTTATGTTAATACCACAAAGGGTATAGTGCAAAGGCAACAGCACTTGTGAGCCTTAAGGAGCAGGAAAAGAGAAGTCACTTTCAAACATCCACATCATTATCATCTACACAATCATACACACAGACAAACCCAGACCTTACCTGGCAACCTCACCAGATCCTCTCATCTTCATCAGATTCACTTTTGGCTCACTTCTTTCAATCCCAATATCAGGAATCCTGCCTTGCATCTAAATAATAATTAAGCCATGGCTATCACTGTTAAAATAATAATTAAACAAAGAACAATCTCCTGTAAAAAAAAAAAAGTGGACCATGATGAACATCTATCAAAGCCCCCAACCCCATCATCTTCAGTGATGCATAATTCACCAACATCCTGGAAAAGAAGACGGGGATCATGCATTTACAAGGGCGAGGAGAGGCAAACACACAACCACAACACCAGGAATTCAAAAGCAAAGATCTCTGTGTGTTTGGGTGTCAATCGGAGGATCAGGAAATGGTTGGATGAGTCATAAAGTAATTGAAAGGGTAAGACGACTCATAAACTTCACTAAGTTTTCTGATAAACCCCCTTCTCCCCCACTAAATTCATTGCAGAGATCCAAGCCATTATTGACACCAATCTCAGGAAGTCACTGAGGTCCATAGCCAGGGACAACGGAGTGTCAGTCATCAGGCAGTTAGTGCATGATGAGAAAGGGCTAACTTCTGTCAAAGAAGATGGAGGGCAAGTGGAAGGAACGCGCTGTGAAGCTTGCAAACAAACTGAAGCATCCCTTCAAGCCTGGCATGCTTTAGTTCTCAGACAAGAAAAACCTCTTCCTTGCTGTATCCCCCCCCCCCAAAGATGTACTAAGTTATGAAAACCAAGTTCCCGGTCCACATCATGATATTTGTGGTGGTCAGTAGGGAGGGATGCATTATGCCCCCATTTATCTACCTGGAGGGTTACATCAAGTGCCTGGATGAGTTGTGGTTACCCTGGGTCCAGTATATAATCGGAAATCGCCATAAACTTTGTCCACATAGATTTTGGCTCAAAAAAGATAGCTAGGAAAAATAGCCCAAAATAAGCTAGGACTCGGATCTGGCCATACCTGCAACATTTACTGAAATTGACACCGTGTAAAATCCTTGCCACATTAAACACATTTGTTGCACCCAAATTTACCTAAATTATTCAATTTCAGAATAGTGTTACACTTAGGACAGTTATATTTGTCTTTAAGAACACCGTAATCAACTAAAAATGCAACAGTAGACTCAAGATTGCACACTTTGGTAAATAAACGCTTAAAATTACGGTTCCACCCTCCTTCACAAGTCATTCTGAATAAATGCGCTTGGGCACAAGCATATTGCATCTAAAACTATTTGACTTGCAATTGGTCAAAAAATGATGTCATTACAGGTAGGTGTATTTCTGCCAGGTCATAAAGAAAAGGAAAGGAACTCTCCGGACTTAAACTAATCAAATTTTGAAAAATAAATTTCATAAGTAAATAGATATTCATGTGTAATTCATTGAGCTGAATAACATTGCTTCTATAACTTTATTTGATTAGAAGGCTCTAAAACCTTGAAAATGACTGCGCTATCTTTGTCTTAAATTACCCAAGTTTAAATATAAAAACTATATTTGCATGGTATATTTGATGTTTTATTTAAATCTCATTTTTGGGTGTAGATGCATAGAAGCCTTAAAATTTGAAGTATTAATTTTGCCAGACCTCTCTTTATTTGTTTAAAAAACTAGGTTAGATTTAAGCAAAACATAAAATATTCCATTAAAATCTCTATATATTAAATTAATCAGTCAAATTTCCTCATATATATAATTCACAATTACCATTGCCTAGACTTACCAATAAAACCACAGGATTCATTATTGATCTACATACCCCCTCCTGCTCTCTCCACTCTTGCCTCAGGAACAAGTAGTACAAAGAAACCTTATCTTAAACACCTAATAATATTAACCATTTAAAAGCCTAGCATTAAGTTAGAATCCAAAGACCTAACAAACTTAGTATTTAGTGCTGCGGATATTATAATCAAGCCGCACCTGTTGCAATGCTTCACTTTCAAAAGTCTATTAAATTTACTGAGCAATTGTGAGAATTCTTATTAAAGATTATAAATTTAAATATGCAAAAAACATATGACTCCATTAATAACATTAGAGAGACAGGTTTTATTATTAAATCTCTTTTATAGGTGCATCAACCCATTTGGATTATAGGCACCATTCACATACATGTTTTGGCACAAAGATTGAAAATGGCACTGTATTTAGTAGGAGAGTGTATCTGGAGATTGAGAAAGAGTACAGAAGACTGAACAATCAAATTAGAAAAGAAACATGAAATGCAGTGAAGGTAAAAGAAAGGGAAATTGCAAGAAATGTAAAGGATAATCCCAAAATGTTTTGGAAATATGTGCAGACTAAGATAAAATGTAAATACAGAATTCCTGACTTGTACAAGGGCAGTAATGAAGATGGAAAAACTGAAAGTGCCTTGGAGAAGGTTGAAGTTTTAGCCAAGCAATTCGCAAAAGTCTTTGTAGTTGAGCCAGGAGGTGAGGTTCCAGTCTGTGTGGTAAGGGATGTGCCTATATTGGATAACATAGATATCATTAAGGCGAAGATTAAGAAAATTATTGGTAATCTGAAGAGGCATAATTCTCCTGGCCAGATGGGATTCACCCTAGGATCTTGAAAGAAGCTATGGAGAAATTAACTACCTCTAGGAATATTGTATCAGTACTCCTTCACACATAAGGAACTTCCTCATGATTGGCTGATTCCCCATATCACTCCTATATACAAAAAGGGGATAAGTGTAACCCAGAGAATTATATACCAGTCAGCCCAACAAGTATCATGTGTAAGATTTTTGAGACCATCATAAGGGGTGAGATAATGACCCATGAGAACACATGGTCTATTTAGTGAGAAGCAGTATGGGTTCATCCCAGGACATTCAACGGTGCTGCAGTTGATTAAGGTTTTGGACAGGTAGACAGAAATTATTGATAAGGTACATGCAGTGGCAGTATTATACTGTGATTTTATGAATGCCTTTGACATGGTTGCAGATAGGAGGCTTTTGAATAAAATACATTTTTGAGATTGGAAAAGAGTACCAAGAATAGATTGTAGCTTTTTTAACACAAAGGCATCAAAGAGTAGTAGTGAAGGGGCAAATGTCAAGATGGAAGCCGGTGACAATCGGAGTACCACAAGGGTCTGTTCTTGGCCAATTGCTCTTTCTTCTTTTTATTAATGATCTCCCAGATGTAACAAATGGCAGTGAAGTATATATGTATGCGGATGATACGAAGATCTTCAGATGCATAAAAAGAACCAGATGATTATCAGAGGCTACAGCAAGATGTAAATGATTTATATACTTGGAGAAAAATGGTTGCGCAGATTCCATATGAATAAATGTAAATACAGTAAACCCTCGATATTTCAAACTATATGGGGTGGGGGTCGTTCATTAAAGCCAAAAGTTTGTTATGGATATGTAATATGTATGTAATTACTAATAAAGTTAAGTGGACTACACAACATAGTATTGATACGAACCTTGCACTGTAGGAGACATGTGACACACCAACACTGACTCAGGATGGTCGTAACGCTTACCTGTTAAACCCCATGGAGTTCAGCCAGGAAATTTAGTTTGTTATATCCAAAATTCGTTATATCTCCGGTTTACTGTATATGAGAATAGGAAGAACATCCATTGAAGACCATGGCTATCGAATGGAGAAACAGTTACCTCTGAGAAGGATGTGGGCGTCATTGAATGATAAATTAAGCTGTGCTGACTATCTAGCAGAAAAAGTAAATAAGGCAAATAAACTAGTGGGGTTGATCTGGAGGACCTTTAATGCACTGGATGCTGAGATTTTAAAAGTGTTGTTTGTTGTAATAGAATACGCCAATCAGGTGTGGAGTCCTCACTTGGTGAAAGACATAGAAATAGCGGAAAATGTGCAGCGAAGGGCTACTAGGATGGTGCTAGCTATGAGGAGAGACTGAGGGAGCTGAAGCTGCTGACACTCAGTACATCAGTTTGAGTCTAGGCTGGCTAAATTTTGGATTAATCAAGAATTAAAATATAATTATAAAGCACAGCTAAAAACCACCACACGCCGCTACAAGTTGAATATTTAGATCTGAAGTCACAGGTGTAAACCTCTTACAGAAATCTTCTGTAAGTATCTATAAATACTTGTATCCAAGGTTGCCAATGTGTGAATTAAATATTGCCATTTGTAAAAATAATGGTTTATTTTCACATTAAGAGAAGGCAAGGCTGACATATTTCAATGTCAATTTTAACCCCATCAAGGTGTAGTATTTAAAAAATATGTACTTTCTGCACCAAACTGAAACCATATATAATGACTAGAATGCCTAAAATAGTACTTTTATAACACTAAAAATATGGCGTAGGTTACCTGAAGTTTGGCCGTGAATACTAGTAGATTATTTAAAAATTTGGGAGGGGGATGCAACCCCCACAATTGAAGGGGGTATGGCCCCCATTTCAAAATTCCCTTCAGAATCATATATAATACAATATGATACGATTCCAATAACCTAACAAGAAAAAACACTTAATTTAAAACACTTGTTTTTAAGCACAAATACATATAAATTATCCAAAAGATGAGGTGTGCATTTTCTGAAATTGGACTGAAAGTGAAAAATATGAGGGGTGGTCAATAAGTTTTGCAATTTGGATATAAGGAAACGAGATATGAGGAAAAGTGTTTTATTATTTTTCAATATAACTACCCTTGACTTCAATACACTTGCGCCACTTGTCCCTGAGGCTTCGAATTCCCGACAACCAGAAATCTCCCGACTGCTGTTCAATCTACTCCTGGATGGCAAGCTGGACATCTTCATCGTCCCCAACCGGCATCCACGCAGTGCAGCCTTGAGCTGGCGGAATAAATAGTCGCTGGGGGCCATATCTGGACTGTAGGGGGGATGGTTGAGCTCCTCGAATCCGCACTCGTGCAGGGCAGCTTGTGCAACTCTGGCCTTGTGGACTTTGATGATGTTGAAGTCGATCATGGGGCGTGAGGTTTCTTGGGACCCAACCGTCAGAGACCTTAGTCATGGCCAAATTGTCGTGGATGATGTTGATAACACTTCCATGTGATATTCCAAGTTCTCGCTTGATTTCTTTGACCTTCACCCATCGATTTTCGAGGATCATCTTCTCCACACAGGCTACATTGTCCTCGTTGGTTATGTCTGACAGTCATCCTGGATGGGGGTCATTTTCAAGTGACTCACAACCATGGTACAACTCGCTATTCCAGCGAGCAATAGTTGCATAGGAAGGGGCTGTGTCGGTGTACACTGCAACCATGCATTCATGGACCTCTTTTTTGCATTCTTGCCTTCATTGGTCAAACATTTGATCATTGCACGGTGCTCTACCTTCTCCATTGTTGAAAAATTTGTGACTGACGATCTGCGATCAGCTACTGCTTCTTAAATAGACGAGGCAGGAGCGTGTGGCTGCAGGTCCTGATTTGTCATAACTTGTCCTAACACTCCCACAAACAGCCATCCTCCTTCCTCTGTTTTGCCCTACCGATTCGCAAAACTTATTGACTGCCCCTCATACATGGTTGTCAGTAATGTTTTATTTAACCCTTAAACTACAAAACGAATTTGCTTGAATTTGCCATGGGTGAAATTAGCCTAGGTACATCATTAGGAAAAATAATAAAATAAAATATTTAAATCTTTTTTTATAATTCAAATAATATATCATTTTAATTGCAAAGAATTTTTATATTAATCTAACTTAAAAGTGATAAACAAAGAGAAATTAGACAGTTGTCAAAAAATGGGTGTTTACACAAGTGTGAAAAAGCATAGGTCAATCGTGTGGTGTGGTCGCTGTCAAAAGAAATCAGTCAAAACTTCGTTAAGTTAGTCTAAATGTGAAAGGCCGCAAAAGGCATTCGAGCAGCGGATGGGTTAATTCTGGTCATATTTTTTGCTCAAATGCATAGAAGTCTAAAAAATTGAAGTATATACTAATTTTACCAGATTTTATCGGTTAAAAAAAAAATCAGGTTAGATTTTAGCAAAATACATTAAATGTACAATTAAAATATATTTCTTATTTTTACCTAGCTATACTATCCTTGCTTAACCTAACCTTACTTATCCAAACAAAATCCCCCGTAAGGAGCGCGGCGATTTGCCATCCTGGCCGCTGTGCTGACGGGACTCAGCACCCCGTCCGGCCCCAGCTTAGCCTCTCTTCCTTCCTTCAAAACACTTGTTTCCTCTCTTTTCACACAACCTCTCCCACAACTTTCTCTGGTCAGCCTCTAATTTCACAGGGTAGATGCTCACCTTCCTTTCAGCCAACCGTCCCACATCGGGGCTGAGGGGGTTGGGGACAATGTTCCCTAACCCCTGAGCTCCAGGCTGGGGTGGCTGGTTTTTAACAACCTGCTTCATCCCCACCGATACCTTCCTCACATCCCTTTTCCTCTCCTCAATGCCCAATGATGAAGATAAAAAAAAAAACTCAACCACCAACTTTCTCTGAAACATCGACGGAGCCGCCCTCGGGCAGCTCCAGCTAAAAAATGGAGGTCCCCTCCCCTCTGCTTGCACAGGGGACCCTCCATATTTCTCTAACCGTTAGAAGAGGCTTACTCCTCTCCTTCGCCTACGGGTGCAGGGGACTCCCCTTCACCCCCTTCTCTGGAGCTGCTTTCGGGCACCTCCCTTTTTCCAGCGGCAGTCCCCTCTTTTCTTTCCAAGGGGACTGCCACCGAAGCCAGCAGGCAGCCCTTAGCCAGACGCTCCACATCGAAGCGGCTCGGTAAGGCAAACCCCCTTAGGGGGGAGAGGGAAGCCAGGCCCCTTCGGTCACTTCCCTCAAAAGACCTGCTGGCAAGGATATTAAACCTTGCCGGGGTTAAGGCTTGTGCCTCCCCACAAATGACTCTTGACGCTGCCAATGGGACCTGCGATGTCCTGGGAGGGGATGGCCAACTGGAGGCCCCTCCTGTGATAGACATGGTCCTTGAGGAGACCCAGCCTCAGACGGTAGGGCCTTCCATGGGGGGGGGGAATCCGGGCTCGGCGCCGAACCTGAATCCTCCCCTATGCAAGGTCCTCCTCAAACGGCTGGGGCCTCCGAGGCAACACAAGGAGGTAAGGGATCTCCTCTGACCCGGTGCCCCTGCGACCACCAGGACCTTTTCCATTTCGGAGAAGGACCTGGCTGAGGCCGGTCCATCTGGCCTAGGGGCTTCTGTCGGCGGAGGAGAGAAGCGGGTTCATTCCCCGCACTCCTCTCCTAAAAAGAAGAAAAAGACAAGAAAGACTAAGAAGACTCGGGGCTCCTCTCCATCCGCGGGGGTTGTCGGGACGGATGGGTCTGCTGCCACTCTGGCAAGCGACCAAGCCAAGATCGGCACATCCGCCCCCCTCTGCCCCCCCGGTTGCGGAGCCACTGACTAAGACTAATACCAAGAGTGCACAGGGCGGAGCCTCGATGACTGGGGCCCCTCATTCAGAGGTTACCTGGCATTTTTGAGCCCGCTGGCTTCAAACGCTTACTCGTTATTCGCTCCACTGATGGCACCATGTTGTCCAAGGGCAACATGATCCATCAGAGGAGAGGATTAGCTAGTGCAATTGGTAGAGAGCCGAAGGTGACCCGTTTCTCGGATGGGAGCCTTTGGGCGAATCCCGCCGAGGCGGCCAAGATAAGTGCTCTTCGGACACTTCATGGCACCCCGGTGAGTGTGACGCCGCACTCTACCATGAACTTTGTGAAAGGAGTAGTTTATGCGAGGGAACTCATTGACTACTCCATTGAGGACATCACCCTAGAGCTGGCCGACCATGGGGCGGTCAAGGTCGAACGTGTGATGAGAAAACAGGGAGGGGCCTCCAGACCCACCCCTACACTTTTCGTCACGTTCGACTGTGACAAGCTCCCTGAGTCGGTGCCTGCCGGTTGGTACCGCTACCGCGTAAAGGCATTCGTGCCACTGCCGCGGCGGTGCTATTACTGTCACCGCTTCGGCCATACGAATTGCTCATGTAGACGTGCAAAGTCGGGGTCACCCGAAGTCTCTGTAAATTGCTCTAAGGTCGCACACGATAAGTCCAAATCGTGTGAGGCCAAGTGTGTCAATTACGGAGAGCCGCACCCTGCTTCTTCGAAGCAATGTGGTGCATATCTCCTTGAGAAAGAAATCCTGGCCGTTCAGGCCCAGGATTGACTCTCATTCCGCGAGGCAAAGGACTTGGTCCTGGCGCGCCTGGCTCTGCCTAGGGCGTCATATGCCTCAATAGTTAGAAAGGCACCCTCTGCTCCTGGCCCATCCAGGCCAACGAGCATGGTTGTTTCCGCGCCCATTCGGAGCCCTTCTGCGGGCTCTACCCAACCCGGGCGCTCCCCTGGTAAAGCTGGCGGCAAAAAGGGTTCATACCCTGCCCCGGCTAAAACCAGGGCTCCCCCCTCTTCCCCCAGCGTGACCGTTTCCCGTAAGGCGAAACGGCCACGCGCCTCCACCGAGTCGTTAGACTCACAGGAGGCAACACCCCTGAAGATGGTCGCTAGGCCATCTTCCGGGGTTCCTAAAGCTGTTCCCCGAAAGGAGGACAGCAACAAAGGAGCTTCGGCCCCTTTGCCCATGCCCCGAGGTGAAGCGGGTGTCTCGGAGACGGTGGTTCCTCGAAAAGAGGACCCCCCGCCTCCGAAGCCGCAACGCCCGCCTAAGGTTTCGAGGCGGAGGGACGAAAAGACTCGCATGGCGAGCCCAACCTCCCCCAATAAGTCCTTGAAGGCGACAGCGCCTTCAGCGCTTTGTCCGGCCAACAGCGCCCGGGGTTCTGCCCCCGGTAAGCGTACGGCGATTCCCGTGAGGGTCTTCAGTTCGAGAGGGCCCCCGCGTCTCCTCCGAGCTAGGCCTGGCGGGCATATTCCTCCAATAGAATTGCCGTGGACTCCGGGCCAACTGGGAGGAGTTGCGAAGGCTCGTCTCATCCCGTTCCCCGTTAGCTATCGTTTTGCAGGAGACCATGCTAGGCGCGTGCCCCCTGCCCGCCCTTCCGGGGTATAAGGGTCTTGCGACCCCACCACTGCGGGATGGCCGGGCTGGGGGATGCGCGGTTTACACCCAGCATGATGTCTCCGTTCTTCCTTTCTCTTTAGATACCCCCTTTCAGGCAGTGGCTGTGCAACTGCACCTGGATAGGAGGTATACTATCATTTCTGCGTACATTCCACCGTCAGCTGACTTCGACGCGGGGGACTTCCGCCGCGTCGTGGCACGGTTGCCGAGGCCCTATCTCTTGCTTGGAGATCTGAACGGCAGGCATCCTCTCTGGGGAGATTACTCCATAAATCCCAGGGGACAAGTCCTTGCCGATCTGATCGAAGAGCTTGAGATGGGCGTCCTAAACGTGGATGAGTTTACGCATCACTGTCCGAGAACCGCTTCATTTTCTTGCCTCGACCTATCTTTGTGCTCTTCGGATGCACAGCCTGATTTTGATTGGGAGGTGGTCGATGACCTCCATGGTAGTGATCACTTTCCCATTCAAATATCATTTTCAGGGCAACTGCCGCCTGAGAGACCACCTCGGTGGTGCTTGGCGCGGGCGTGGTGGCCTGCTTTTCAGGAAATGACTGAATTCTCTATCTCAGTCGAGGAGTTTAGGTCGGTAGATGAGGCCGTTGAGTTCTTCTCCGGCAACCTCATCGCCGTGGGCCTGACTACTATTCCTAGGACGTCTGGCCGTTTTGCACGCCGACCACTCCCATGGTGGTCGGCCGAGTGTGAGACGGCCCTCAAACAGAAGCGTTATGCCTACATGCGCTATAAGCGCCGCCCGAACGATTTCACTGTCGCTGAATTTCGTCGGGCTAGGACTAGGTTCCGGTATATTTCGAAGCACGCCCGCCGCTCTTCTTGGCGGGCATACGTGTCTTCACTTAACGGGAAGACCCCTTTAGCTGAGGTGTGGAAGCGAGTCAAAAGGATTCGGGGCAAGTTCTCGCAGGACCCCCCTCCCGTTCTCCAGGAGAATGGGACCGCAATCTCGGACCCCGCGTCCGTGGGGGAATCCTTAGCGACCGCTTTTTCCGCATTCTCTAGCCGGGATGCTGCTCCGCCAGCATTCAATGCACGTCGTGATGTCGCGGAATGCCGCCGGCTGGACTTTACTTCAAGAGGCGGAGAACCCTTCAACGACAAGTTTACTGTGAGTGAGTTGCGTTCCGCTCTCGCTTCGAGCGCGGACACCGCCCATGGTCCGGACGATGTCCCGTACGCCATGCTTTGACACCTGGGTGAGCGAGGCATGGCCTTTCTGTTAGATTTGTTCAACAGGATCTGGGTGGAAGGTCTTCTCCCAGACTCCTGGCGAATCGCTACTGTGCTCGCCTTTCGCAAGCCGGGGAGAGATCACTCTACTCCGACCGGTTTCCGCCCAATCTCTCTAACCTCTTGCATGTGCAAGTTGATGGAGAAATTGGTAAATGTTAGATTAGCCTATTTCCTGGACAGCGGAGGCCATCTGTCTTCTGCACAGTGCGGCTTCCGTAAGTTGCACTCCACATCGGATGCTCTGCTGCGACTGGAAAATGCCGTCTGCGAGGCTTTCCTTTGTAGACAGCACTATGCCACGGTGTTTTTTGATCTGGAGAAGGCCTATGATACCGCATGGCGATACGGTATCATGGAGACTCTCCACACGATGGGGGCGAGGGGACGCCTCCCAATGTTTATATCTGAATTTTTGCGAGATTCTCGATTCCGCGTACGGGTGGGGGGAGCCCTCTCCGGCCCAAAGGAGCAGGAAGAGGGTGTCCCGCAGGGAAGTGTCCTCAGTGTCACACTCTTTGCCCTGAGCATCAACGGCATCACCTCGGTGCTGCCGGAAGATGTTCTCGCTACGCTCTACGTGGACGACCTTTCGATCTCTTTTGGCGCGGCCCAGATGCCAACTCTGGAGCGTCGACTCCAACAGGAATTGAACCCCGTCTCTCTCTATTCCGAAGCGCACAGGTTTCAGTTTTCTTTGGCCAAGACTAAGGTGGTGCACTTCTGCCGCCATCCACGGCTTCACCCCGACCCAGATTTGTTTCTTAATGGGGTGCGCCTGGATGTGGTTGAGTTGCACTGTTTCCTTGGTCTTGTATTCGACCGACGCCTCACCTGGGAGGCTCATATTCGCAGCCTTAGGGTCTCTTGTACCCGCGCCATGGACATTCTCCGTTCCGTGACGTTCAGCGCTTGGGGCGCTGATAGGGCTACTGCCTTACTTTTTTATCGATCCTTTGTTCGCTTGAAGCTCGACTACGGATGCGAGTTTTATGCATCCGCAGCCGAGCGTTTTTTGCGGAAGGTGGATTCGATCCACCACACCGGCCTTCGCCTTGTGACCGGTGCCTTCCGCACTTCCCCCATTGAGAGCCTGTTGGTCGATGCTGGGGAGATGCCACTCGCTCTGCGCCGCGTGCAGTACATCACTCGCCTGTACGCGTGAGCCCGGCGCCTCCCTCAGTCGCCCTCAGCTCTCACTGCATACGCAGCTGAACTCGATGGTGCCCATGCCGCCGAGAGACGCCAGTCATACCCTAAGCCCTTTGGGTTTAGGGCCAAGAAACACCTTCGAGATGTAGATATAGCTCTCGGGCCGGTGGCGCCCCTAGTTCTGCCCAGGACGCCACCCTGGAGGGTACCACATTTGGCTATTTGTCGCCACGCCTCTGCTCCCAAAGCTTGTACTGCGCCGGGAGTATTGCGTTCGACCTTTTTGGAGCACACATCGTGTCACGCTGGAACCGTTGCAGTGTATACGGATCGCTCCAAGTCCCAAGAGGGTGTCGGCTTCCACGCCGTATTTCCTCTGTTTGAAGTCAGCGGGGCTCTACCAGGCGCTGCGTCTGTCTTCACGGCCGAGCTGGTGGCAATACACCACTCGGTACGGGAGATTACGCGACGTGCCCGGTTCGGAGACCGGATTGTTATCTATAGCGACTCACAAAGCGCCCTGAGTGCTCTCGGGGCATTGGAATCTCCGCATCCCCTGGTTCGCGAAATCCGTGACGCCACGGTTTTGGCGAGCCGGGCAGATGTCGAGATTATCTTCTGCTGGGTTCCTGGACATGTAGGAATTGCGGGGAATGAGCGCGCCGATGAGGGCGCCAAAGAGTCCGCGAGGACTATGCGACCGGGCCAGCGTTTCGCTCTTCCTCACACTGACTACATGGCAGGAATACGGGCAGCTCTTCGGACTGCTTGGCAAAGAAGATGGGAGACGGTCTAAGGGAACTTAAAGTTGCCTGCCATTGCGCCGCGACTGTTCCCATGGACCTATCCCCCAATGCCGCGGCGGCTTCAGGTTGCTTTCGTTCGTCTCCGAATCGGGCACACTCGTGTGACGCATCGCTATTTGATGGAGCGCTCGCCTGCGCCCTATTGCAACGACTGCGTCGTCCCCCAGACTGTTCGGCACATTCTTGTTGAATGTCCCAGTCTGGGTGATCTTCGCGCATGACACCTGTCCCGGTACCGGGATGTGCGGGGTCGCTACCGCCTGTCCCTTGTACTCGGGACGAATGCGTGCACTTTGACTGGTGGACTTATTGACTTTTTGGGGGAGGCCGGCCTTCTCCCTTTCATTTAACCCGGTTTAATTGTTGTTGTTTTTGTTATTATTTTTGTTATTGCTTTGTTATTGTTATTGTTATTTCTTTTTATTGTTGTTTCCTGTTCAATTTTTTAAAGTAGCCTAGAACTAGGCTGTTTGTTTACGGCAACTTATGCCTAAGTCGGCAGTCGCCAGATAGCCCCTTAATTAAAAAAAAAAAAAAAAATTGGTCTCATCCAAATTGGACCATGGGTACTAAATTTAATTAACTCCTCAGCTTCTCCCGCAGACCTTAAAATGCTGAGCCCGATTTGCAACCTCAGGGGTTCGTCTCTCCAGTGGATCTTCTGCACTTCTGTCAACAGCCTTTACTGTGAGAGTGGGGTGCTTTCCTTTCCCTATCATTGACTCCAGATCTGCATAAGATACCTCTGATGTGTACAACAGGCCCCTGTATCAGAGGTTTACATATGCCTGTCTGCTGCTGAGTCAATGGCGGCATTCGATAGGTTGCCATCCTTACCCTGCCCCTTGAACCTCTGGATAGATTATCTCTAACATCCTGGCTGCTCTAAGGGTCCTTGCCCTTCCATCGTCGCTGACCTCTAATTGGTGTGCTCCACCTTCCACAGTTTGTACCAGCATGTGGAGCCTAGACAAGTTGTCTGTGAACCCTTGCTCCATTAAGAGCTTGTTCCTGGAGCATGCGACCTCACATATACAACACTGCCTAATATACACGGATGGTTCCAAGTCAGACTGTGGTGTGGGTGCCGCAGCCACCAACTCAGGGGAGTTTTTAACTTTGTCTTTGCTGCTGGGAGCTTATATTTTTACCACTGAAGTCTCAGCCATTCTTTTAGCTTTTAGAATGATCCAAATTTTACCTTTTAAAGATTTCATTATTTTTTCTGAGTCAATGAGTGTTTTGCAGGCAATTCGCTCTTTTAGTGCTTCCCATCCCTTAGTCACAGAAATCTGCAACTGCCTGGTCCAGAATGCATCCCGTAATCGTTATATTTTGTTGGGTCCCTGGGTATGTAGGGGTCCTGGGCAATGGTAGGGCTGATCAGCTGGCCCATTCAGCCTACTCTGCATCCCCAGATAACTCTGCATTGCCTTTTCAAGATTTCTTTCCCTCTATAAGAGAATATATTTATCAGTTGTGGCAGGACGATTGGGATGGATGTTAATCATTTAAATTATATAAAATCAAAAAGTCTGTCCATTCTTGGCCCTCGAGACTTTAGAGACTACGGCTCTTAGAGGTAGCCCTTTAACGAGTTTGCATCGGCCACACATGACCACCCACAGTAATCTTGTTTCTTCTGATGTTTGAATCAGCCCTTGCTGCCATTTTTGTGGTGGGGACCAATCGGTCATCCATCTTCTACTAGAATGCCCGCATTTTGCCACTCTTCGGTCGTCCTGTTTCCCGACCCTTTTAACTATCCATCGCCTGTCCCACCTTACTTTCATTCTTGCAAAGGAATCTTTTAAACCCCAATTTTTAAAATTTTTATCACATAGTTTTCTCTTCCTCTTTTATAACTAATTTGCTTCTTTTTATCTCTGCTGCCACTTAGAATCCACTTGGATTAGGCAGCTGCTCAACTAGTTCCTTACCTTAAACTATCCATTATATTCAATCTTATGACATTTCAGCGTCCTTCTCCTGGATCCAGGGCAACAGCAACTCGTCCAGGCACTTGATGTCACCCTCCAGGAAGATAAATGGGGGCATAATGCATCCCTCCCTACTGACCACCCGAAATAACATGATGTGGACCGGGAACTTGGTTTTCATAACTCAGTACATTTTTGGGGAGAACACAGCAAGCAAGATGTTTTTCTTGTCTGAGAACCAAAGCATGCCATGCTTGAGGGGATGCTTCAGTTTGTTTGCAAGCTTTGCAGCACATTCCTTCCACTTTCCCTCCATCTTCTTTGACAGAAGTTAGCCCTTTCTCATCATGCACTAACTGCCTGATGACTGACACTCCGTTGTCCCTGGCTATGGACCTCAGTGACTTCCTGGGATTGGTGTCAATGATGGCTTGGTTGGATCTCTGCAATGAATTTAGTGGGGGAGAAGGGGGTTTATCAGAAAACTTAGTGAAGTCTATGAGTTATCTTACCCTTTCAATTACTGTATGACTCATCCAACCATTTCCTGATCCTCTGATTGACACCCAAGCACACAGAGATCTTTGCTTTAGAGTTCCTGGTATTGTGGTTGTGTATGTTTGCCTCCCCTCACCCTTGTAAATGCCCAATCCCCGTCTTCTTTCTAGGATCTTGGTGAATTATGCATCACTAAAGATGATGGGGGTGGGGGCTTTGATAGATGTTCATCATGGCCCACTTTTTCTTTCTTTTTTCAGGAACTTGTTCTTTGTTTAATTATTATTTTAACAGTGATAGCCATAGCTTAATTATTATTTAGATACAAGGAAGGATTCCTGATATTGGGATTGAAAGAAGTGAGCCAAAAGTGAATCTGATGAAGATGAGAGGATCTGGTGAGGTTGCCAGGTAAGGTTTGGGTTTGCCTGTGTGTATGATTGTGTAGATGATAATGATGTGGATGTTTGAAAGTGACTTCTCTTTTCCAGCTCCTTAAGGCTCGCAAATGCTGTTGCCTTTGCACTGTACCCATTGTGGTATTGTCTCCTTGCAGTTGGGATGTACAAGTCATAAACCACAGCCACTTCCCAAGAGAAGAATACCACTGGAAACTACAGCAATTTCCCAGAGTGCCATTGGGAACCACACCCTTTTCCCAGAAGAGAATGGGGCCCCCTTCCAACTAAAATCCTATTGACTTAGAAAGAGCGTGACAACATTTGTATGATTTTGGCCCTAATTTGCCTACTTTGTAATATTAATAATTTTCCTTTGAGGTATTTTAATTTAAGATTTTTGTGTTTAAATAATGATTGTATTCATTCTCCCTTCAGACACCTAGACAGGGTCAGTCTGACATGGCAGGCAATGTGACCACAGGAAATCTGGAGCCTGCTGCCACAGTGTTACTGGCTGGAGGTGGATGGACATAGTTTCCACTTCATAACTCACTGGCTCAGCACACAATTTTAACTGCAGAATTGAAGAGATTCAAAGGGGGCTGTAAGTCCCACTTTATGACACAGTGACACATGTCCCTCTAATAAAGGGCAGAATTACTGGATTGCTTATATGGCGCAGGCAGACAGTTCTTGTAAATAACGAAAGTATTTAGCCTACTCCTTTATTTAAAGTTTATTTACATACTCTATCATTAGTGTTCTCTAAATGGTTAGGGGTTTTAAATGGGTTACAAAACTAATTGCTATATAGACAATATTACAATAAAATTTTGAAAAGTGGATTTAATTCTAGTTGGTTCCAGATCGAACTCTTAGGGAATCCAAACCCAGGGGCAAGCCTCGGAGAGGTTTCATCCTAATAACAAGGTCCACCAGATAGTTCTTAAAGATACCGCACCTAAGAATGAGCTGCAGAAGAGTCTCAATAAGACATGGAAAGTTACAGATTCTGAGATATAATGAGGCCTTTTGGACAAATCACCCTGTAATTTTAGACTGGTTTAGTGATCTCAACACATTTGGGTATTTCAACAGTAAAAATTTACCACTTTCAGAAACTAACTTGATGGATTGATGTTGGAACTGGTATTCTTGGATACCAGAGGGCAATGGCCATGCCCCTTTAAAAGGTGGCAGGGCCGTTGGTAACCCCAAAAGGCAAACAGGTGATCTCATACTGAGCACAATAGGGGAGAAGGCAGTTTTCTCTACTACCATCGTCTATCAGAACTTCGTAGTATCCTCTCACCAAATCAATGGATGAAAAATACTAAACTATGTGCAGACTATTTATCAGATCACTCGCATTTGGTATGGGAAACATCCTTTTAGGTGATATTATTTAACTGATGATAGTCTATAGTCTGAGTTTTCACTCAAGTTTCCTGATGGGAGGGGATTGGAATAGGGGAAAAAACATTATTGCATAATTTCCCTCCTCGAGCTCATTAAAGCCTAATTAATTTCATCTGTTACTTGTGGAGGATTTTCCTCTAACTTTGATGTGATGTCTGATGGCAGTAGGGGTGCCAACATCATTATCACTGTGACTGATCACCTAGGGATAATGAAACAGAACAGATTTCTATCAGTCAGCTTGGATTCATCCAGTTGAAGGCACTAGACAGAGAATTGGAGGTACAAATTGAAATGATAGAATAGAGTTGGACAAAACATAAATGGAGGCAGATAGTGAAGCAGAAAATTCAATGGGGGAAAAACTGACTGAACCCAACCTTAGGTCCTTATATAAATGTTGGATGTGATGGGTATTATTGAAAACAGGCACATACTGGGTTCTGGATTTGAGCTAGGGAATGCCTGGTGGAACTTCTTATTTGGCAATTACCACCTGCTCATATTCAACCAGACTGTCATGTTCAGGGGCATCTAGATACACATCCAGATTTAACTTTATTGGAAGAAAGGCAAAAGTCTGCAAAAGAATCCACTTGTTAAAACCAAAGACAGGATAACTTCAGAAGTAGGGATTAGATTAGAACCTATACTTTGCAAAGCCTTTATACATGAGAGCTGAGTGGTATGTTTGATACCTAAAATTTCAAACGTTTTTCTGAGATGATGCTAGCAGCAGCATTATAAGTATCCACTAGTATGTTATCAGGAACTCTGCCATAGATAACAAGCCTATTTAAATCAGAAGAAATGGAGCTAATATAAACCATTTCATCTAATCTCAAAAGATCGGATTCAGGCTTAGGAGCTGGAATGATGGCTTCTATATCTGATCAATAGGTTCAGATTCAGGAATCAAGTTAGTGGGTTGAGAAGATCAATTGATTTGGACAGGATGGATCTCTGCAAATTTGGAACTGATTTAAATTTATTATGGCAATGCATACTGGGATGATTGTCATGGCAGAATAGCCAGGTCCATTGGTGGTTTGTCTGAGGAGACCTTTTGGGAGGGCTATTAGGAGTAGGCCATTCTCTCACCAAATGGATCTATTGCTGTCAATGATAACAAAATTGATGGGCCTGAGAGCAACTTTTAAATGAATGGCTGGGAATAGGAAGGCAATGAATTAGAATGGGAGGGAGATGAGACTGAGATGACTACTAAACTGAGGTGGATTCGAATGGGATTAAGATTGATTCAAATAAGTTGTGGGGAGACATGGATAGAGTTAAGGAGGTCTTCCTGAATTAAAAACTTGTGAATACTGGAAACTGCCCCTTCTGGCCCTAGCTTAGACTCTTGTCCTTTCTGACACCCTGCTTCCTCACTTTCCCTACAATCTCTCCCACAACTTTCTCTGGCCAACCTCTAATTTTAAAGGGTAGATGCCGACCAGCTTTCCTTCACTCAACCATCCCGGATCGGGGGAGAGGGGACATTGTCCCCTCACCCCTGAGATCTAGTTTGGGGTGGTGAGTTTTAACTACCTGCTTCTTCCCTCCACCTTCATCCTCCTCGCATCCTTTTTCCTCATTTCTGTAGCCTATTAATTTTACACCAAGCTCAAGGAGGAGTCGCCTTTCTGATGGGCTGTTTGGCCAC
The DNA here is from genome assembly GCA_963969495.1 of Ceratothoa steindachneri. Lineage (NCBI taxonomy): Eukaryota > Metazoa > Arthropoda > Malacostraca > Isopoda > Cymothoidae > Ceratothoa > Ceratothoa steindachneri. Next base: position 217,828,016 of record OZ018319.1, read on the forward strand.
TGAGTGGGAGGTGGGCTACTGTAGGGAGTGATTAGCGTTTGCATCCCGCACTCATAACAGGGTCCCCATGCCCACCAATGAAAATCTAAATAAACCTAAATCTCATTTTCAGACTGATCTCTCTGGCACAGGGATGAGTCTCTGACTAACCTGGACTGTCTTAAGGATTTTGATTTGGATGATCCTTCAGCTCCTGCTATTATTAATAGTGGAGCTACAGCAGACAAGCCAGATGAGGTGGTTGCTCCTCGCTCATTTGGTCTTGCTGCTGAGAAACCTAAAAAGTTTACACTATACACTTCCATGCAGAATATCGCAGCAGAACCTACTGAATTAAGCACTGAAACTGAATGCACTACCGTGGTTCCTACAGATGAGAAGAATACAGACAACCATGCTGAAACTATAAATGAAAATGACAATGAAGGCTTTAGGGAGGTTCCCAAACAACAATCTAATGCTGAGGCAATGGCTCTGCCCACTACTACCCAAGACACTAGAGACTCAAAAGTTGTAACACTGGAACCTTACATACTACATTCCACTCATAGTCCAGGTAGATCCACAGCTGAGAATCCTTGGATTCCACTAGTGAGGTTTAGAAAGGGATGACAGAGACAGCATCAACTGCAAGTTACTTTTGATTTTAGTTGTGCAGTCACAGCTCCAACTCCCTACTTTGAGAAATACTTCCTCATCTAGTTTCCTGGATTAGAGTTAGCTACAGATGTAAATAACATTAAACTGGATCAAGACATCCAGTCTAAAGTTGGCCAGGCATTAAAAATTGTCAAGGCTACAAAAAGTTGTCTACTGGTGGAGGCCCAAACTAGTGTACAGGCCACCAAAATCAAATCAGATCACTAAAGTCTCTAGCGGGAAAGCAAATTACTGTTACTGCACACTGCCACTATAACACTGTTTAGGGTATAATTCGCACCCCTACGCTACAGCAGTCATCAGAGGAGGAAATATATGAACATCTGAAGGATCAAGGTGTCACAGAGATGATATCGACAATTAGTACCAACCGACACTTATATCCTCACTTTTAACCTCCACTCCTATCTGCCAGTGCTTTGTATCACTAGCTGGGTATTGGTTGAGGTGGACCAGTACCACTACCGCCCACAGCAGTGTTACAAATATCAGCGATTTGGCCATGTAGCAAAACATTGCCGTAGAGAGGTAGACACATGTGCCCGATGTAGTGGTGGAGATCATCCAAGGATGCATGCACAAGTAAGGTGTTTTGCTTCCATTGTAAGGGACCTTACTACAGTAATGATAGACAATATCCAAAATACAAATGTGAGAAAGATGTCTTGGACCTACAGATGAGAGAGCAAATTCCTCATTTTGTAGCTCTCCAAAGAATCTTAGACAAACACCCTATCTATGAACCTTTATACTCTGCTCCTGCCCAAGAGAGCAATGTCACAATTAATAGTACAGTTGCTTCAGCAAGGACTACACCTAATCTTCCTACAACCTCAACCACTGCACATACTCCTTCCACATCCGCACCACAGAGATGGCATCAGCACTCTGATGCTATCATTGATGTGGATGTGGAGCGTGAAACAGGACCTACTCCTTTTGTGCAAACTAGGGGATCTCCTCCAAAAGTACAGTCTGCAAATAAAATGGATGCATCTCCTATTTTGAAGAAAGCAGAACAAACAAAAGCTCTTAAAAGACCATCTGTGTAAGTCTGACGACCCTCACACTCAAATGCGATCACAGACTACCTCTATTCCACCTAAAGAACAACAGCAACCCAAGACAGTCACAGACCCAAGTTCGCCTGGAACATAAGTGTATGCAACCTCAAGACTGGAAACACGAAAAACCCAGCCTAGTGAGACTTCTGAGACTGCCCTACGACTGGAGACTCGTACTACTCACAGTACAAAAACCCCCTGTCTCCTTACTTTGCCTACAAAAATATCCACAACCAAAATATATCACGTTACACTTCGTCTACCAGAGAGTAATGTGCCAAAGATCCTTGTTATTGGCACTCAAGAGACTCGACTTCCGTCCCACTCCCAGAAAGGTAGGTTCTCCTACCTACCAAAATAATGCCTTCAGGCTTCTCTCCATCTACCATTCTGCAATGGAACCTGGGATCATTTTGTACCAGGTTTCAAGACTTAAGACTTAAAAATTTAACATTCATAGGTCTCCTTCGAGCCCTATAATTTGTTGCTTTTATCCAAATTACTATTATATTGTTTAGTTAGATATTTATACTTTTAATAGAAATTTATGATTTTAAATGACTTAAATTTTATTTTATGCCTCTTTAGTGAAAGCTTCTGCTCTCACTATAATAGAAAATGTCTGATATATAATGGGAAACAAAGTTGCATATGCCAGACCCACTAACATCAATGACCTGCAAGAGACTGAGAAAGTTGTGGGTCACTGGACAATTCTTACTTTGCAAAACTCCCTGAATCAATGCTAAATTGACCAGATAGGGATTAAATAAAAAGGCAACCTTTGTAAATATTAAATGTCAAATAATTACATTAAAAGACATGTTTTATTATCCTCAAAATGTTGATATATACATTTCCATTTTTGTCCCTATTCTTATATATTTTGTCTATAAAGCTTTTGAAACTTGTAGGTATATTTTTGATTTTCCTGTATCTTACTATGAAACATGCAAATATATTTGAATAACATGAATCAGTAAAAGTTGCGAATGGCCAAATTTGTGTGCCTGCCCAAGCTTTTGTTTGACTACTTCATTGTTGCTGCTAATAAAGTGTTCTTTTGTTACTCATCTGTGGATTTGAGCTAAATCGACTCATACTTAGTTATTTGCAGTTATATTAAAAATCACTCACACTTAGTAATTTGCAACTATATTAGAAATGACTCTTACTCGGTAATTTGCATTTATTTTAGAAAAAAAAGCACTTAGTTATTTGTAATTATATTATAATCAATTCACACTTAGTAATTTGCAGTTATATTAGAAATGACTCACACTTAGTAATTTGCAATTATATTAGAAACCATTCACAATTAGTAATTATATTAGAAACAACTCACACTTAGTAATTTGTAATTAGAAATGATACATTTAGTAATTTGCAATTATATTAGAAACAACTTACACTTAGTAATTTGTAATTATATTAGAAATGACACACTTAGTAATTTACAATTATATTAGAAATTTTAAAACATTTAATTGTTTTTTTTTTTTTTGTATTTCAGCTTTGTTGTTTGAACCCCTTCCAAAATACCTTACTATAACTAATTCTGTGTAGTCCTTTACTGCATATTAATACAAATTATGGCTGAAGGAAATGGATCTCCTTCAATCGACAATAATGAAGAAAATATTACAGAAGTTGTAAACTGTAATGGATCTCTTTTACCAACCACAGATGTTCAAAGAGGAAAACGAGATAGACTGGGGCAATGGGAGGAATCTGAAGTGGTGTCTTGCAATTTTAATAGCTTAAGAGATGAATATACCAAAAAGACTAAAAGATCTTCTGACTCTCTTTCTTCCCCTAACAGTACCTTAAAGGGTAAAAGACATCAGCGCAATTATCGTGCTAGAATCATGGATTCTAGTTCTGATGATGAAATGGTCAGTTCAAATAGAGCAGTTAGCTCAAGGGAGCGAGAGTCATCTACTTTGACTGGCACTGCAAATAATCAAAGTATAATAGAAACGTGTAACACTGTCTCGGGGGCAAATGTAGTAGCTGAAGAAGTTTCTACCAGTGAAATGAAAAATACCTTAAAAAATTCTAATAGTACTAATCCTGCTGCTAATAATGACAAAAACGATGCTACTGAACAGAGTAGTAGCAATCTATCCAGTCAATCTCATGACACTGAAGTCTCAAGTGCATCTCAAATGGAAACCGGTCAATCCTCTCCCCTAAGTAGTGGTAAGAATTTATCCATTTTTGCATACATTGCATAATCAAAATATTATGATTTGCTTTAGTTAATATTAAAGCTTACTGTAGTATATTTATTATCAGTTAGGTTATAATAACTATTTAGAACACTCATCGAGGATGATGTGGCGCGCATCAGATGTGGTAGTAATCAACACAATAAGTTATTAGTAGGGGTTAATAAATAGAATAATGTAATTTAGGCTATGATAGGAAACAGTAGGCTAGAGTTGTTGTGTCTATAGCTTTTTCTTAAGTAGGTCGTTATCTTGATAGAGTGGGTGATGTGCGTGGACTGACTGGTTATTTCTACAGGACCTTAAGAGGTCACCTAGTATTGAAGTATCAACAACAAGACTATAGTAAACCGCAATAATAGATCACATCATTACACTTACATTGAACAGCACCTTGGTAATTCAATGTTTTGAGTAAGTCTAAAATTTAACCTTATCATGCTGAGATAAGTTCTACTTAAGAGTGCAAGTTCTTTTTATAATAGTGCTGCAGATGCTATAAGGGGGTACTTTTTGTAGCCTGTATGACTTAATGCAGGCAACAGCTATTAGGTTTTGTGCCATTCTTGCACAGTTGCCATTAAGGTATCAATTTGATTATGGAGATTGGCCAGTCATGGAGAGTTGTGCACTCTCCTAGTTTCAAGCTCCCTAAGTCTCCTTAGACTATTCTGGTAATCTTCCTTCCACACAGTTTTCTTTCTTTGTCAGAGTTAGGTTTGTGAGTTTTTGCTATAAATAAATTTTGATAAGAATGAACATGTTAGTACCTGTTACTTATTGATGCACCATCAGGTAGCCTAAGTTATCCTAGTCATCATTTGTTGATCATTAGGGAGATGTATGTTGTTTGCTCAAACTATTTTTTATATAAATATATAATTCATAATAGGTAAATTTATGTAGAAAGTTTATCACTGTATCAGAGCCTAAATTTTATTAAGATGGGACTAGTTTCATTGTGTAGTTTTTGTATAAAATTCACCCCGTAAGGGGCGCAGGGATTTGCCTTCTTGGCCACCATGCTGACAGGACTCAGCGCCCCATCCAGCCAGAGCTTAGCCTCTTCTCCTTTCCGACAGCCTGCATTTCTACCCTACTTCCTCACTTTCCCTACAACCTCTCTGGTCGGCCTCTAATTTCACAGGGTAGACGCCGACCAGCTTCCATCCACCCCTCACCCCTGAGCTCTGGTTTGGGGAGGTGGGCATTTAACAACCCGCTTCATCCCCACTCACACCCTCACCTACCCATTTCTCTCTCTTTTCAATCTCTATCGATTTTACCCCGTAAGGGGTGCAGCGATGTGCCTTCCTGGCTGCCATGCTAATGGGACTCAGCGCCCCGTCTGGCCCCAGCTTAGTCTCTTCTCCTTTTAGACAGCCTGTATTTCTCCCCTGCTTCATCACTTCCCCTACAACCTGTCCCACAACTTTCTCTGGTTGGCCTGGCCTCTATTTTCACAGGGTATATGCCGACCTTCTTCTCAGCCAACTATCCCGGATCGGGGCTGAGGAGGGAGGGGACAATGTTCCCTAACCCTTGAGCTCCAGTTTGGGATGGTGGGTTTTTAACAACCTGCTTCATCGCCACCCATACCTTCCTCACATGCCTTTTCCTTCTCTCTTCACACTATCAATTTTATCCTATGCCTAAGGTGGAGCCGCCATGCCGGAGGGCTGCCAGGTCACCAGGCAGGAGGGGTGGCCTTGAATGCTGGCACCTGGCTCTGCCAGCCTTGTACGCACCCCATGTAGGGCGGGCTACTGCGAGGGGTGATGAGCGTCTGCATCCCGTAGAAAAATTAGGGTCACCATGCCCGATGATGTAAAACCCCCAAACAAAACTCTTCGTCTTTTCTCCTCACAATCAATGGAGCCTCCTCCCCCCCTCCTGTGCTCTCGCAGGGGACCCTCCAAATCTCTCTAACTGGAGAGGAGGCTTACTTTTCTACTTCGCCTATGGGTGTAGAGGACTCCTCCTAAACCCCTTGTCTGGAGGTGCCTTTGGCATCTCCCACTTTCCACCCCGTAAGGGGCGCGGCGATTTGCCATCCTGGCCGCCGTGCTGACGGGATCCAGCGCTCCGTCCGGCCCCAGCTTAGCCTCTCTTCCTTCCTTCAAAACACTTGTTTCCTCTCTTTTCACACAACCTCTCCCACAACTTTCTCTGGTCAGCCTCTAATTTCACAGGGTAGATGTTGACCTTCCTTTCAGCCAACCGTCCCGCATCGGGGCTGAGGGGGTGGGGGACAATGTTCCCTAACCCCTGAGCTCCGGTCTGGGGTGGCTGGTTTTTAACAACCTGCTTCATCCCCACCCATACCTTCCTCACATCCCTTTTCCTCTCCTCTTCACAATCTATATATTTTACACCGTGTTCAAGGTGAAGCCGCCATGCCGATGGACTGCCAGGCCACCAGGCGGGAGGGGTGGTCCCAAATGGCGGCGCCTGGCTCTGCTGGGCTTGTAAGCACCTCTCGCAGTGCGGGCTACTGCGAGAGGTGTGCGCTATTGCATCCTGTGTTAAAAAAAGGGTCACCATGCCCAATGATGAAGATCAAACAAAAAAACCCCAACCCCCAACTTCCCCAAGAACAACGGAGCCGCCCTCGGACAGCTCCAGCAAAAAAATGGAGGTCCCCCCCCCTGTGCTTGCACAGGGGACCCTCCATATTTCTCTAACTGGAGAGGAGGCTTACTCCTCTCCTTCGCCTACGGGTGCAGGGGACTCCCCCTCACTCCCTTCCTTGGAGGTGCTTTCGGGCACCTCCCTTTTCTCAGCGGCAGTCCCCTCTTTTCTTTCCAAGGGGACTGCCAAGAAAGCCAGCAGGCAGCCCTTAGCCAGCTGCTCCCCATTGAAGCGGCTCGGTAAGGCAAACCCCCTTAGGGGGGAGAGGGAAGCCAGGCCCCTTCGGTCGCTTCCCTCAAAAGACCTGCTGGCAAGAATTTTAAATCTTGCCGGGGTCAAGGCCTGTGCCTCCCCACACAAGACTGGCGACACTGCCAAGGGGACCTGCGATGTCCTGGGAGGGGATGGCCAACTGGAGGCCCCTCCTGTGATAGACATGGTCCTTGAGGAGACCCAGCCTCAGACGGTAGGGCCTTCCATGGGGGGGAATCCGGGCTCGGTGCCAAGCACCGAACCCGAATCCGCCCCTATGCAAGGTCCTCCTCAAATGGCTGAGGGCTCCGAGGCAGTAAAAGGAGGGGAGGGATCTCCTCCGACAGGTGCCCCTACGACAACCAGGACCTTCTCCATTTCGGATAGGGACCTGGCTGAGGCCGGTCCATCTGGCCTGGGGGCTTCTGCCGGCGGGGGTGAGAAGCGGGTTCATTCCCCGCCCTCTTCTCCAAAAAAGAAAAAGACTAAAAGGACTAAAAAGACGAAAAAGACTCGGGGCTCCTCTCCATCCGCGGGGGCTGCGGGGACGGATGGGTCTGCTGCCACTTTAGTAGGCGACCAAGCCAAGATCAGCACATCCGGCCCCTCTACCCCCTCGTGTGCTGAGCCCCTGACCAAGACTAACACCAAGAGTGCACAGGGCGGAGCCTCGATGACATCGGGGCCCCTCATTCAGAGGTTACCTGGCGTTTTCGAGCCTGCTGGCTTCAAACGCTTCCTCGTTATTCGCTCCACTGATGGCACCATGTTGTCCAAGGGCAACATGATCCATCAGAGGAGAGGATTAGCTAGTGCAATTGGTAGAGAGCCGAAGGTGACCCGTTTCTCGGACGGCAGCCTTCTGGCGAATCCCGCCGAGGCGGCCAAGATAAGTGCTCTTCGGACACTTCATGGCACCCCGGTGAGTGTGATGCCGCACTCTACCATGAACTTTGTGAAAGGAGTAGTTTATGCGAGGGAACTCGTTGACTACTTCATTGAGGACATCACCCTAGAGCTGGCCGACCATGGGACGGTCAAGGTCGAACCTGTGATGAGAAAACAGGGAGGGGCTTCGAGACCCACCCCTACACTTTTCGTCACGTTCGACTGTGACGAGCTCCCTGAGTCGGTGCGTGCCGGTTGGTATCGCTACCGCATGAAGGCATTCGTGCCACTGCCGCGGCGGTGCTATTACTGTCACCGCTTCGGCCATACGAATCACTCATGTAGACGTGCAAAGTCGGGGTCACCTGAAGTCTGTGTAAATTGCTCCAAGGTCGCACACGATAAGTCCAAATCGTGTGTGGCCAAGTGTGTCAATTGCGGAGAACTGCACCCTGCTTCTTCGAAGCAATGTGGTGCATATCTCCTTGAGAAAGAAATCCTGGCCGTTCAGGCCCAGGATAGACTCTCATTCCGCGAGGCTAAGGACTTGGTCCTGGCGCGCCCAGCTCTGCCTAGGACCTCATATGCCTCAGTAGTCAGAAAGGCACCCTCTGCTCCTGGCCCATCCAGGCCAACGAGCACGGTTGTTTCCGCGCCCATTCAGAGCCCTTCTGCAGGCTCTACCCAACCAGGGCGCTCCCCTGGTAAAGCTGGTGGCAAAAAGGGTTCATACCCAGCCCCGGCTAAAACCAGGGCTCCCCCCTCTTCCCCCAGCGTGACCGTTTCCCGCAAGGCGAAACGGCCACGCGCATCCACCGAGTCGTTAGACTCACAGGAGGCAACACCCCTGAAGATGGTCGTTAGGCCATCTTCGGGGGTTCCTAAAGCTGTCCCCCGAAAGGAGGACAGCAACAAAGAAGCTTCGGCTCCTTCGCCCACGCCCCGAGGTGGAGCGAGTGGCTCGGAGACGGTGGTTCCTCGAAAAGAGGGCCCCCCGCCTCCGAAGCCGCAGCGCCCGCCTAAGGTTTCGAGGCGGAGGGAGGAAAAGACTCGCATGGCGAGCCCAACCTCCCCCAATAAGTCCTCGAAGGCGACAGCGCCTCCAGCGCTTTGTCCGGCCAACAGCGCCCGGGGTTCTGCCCCCGGGAAGCGTACGGCCATTCCCGTGAGGGTCTTCAGTTCGAGGAGGGCCCCCGCGTCTCCTCCGAGCTAGGCCTGGAGTGCATATTCCTTCAATGGAATTGCCGTGCACTCCGGGCCAACTGGGAGGAGCTGCGGAGGCTCGTCTCGTCCCGCTCCCCGTTAGCTATCGTTTTGCAGGAGACCATGCTAGGCGCGTGCCCCCTGCCCGCCCTCCCGTGGTACAAAGGTCTTGCGACCCCACCACCGCAGGATGGCCGAGCTTGAGGATGCGCGGTTTACACCCGGCATGATGTCTCCGTTCTTCCTTTCTCTTTAGATACCTCCTTTCAGGCAGTGGCTGTGCAGCTGCACCTGGATAGGAGGTATACTATCATTTCTGCGTACATTCTACCGTCAGCTGACTTCGACGCGGGGGACTTCCGCTGCGTCGTGGCACGGTTGCCGAGGCCCTATCTCTTGCTTGGAGATCTGAACGGCAGGCATCCTCTCTGGGGAGATTACTCCATAAATCCCAGGGGACAAGTCCTTGCCGATCTGATCGAAGAGCTTGAGATGGGTGTCCTAAACGTGGATGAGTTTACGCATCACTGTCCGAGAACCGCTTCATTTTCTTGCCTTGACCTATCTTTGTGCTCTTCGGATGCACAGCCTGATTTTGATTGGGGGGTGGTCGATGACCTCCATGGTAGTGATCACTTTCCCATTCAAATATCATTTTCAGGGCAACTGCCGCCTGAGAGACCACCTCGGTGGTGCTTGGCGCGGGCGCGGTGGCCTGCATTTCAGGAAATGACTGAACTCTCTATCTCAGTCGAGGAGTTTAGGTCGGTAGATGAGGCCGTTGAGTTCTTCTCCGGCAACCTCATCGCCGTGGGCCTGACTACTATTCCTAGGACGTCTGGCCGTTTTGCACGCCGACCACTCCCATGGTGGTCGGCCGAGTGTGAGACGGCCCTCAAACAGAAGCGTTATGCCTACATGCGCTATAAGCGCCGTCCGAACGATTTCACTGTCGCTGAACTTCGTCGGGCTAGGGCTAGGTTCCGGTATATTTCGAAGAACGCCCGCCGCTCTTCTTGGCGGGCATACGTGTCTTCACTTAACGGGAAGACCCCTTTAGCTGAGGTGTGGAAGCTAGTCAAAAGGATTCGGGGCAAGTTCTCGCAGGACCCCCCTCCCGTTCTCCAGGAGAATGGGACCGCAATCTCGGACCCCGCGTCCTAGCGGAATCCTTCGCGACCGCTTTTTCTGCATTCTCTAGCCGTGATGCTGCTCCGCCAGCATTCAATGCACGTCGTGATGTCGCGGAAGGCCGCCGGCTGGACTTTACCTACAGTGGCGGAGAACCCTTCAACGACAAGTTTACTGTAAGCGAGTTGCGTTCCGCTCTCGCTTCGTGCGCGGACACCGCCCATGGTCCGGACGATGTCCCGTACGCCATGCTTCGACATCTAGGTGAGCGAGGCATGGCCTTTCTGTTAGATTTGTTCAACAGGATCTGGGTGGAAGGTCTTCTCCCAGACTCCTGGCGAATCGCTACTGTGCTTGCCTTTCGCAAACCGGGGTGAGATCACTCTACTCCGACCGGTTTCCGCCCAATCTCTCTAACCTCTTGCGTGTGCAAGTTGATGGAGAAATTGGTAAATGTTAGATTAGCCTTTTTCCTGGACAGCGGAGGCCATCTGTCTTCCGCACAGTGCGGCTTCTGCAAGTTCCACTCCACGTCGGATGCTCTGCTCCGACTGGAAAATGCCGTCTGCGAGGCTTTCCTTCGTAGACAGCACTACGCCACGGTGTTTTTCGATCTGGAGAAGGCCTATGATACCGCATGGCGATACGGTAGCATGGAGACTCTCCACACGATTGGGGCGAGGGGACGCCTCCCAATTTTTATATCTGAATTTTTGCGAGATCGTCGATTCCGCGTACGGGTGGGGGGAGCCCTCTCCGGCCCAAAGGAGCAGGAAGAGGGTGTCCCGCAGGAAAGTGTCCTCAGTGTCACACGTTTTGCCCTGATCATCAACGGCATCACCTCTGTGCTGCCGGAAGATGTTCTCGCTACGCTCTACGTAGACGACCTTTCGATCTCTTTTGGCGCGGCCCAGATGCCAACTCTGGAGCGTCGACTCCAACAGTCATTGAACCGCGTCTCTCGCTATGCCGAAGCGCACAGGTTTCGGTTTTCTTTGGCCAAGACTAAGGTGGTGCACTTCTGCCGCCATCCACGGCTTCACCCCGACCCAGATTTGTTTCTTAATTGGGTGCGCCTGGATGTGGTTGAGTCGCACCGTTTCCTTGGTCTTGTATTCGACCGACGCCTCACCTGGGAGGCTCATATTCGCAGCCTTAGGGTCTCTTGTACCCGCGCCATGGACATTCTCCGTTCCGTGACGTTCAGCGCTTGGGGCGCTGATAGGGCTACTGCCTTACTTTTTTTTCGATCCTTTGTTCGTTCGAAGCTCGACTACGGATGCGAGTTTTATGCATCCGCAGCCGAACGTTTATTGCGGAAGGTGGATTCGATCCACCACACCGGCCTTCGCCTTGCGACCGGTGCCTTCCGCACTTTCCCCATTGAGAGCCTGTTGGTCGATGCTGGGGAGAGGCCACTCGCTCTGCGCCGCGTGCAGTGTATCACTCGACTGTACGCGCGAGCCCGGTGCCTCCCTCAGTCGCCAACAGCTCTCACTGCATCCGCAGCTGATCTCGATGGTGCCTATGCCGTCGAGAGACGCCAGTCATACCCTAAGCCTTTTGGGTTTAGGGCCAGGAAACTCCTTCGAGAGGTAGATATCGCTCTCGGGCCGGTGGTGCCCCTGGTTTTGCCACCCTGGAGGGTACCACATTTGGCTATTTGTCGCCACGCCTCTGCTCCCAAAGCTTGTACTGCGCCGGGAGTATTGCGTTCGACCTTTTTGGAGCACACATCGTGTCACGCTGGAACCGTGTCAGTGTATACGGATGGCTCCAAGTCCCAAGAGGGGGTCGGCTTCCACGCCGTATCCCCTCTGTTTGAAGTCAGCGGGGCTCTACCAGGCGCTGCGTCTGTCTTCACGGCCGAGCTGGTGGCAATACACCACTCGGTACGGGAGATTACGCGACGTGCCCGGTTCCGAGACCGGATTGTGATCTATAGCGACTCACAAAGCGCCCTGAGTGCTCTCGGGGCATTGGAATCTCCGCATCCCCTGGTTCGCGATATCCGTGACGCCACGGTTTTGGCGAGCCGGGCAGATGTCGAGATTATCTTCTGCTGGGTTCCTGGACATGTAGGAATTGCGGGGAATGAGCGCGCCGATGAGGGCGCCAAAGAGTCCTCGAGGACTCTGCGACCGGACCAGCGTTTCGCTCTTCCTCACACCGACTACATGGCAGGAATACGGGCAGCTCTTCGGACTGCTTGGCAAAGAAGATGGGAGACGGTCGAAGGGAACTTAAAGTTGCGTGCAATTGCGCCGCGACTGTTCCCATGGACCTATCCCCCAATGCCGCGGCGGCTTCAGGTTGCTCTCTGTCGTCTTCGAATCGGACACACTCGTGTGACGCATCGCTACTTGATGGAGCGCTCGCATGCGCCCTATTGCAACGACTGCGTCGTCCCCCAGACTGTTCCGCATATTCTTGTCGAATGTCCCAGTCTGGGTGATCTTCGCGCACGATACCTGTCTCGGTACCGGGATGGGTGGGGTCGCTACCGCCTGTCCCTTGTACTCGGGACGAGTGCGTGCACCATGACTGGTGGACTTATTGACTTTTTGGGGGAGGCCGGCCTTCTCCCTTTCATTTAACCCGGTTTTATTGTTGTTGTTTTTGTTATCGTTTTTGTTATTGCTTTGTTATTGTTATTTCTTTTTATTGTTGTTTCCTGTTGAATTTTTTTGAAGTAGCCTAGAACTAGGCTGTTTGTTTACAGCAACTTATGCCTAAGTCGGCAGTTGCCAGATAGCCCCTTAATCAAAAAAAAAAAAAAAATCCCACTTTCCAGCGATAGACCCCCTTCACTTTTCAATGGGACTGCCAAGAAAGCCAGCAGGCAGCCCATAGCTGATTGCTTACCTTTGAAGCGGCTTGGTAGGGCAAACCCTAGGGGGGAGAGGAAAGCCAGGCTCCATCGGTTGCTTCCCTCAAAAGACCTGCTGGCAAGAATATTAAACCTAGCGGGGGTCAAGGCCTGTGCCTTCCCAGACTCGACTTGTGACAACACTGTCAATGGGACCTGTGATGTCATGGGGGGGGAAATGGCCAACTGGAGCCCCTTCCCCCCTGAGATGGACATGGTCTTTGAGGCAACCCAGCTTAGGAGCGAATCTGGGCTCTGTGCCAAGCACTAAACTCGAGTCCGCCCCTATGCAAGGTCCTCCTCAAACGGCTAGGGAGGTACATGGAGGGGAGGGATCTCCTCCGACCAGTGCCCCTGCGACTCCCAGGACCTTCTCCATCTTGGAAAAGGACCTTGCTGAGGCCGGTCCATCTGGCCTGGGGGCTCCTGCCAGCTGAGGGGAGAAGAGGCTTCATTCCCTGCCATCCTCTCCTAAAAAAAAAAAAAGACTAAAAAGACTTGGGGCTCCTCTCCATGGGGGCATCGGGGATGGATGGGTCTGCTGCCACTTCAGTAAGCGACCAAGCCAAGATCGGCACATCCGGCCCCTCTGTTCCCCCAGGTGCAGAGCCCCTGACTAAGACTAAAAGTGCTAGTGTGCAGAGCGGAGCCTCTATTACATCAGGGCCCCTCATTCAGAGATTACCTGGCGTTTTGGAGCCTGCTGGCTTCAAACGCTTCCTCATTATTCGCCCCACTGATGGCACCATGTTGGCTAAGGGGAACATGATCCATCAGAGGGTGCTTTAGCTGGTGCGATTGGTAGAGAGCCAAAGGTGACCCGTTTCTCGGACAGGAGCCATTTGGCGAATGTGTTGAATCTCTCCGAGGCGGTCAGGATTAGTGCCCTTAGGACTCTTGATGGCATGCCTGGGAGTGTGATGCAGCACTCTACCATGAAATTCGTGAAAGGAGTAGCTTATCTGAGGGAACTCGTGGACTACTCCATAGAGGACATCACCTTAGACTGGCTGACCATGGGGTGGTCATGGTCGAACCTGTGATGAGAAAACAGGGATGGGCCTGAGACCCACCCCTACACTTTTCGTCATGTTCGACTGTTACAAGCTCTCTGAGTTGTACATGCCGGTTGGTATCGCTACCTCGTGAAGGCATTCGTGCCACTACCGCGGAGGTGCTATTACTGCCACCGCTTCGGCCATACTAATCGCTCCTGTCGACGTGCAATGTCGGGGTTACCCGAAACCTGTGTAAGTTGCTCCAAGGCCACACGATAAGTCCAAATTGTGTGTGGCCAAGTGTGTCAATTGCGGAGAGCCGGATCCCGCTTCTTCGAAGCAATGTCGTGCATATTTCATTGAGAAAGAAATCCTGGCCGTTCAGGCCCAGGATCGACTCTTATTCTGCGAGACTAAGGACTTGGTCCTGGCGCGCCCAGCTCTGTCTGGGACGTCTTACGCCTCAGTGGTTAGAAAGACACCCTCTGCTCCTGGCCCATCCAGGCCAATGAACACGGTTTTTTCCGCGCCCATTCGGAGCCCTTCTGCGGGTTCTACTTAACCCGGTCGCTACCCTGGTAAAGCTGGCGGCACAAAGGGTTTACACCCCCAGCCCCGGCTACAACCAGGACCCCCCCCTCCCTTCCCCCAGCGTGACCGTTTCCCGTATGGCGAAGCGGCCACGCGCCTCCACCGAATCGTTAGACTCACAGGAGGCAACACCCCTGAAGTTGGTCGCCAGGCCATCTTCTGGGGTTCCTAAAGCTGTCCCCTGAAAGGAGGACAGCAACAAAGGAGCTTCGGTTCCTTCGTCAACGCCTAGTGATTTGCTGAGTGGCTCGGAGACTGTGGGTCCTTAAAAAGAGAGCCCCCCTCGCCTCCGAAGCCATAACGCCCGCCTAAGGTTTCGAGGTGGAGTGAGGAAAAAACTCGCATGCGTGCCCAACCTCCCCCAATAAGTCATCGAAGGCGACAGCGCATTGTCCGGCAAACAGCGCCCGTGGTTCTGCCTCCGGGAAACGTACGACCATTCCTGTGAGGGTCTTCTCTTCGAAGAGGGATTCCGTGTCTCCTCCGAGCTAGACCTGGAGGAGAATTGCCGCCGACTCCGGGCCATCTGGGGGGGAGCTGTGGAGGCTCATCTCCTCCCGTTACCCGTTAGCTATCTTTTTGAAGGGGACCATGCTGGGCGCATGCCTCCTGCCCACCCTCTCGTGGTATAAGGGTTTTGCGACCCCACCCGGGCGGGTGGATGTGTGATTTACACCCGGTATGATGTCTCCGTTCTTCTCTTCGCTTTAAATGCCTCCTTTTAGGCAGTAGCTGTTCAGCTCGGTGGTGCTTGGCGCGGTGACCTGCATTTCAGGAAATGAATGAATTCTCTATCTCAGGCGAGGAGTTCAGGTCGGTAGATGAGGCCGTTGAGTTCTTCTCCGGCAACTTCATCGCCGTGGGCCTAGCTACTATTTCTAGAAGGTCTTGCCGTTTTGCATGCCGATCACTCCCATGGTGGTCAGCCGAGTGTGAGACGGCCCTCAAGCAGAAGCGCTATGCCTACATGCTCTATAAGCTCGGCCTGAACGGTTTCACTGTCGGTGAATTTCTTCAGCTAAGGGCTAGGTTCCGGTATATTTTGAAGCATGCCCACCACTCTTCTTGACAGGCATACGTGTCTTCACTTATCAGGAAGACCCCTCTAGCAGAGGTGGGGAGGCGAGTCAAAAGGATTCGGGGCAAGTTCTTGCAGGACCCCCCGCACATTCTACAGGGGAATGGGACTGTAATCTCGGACCCCGCGCCCGTGGCGGAATCCTTTGCGACCGCTTTCTCCAGCCTGGATGCTGCTCCACCAGCATTCCATGCACGTCGTGATGTAGCGGAAGGCCGCTGGCTGGACTTTACCTCTAGAGGCAGAGAGCCCTTCAATGGCAGGTTTACTTTGAGTGAATTGCGTTCCGACGATGTCTCGTACGCTATGCTTCGACACCTAGGTGAGCAAGGCACGGCTTTTCTGTTAGATTTTTCAACAGGATCTGGGTGGAGGGTCTCCTCCCAGATTCCTGGCGAATTGCTACTGTGCTCGCCTTTTGCAAACTGGGGTGAGATCACTCTACCCCGGCCGGTTTCCACCCAATCTCTCTAACCTTTTACGTGTACAAGTTGATGGAGAAATTGGTAAATATTAGAAAAGTCTTTCTGGACAGTGGAGACTATCTGTCTTCTGCACACTGCGGCTTCCGCAAGTTCCACTCCACAGCAGATGCTCTGCTCTGCCCGGAAAATCCCGTCTGTGAGTCCTTCCTTCGTAAACAGCACTATGCCACAGTGTTTTTCGATCTGGAGAAGGCTTATTATACAGTATGGTGATATGGTATCATGGAGACTCTCCACACAATGGGGACGAGGGTTGCCGCTCAATGCCGCCTTCGAGGCCTTCCTTCATAGACAGCACTATGCCACCGTGTTTTTCGATCTGGAGAAGGCCTATGATACTGCATGGCGATACGGTATCATGGAGACTCTCCACACAATGGGCGCGAGGGGACGCCTCCCAATGGCAGGAATATGGGCAGCTCTTCGGGCTGCTTGACAAAGAAGATGGGAGGCGGTTGAAGGGAACTTAAAGTTGCGTGCCATTGTGCCGTGACTTTTCCCATGGGCCTACCCAACAATGCCACGAAGGCTTCAGGTTGCTTTCTGTCTTCTCCAAATTGGAGACACTCTTGGAACGCACCGCCATTTGATGGAGCACTCGCCTGCGCCCTACTGTGAAAACTGCGTTGTCCCCCAGACTGTTTGGCACATTCTTGTTGAATGTCCCAGTCTGGGCGATCTTTGCGCACATGCCTACTGCTTATCCCTTGTACTCGGACAGATTCTTGCACATTAACTTATGCACCTGTGTTTTTTGGAGGAGGCCGGCCTTCTCCCATTTATTTAACTAGGTATGGATTTTGTTGTTGTTTTCTCTGTAGGTCACACGTCCCTGTACTGGGGGTAGGCGGACCTCCCCCTGATACTCGAGCCTGCTTCCAGGGCTTGTTGCCTATTTTATTATTGGTGTTTTTTGTTGTTATTCTAAAGTAGCTTAGTACTAGGCTGTTGTGGTGAGTACAGCGATTTATGCCCAAGTAGGCAGTCACCAGATTGCTTCCTAAAAGAAGAAAAAATAAAAATAATTGAACTCAGCTCACATCGGCATGTTGGACACAGCACTCCTTCTAGGTCTTGTCCAGTCACTTTCTTCAGTTTATCTGTTGTATCAGTGGTAATCTTGTGCAGACCTTTCACAATTTTCTTTGTATGTGGAAGATTGAAGGGATTGCAGCAATATCACTTTGTCGCACATTCTGAACTAGAAGTTGCATTCTGCTGCTCCATTTTTCAAGTCACTAGCATGCATTATTTCTGAAATGAAGCAAAATAGAATCTAAATTGTGTAGTTATGGACTAGTAACATATAAGGCGCATGTTCATTACTTCACATATGTTATAGTACTCAAAATCCCCCAATTTTAACATCCCTACTCCAAATCAATACAATTGCAAGGCCCGAAAGGCCAAAACTAGGGAAAATTCAGGTTAGCATTTAACCAAGAAGCAACTCAGTCTCAAAAAGGATATTTTGGTCTACAAAGCTATTTGAAATGCTCTTTCCGATGAGATAAAAAAAAAAGAGGATCAAAAACTGGCGTGATGGTCAGATAACTGATTGAACATGGGTAATTTTTTTGCATTTTCTGTTTGTGACCAACTTTGATAGGGTCTAATGTAGAGATTATTAGACCAGGAAACTTCCAATTTGGCACACGGACTAAAAAGTTAGATGCCACTCCAGTAAAAAAAATTTGGTATCATAT
This sequence comes from Ceratothoa steindachneri, assembly GCA_963969495.1. NCBI lineage: Eukaryota > Metazoa > Arthropoda > Malacostraca > Isopoda > Cymothoidae > Ceratothoa > Ceratothoa steindachneri. The sequence goes on from OZ018319.1 coordinate 217,845,803, forward strand.
AACCCAAGTGTTCAGGATATATAGGCTCAAGAGTGTAGCACTGGTTGGTGTTATCGGTAATTTTTTTGCATTTAAATCTCAGTTTGTGAGAAAACTAAGCCACCTGGGTCAAAACTGATTTGATTTCTTAAACCCTTGCAAAATAAAGTAGGCCAGATTAGTCATTTTCAGCTCCTCAAAGCATATAGCAACTGAGTAAAGGTCCCCTACAAACACCTCCGTGAAACTGCCAGTCGCAGTTCCGGTGTTTGGGGTAAAAAACAGGGGTACTGTATCTTGGAAACTATAGCAGCTACAGAGCTGAAATTTTGCACAGGTCTGTTTTGGCCAAGTACTAACTTGTGTACCAAATTTAATCAAAATCTGACATGGTGAGGTGGGGAGCATTCAACCACTTGACATGGAATGACCCACCATTGCAACTGTTTTGGGTCCACTAATGGGTCATGCAAACCTGCAAAGTTGAGTTGACTCAAAATCTGTGTAAACTGTACAAGGCCTTAAACAATAAAGCTGTATTGTATAAGGCCAAGCGTGTGAATTGTAGCGAGCTTCACCCTGCTTCCTCAAAGCACTGTTACTCATTTGTCTGTGATGTAGGTCCTGGATGGACAGGCTGTGGATCTAATCTCTTTTAGAGAGTTCATGGAGTTGGTCCTCTCACAACCTGCACTACTGGGACTTCTTCTGCCTCAGGTTATATTACAAAAAAGCACCCTCTGAAAGGGGTGAAGACAAATTCCTGCAAGGTGGGGGTGAGACTATCTCTGTGGGCTTCTAAAGCCCCCCCCCCCTTCATATTCCAGTGTAAAGCTGCATGCTTCAGTAGTAAACCAAAGGTTTCCCACTTTGTGGATGGACCCTCCTAGATAATGTGATAAAAAGTGCCAAATTGAGAATTATCTGGACACTCGATGGAACACCTATGCAGGTAACACTGCACACTACCATGAACTTTGTAAATGGGGTAGTGTATGCCAGTGAATTGGTAAAGAGCATTAAGAGGATTTCACTAAAGAGCTTGTTGAGCAGGTGGCAATCAAGGTTGCATGAGTATTGAGAAAGCAAGGAGGGGTCTCTAGAACTATCCCAACCAACACTCACTTTCGACCTAGATAGGTCCCCTGAATTGGTGTGCACCAGCTGCTACTGCTACCACATTAAGGCCTTCTTGCCATCCCTGCAGATGTGTTATCATTGCTTCCTCTTCAGCCATACAAATAAATTTTGTAGATCTGCTAATTCCAGTTAACTTAAATCTGTGCAAACTGCTCTTAGGCTTTACCCAATGAAGTTGTTTTATGTAAGGCCAATTGTTTGAATTGTAGTGAAACACTCCATGTTATATCTAAGTATTGCAATTCATATTTATTTTAAAAGGAAGGTCAAGCTTTGGACTTAATTTTATTCAGAGGCTAAGAACTTGGTCTGCATGACCAGGAACTTCCTACATCTCAAGTTTAGAAAAAGCAACCTCATTTTCCTTTTTCTTTCTCCGTTTTTTTATTTGTCTTTCCTTTTTCTACCACGCCCTCAATAAAATGTTGCATCCAACATTTATTGGATCCTTATTACCAATTTCTGTATCCTAGTAGTACCTTTAAGGGATGAGAGACATGTTTTGTCTGCGGGAAAAGCTGGCTTCCCCTATCCTTCATTTTAGGCAGTTCTGTGAGACTGTGATGGTATAAAAATTGCTAAAATTTATGTAAATATGCTCAAGTAGCATAGAATTTCTAGCATCCAACTGAGATTTTATTTTTATGCTTTTATAACAAACCTTTCATTGATTAAATGTTGATTTGTAACTCCTACAGGTTCTGCTGCGCCTACTTCAGAAATGACCCCAATAGGACGCCGAAGAATGCCCAGGTTCTTTTCCAATTTTCCTCTGGATAGTGACTCTGATGATTCAATTGATGAGGATGATGATGATAATGATGAAGGTGAAAGTAGGAACAACAAGGAGAGTGAAGATAGAGCTACCATGAAGTTGAAGCTGGAAGAAAATGTGACTAAGGAACTAAATATTATAATGGGTAAATGCAAGCCTAAACATAAGTGGAATTGCCTCCAGGCAGTACTGAATAGGTAGGTAAATGAAAGCTTATTATTTTGCAACTGCTTTAAAGTTTCCCCAAGGGGTTTGTGTGTACTTTTAAGCATTTATGCTCTTTGTATGCATTTGTTCTTTGAAGCTTTGATGCAGACTCCTAGCCTCAACTTTTTTATGATTGAAGTATCAGGAGGTTTGCAACTGTACTCCTCTATTCTCTACCCCAATTTTTTTGGTTTATTTGATTATGTCAAAGTATGGCCCAATATACGGGAATATACGCAAACAGGCTCTAAGTAGGCTAAGCAAGGCAACAACTGTTATTGTTCTGAGAGTGCGATTTGAATAGATAGCTGCAGCTACATGACCAAAGAATATTCCAAAGACAACGACAAAAATAGATTTGAATACACACTAAATAAAATGTACACAATAAATATGGATATATAGGTACATGAATAAGGCGGAATTATGTTCCGAATACTAATTGGATAACCAGGGTTATTGGGTTATTAAATGGTTATAATGGGAGATTTAGGGTAGTGAGCGATTTAGTTCCTTTGAACGTTGAGAGCAAAGCGGGGTGAACTTGGAGTTGGGGGGGGGGGAGAAGTCTTGGTGATCTTGGCTACTCATGGGTGTAGCTGGGAACCTGACGAGGGTGGTGCTACTTTCTCCAAACTCTGATTTAGTGAGATGCGGGCCTCTTGTCCTCAAGTGGTCACTGGATGAACTTCGGTGGGGGGAGGTGACTTCTCCAAACTCGGATTGAATGAGCTATCGGGCCTCTTGTCCTCAAGAGGTCACCAGAAGAACTTCGGAGGATGGCACCTCTAATCCTTGATCTGAAGGGGGTTGAGAAAGCCTGATGTTGCCTCAAGACTCTTCTCCCTGACGCGAAGATACAAGTGTGATGTCCAGCTCTTCTGTGGCCTGCAACCATCACTAAACACCTTGGAAGAGAGTCGTTGAATCGAACCTCTGTTTGAGGAAGCGTAGTCTAACTGAATCTGTGGGTAATCCTTGGGAGGGTGGATATATACCTGAATTTCTCCAAAACAGGGAGAGAGAGAGAGGGGCCTTCTCAAACCCTCATTATTGGCCGGGAGAACCGAGCGTGTCCTTACAGGAAAGTGTAAGAGGCTGGGATCAGCAGGTCTGACAGATCAACCAGTGGCTGGAGTCATAAAAGTTGTTCGAGGCAAACCTACAAAATAGATGAGTAATCTCCCGACCCAGGGGAGAGGGAAGATTAAGATGGTGGGGAGATAGCCTTCAATTTCAGCATCATGCCTTGGTGTGAATTTTCAGTCACTTGGTGGCAAGTCCAAAAAGGGTGAAGTCGGAGGGGGTGGGAGTAACGGCTCGCTTTCTCTCCCGAAGTAATATCTTAGGAGGTGGGGAAATACTACTATTTTAGTGGATCCCTCTACAGATTACACCAGTTGTCAATATTTTCATTTTATTTTAGGATTTTCATGGACATTTTACTGATTATTATTCCTTTTATATTTTATTCTTCACTCGTTTACTTTTTTCTTGTCATTCTTGATTCAGTGGCTATAATAATCTTTAGTAAGTTCACTTAAGTCATTAAGAAGAAGGCAATGCTTGATTGCATGGAAACCTCTCAATAAACTATCATGGATCTTAACCCAAATAAGGAAACAGCTGAAAAGTAGTATGGATTCAGAAGAATTGGGGCCACACTTGAGCACTTGCATGGGTTGTGAAAGATTAACACTTGCATGGGTTGTGAAAGATTAATAATGTCATTTAGATTTTATGATGGCAGATAAAATATAGATAGGGTGAAAGCACCCCATTAAAAATTTGATGTACCTGTGTGGTGGGGACTTGTGTACAGATGCAGTGGGTGATTTGTCACCCAACTTAATAATATAAAAGAAAATATTACAAATTATTATTTATACATATATATTGACTAAAGTTACAGGTTAAAGACTCAAAGGATTGTACTATTCATTTTATTCAATAAAATTACCATCAGACTCAACCATAGCATCCAGGCATTGCATAGTCTGCTGTAAGCCTTCTTGATGGCCCTCTGTTTAAGTTTGAGTGAAAAGTGTAGTGATCATAGATCTAAGTGCTACCTTAGTGGTCCACAAGGACTTATTGATCTCTCTCTCCCAACCATGGCCCACACATAATACTCCCAGGGGGCTACCCTGTTACACTTGGAACATGGGAGAGCTTCGTATCTTTTTGGCCTAATTGCAAATTAGGGAAGTCCCATCACTGGGTTGATGGGAACTTTCTGATGGGGCCTGGGAAAGTTGTTGGTGCACCCCCCCTTCACCTATGCTGCCGGGACTCAGTGCCCTGTCCGTCCCCAACGTAGCCTCTTCTCCTTTCTGACACCCTGTCTTCTTACCCTGCTTCCTTACTCTCCCTACAACCTCTCCCACAACTTTCTCTGGTCGGCCTCTAATTTTACAGGGTAGACAGCAACCAGCTTCCTCTCACCCGACCATTTTTGATCGGGGTTGAAAGGGGAGGGAACAATGCCCCTCACCCCTGATCTTGGGTTTGGGGTGTTTTTTTTTTAACAACCTGCCTCAACCCCACCCACACCTTTCTCACATGCCCTTTTCTCTCTCCTTTCATAGTCTATCAATTTTACACTGAGCTTAAGGCGGAGCCGCAATGCAGATGGGCTGCCAGGCCACTAGGTGGGAGTAGTGGCCTCAAATGGTGGCAGCTGGTTTTGCCGACCCTGTATTCACTAGCGGCAGTCCCCTCCTTCACTTTCCCAGGGGAATGCCAAGAAAGCACACCAGTGGCTCGATAGGGCCAACCCCCTTAGGGGGGCAAGTGATGACAGTGCCCATTAGCCAGTGCGACCTTCTCTTCCCTGACAGATGCCAGTTTGCCAGCCCAAGACGAGATGGGTCTGCTGCCATTTTGGTAAGCAACCAAGCCAAGATCGGCATGTCGGCCCCTGGTGCTTTCCAGGGTGGGGAGTCCCAGACTAAGACCAAAAGTGTGCAGAGCGGAGCTTAGTTTACATCGGGGGGGGGGGGGTCTCATTCAGAGGTTACCTAGTGTTTTTGTGGCCAAGGGTAACATGATCCATCAGAGGAGAGCCTTAGCTAGCCTGATTGGTAGAGAGCCGAAGGCGACACATTTCTCGTACAGGGCCTTCTATCGAATCCCTCCAGGGCTGCCATGATTAGTGCGCTTTGGACACTTAATGGCACGCGGGTGAGTGTGACTGCACTCTACCATGAACTTTGTGAAATGAGTAAGTAGTTTATGCAAGGGAACTCATGGACTGAACATGGAGTGATCAAAGTTCAACGTGTGATGAGAAAACAGAGAAGGGCCTCGAGACTCACCCCTACACTATTTGTCATGTTTGACTGTGACAAGCTCCAAGCGTCGGTGCATGCCAGTTGGTATCGCCACTGCATGAAGGCATTCGTGCCACTGCCGCAGACGTGCTACTACTGCCACCGCTTCAGCCATACAAATCTCTCGTGTAGATGTGCAAAGTAATGGTTACCCAAAGTCTTTGTGTAAGTTGCTCCAAGGCTGCACACGCAAATTCCAAATCTTGTGTGACCAAGTGTGTCAACTGAGTAGAGCCGCACCCAGCTTTTTTGAAGGAATGTGGTGCGTATCTCCTGGAGAATGAAATCCTGTCCGTTTAGTCTATGGATTGTCTCTCTTTTTGCGAGGCTAAGGACTTGGTCTTGACGCACCCGGCGCTGCCTGAGACGTCTTATGCCTCAATTATAAAAAGGCACCCTCTGCTCCTGGCTTCTCCAGGCCTACGAGCACGGTCGTTTCCGCACCCATTTGGAACCCTTTTGTGGGTTCTACTCGCCTCAGGCGCTTCATGGTAGAGCTGGCATCGAAAGGGCTTGCACCCGGCCTCAGCTAAAACCAGGGCTTAGCATGACCGTTTCCTAAAAAGCGAAATGGCTGTGTGCTTCTACCGAGTCATCAGACTCAGAGGAGGCAACACCCCTGAAGGAGGTTGTGAAGCCATCTTCCAGTGTTGCTAAAGCTGCCTCCCAAGAGGAGGACAGCACAAAAGATGGTTCGGCTCCTAAGCCCCCCACCCAGTGCTGGACTGGGTGGCTTGGAGATGTTAGATCTTCCAAAGGAAGGATCCCCACCTCCAAAGCCACCTGCCCGCCTAAGGTTTTGAGGCGGAAGGAAAGAAAGAATTAGAATGTGAGCCCTACCTCCGCCGATAAGTCCTTGAAAGCAACAGCGCCTTTAGCATCTTGTTCTTTCAATAGGGTTATGAGTTCTTCTTACAGGAAGTTTATGGCCATTCCCGTGAGGGTCTTCTCTTCGAAAAAGGCCCCCCATCTCTGAGCCACGCCTGGGAAACATTCCTTCAATAGAATTACCGCGGACTCCGGGCTAAGTGGGAGGAGCGGCAGAGGCTTGTATCCTCCCATTCCCTGTTAGTTAGATCTATTCAGGAGACGATGCTGGGTGCATACCCCCCGCCCACCCTCCCAGGGTATAAGGGTTTGGCGACCCTACCACCACGGGATGAAGGCCTGGCAGGAGGATGCGCCATTTACACCCAGTATGATGACTCCAGAGGAGAGAGCGACGGCGCCCTAAATACCCCCTTTTGGATTGTAGCAGTGTGCCTCCACCTGGATAGAAGGTATACTGTTATTTCTGCATACATTCCACCATCAGCCGACTTTGACACATAGGGCTTATGTCGCATCGTGGCATGGTTGTTGAGGCCCTTTCTACTGCTCTGAGATTGGAGCAGTAGTCACCTCCCTCTGGGGACACTACTCAATCAATCCCCGACGTCAAGTCCTTGCCAGCCTGATTGATGAGCTGGAGATAGGTGTCCTAAATGTGGATGAGTTTATGCATCACTGCCTGAGAACCGCTTCATTTTCCAGTCTTGATCTATCTCTGTGCTCTCCGGATGTACAGCCTGATTTTATGCGGTAAGTGGTCGCTGACCTCCATGGTAGTGATCACTTGCCCATTCAAATACTTCGTCGATCGCTGCCGCCTGAGAGAGTGACCCCCCTACCTGCCCCCCTCCCCGTAAGGGGCGCGGCGATTTGCCATCCTGGCCGCTGTGCTGACGGGACTCAGCACCCTGTCCGGTCCCAGCTTAGCCTCTCTTCCTTCCTTCAAAACACTTGTTTCCTCTCTTTTCACACAACCTCTCCCACAACTTTCTCTGGTCAGCCTCTAATTTCACAGGGTAGATGCTGACCTTCTTCTCAAGCCAACCGTCCCGGATCGGGGGGGAGGGGGGAGAGGACAATGTTCCCTAACCCCTGAGCTCCGGTTCGGGATGTTTTTTTTTAACAACCTGCTTCATCCCCACCCATACCTTCCTCACATCACTTTTCCTCTCCTCTACGCCGTGTCTAAGGTGGAGCCACCAGGCCACCAGGCGGGAGGGGTGGTCCGAAATGGCGGCGCCTGGCTCTGCCAGGCCTGTAAGCACCTCTTGCAGTGCAGGAAACTGCAAGAGGTGATGAGCTATTGCGTCCCGTATAAAAAAGAGGGTCACCATGCCCATGGGCAGCTCCAGCAAAAAAATGGAGGTCCGCGTCCCCTGTGCTTGCTCAGGGGACCCTCCATATCTCTTCAACCGGAGAGGAGGCTTACTCCTCTCCTACGCCTACGGGTGAAGGGGACTCCCCCTCACCCCCTTCTCTGGAGGTGCTTTTGGGCACCTCCCTCTTACCAGCGGCAGTCCCCTCTGTTCTTTCCAAGGGGACTGCCAAGAAAGCCAGCAGGCAGCCCTTAGCCAGCCGCTCCACATCGAAGTGGCTCAGTAGGGTAAACCCCCTTAGGGGGGAGAGGGAAGCCAGGCCCCTTCGGTCGCTTCCCTTAAAAGACCTGCTCTGCCGTCTTCAGGCAAAAAGCATTAACTGCAAAATTGTCAATTTTGGGAAAACGCAAAAAACGGATTTCGGCCTCAAATAAGGATCTGATAACATTAATCGTAATTTTTTTATTTTTTTTGGGTAATTGTAAGCATTCATCTATATGAATCTTGCAATATAATTTGGTTTAATCAGTTAATAACTTCAATATATTCAAATTTGTCCAGTAAATTTTGACTTAATGCTTTTTACCTGAAAACAGTTATAATAATTGGGTCATCTTATAATAAAATGATTTTTGTGGAAAAATGGTATAGGTATACCTATATCTAAATAATTGATAGGTACCTATTATATCATTAGACTCTATTGGTAAATACATATTTTATCATATTAACTTTTACCAGAAAAGTTTGGAAAGGAAAATAAAAAAGATACATTGTAAAGAAATATTATTACAGAAAACAGAAAGAAAACATTGTAGACAACATAACTAGGTAGGTAATTGAAAATATTTTTTCCTTAGTTAATGCAGGAAACCTAAAAATAAAAAAAATCTTTGGTAAAACTTTACTTTTCCTACATACCTAATTGCAGCAAACAAAAGACAACACGATAATGAAAAGAAATATTTGCAAAAATAATGAAAATTATGGCAAATCTTATAACTGGATAATAGAGCAAAAATAGTTCAAAAGTATACCTAGGTATATGAATAGAGCTACCTACCTATATGTAAGAATATCAATTTAATTTTTTTTCCAACAAACAAAATCTTGCAATTATTGAAACCTCATTGCTGCATACGTAATGTCAGCAATCAAAAGAAAAAAAATTGGGGTTTATACGCTTCCAAGAAGATCTGGGCTGTTCTTGCTTTCTGGTAAATTGATCCAAATTTTTTTCCTGTTTTCAGGCATTAAACTTACAAGCTTGTCTAAAATATTTTCTTTCTTTTTTGAAGATAAGCCTCTTGGGCAATCTGACATAGGTTTTTCCAATAATTTTTTTGTGAAATTTAAACTAGCATGAACAAAGTCTGCAACTTTAAAGTCTCCCTTGTAGTTGGTTTTATATTTTAAGATACGGCTACCCTTTTCAAATTTTGCTTCCACAATCTCTGCTAACAATGGAAGGTTTGTTTCTTTTATCCTTTCACGAAGCCGAGTTTTTCTCTTGACCGAAATATCCGGAATATCGTTAAAACAGGCACTAAAATTAATATCTAATACTTTCAAATTTTTAACGGATGCATCAATAACTGATTTCAAATCTTGATAGTCATAGATATTATCCTTTTTCCTAATATTTTTTTCTATGTGGCCGTGGATGCCATCGGCGGCCATGAAGGTGTGCCCAGGCACTAGATACTTAAAGGTGATGCTATTGACTTGTTCACTGGTGTTAACAAGGATTGTCATTGCGCTGTAAAGTGCCCAATTCTTATTTTGGGCGGCGCAATTGTCAGCCCCAAAAATTAAATTAGCAGCATCTCTTTCTGTTCTTATTAAGTCTAAATAAGCATTGGCCACATGTTCCTTGTTTCGGCCAGCAATTGATTCTGTCCAGAGGACTGCATAATGATTATAAGTTGATTTTTCTTTTTGGCCAATACATGCAAATGTCTCATTAATAATTATCAGGCGTGGAGTAAATACACAAGTTTTTAAACCTTTCATAATAGGTAAAAGAAGTATCTTTTGCATATCAACAGCAAAAACTTGGGTTGTAGAATCCCATTTTTGAGAGCAATCGTAATCATATGCTCTTCGTGCATCTTTTGCAAGTTCATTATGCATAGTCCATTTTGCTTTCAGTGATTCATCTAATATACCTGAATAATTTTTAAAATATAAACAGGTGTCGCAAAGATCAGTAGAGTCAGTTCCAAATCCAATATTTAGTTTGTTAAACACTCTTGAGTATGTAGCGTAGGAGCAAAAATCAGGGTTCTCTTCAATAAAGGTTTTATATAAATCCTTCACTGTTAATTCAGGGGATAAATATCTTCTATTTGGAGCGTGCTCCCTCCTATAATGCGAAATTTGGGGATTCATCTTTTCTATGTGATCAATAATGATTTCTTCATTTTTCTTGTTGCTCGGTTCATGTTTTCCCCTCATATCAAAAAACTCAAATCACTTAAAGAATTAGATCCACCTAAACTAGTAGAAGCTTTTTTAAACACATCCAAAATAATGCGATTACTTGAAAAGCCTATTGTGTGTAAAAACATTGTCTGACACACTTTGAATTCTGACCCTGACTCATTTAAGAAAGTGTATACGAAGGTGCATGACTTTGTAAAGCATGAGGAATTGTAGCGTCTGCGCTCAGTCGTGGGGTTTTTCTTTATTCTTCCTAAAAGCCACTGCTTTTGAACAGATTTGTCCATTTTCCAAAACTCACTATGTATGGTATTCCGCAATTCAGGAGAAGTGGATTTAGTACACTGTTGCTTACACGAATCTTTGCAGGGAGGAAGCAATGGATGTTTTTCTCTTTGAGCTTCTAATTGAGCTTTAGCTGTTCGTAATCTCTTTGATTTTTTTCTTTCATCAGCTGCTGCAGTTTCTTGACTATTTTGTTCAGGGGGAAGAAGTTGAATATTCTGAGAGGGTTCTTGAGGGCTTTGTTCCAGGAGAAGAAGTTGATTATTCTGAGAGGGTTCTTGATGATTTTGTTCAAGGGGAATTTGAATGTTCTGAGAAACTTCTTGATGTTCATTTTCATCTATACTCCTATTTGATTCAGCATCATCATCATTTGGAATTACTCCACTGTAAAGGCTAAAAAAAAATTATTAGCTTATTAATTATATAGAAAACGATATAGAAAATTGAGCTATATATATTATATATGTATATACTATGATATAAGTCTGATCTTATCTGTGTGTGTGTGTGTCACACTCTGCAGAGCCTAAATGGGGGCGTATTGGGAAAAAAAATATATATATCATCTTATGTAATTTGGGGCTGCGGGGTGCTTAAAACTATTTCCAAGTCCGTATGACCAATGGTTAAAAAGTTATGAACCAAAAACTTGATCTATATATAACTTTTACATGCACAGAAAGACATCCAAAACTCTATTTCACATAAATTTTAGTATATTAACCTCACTAATTTAAGAGAAATTGTACAAAGAATCATGTTGTGCTCAAACAAAGGAAATGATTTCTCGGAAAAGCACTGTCTTTTGTTAAACAGCTGTACAATTTTTATTTCTTTCATTCTTGAAAAATACAGGGTGGGCCAAAAAAAAGGGGTATTATTAAAAAAATTTACTTAAAATTTATTTTTATATTTTTAAAACTAAACCGTAGATAATGTTTAGTTTAAAAATAATTATAGAAAAATAAAGTTTTAGTCAGTCTTTTAATAATGGCCCCTTTTTTTGGCCCACCCTGTATATTTAAAAACAAACAAAAAAGTTAGGTTGACATTAACATTAGCTATAGAATTTAAACATAATATAACCCTCCAAGCTGTTGCTGTGAGGGTTTTTCTTACTAAGCTTTTTACCGTTTGCTCTATTTACCTACCCCCTTGTTTATCATTGTCAAGATCCGACCTTTTAGAACTTATAGACCAGTTACCCTCCCCATTCTTATTACTAGGAGATTTTAATGCCCGTCACCCATACTGGGGTGACATCACTCGAAATGCCAAAGGCAGTGTTTTAGAGTCTCTTTTATTATCTGACCTTCTTTGTGTTTTAAATACTGGCGATTTTACCTCTTATCATGTCCAGACGGACTCTTTTAGCTGTGTTGACCTTTCTGTTTGTTCCCCTGATTGCTTCACGGAATTTCGATGGTCAATTCTTGACGATCTCCATGGAAGTGACCACTTCCCTATTGTCTTGTCGGCCCTTCAAGTTAGCCCTCATACAACCATGCCCCTTAAGTGGGACTTAGGTCATGCAGATTGGGAAGGTTTCCAAGAGGCGTCCTTCACAAATGCATCTTTGGGGACCTTCAATGGAGTGGATGCGGCAGTAAAATACTTAACATCTACTATCTACAATGCAACAACACAAACCATCCCACGGAGGCGACCTGTCACGGGCCGCTCTACCGCGCCCTGGTGGACTTCGACGTGTGCAACAGCTATCAAAAATTACAAGTTAGCCCATGCCCGATTCCGAAAGAACCCAACTTTTTGCAACAAGGTCGACCGAAACCGAGCTCGTGAGCTTCGCCAAAGAACCCTTCGTCAAGCTCGCCGAAATTCATGGCGCAGATACGTTTCATCGATCTCCTCTATGACACCTACTGCTAAGATCTGGAAGAGGATTAATAAGATCAGGGGCCGTTATGCTAATCATCATACCCCCACACTCAACTTAGACGGTTCCTTGGAGAATGACGGCCTGGCGGTCAGCAATGCTTTTGCTGACCATTTTCGCGCCGTCAGCAGTGTCAGCCGTTACGATAAGGCTTTTCAATCCTACAAATCAAAGGAAGAATCTCATTCTCTCAACTTCACAACAAAATCTAACCTTCCGTATAACGCTCTATTCAGCATCTATGAGCTGCAAAGCGCTTTGTCCCTTTGCAGATCTACTTCCCCTGGCCTTGATGAGATCCATTTCGACATGATTCGGCACCTACATCCACATTCTACTCTCTTCCTGCTTGATTTGTACAACCTTATATGGGTGAAGGGTTTTTACCCGTCATCATGGCGCATTGGGATCATCCTTTCCTTTGTCAAACCGGGCAGGGATGGGTTGAATGCAGATCACTACCGCCCTATAGCTCTCACCAGTTGTTTGAGTAAGTTGCTGGAAAAAATGATATTGGAGCGCCTAAACTGGTTCCTAGAAGCCAATCACCTTCTCTCTCCATTTCAATGTGGCTTCCGCAAAGGTCATAGTACCCTTGACCTACTAGTACGTTTCGAGGGATCGGTCCGGAAAGCTTTCTCATTAAAGCACCGAGTCCTGGCCATATTTTTTGATATTGAGAAAGCCTACAACACAACATGGAGATACGGCATCTTGAAGCAGTTATACGTCTGGGGGATGAGAGGCCTTTTACCTTCATTTATTCAAAGTTTTTTAGCATCTCGATCCTTCAAGGTACGTGTTGGAGACGCATACTCTGACCTGCAACCCCAAGAGGAGGGAGTTCCTCAGGGCAGTGTTTTAAGTGTCTTATGTTTTATAATTGCCATCAATGATATTATTTCGTCTCTCCCAGAAGGTGTATCGGCAACTCTGTTTGTCGATGATTTAGCACTATACTGTTCCTCACCTCGCCTTTCATCAGCAGCGCGTCGGCTACAACTGGCGGTCGATGCTGTATCCAAAAGAGCACAACTTAAGGGATTCCGCTTTTCCACGACCAAAACCAAAGCAATGTATTTTCACCGAGGCAGAGGGGTTCTTGTTCCGCCATCTATATCCCTACAAGGCGTAACTCTCGATCCAAAGTTATCCTGGTTACCACACCTACGCCGACTTCGAACAGGCTGTCTGCGGGCTCTAGACATTTTGAAAGTCCTCTCACACACTTCGTGGGGCAGTGACCGACAAACATTGTGGACATTATACACAGCCCTCGTTCAATCCAAATTGGATTATGGCTGTCAAATTTACTCATCGGCTTCCCCTTCAGCCCTTAAAATGCTGAACCCCATTTGAAACCTTGGAGTTCGCCTTTCTAGTGGAGCCTTCCGTACTTCTCCTGTCAACAGCCTTTACTGCGAGAGTGGGGTACTCCCTTTGCCCTACCATAGACTTCAAATCTGCATGCGATACCTCTGCCGAGTACAGCAAGCCCCTGTATCAGAGGTCTACAGATGCCTGTATGCTGCCGAATCAACGGCGGCATATGATAAGTTGCCATCTTTACCCCGCCCTTTGAACCTTCGCATAGGAGATCATCTCTCTAACCTGGGTGCTCCAAGGTGCTCCCTTCCATCCTTACTGAACCCTAGGTGGCGTGCTCCTCTCCCCACAGTATGTACCAACATGTGGAGCCTGGAGAAGTCCTCCATGGACCCTCGCATCATTAAAAGCCTGTTCTTAGAGCATTCGATCTCCCACAAACAATGCTGCCCACTCTACACGGATGGCTCTAAGTCGGACGGTGGCGTGGGCGCCGCAGCCATCTACCCTGGAGGAGAATTCTTAACTTTATCTTTGCCGCCAGCAGCATCCATTTTTACCGCTGAACTTTCAGCAATCCTTTTAGCCTTTAGACTCATCCAAATCTTACCTTTTAGTGATTTTGTCATTTTTTCCGACTCAAGGAGTGTCTCACATTCAATTAGATCTTTTAATGCGTCCCATCCCGTGGTCACAGAAATTTGCAACTGGCTGATCCAAAATGCATCCCGATATAGAATTATTTTTTGCTGGGTTCCTGGGCATGTGGGGGTCCTGGGCAACGAGAAGGCTGATCGGCTGGCCCGCTCAGCACATTCTGTGTCCCCTGAGAACTCTGCTCTGCCTTTTAGGGACTACTTTCCTTCAATAAGAAAGTATATTTTTCAACTGTGGCAGAATGAATGGGATGACTGTTCATCATCCAAACTATACAAAATAAAAAATTCTATCCGCTCTTGGCCCTTGAGTCGTCATAGAGTGCGGTCGTTGGAGGTGGCCCTTTGCCGAGTTCGCATTGGCCACATGAGACTTACTCACGGCCATCTTGTTTCGGGCGATGCCCATATCAGCCCTCGCTGTCATTTTTGTGGTGGGGACCAATCGGTTGCCCACCTTTTATTGGATTGTAGCCATTTTACCATTCTCCGGTTGTCCTGTTTCCCGACCCTTTTAACTATTCCTCAACACACCCGTCTTCGATTCATATTGGCGGAGGAATCTTTTAACCCGTCGTTTTTTAAATTTTTGTCACAAAGTGGTCTCCTCCACCTTTTATAGATGATATTTCTTGTTTCACCCTAGCGGCCATATAGAATCTACTTGGATTGGGCAGCAACCCACCGGTAACTTATCTTAAATCTTAAATCTTAAACATAATATCATCAGTTAAAAGAAGTTACTCACCTTTTCCTCAATTCCCTAAAAATGGCTTGTGCACTGGTAAACATTACGAAACAATTTATTCAGACCTTTCAATTAGAAGGACAGAACTGAAATGAAATCCCTCTTTCAAATTATGATTGAGATATAGGTACCTGAAATTAATCATGTTTTGCTTTGTTCAAACAGATCAGAACCTGCAGAAACATGACGGAATTGCAGCTCAGGCTGAGTTCTCAATGCGAATCATATTGTATAATCTACTTAATGCATTTTGTCTGCAACTTGCTATGGTAATTCACATTGAGATTTGCAGGCAAAACGCATTATCTAGCTAAAATTTTGTACTTAATGCTTTCTGCCTGAAAAGAAAGGATTAATGCTTTCTGCCTGAAAAATCCTTTTATTTTAGGTGGAGATAATGCTTCTTGAGCTCTCTTAAAATTTTAATGAATTAAATAGCATAACTGGCAACCTTCTAGTTAGATGCGTCTTGTCGAGACGAATCCAACGGTACCAAAATCTCAAAAATCGCATTTTTGCAGTTAATGCTTTTTGCCTTAAGACGGCAGTGCTGGCAAGAATATTGAACCTTGTCGGGGTCAAGGCCCATGCCTCCCTACACAAGACTAGTGACGATACTGCCAACGGGACCTGCGATGTCTTGGGGGGGGGATGGCCAGCTGGAGGCCCCCTCTGAGATAAACATGGTCCTTGAGGAAACCGAGCCTCAGACGGTAGGGCCTTCCATGGGGGTGAATCTGGGCTCGGCGCCAAGCACCGAACCAGAATCCACCCCTATGCAGGGTCCTCCTCAAACGGCTGTGGTTTCCGAAGCAGTACAAGGAGGGGAGGGATCTCCTCCGACCGGTGCCCCCACGACTACCAGGACCTTCTCCATTTCGGAGAATGACCTGGCTGAGGCTGGTCCATCTGGCCTGGGGGCTCCTTCCGGTGGAGGTGAGAAGCGGGTTCATTCCCGCCCTCCTCTCCAAAAAAGAAAAAAAAAGACTAAAAAGCCAAAAAAAGACTCGGGGCTTCCCTCCATCCGCGGAGGCTACGGGGACGGATGGGTCTGCTGCCACTTTGGCAAGCGACCAAGCCAAGATCAGCACATCCGACCCCTCTGCCCCCCCCCCCGGATACGGAGCTCCTGACCATGACAAAGACGAAAAGTGCACAGGGCGGAACCTCGATGACATCGGGGCCCGTCATTCACAGGTTACCTGGCGTTTTCGAGCCCGTTGGCTTCAAACGCTTCCTCGTTATTCGCTCCACTGATGGCACCATGTTGTCCAAGGGCAACATGAACCATCCGAGGAGAGGATTAGCTAGTGCAATTGGTAGAGAGCCGAAGGTGACCCGTTTCTCGGACGGGAGCCTTCTGGCGAATGCGGCGAATCCCGCCGAGGCGGCCAAGATAAGTGCTCTTCGGACACTTGATGGCACCCCGGTGAGTGTGACGCGGCACTCTACCATGAACTTTGTTAAAGGAGTAGTTTATGAGAAGGAACTCGTTGACTACTCCATTGAGGACATCACCCTAGAGCTGGCCGACCATGGAGCGGTCAAGGTCGAACGTGTGATGAGAAAACAGGGAGGAGCCTCGAGACCCACCCCTACATTCTTCATCACGTTCGACTGTGATAAGCTGCCTGAGTCGGTGCGTGCCGGTTGGTACCGCTACCGCGTGAAGGCATTCGTGCCACTACCGCGGAGGTGCTATTACTGTCACCGCTTCGGCCATACAAATCGCTCATGTAGACGTGCAAAGTCGGGGTCACCCGAAGTCTGTAAATTGCTCCAAGGTTGCACACGATAAGTCCAAATTGTGTGTGGCCAAGTGTGTCAATTGCGGAGAGCCGCACCCTGCTTCTTCGAAGCAATGTGGTGCATATCTCCTTGAGAAAGAAATCCTGGCCGTTCAGGCCCAGGATCGACTCTCATTCCGCGAGGCTAAGGACTTGGTCCTGGCCCGCCCGGCTCTGCCTGGGACGTCATATGCCTCAATAGTTAGAAAGGCACCCTCTGCTCCTGGCTCATCCAGGCCAACGAGCACGGTTGTTTCTGCGCCCATTCGGAGCCCTTCTGCGGGCTCTACCCAACCCGGGCGCTCCCCTGGTAAAGCTGGCGGCAAAAAGTGTTCATGCCCAGCCCCGGCTAAAACCAGGGCTTCCCCCTCTTTCTCCAGCGTGACCGTTTCCCGTAAGGCGAAACGGCCACGTGCCTCCACCGAGTCGTTAGACTCACAGTAGGCAACACCCCTGAAGAGGGTCGCTAGGCCATCTTCCGGGGTTCCTAAAGCTGCCCCCCAAAAGGAGGACAGCATCAAAGGATCTTCGGCTCCTTCGCCCACGCCCCGAGGTGTTGCGAATGGCTCGGAGACGGTGGTTCCTCGAAAAGAGGGCTCCCCGCCTCCGAAGCCGCAGCGCCCGCCTGGGGTTTCGAGGCGGAGGGACGAAAAGACTCGCATGGCGAGCCCAACCTCCCCCAATAAGTCCTCGAAGGCGACAGCGCCTTCAGCGCTTTGTTCGGCCAACAGCGCCCGGGGTTCTGCCCTCGGGAAGCGTACGGCCATTCCCGTGAGGGTCTTCAGTTCAAGGAGGGCCCCCGCGTCTCCTCCAAGCTAGGCCTGGAGGGTATATTCCTTCAATGCAATTGCCGTGGACTCCGGGCCAACTGGGAGGAGCTGCGGAGGCTCGTCTCGTCCCGTTCCCCGTCAGCTATCTTTTTGCAGGAGACTATGCTAGGCGCGTGCCCCCTGCCTGCCCTCCCGAGGTATAAGGGTCTTGCGACCCCACCTCCGCGGGATGGCCGGGCTGGGGGATGCGCGGTTTACACCCGGCATGATGTCTCCGTTCTTCCTTTCTCTTTAGATACCTCTTTTCAGGCAGTGGCTGTGCAGCTGCACCTGGATAGGAGGTATACTATCATTCCACTGTCAGCTGACTTCGACGCGGGGGACTTCCGCCGCGTCGTTGCACGGTTGCCGAGGCCCTATCTCTTGCTTGGAGATCTGAACGGCAGGCATCCTCTCTCGGGAGATTACTCCATAAATCCCAGAGGACAAGTCCTTGCCGATCTAATCGAAGAGCTAGAGATGGGTGTCCTAAACGTAGATGAGTTTACGCATCACTGTCCGAGAACCGCTTCATTTTCTTGCCTTGACCTATTTTTGTGCTCCTCGGATGCACAGCCTGATTTTGATTGGGGGGTGGTCGATGACCTCCATGGTAGTGATTACTTTCCCATTCAAATATCATTTTCAGGGCAACTGCCGCCTGAGAGCCCACCTCGTTGGTGCTTGGCGCGGGCGCGGTGGCCTGCATTTCAGGAAATGACTGAATTCTCTATCTCAGTCGAGGAGTTTAGGTCGGTAGATGAGGCCGTTGAGTTCTTCTCCGGCAACCTCGTCACCGTGGTCCTGACTACTATTCCTAGGACGTCTGGCCGTTTTGCACGCCGACCACTCTCATGGTGGTCGGCCGAGTGTGAGATGGCCCTCAAGCAGTAGCGTTATGCCTACATGCACTATAAGCGCCGCCCGAACGATTTCACTGTCGCTGAATTTCGTCGGGCTAGGGCTAGGTTCCGGTATATTTCGAAGCACGCCCGCCGCTCTTCTTGGCGGGCATACGTGTCTTTACTTAACGGGAAGACCCCTTTAGCTGAGGTGTGGAAGCGACACAAAAGGATTCTGTGCAAGTTCTCGTAGGACCCCCCTCCCGTTCTCCAGGAGAATGGGACCGCAATCTCGGACCCCGAGTCCGTGGCGGAATCCTTAGCGACCGCTTTTTCCGCATTCTCTAGCCGTGATGCTGCTCCGCCAGCATTCAATGCACGTCGTGATGTCGCGGAAGGCCGCCGGCTGGACTTTACCTCCAGAGGCGGAGAACCCTTCAACGACAAGTTTACCTTGAGTGAGTTGCGTTCCGCTCTTGCTTCGTGCGCGGACACGGCCCATGGTCCGGACGATGTCCCGTACGCTATGCTTCGACACCTAGGTGAGCGAGGCATGGCCTTTCTCTTAGATTTGTTCAACAGGATCTGGGTGGAAGGTCTTCTCCCAGACTCCTGGTGAATCGCTACTGTGGTTTTCTTTCGCAAACCGGTGAGAGATCACTCTACTTCGACCGGTTTCCGCCAATCTCTCTAACCTCTTGCGTGTGCAAGTTGATGGAGAAATTGGTAAATGTTAGATTAGCCTTTGTCCTGGACAGCGGAGGCCATCTGTCTTCCGGACAGTGCAGCTTCCGCAAGTTCCACTCCACGTCGGATGCTCTGCTCCGACTGGAAAATGCCGTCTGCGAGGCTTTCCTTCGTAGACAGCACTACGCCACGGTCTTTTTCGATCTGGAGAAGGCCTATGATACCGCATGGCGATACGGTATCATGGAGACTCTCCACACGATGGGGGTGAGGGGACGCCTCCCAATGTTTATATCTGAATTTTTGCGAGATCGTCGATTTCGCGTACGGGTTGGGGGAGCCCTCTCCGGCCCAAAGGAGCAGGAAGAGTGTGTCGCGCAGGGAAGTGTCCTCAGTGTCACACTCTTTGCCCTGAGCATCAAAGGCATCACCTCGGTGCTGCCGGAAGATGTTCTCGCTACGCTCTACGTGGACGACCTTTCGATCTCTTTTGGCGCGGCCCAGATGCCAACTCTGGAGCGTCGACTCCAACAGGCATTGAACCGCGTCTCTCGCTATGCCGAAGTGCACAGGTTTCGGTTTTCTTTGGCCAAGACTAAGGTGGTGCACTTCTGCCGCCATCCACGGCTTCACCCCGATCCAGATTTGTTGCTTAATGGGGTGCGCCTGGGTGTGGTTGAGTCGCACCGTTTCCTTGGTCTTGTATTCGACCGACGTCTCACCTGGGAGGCTCATATTCGCAGCCTGAGGGTCTCTTGTACCCGCGCCATGGACATTCTCCGTTCCGTGACGTTCAGCGCTTGGGGCGCTGATAGGGCTACTGCCCTACTTTTTTATCGATCCTTTGTTCGTTCGAAGCTCGAATACGGATGCGAGTTTTATGCATCCGCAGCCGAGCGTTTATTGCGGAAGGTGGATTCGATCCAGCATACCGGCCTTCGCCTTGCGACCGGTGCCTTCCGCACTTCCCCCATTGAGAGCCTGTTGGTCGATGCTGGGGAGATGCCACTCGCTCTGCGCCGCGTGCAGTGCATCACACGCATGTACACGCGAGCCCGGTGCCTCCCTCAGTCGCCAACAGCTCTCACTGCATCCGCAGCTGATCTCGATGGTGCCTATGCCGCCGAGAGACGCCAGTCATACCCTAAGCCCTTTGGGTTTAGGGCTAGGAAACTCCTTCGAGAGGTAGATATAGCTCTCGGTCCGGTGGCGCCCCTGGTTCTGCCCAGGACGCTACCCTGGAGGGTACCACATTTGGCTATTTGTCTCCACGCTTCTGCTCCCAAAGCTTGTACTGCGCCGGGAGTATTGCGTTCGACCTTTTTGGAGCACACATCGTGTCACGCTGCAACCGTGCCAGTGTATACGGATGGTTCCAAGTCCCAAGAGGGGGTCGGCTTCCACGCCGTATCCCCTCTGTTTGAAGTCAGCGGGGCTCTACCAGGCGCTGCGTCTGTCTTCACGGCCGAGCTGGTGGCAATACACTACTCGGTACGGGAGATTACGCGACGTGCCCGGTTCGGAGACCGGATTGTGATCTATAGCGACTCACAAAGCGCCCTGAGTGCTCTCGGGGCATTGGAATCTCCGCATCCCCTGGTTCGCGATATCCGTGACGCCACGGTTTTGGCGAGCCGGGCAGATGTCGAGATTATCTTCTGCTGGGTTCCTGGACATGTAGGAATTGCGGGGAATGAGCGCGCCGATGAAGGCGCCGATGAAGGCGCCAAAGAGTCCGCGAGGACTCTGCGACCGGACCAGCATTTCGCTCTTCCTCACACCGACTACATGGCAGGAATACGGGCAGCTCTTCGGACTGCTTGGCAAAGAAGATGGGAGACGGTCGAAGGGAACTTAAAGTTGCGTGCCATTGCGCCGCGACTGTTCCCATGGACCTATCCCCCAATGCCCCAATGCCGCGACGACTTCAGGTCGCTTTCTGTCGTCCCCGAATCGGACATACTCGTGTGACGCATCGCTATCTGATGGAGCGCTCGCCAGCGCCCTATTGCGATGACTGCGTCGTTCCCCAGACTGTTCGCCACATTCTTGTCGAATGTCCCAGTCTGGGTGATCTTCGCGCACGACACCTGTCCCGGTACCGGGATGGGCGGGGTCGCTACCGCCTGTCCCTTGTACTCGGGATGAGTGCATGCATATCGACTGGTGGACTTATTGACTTTTTGGGGGAGGCCGGCCTTCTCCCTTTCATTTAACCAGGTTTAATTGTTGTTTTTGTTATTGTTTTTGTTATTATTTTGTTATTGTTATTTCTTTTTATTGTTGTTTCCTGTCCAATTTTTTAAAGTAGCCTAGAACTAGGCTGTTTGTTTACGGCGACTTATGCCTAAGTCGGCAGTCGCCAGATGGCCTCTTAAATAAAATAAAATAAAAATACCCGCCCCCCCTGGTGCTTGGCGTGGTGCTCGGTGCTCCGCGTTTCAGGAGGAAATGACTGATTTCACTTTCACAGTCTAGAAGTTTAGGTCAATGGATGAGGTCCTTTAGTTCTCCGGTAACCTCATCGCCGTACGCCTAACTACTATTCCTTGAACTTCTGGCCATTTTGCACACCGACCGCTCCCGTGGTGGTCAGCCGAGTTTGAGACGTCCCTCAAGCCGAAGCAGTATGCCTATAAGCGCCGCCCGAACGATTTCACTGTCGGTGAATTTCTTTGGGATAGGTTCCGTATATTTCAAAGCACCCCCGCTGCTCTTCTTGGCGGGCATACGTGTCTTCAATTAACGGGAAGATCCCTCAGGCAGAGGTGTGGAAGCGAGTCAAAAAGATTCGGGGTAATTTCTCGCAGCCCCCCTTCCTATTCGCTAGGAGGATGGCACCACAATCTCGGACCCCGCGTCCGTGGCGGAATCCTTCGCCACCGCTTTCTCCGCATTCTCTAGTCGGGATGCTGCTCCGCCATCATTCCATGCACGTCGTGATGTCGCGGAAGGCCGCCGACTGGACTTTACCTCCAGAGGCTGAGAGAACCCTTCAACGACAGGTTTACTCTGAGTGAGATGCGTTGCGCTCTTGCTTTGTGCGCGGACACCGCCCATGGTCCGGACAATGTCCCGTACGCAATTCTTCGACACTTGGGTGAGCGAGGCATGGCCTTTCTCTTAGATTTGTTCAACAAGATCATTGTAGAGGGTATCCTCCCAGACTCGTGGCGAATCGCTTTTCGCAAACCGTGGAGAGATCACTCTACTCCGACCTGTTTCCGCCCAATCTCTCTAACCTCATATGTGTGCAAGTTGATGGATAAATTGGTAAATGTTAGATTAGCCTTTTTTTCTGAACAGCGGAGGCCATCTATCTTCTCCACGGCTGATGCTCTGCTCCGAGTGGAAAATGCCGTCTGCGAGTCCTTCCTTCTTGCAGGACCCCGCGACCGCATTCCCAAGTCAGAATGCTGCTGCGCCAGCATTTAATGGATGTCGCGGAAGGCCGCCGACTGGACTTTACCTCCAGAGGCGGAGAACCCTTCAACGACAGGTTTACTTTGAGTGCTGCTGCCGGAAGATGTTCTCGCTACGCTCTACGTGGACGAGCTTTCGATCTCTTTTCACGTTGCCCAGATGCCAACTGGCACGTCGACTCCAACAGTCATTGAACCGCGTCTCTTGCAATGCCCAAGCACACAGGCTTCTGTTTTTCTTGGCCAAAACTAAGGTGGTGCACTTCTGCCACCAATCCACGGCTCCACCCTGACCCAGACTTGTTTCTAAATGGGGTTCGCCTGGAAGTGGTGGACTCGCACCGTTTCCTTGCTCTTTTTTTTGACCGACGCCTCACTTGGGAGGCTCATATTCTCAGTCTTGGGTTCTCTTGTACCCGCGCCATGGATATTTTTCGTCCATGACGTTCATTGCCTGGGGCGATGAGAGGGCTACTGCCTTATTTGTTTTCGATTCTTTGTTCATTCGAAGCTCGACTACAGATGCGAGTTTTATGCATCCACAGCCGAGTGTGTATTGCGGAAGGTGGCTTCGATTCACCACACCGGCCTTGGCAATGGCGACCGGTGCCTTCCGCATTTTCCCCATTGATAGCCTACTTGTTGATGCTGGGGAAATGCTACTCTTTCTGCGCCGTGCACATTGCATTATTTGCCTATACGCGCGAAACCGGCGCCTCCAACAGTCGCCAAAAGCTCTGACTGCATCCGCAACTGATCGCGATGGTGCCTATGCCTCCGAGAGACGCCAGTCATACTCCAAGTTCTGCCCAGAAGGCCACCATGGAGGGTACCACCTTTGACTATTTGTCGCTACACCTCTGCTCCCAAAGTTTGTACAGCGCCAGGAGTATTGCGTTCGACCTTTTTGGAGCACACTTCGTGTCACGCTGGCACCGTGCCAGTGTATACGGATGGCTCCAAGTCCCAAGAGGGGGGCATTTTCCATGCCATATCCACTCTGTTGGAAGTCAGCGGGGCTCTGCCAGGCGCTGCGTCTGTCTTCACGGCCGAGCTGGTTGCAATACACCGCTCAGTACAGGAGATAACGTGAGACCTGATTGTGATTTATAGCGACTCGCAAAGCGCCCTGAGTGCTTTCGGGGCATTGGAATCTCTGCATCACTTGGTTCGCGATATCCGTGACGCCACGGTTTTGTCGAGCCAGGCGGATGTCGAGATTATCTTCTGCTTGTTTCCTGGACATGTAGGGATTGTGGGGAATGAGTGCGCCAAAGAGTCCACGAAGACTGGGTGACCAGACCGGTGTTTCGTTCTTCCTCACACCAATTACATGGCAGGAATACAGGAAGCTCTCCGAGCTGCTTGGCAAAGAAGATGGGAGACGCTCGAATGGAACTTATTTTCCTGCCATTGCGCCACAACTGTTCTAATGGACCTAACCCCCCAATGCCGCCATGACTTCAGGCTGCTTTATGTCGTCTCCGGATTAGACACACTCGCGGGACGCACCGCCATTCGATCGAGCGCTTGACTGCGCCTTATTGCGACGACTGCGTTGTCCCCCAGACTGTTTGGCACATTCTTGTTCAATTTCCTCCTCTAGGTGATCTTCGCGTACGTTACCTGGCGTCGCTACTGCTTGTCCCTTGTACCGAGATGGGTCATTTACACTGACTTGTGGACTTTACGACTTTTTGTCCACTTTATTTGGCTGTTTGTTCTGGGTCGCATTTTCCTGCGCCTGGGGTAGGCAGGACTACCCTCGACGCTGGAGTTTACTTCCTTCTTGTTCTTGCTTATTTTCTTTCTTCTTTTTTTTTAATCTAGCCTAGTATTAGTCTCTGATCCGATTACGGCAACTTTTGCCCTAGTAGGCAGTCGCCAGATGAGCTCTTTAATAAGACAATATGATGGCTTCAGATCATTTTCTGTCTTCTTCAAATAGGGCGCATTCGTAGTATGTACTATTTGATTGAGCACTTCCCTGCACGTAACCACAATGACTGCTTTGTCCCCTGGACTTTTCAGCACATCATTGTTAAATGTCCTACTCTGAGTGAACTTTATGCATAGTACCTGTCCCACTACCAGGCTGAGTTTGTCTGTTCCCGCTTGTCCCTTCTATTCAGAACAGATTCATGCACACAGACTTTTGGACTATCCGACTCTTTGGAAGAGGCTGACCTCCCAGATTGGTGTTTGACAAAAAATCTTCCATCATCATTGTCTTGTTGGAACTGCTCTTCCAATTCATCACTTCAGCTTAGGTTCTCATGGAAATGATGAAGAGCCATCATTTTAGCAACCAAATCCTCATAGGTATTGGCCTTTTTGTTACCAAAGAAAGTTTTTGTATGACTGCCTTGCTGTCTTCTGTCATTCATCTTTCTGTCAAGTTCCACATCAAGTACATTTCAGGTCCATCAAATATCCCTCCTTTGACTTTCTCAACAGACAAAGCAAGCATTGCCTGAAAGCATTACCTGTTACTACTCAATGCCAATACAAACTGCTCCTTCAAGCCAAGCTTGAGATGGATTGAGGGGGATATGGTTTTCTCTCAACTCACAATCAGATCATTCACCATTCATAATGTTTGGCATGCTTGCTTCCAGAGTTTCATGCATGGATGATTCCTTCTGGGTCTTGTGTTTGTCTCAAGCTTGACTGTCCCACATGCAGAGATATCATGGGAACTTAGTGAAACCTTTCTGTTAGCCAAGGAAGAAGTTGACTACTTTTAGATCCACACAAATGGTCCAGTTGTGTTCTTGCAATTTGAGTAAGTCTATTTTTATGTTATCATGATTTTCTTGCAAATGCACCGAGTGACCAACTGGGCTTGCACCAAAAACAATCTCCATTCTGTAGGGTTATATGAGGCAACACCTAACTGTGCTAGAAGACCTGGAATATCATTGCACCAAAAACAATCTCCATTCTGTAGGGTTATATGAGGCAACACCTAACTGTGCTAGAAGACCTGGAATATCATTGCAGTAAACAAATTGCCTATCCTCTGAAAAAAGGTTCACAAAAATCTGGTCACATGTTCTGAAATAGGAGACTTCTGCAGAGCTGTTAAAAGTTTTTTTTCATTTAGCCTGGAGATTAATAGCTCCACTGATTTCTTGAAGAGTGCTAAATCATTCAGTTCTGCCTGAGTAAAATGCTGAGGGGCTGATGACTGTTTCACGGCTGAGGAGTCTTTGGAATCTCAAATCATATATTGAAACTCAAGATCAGATTTGCTGCTTTCATCTTCAGAGGAGGCATAACCATTAAAAATTGACATTAGAGCTTCCTCAGAATGTGAAATAAGTTGAATTGCAGAGGGAATCCTGCGATATGAGATATACAGGTTTTTTTTTTTGCCAAACCTTTAGTGTTGACAGGCAAAACTAGCAGTCAGGTACATGGTCCTTTGGCTCTTGCTAAACCATTGGGACTCCACAAGGTAGACCGACCTTTTCATTTTCCTTTTGTCCAATCACAAACTTTCCTTGAAATTATTACACACTAAGTCTTGTCTTGGTCATGAAGGGGAACGTCAAAATAGGTCTTATAAGTATGGTGCACAACCCTGGTCATATTATGCCTTTTATGAACAAATGTGTAGCAGCCACAGATGTAACTGCATTAGGATCATTTTTGCATTTATGTCTGTTTACTTGAAGAAACCTTCATTAGATCAGAAATGAAACATGAATAGGGTTAATTTAACCCCCTCCCCCCATAAATTTCAAATAGATAGCATGAAAACTATTAGAGCATACAGACAAAAATGATTTTAGATTTGAAATTAGTTGAAAAATTCAAGGAACAGATAATTAGGGGGTGGGGCATGTTTCCTAGGGTTATTTTTGGTTATTATGTTTTTGATCTGCAAGAAGTTTAGGTTTTAGTGTTTAATATTACATTCTTAGGATGTATTCATTGTTTTTTCTTTCAGCTCTGTTATAGTTGGCTTTAGTACATGGGGTGTGGGGCTCTAGTGTGATTTGTACGATAGTTTCATGGTTGGAAAATAGTACATTTTGTGATTTCTTGGTTGATTTAGGAAATTTAAGTTTAGACATTTGAGTGCTTCTTGTATAACTTAAAATCCTCTTTGTTCCTTACATTTATTTAGGTTTAATATTATATTCTTTGCCACTATTTTTTCATCACTCCTGTCCTTTCTGTTTCAAACACTCCTTATTTTTGTAAAGTTATATTTTAAAGTAATATTTATCTATTCTATTCTTAAACACATTTACTCTAGTGCTTTCAATGACCTTCCTACAAGCATGTCCTTTTTGGGTGCACATTTTATATTTGCTGTAAGGGGGCTTCCCTTTCATATGAGTTCAGGAGAGTTGTTTGTTTCCCCAGTTTCTAGTACTCCAATCACTATCCTCTTGGCATCGAGGTATATACTTTCTACACACTTTCAGTATGCAAAACTTTTCGAAAGATGACTGGAATCTTCCACAATGATTCTCTAGCATTTATCTCAACTAAATGTGCCTATTTTTCAGGCAATATGGAATGGCCGGCAATAGACATGCTCCAATTTTGTTCACAAATCGGTACTATGACTCATTACATGTGGTTCAAAGACTTGATCTCGTCAGTGAGTTGGACTTTCACAGTGGCTGTACAAATGCCTTAAACTTCAATGATTCTGGTGATCTTCTAGCTTCAAGCTCAGATGACTTGCAGATTGCCATCTGGGACTGGACTAAGGAGAAAACACTCATTACCTATAATAGCGGCCATCGAAACAATGTGTTTCAAGTAAGGTACCCCTCCCCCCCCTTCCCTATCTTAAATGTGACTGGGCCAATTATTTGAGGGAGGATACTCGATATGAGGATGGCACTGTTGATTCACAGAAGAATCTTTCTACTTAGTAAAGCTCTCCCCCCTCAAAGAAGATATATTTGTAGAGTATTTCTTGTTTAATGAAAAATTGGCTAAAGTGTGATGCACTCCATTGTAATAGAGCACATGAATACAAATTTGATGTATTTGTGAATCTCCTACAAGGCTTAGCCTGTATTTGTGGCAGGAAGATTACCTATACCATTTCCGGTGTGTGTTGTAAAAGGTGACTAAGCACGGTTAGTGACCACTAGTTTGGGAAGCTGCACACCCAAAAGTGTTCTTTATGTGAACACAACAATGTCATTGATGCATGCCAACTCTACTTTATGGGAAAGTGGTCGATGATTATGATCATACAAGGTATTTTGCGGTATTTACACAGTACATGCTTGTTTCTGGATATATTTTAATGTTCCATTTCATTTCATCTTTTTTACTTTCTTACCCACATTGATATGTGTTGTTTTGTTGTTTTTTCATCTTCAAACTAAGAAAGGAAATCCAATGTGGATATCTTTGCTAGAAAGCATGTTAGGGGAGGTTTCTAAAGAGCCGCTCATTCGCCCCTGTAGGTTTTTTAAGTTATGCCATTTTAACTGTCTGCCTTCCAATGGGTCACCTTCATTGACTTTGAAATAATAATAATAATAATATAGCTTGATTAGTATAGAGAGGGATGCTACGGATTGAGAAAGTATACAACTCTCAAGAATCAGCCTCATCTCCACATTTAAGGCATAACCTTCTATGTAATTTGGGGTTGAAAGGGCATATGTAATTCTGCTCATTTAGGTTTGTTTTTTTTAATGGCAGGGGGTTTTACCAGCGATCTACACTCACTTAAGATGCCTCTTATTTCTCAGAGGGTTTGGCAGCTAGAGTTTAAGTTGGGATCCGAACCACAAATATCTGCAGTATATGGCAGCCACTATGGTTAACACAAATTAACCCTTCATGCCTGAATGTGACAAATTCGTCACATAGAAAATAAAGGTCTATAACTAGAGAAATTATATGTGTGTTCTAGCAAGCGTGTAAGATGATTATGACACATGTTCTGTTTAAGTTCACACTTCACACAATGGTTGCATTATATTTGTATACTGTTTGCCACTAAGTATTTACCACTTGAAATGATAAATGTAATTTTTTTTTTAATTCAGGCTATATAAGGTTTAGACTCCATCCATGGACAAACTACACTGAATGTATCTTAACTTTGCTGTAATCTGGAAGCAGTGTTTCCATTTGACTAAGCCATGGCCCCATGTTGTAGTATATATTTCGTTTAACCTTTTTTTTATAATTTTGCTCTGGTTCTCAAGTATTTCCCAGATCCTTCTGTTCTAGTGGTAAAGGTCAGCTAGTGCAGTATTTGTCAATGTAGATGTTTTCTCTTATTTGTATATTTCACTTTCTCTTATCCACCTTGCAAGATAGGGAGGGGGTGAAATGTCTGACTACTTTCTTGTGAACTTTTTTTCTTATGGATTTAGAATAAGTCCTGAGCCAAATATTTATGGATGATGAGTCTTTTCTATTTCAGTGTTTTCCGATTATTTTATTATTACTATTCAACTTCTTAGCCTTTTAAATTTCTGTCCTATTCATCATTCTTTCCCTCGTAAGGGGCGTGGCCATATGCCATCCTGGCCACTGTGCTGACGGGACTCAGTGCTCCGTCCAGCCCCAGCTTAGCCTCTTCTTCCTTCAGACACTTGCGTTTCCCCCCTCTTTCCTCGCCTTTCATACAACCTCTCCCACAGCTTTCTCTGGTCAGCCTCTAATTTCACAGGGTAGATGCTGACCTTCTTCTCAGCCAACTATCCCAGATCGGGGCTGAGGGGGGAGGGGATAATGTTCCCTAACCCCTGAGCTCCGGTTTGGGATGGTGGGTTTTTAACAACCTGCTTCATCCCTACCCATACCTTCCTCACATCTCCTTTCCTTCTCACTTTACTATCTATTTTTTTTTACGTTGTGCTCAAAGTGGAGCTGCCATGCTGAAGGGCTGCCAGGTCACCAAGCGGGAGGAGTGGCTTTAAATGGCGGCACCTGGCTCTGCCAGGCCCGTACGCACCCCTTGCAGAGCAGGCTACTGCAAGGGGTGATGAGTGTTTGCTTCCCGTAAGAAAAAGAGGGTCACCATGCCCATGAATGAAAACTTAGTAAAACAAAAATCTCTCCCCATTTCCCCTTTAAGAACAATAGAACCGCCCTCAGGCAGCTCCACAGAGAAAATGGAGGTTTCCCCCTGTGGTTTCCCAAGAGACCCTCCATAACTCTTCAACCGGAGAGGAGGCTTACTCCTCTCCTTCGCCTCCGGGTGTAGGGGACTCCCCCTCACCTCCTTCTCTGGAGGTTCTTTCGGGCACCTCCCTCTTCCCAGCCGCAGTCCCCCTTTTTCTTTCCAAGGAGACTGCCAAGAAAACCAGCAGGCAGCCCATAGCCGACCGCTCCCCATTGAAGCGGCTTGGTAGGGCAAACCCGCTTAGTGGTGAGAGGGAAGCCAGGCCCCATCAGTCACTTCCCTCAAAAGACCTGCTAGCAAGAATATTATGCCTCCAAAGAATTGACTTGTGACAGCACTGCCAATGGGACCTGTGATGTCCTGGGGGGGGGGGGATGACCAACTGGAGCCCCTTCCCCCTCCTGAAATAGACATGGTCCTTGAGGCAACCCAGCCTCAGAGGGTATGGCCTTCCATGGGAGCAAATCCGGGCTCGGCGCCAAGCACCGAACTCAAGTCCGCTCCTATGCAATGTCCTCCTCAAACTGCTAGGGTTTCCAAGGCAGTACAGGGATGGGAGGAATCTTCTTCGACCGGTGCCCATAAGACTGCCAGGACCTTCTCCATATCAGAGAAGGACTTAGTTGAGGACAGTGCATCTGGCCTGGGTGCTCTTAGCTGCGGAGGGGAGAAGTGGGTTCATTCCCCACTCTCATCTCCTAAAAAAAAACCCCCAGAAAAAAGACTAAAAAGACTCTGGGGCTCCTCTCCATCCACAGGGGCTGTGAGGATGGATGGGTATGCTGTCACTTGGGTAAGCGACCAAACCAAGATCGGCACATCTGGCCCCTCTGCTCCCCCGGGTTCGGAGCCCCTGACAAAGACCAAAAGTGCGCAGGTCGGAGCCTCAATAACATAGGGGCCCCTCATTCAAAGGTTACCTGGCATTTTCGAGCCCATTAGCTTCAAACGTTTCTTAGTTATTCGCTCCACTGATGGCATCATGTTGGCCAAGGGCAACATGATCCATCAGAGGAGAGCGTTAGCTAGTGTAATTGGTAGGGAGCCGAAGGTGACCTGTTTCTCGGACGGGAGCCTACTGGTGAATGCGACGGATTCCTCTGAGGCAGCCAAGATAAGTGATCTTCGGACACTTGATGGTACCCCGGTGAGTGTAACGCCGCACTCTACCATGAACTTTGTGAAAGGAGTAGTTTATGTGAGGGAACTCGTTGACTACTCCATAGAGGACATCACCTTAGAGCTGGCCGACCACGGGGTGGTCAAGGTCGAGCGTGAGATGAAAAAACAGGGAGGGGCCTCGAGACCCACCCCTGCACCCTTCGTCACGTTCGACTGTGACAAGCTTCCTGAGTCGGTGCGTGCCGTTTGCTACCGCTACCGCGTGAAGGCATTCGTGCCACTGCCGCGGTGGTGCTATTACTGTCACCGCTTCGGCCATACGAATCGCTCATGTAGACGTGCAAAGTCGGGGTCACCCAAAGTCTGTGTAAATTGCTCCAAGGCCGCACCCGATAATTCCAAATCGTGTGTAGCCGAGTGTGTCAATTGCGGATAGCCGCACCCTACTTCTTCGAAGCAATGTCGTGCATATCTTCTTGAAAAAGATCCTGGCCGTTCAGGCCCAGGATCGACTCTCATTCCGCGAGACTAAGGACTTGGTCCTGGCGCGCCCGGCTCTGCCTGGGACGTCTTACGCCTCAGTGGTTAGAAAGACACCCTCTCCTCCTGGCCCATCCAGGCCAACCAGGGTTATTTCCGCGCCCATTTGGAGCCCTTCTGCGGGCTCTACTCAACCCGGGCGCTTCCCTCGTAAAGCTGGCCGCACAAAGGGTTCACACCCAGCGTGATCGTTTCCCGTAAGGCGAAACGGCCACGCGCCTCCACCGAGTCGTTAGACTCACAGGAAGAAACACCCCTGAAGTTGGTCGCCAGGCCATCTTCCGGGGCTCCTAAAGCTGCCCCCCGAAAAGAGGACAGCAACAAAGTAGCTTCGGCTCCTTCGCCCACGCCTAGTGGTGGAGCGAGTGGCTCGGAGACGGTGGATCCTCGAAAAGAGGGCCCCCCCCCCGCCTCCGAAGCCGCAACGCCCGCCTAAGGTTTCGAGGCGGAGGGAGGAAAAGACTCGCATGGCGAGCCCAACCTCCCCCAATAAGTCCTCGGATGGGACAGCGCCTTCAGCACATCGTCCGGCCAACAACGCCCGGGGTTCTGCCCCCGGGAAGCGTACGGCCATTCCCGTGAGGGTCTTCTATTCGAAGAGGGCCCCCGCGTCTCCTCCGAGCTAGGCCTGGAGGGCATATTCCTTCAATGGAATTACCGTGGACTCCGGGCCAACTGGGAGGAGCTGCGGAGGCTCGCCTCGTTCCGTTCCCCGTTAGCTATTTTTTTGCAGGAAACCATGCTAGGCGCGTCCCCCCTGCCCGCCCTCCCGGGGTATAAGGTTTTTGCCACCCCACCACCAGGAGATGGGGGCGGGGCTGGGGGATGCGCGTTTTACACCCGGCATAATGTCTCCTTTCTTCTTTTAACTTTAGATACCTCCTTTCAGGAAGTGGCTTTGCAGCTTCACCTGGATAGGATGTATACTGTTATTTCTGCGTACATTTCACCGTCAGCTGACTTCGACACGGGGGACTTCCGCCGCGTCGGGGCACCGTTGCCGAGGCTCTTTCTCTTGCTAGGAGATCTGAATGGCAGACATCCTCTCTGGGGAGACTACTCAATCTCTCACAGGGGACAACTCCTCCCCGATCTGATCGACGAGCTTGAGATGGGTGTCCTAAATGTGGATGAGTTTACGCATCACTGCCCGAGAACTGCTTCATTTTCTTGCCCCGATCTACCTCTGTGCTCTCGAGATGCACAGCCTGATTTTGATTGGGGGGTGGTCGATGACCTCCATGTTAGTGATCACTTTCCCAATCAAATATCTTTTTCTGGGCAGCTGCCGCCTGAGAGCCCACCTCGGTGGTGCTTGGCGCAGGTGCAGTGGCCTGCCTTTCAGGAAATGACTGAATTCTTTATCTCAGTCGATGAGTTTAGGTCGGTAGATGAGGCGGTGAGTTCTTCTCCGGCAACATCATCGCTCCGGGCCTGACTACTATTCCCAGAACGTCTGGCCGTTCTGCACGCCGACCACTCTCGTGGTGGTCGGCCGAGTGTGAGACGGCCCTCAAACAGAAGCGTTATACCTACATGCGCTATAAGCGCCCCCCGAACGATTTCACTGTCGCTGAATTTCGTCGGGCTAGGGCTAGGTTCCGGTATATTTCGCAGCACGCCCGCCGCTCTTCTTGGCGGGCATACGTGTCTTCACTTAACGAGAATACCCTTTTAGCTTAGGTGTGTAGGCGATTCAAAAGGATTCGGGACAAGTTCTCCCCGGACCCCCTTTCCGTTCTCCAGGAGAATGGGACCGCAATCTCGCACCCCGCGTCCCTGGCGGAATCCTTCGCGACCGCTTTCTCCGCATTCTCTAGCCGGGATGCTGCTCCGCCAGCATTCAATGCCCTTCGTGATGTCAGAAGTCCGCCGACTGGACTTTACCTCCAGAGACGGAGAACCTTTCAACGTCAGGTTTACTCTGAGTGAGTTGCGTTACGCTCTTGCTTCGTGCGTGGACACGGCCCATGGTCCGGACGATGTCCCGTACGCCATGCTTTGACACTTGGCTGAGCGAGGCATGGCCTTTCTGTTAGATTTGTTCAACAGGATCTGGGTGGAAGGTCTTGTCCCAGACTCCTGGCGAATCGCTACTGTGCTCGCCTTTCGCAAACCGAGAAGAGATCACTCTACTCCGACCGGTTTCCGCCCAATCTCTCTAACCTCTTGCGTGTGCAAGTTGATGGAGACATTGGTAAATGTTAGATTAGCCTTTTTCCTGGACAGCGGAGGCCATCTGTCTTCCGCACAGTGCGGCTTCCGCAAGTTCCACTCCACGTCGGATGCTCTGCTCCGACTGGAAAATGCCATCTGCGAGGCTTTCCTTCGTAGACAGCACTACGCCACGGTCTTTTTCGATCTGGAGAAGGCCTATGATACCGCATGGCGATACGGTATCATGGAGACTCTCCACACGATGGGGGCGAGGGGACGCCTCCCAATGTTTATATCTGAATTTTTGCGAGATGGTCGATTCCGCGTACGGTTGGGGGGAGCCCTCTCCGGCTCAAAGGAGCAGGAAGAGGGTGTCCCGCAGGGAAGTGTCCTCAGTGTCACACTCTTTGCCCTGAGCATCAACGGCATCACCTCGGTGCTGCCGGAAGATGTTCTCGCTACGCTCTACGTGGACGACCTATCGATCTCTTTTGGCGCGGCCAAGATGCCAACTTTGGAGCGTCGATTCCAACAGGCATTGAACCGCGTCTCTCGCTATGCCGAAGCGCACAGGTTTCGGTTTTCTTTGGCCAAGACTAATATGGTGCACTTCTGCCGCCATCCACTGCTTCACCCCGACCCAGATTTGTTTCTTAATGGGGTGCGCCTGGATGTGGTTGAGTCGCACCGTTTCCTTAGTCTTGTATTCGACCGACGCCTCACCTGGGAGGCTCATATTCGCAGCCTTAGAGTCTCTTGTACCCGCGCCATGGACATTCTCCGCTCCGTGACGTTCAGCGCTTGGGGCGCTGATAGGGCTACTGCCTTACTTTTTTATCAATCCTTTGTTCGCTCGAAGCTCGACTACAGATGCGAGTTTTATGCATCCGCAGCCGAGCGTTTATTGCGGAAGGTGGATTCGATCCACCACACCGGCCTTCGCCTTGCGACCGGTGCCTTCCGCACTTCCCCCATTGAGAGCGTGTTGGTCGATGCTGGGGAGATGCCACTCGCTCTGCGCCACGTGCAGTGCATCGCTCGCCTGTACACGCGAGCCCGGCGTCTCCCTCAGTCGCCAACAGCTCTCACTGCATCCGCAGCTGATCTCGATGGTGCCTATGCCGCCGAGAGACGCCAGTCATACCCTAAGCCCTTTGAGTTTAGGGCCAGGAAACTCCTTCGAGAGGTAGATATAGCTCTCGGGCCGGTAGCGCCCCTGGTTCTGCCCAGGACGCCACCCTGGAGGGTACCACATTTGGCTATTTGTCGCCACGCCTCTGCTCCCAAAGCTTGTACTGCGCCGGGAGTATTGCGTTCGACCTTTTTGGAGCACACATCGTGTCACGCTGGAACCGTGCCAGTGTATACGGATGGCTCCAAGTCCCAAGAGGGGGTCGGCTTCCACGCCGTATCCCCTCTGTTTGAAGTCAGCGGGGCTCTACCAGGCGCTGCGTCTGTCTTCACGGCCGAGCTGGTGGCAATACACCACTCGGTATGGGAGATTACGCGACGTGCCCGGTTCTGAGACCGGATTGTCATCTATAGCCACTCACAAAGCGCTCTTAGTGCTCTCGGGGCATTGGAATCAACGCATCCCCTGGTTCGCGATATCCGTGACGCCACGGTTTTGGCGAGCATGGCAGATGTCGAGATTATCTTCTGCTGGGTTCCTGGACATGTAGGAATTGCGGGGAATGAGCGCGCCAAAGAGTCCTCGAGGACTCTGCGACCGGACCAGCGTTTCGCTCTTCCTCACACCGACTACATGGCAGGAATACGGGCAGCTCTTCGGACTGCTTGGCAAAGAAGATGGGAGACGGTCGAAGGGAACTTAAAGTTGTGTGCCATTGCGCCGCGACTGTTCCCATGGACCTATCCCCCAATGCCGCGGCGGCTTCAGGTTGCTTTCTGTCGTCTCCGAATCGGGCACACTCGTGTGACGCACCGCTATTTGATGGTGCGCTCGCCTGCGCCCTATTGCAACGACTGCGTCGTCCCCCAGACTGTTTGGCACATTTTTGTCGAATGTCCCAGTCTGGGTGATCTTCGCGCACGATACCTGTCCCGGTACCGGGATGGGCGGGGTCGCTACCGCCTGTCCCTTGTACTCGAGACAGATTCGTGCACATTGACTGGTGGACTTGTTGACTTTTTGGGGGAGGCCGGGCTTCTCCCCTTTATTTAAGGTTCTTTTTTTGTTATTGTTTTGTTTGTAGGTTGCACTCTCCTGCACCGGGGTGAGGGGGACCTTCCCCCGCTGCCGGAGATTGTTTCCTGATTAAGTTTTTCCAATTTATATCGATTGTTAAGTTTTCATATTTTTATTTTAAAGTAGCCTAGTTCTAGGCTGTCGTGTTTTTCGGCGACTTATGCCCTAGTTGCCAGATGGGCTCTATAAAATTAAAAAAAAAAATTCCGCACTTCCCCCATTGACAGCCTTCTAGTCGATGTTGCGGAGATGCCACTCGCTCTACGCCGTGCACAGTGCATTATTCGCCTGTACACGCTAACCCGGCGCCTCCCTCAGTTGCCAACAGCTCTTACTGCATCCCCAGCTGATCTTGACGGTGCCTATGCCGCCGAAAGACGGCACTAATACCCTAAGCCCTTTGGGTTTAGGGGCTAGGAAACTCCTTCGAGAGCTAGGTATATCTCTCGGGCTGATGTCGCCCCTGGTTCTCCCCAGGATGCCACCTTGAACGGTACCACCTTTGACCATTTCTCTCCACGCCTTTACTCTCAAAGCTTCTACAGCCCCGGGAGTATTGCGTTCGACCTTTTTGGAGTACACCTCGTGTCACGCTGGAACTGTGCCAGTTTATACCGATGGCTCCAAGTCCGAAAAGGTGGTCGGTTTCCACGCCGTATTCCCTCTGTTTGAAGTCAGCGGTGCTCTGCCAGGCGCTTCGTCTGTCTTCACGGCCAAGCTGGTAGCAATACACCGCTCGGTACGGGAGATTACGCGACGTGGCGGGATCGGAGACCGGATTGTGCCTACAAAGCGCCCCGAGTGCTCTCGAGGCATTAGAATCTTCGCCTGCCCCGGTTCGCGATATCCGTGACTTCACGGTTTGGGCCACCCGGGCGGATGTCCAGATTATCTTGTGCTTGGTTCCTGGACATGTAGGAATTGTG
This sequence comes from Ceratothoa steindachneri, assembly GCA_963969495.1. Taxonomy (NCBI): domain Eukaryota; kingdom Metazoa; phylum Arthropoda; class Malacostraca; order Isopoda; family Cymothoidae; genus Ceratothoa; species Ceratothoa steindachneri. The sequence goes on from OZ018319.1 coordinate 217,882,364, forward strand.
TCAAATGAGCCTGCCAAAGAGTCTGCGAGGACTCTGCGACCAGACCAGCGTTTTGCTCTTCCTCATACCGATTACATGGTCGGAATACAGGCAGATCTCCCGGCTGCTTGGCAAAGAAGATGAGTGACGTTCGAGGGAAACCTAAAGTTTCGTGTCATTGCGCCGCGACTGTTCCCATGGGCCTACCCCCCAATGCTGCGCTGGTTTTAGGTTGTTTTCTGTCGTCTCCGAATTGGACACACTAGCGTGACGCACCGCCATTTGATGGACCGCTCGCCTGTTCCTTATTATGATGACTGTGTTGTCCCCCAGACTATTCCGCATATTCTTGTTGAATGTCCCAGTCTGGGTGATCTTCGCGGTCGCTACCGCTTCTCTCTTGCACTCGGGATGGGTTTGTGCACACAGACTTGTGAACTTTATGACATTTTGGCCACCCTGGCCTCCTCTACTTCATTTAACTGTTGTTGTCGGTTTTTTGCTAGAGCGTGCTTCCTGCCTGTTGCCCTTTTTCTTTTTTATTGTTGTTTTTTTGTTTTGTTTTGCATAGTTTTATTTTAATTTAGCCTATTACTAGGCGTTCGTGAGTACGGCGACTTATGCCCAAGTAGGCAGTCACCAGATGGGCTCCTAAAATTAAAACAAAACAACACTCCTTTTACACACCTACGAGGGGATGTTGTGTAACACAAGCAATCTTGCTGCAGGTTACATCTGGAAGATTGTGCTCTCCCAGCTTTAACATCTTCAGTTTTCACTACTTTATAGATTTCTCCATACAAACTTTCTGACTAATTGGTCTATCTTCCACATATTTTCACCTCCCTTACTGTCACTTCTTAACTTTGTTAACAAACAACGTCTCACAAACTTTCTTGCTGGGATCTCCTCATTGCTTCTCTTATCATAGTTTTTACATGAATATTAATAAATGCCAAGAATCTTAGTCAGCATTTTTTTCCCCCTTAGTGCAAATTCTTACCTCTGAGCGGTAACACACACATAGCCTCTTGTGCGAGAGATGGGCAAGTGCGGTTGGCTGAGCTGTCATCCACAGGTGTCTGTAAAGAGACACGAAAGTTAGCCAAGCATTCCAAATCTGCCCATAAGCTTACCATCCGAGTGAACACCCCTTATGAACTGATGTCTGCTGGGGAAGATGCCTTTGTTTATAACATCGATATCCGATCGAATCAGCCAGACAAGTGAGTTTTCCTTTTGTGTAAGTTTGGGAAATGGATCAATGATGCACTATTACTTGTTTAATACATGTTCAGCCAGTTTTATTTTTGTGTTTATCCATCCCCTTTTGCAGTGGGTGGGTTCTGTTTCCTTCAGTCAATCCATTCAATTGTAACTAAAACAAAGGTTCTGTTTCCTTCAGTCAATCCATTCAATAGTAACTAAAACAAAGGTTCTGTTTCCTTCAGTCAATCCACTGAATAATGACTAAAACAAAGGTTTTGTTTCCTTCAGTCAATCCACTCAATAGTAACTAAAACAAAGGTTCTGTTTCCTTCAGTCAATCCATTCAATAGTAATTAAAACAAAGTATCATTGGGAACAGCAATCACCTAAATGTGTATTCCTCTGTTCATTTGGCATATCATTATTCACCCCTTTACATTCTGCATGTCGATATAGGAAGGTCTTAAAAGAGTTTCCCCATAACCACACTCATGGTTTTCTCCTCCACAGGGCAATCTCTTGTCATTAGGTATAGGATTAGAGTACTCATAAGGATGAGATTAAGGGTGGATGAGTCCAACACTAAGTATAGGCCCTGGTTTTCATAACTAATGCACAAGATGTATTGCCCCCCCTCCATCCTCCCCTCCCTCTGCATAAGACTTGCGTTGATTGTGGATTGGGGCACTTTAAAAGAGTTGCTCGCTCTTGTCCTCCGTTCCTTAAGTAGTCAAGTTATATATCTTCCACATTCTTTCACTTCACTTATCTTCACCCTTCTCTTTAGTTGCCTCCGTAAGGGGCGCGGTGATTTGCCATCCTAAACGCCGTGGTGACGGGACTCAGCACCCCGTCCGACCCCAGCTTAGCCTCTTCTCCTTCCTTCAGACACTTGTTTTTCCCCCCTGTTTCCTCGCTTTTCATACAACCTCTCCCACAACTTTCTCTGGTCACCCTCTAATTTCACAGGGTAGATGCTGACCTTCTTCTCAGACAACTATCCCAGATTGGGGCTGAGGGGGGAGGGGACAATGATCCCTTATCCCTGAGCTCCATTTTGGGATGCTGGGTTTTTAATAACCTGCTTTATCCCCACCCATATCTTCCTCACCTCCTCTTCCTTTCTATTTTCAAACACTATCCATTTTACGCTGAGGGTCTTCCAGGCCACCAGGCGGGAGGGGTGGTCCGAAATGGCGGCACCTGGCTCTGCCAGGCCTGTACTCACCCTTCGCAGAGCTGGCCACTGCGGGGGGTGATTAGCGTTTGCATCCCGTAATAAAAAAAAAAGGTCACCATGCCCAATGATTTAAACTTTCACACAAAATCGCTCCCCATTTTCCCTTTAAGAATGACGTGAGCCCTCAGGCAGCTCCACAGAGAAAATGGAGGTCCCCCCTCCCTGTGGTTTCCCAGGGGACCCTCTATAACTCTTCAACCGGAGAGGAGGCTTACTCCTCTTCAATGCCTACAGGTGCAGGAGGCTCCCCCTCACCCCCTTCCTTGGAGTCACCACGTGACTCCAGCTCAAATCTGGCAGTCTGCCTTTGCTTTCACAGGGATCTGACAGGAAAGCCAGCAGGCAGCCCATAACCGGTCGCTCCCCGTCGAACCGGCTCGGTAGGGCAAACCCCTTATGGGGGAGAGGGAGGAAAGGCCCCATCAGCTGCTTCCCCCTAAAGACCTACTTGCTCAAATATTAAATCTAGCGGGGGTGAAGGCCTATGTCCCCCCCCGAAAGAACATGGACGAGACTTACATGACCTGTGATTTCCTGGGAGGGCGATGGCCAAATGGAGGCCCCCTTGAGATAGACATGCTCTCTGACGCAGCCCAGCCTCAGAAGGTGGGGCCTTCCATGGGGGCAGATTCGGGCTGCCGAGCCCGAGTCGGCTCCTGTGCGGCACCCTCGCCAGAAAGGTCGGGCTGCTAAGACAGCACAAGGAGGGGAGAGATCTCCTCCTCCGGCCGGTGCCCCCACACCTGCTGGGACCTTGACCATCTCGGGGAAGAACCTTGCAGAGGCCGGCCCATCCAGCTGGGGGAGGGGAGAAGCAGGTCAATTCCCCGCCCTCCTCTCCTAAAAAGAAAAAGACTAATAAAAAGAAGACAAAAAAGACTCGGGGCTCTTCTCCGTCCACGGGGGCCTCGTGAACGGAAGGGGCTGCTACCATCCTTGAACGCGACCAAGCCAAGGTCGGCACGTCCGGCCCCGGTGCTCGCCTGGGAGGGGAATCCCCAAATAAGACCAAAAATGCGCAGAGGGGCCTCGATTACATCGAGGCCCCTCATTCAGAGATTACCTGGCGTTTTCGAGCCCGCTGGCTTCAAACGCTTCCTCGTTATTCTCTCCACTGATGGCACCATGTTGACTAAGGGCAACATGATCCATCAAAGGAGAGCTTTTAGCTAGTGTGATTGGTAGAGAGTGGAAGTTGACCCATTTCTCGGACGGTAGCCTTCTGGCGAATGCGGCGGTTTCCTCCGAGGCGGCCAAGATAAGTACTCTTCGAACACTTGATGGCACCCCGGTGAGTGTGACGCCGCACTCTACCATGAACTTTGTGAAAGGAGTAATTTATGCGAGGGAACTCGTCGACTACTCCATAGAAGATATCACTCTAGAGCTGGCCGACCGCGGGACGGTCAAGTTCGAGCGTGTGATGAGAAAACAGGGAAGGGCTTCGAGGCCCACCCCTACACTCTCCATCACGTTCGACTGTGACAAGCTGCCTGAGTCGGTGCGTGCCGGTTGCTAAAGCTACCGCGTGAAGGCATTCGTGTCACTGACGCGGTACTATTACTGTCACCGCTTCGGCCATACGAATCGCTCATGTAGACGTGCAAAGTCGGGGTCACCCGAATTCTCGGTAAATTGCTCCAAGGCCGCACACGATAAGTCCAAGCCGTGTGTGGCCAAGTGTGTCAATTGCGGAGAGACGCACCCCGCTTCTTCTAAGCAATGTGGTACATATCTCCTTGAAAAAGAAATCCTGGCCGTTTAGGCCCAGGATCGTCTGGCGCGCCCGTCTCTGCCTGGGACGTCTTGCGCCTCAATGCTAAGAAGACACCGTCTGCTCCTGGCCCATCCAGGCCAGCGGGCAGGGTTTCCACGCCCATTTGGAGCCCTTCTACGTGTTCTACTCAACCCGGGCGCTCCCCTGGTAAAGCTGGCGGCACAAAGGGTTCCCACCAGGCAAAAACCAGGGTTGTCCCCCGAAAGGAGGACAGAAACAAAGTAGCTTCGCTCCTTCGCCCACGCCTCGTGGTGGGCTGGGTGGCTCGGAGACGGTGGATCCTCGAAAAGAGGGCCCCCCGCCTCCGAAGCCGCAACGCCCGCCTAAGGTTTCGAGGCAGAGCGAGGAAAAGACTCGCATGGCGAGCCCAACCTTCCCCAATAAGTCCTTGAAGGCGACAGCGCCTTCAGCGCATTGTCTGTCCAACAGCGCCTGGGGTTCTGCCTCCGGGAAGTGTACGGCCATTCCCGTGAGGGTCTTCTGTTCGAAGAGGGCCCCCGCGTCTACTCCGAGCTAGGCCTGGAGAGCCTGTTCCTTCAATGGAATTGCCTTGGACTCAAGGCCAACTGGGGGGAGCTGCGTTGGCTCGTCTCCTCCCTTTCCACGTTAGCTATCTTTTTGCAGGAGACCATGCCAGGCGGGAGATTGTGCGATTTACACCCGGCATGATGTCCCCGTTCTTCTCTTGGCTTTAGATACCTCCTTTCAGGCAGTGGCTGTGCAGCTCATCTTGATAGGAGGTATACTGTTATTTTTGCGTACATTCCACCGTCAACCGACTTCGACAGGGGGGACTTCCGCCGCGTCGTGGCACGGTTGCCGAGGCCCTATCTTTGCTCAGAGATCTAAACGGTAGACAACCCTCTGGGGAGAGTACTCTATTAATCCCCGGAGTCAAGTCCTTGCCGTCCTGATCGACGATCTTTAGAGTATTACATTCTAGCTTTTTGGAGCACACCTCGTGTCACGCTGGAACCGTGCCAGTGTATACGGATGGCTCCAAGTCCCAAGAGGGGGTCGGCTTCTACGCCGTATCCCCTCTGTTTGAAGTCAGCGGGGCTCTACCAGGCGCTGCGTCTGTCTTCACGGCCGAGCTGGTGACAATGCACTACTCGGTACCGTAGATTACGCGACGGGCCCGGTTCGGAGACCGGATTGTGATTTATAGCGACTCACAAAGCGCCCTGAGTGCTCTCGGGGCATCCCCTGGTTCGCGATATCCGTGACGCCATGGTTTTGGCGAGCCGGGCGGATGTCGAGATTATCTTCTGCTGGGTTCCTGGACATGTAGGGATTGCTGGGAATGAAGGCTCCAAAGAGTCCGTGACGACTCTCCGACCGGACCAGCGTTTCGCTCTTCCTCAGACCGCTACGTGGCAAGAATACGGGCAACTCTTCGGGCTTCTCGGCAAAGAAGATGGGAGACGGTAGAAGGGAACTCAAAGTTGTGTGCCATTGCGCCGCGACTGTTCCCATGGACCTACCCACCAATCCCGCCAAAGCTTCAGGTTGCTTTCTGTCGTCTCCGAATCGGGCACACTCGTGTGACGCATCACCATTTGATGGAGCGCTCGCCTGCGCCTTATTGTGACTACTGCGTCCTGTCCCTTACTGTTCGGCACATTCTTGTCGAATGTCCCAGGCTGGGTGATCTTCGCGCACGTTACCTGTCTCGGTACCGGAATGGGCGGGTTCGCTACCGCCTGTCCCTTGTACTCGGGACGGATTCGTGCACACCGACCTGTGGACTTTTATACTTTTTGGATGAGGCCGGCCTTCTCCCCTTTATTTAATATTTGACTCTGGATCGCATTCTTCTTCGCCGGGGGAGGTCGGGCCTTGCCCTGTCTACGGAGCTCGGCTTTATATTTTTTCAATTTCTTTGTTTTTCTTTTGTTTGTTTGTTTTTTTTTCTGTTTGTATTTTTTTTTCTTTGTTTTCATTTGACTTTTAATATAGTCTAGATTTAGGCTAGGGTGAGAAGGCAGTTGCCAGATGGCATAAAAAAAATCTCTTTAGTTGCCTCTTTTCATCAAATTTTCAGACGCAAATGTCCGTGCTTATTTTCGCCTAGGTCATTCCCATTCATCTCATATTCTCTGTTAGGATTGTTTTTCAATTATTCGGTAGTTTCACTTTTCCACCATGTTAGTTCCTCACTGTTCACTGAAATTCCTTTTCAGGATAGTGTTGGTCAAAGACGTTCTCGGAAATCGCGTCCCTCTATACAGCATTCACCAACATCCTCTCAACGATGACCAGTTTTGCGTCAGTGGTCAGGATGAGTATGTTAGAGTCTACGACCGAAGAATCATTAGTCCCTTGGGTCCGCCTGTGCTTAAATATTGCCCAAACCATTTGGTAAGAAGGTAACAATGGGCAAAAAATCGAAAGGACGTTTCTGTCTACTCCAGAATGCTCCTCGGTGATTTGGTCAAATCTTGCTGTTTTTTTGTTGTAGGATTGCGTGGAGACCTCGTCACACGTTCAGTGAAGTTAAGCCACACTTCATATGGTCAATTGCTGGATGATAGTCCCGCTTCAGGTTAATTTTTTGTTTGCTCTCGTATGTTATAGCGATCCATAGTTTTAACTAAACAAACTGTGTTCCCTACTGTTTTGATGACTTATACAAAACAAAAAATCATGGATGATTGAATGGCAAATGACATTAATAGTAATATCTAAAAAAGTCAAGAAGGAAAACCCAAATAATTATAGGCTGATTAACTTATGTTGGGGAGAAGCTGCTTGAGTCAATTTTTGCTGATAGAGTAACATAAATGAAACTCAGCATGACTTTAGAAAACACAGATCGATGATAAAGACAAAGCAGTAGATATTATTTACCCAGACTTTAGAAAACCCCTGACAAGGTCCCCTTTACGAGGCAGATGCTAAAGAAGGTGCTTGGAATTTCTGGAAAAGTAACCAAATGGATATTAGAATAACCGAAAATAGAGAGTAGTTGTCAATGGATCATCTTCAGATTGGGCTTCAGTAGCAAGTAGACTACCACAGGGCGTAGTACTTGGTTGACTGTTATTTATTTTGTATATATTGTTATAGATGCAGGAATTCTTAGTAGCATTTCTAAGTCGCAGACAATACTAAAATAGAAGGCAGTCTGGTCGATTCAACTAGATATGGCTAAACTCCCATTAGACCTGAAATAATAGTTAAATGGTCTGAGATCTGACAGAAGCTATTTAATCTAGATAATTGCAAACTGATGCATATTAAGTACAAAATTAAGAGGAAAGACTTGACATTTGGAGGTAATAAGTTAACATCAGAAAATGAGAAAGATCTAGGAATTCTTATGTGAATTTAAAGTTGTCTAAACTAAGTATATTGGTAGAGCGTCCTTTCTTTGTGTAATTTACTTCTAAGGCCACATTTGGAATATTATGCATGGGTGTGGGTGGTCACAGTTCTTCAGGAAAGATATACAGGCTAGGGAGACCAAATACTAGGAATTAGGTGCAAAAATTATGAAACTAGTCCTATGGACTTCAACTTATTTCCTTTGGGAGACGTGAAGAGTATGATGGCAACTAATTATGGCTTACACAATTTAAAATGGCATTGATAATAATTATAGGAAGTTATTTTCTAATAGCAAAGCTCCCACTTAAGGAAATGATCCGAAATTGAAGGCCCAAGAAATTCTCCAACATAGAATTGACTGCCAGCATATGTGGTGAAAAGCACTAGTGTAAATAAATATGTATAAAGATAGGTTGAACAAAATTATCCACATCTATGAACAATAAATGTTTTTTAAATAGGTATTCAAACATATGGAAACCACCTCGAGCGGGGCCCATCTAAAGACCTCATGACATAATAGATGGCAAAAGCCGCCAGTGCCTATCAAGGCTCATCCGAGTTGATCCTTCATCCACTGTCCCCACCACCCAATACCCTCTATAAACCGCATTCACTAGCCACAGGATTGTGTCCAGAATGCCAGGACAAAGTTATCACCAATTAAACTTTATCAAAAAGCTTAATCATGCAACTTCAATACTTTAAAACATTCTACTTTCATAGTGGGATCGGTGTGTATCAACGCCACTAAAACTACCTAACCACCTCCACCTCTTTTATGTCTTATCAAGCACAAAGCCACTTATCATTTTGTCCATATCGAATGGGCCTTCATACCGATGAGCCGCGGTGTGATGTAGCAACTCGGTCAGTCAGTGTTCACTCCTGAGCAGATAACCCCAAGCACGGCGAAATGCATGAGGGAAAGGGAGGCGGGCCCGCTTTCTTGGTGTGTGTTTCCTCTTAAGGGACTGGGATGTGCAAGTTCCAGGCTTGGCGAAGTGTTCCGCACTCAAGGAACGGATGCCTGGGTTCGAACCACTTTGTTGGAGACTGGGAGGCGCTTGTCCCAATTTCGGCGGTGGAGAGTGGGAAGCGCAAGTTCCAACGGCCCACGCTTCAGAACGCTCCTTTCTCAGTAGTGCGAGAGGGCACAGATTCACTGCCCCACTCAAACATCCCTACCACTAACACAACTACACCTACTCACACACAGACTACACTTATCTATCGTTTGTCCAATTAACTCTTCACTACTCTATGTTCAATCACGAGCTTATCGCTTTTATTTTTAATTCACTCTATGGAAATTGATGAAAATATTCCTGGGGGGCACGATAGAAGTTTATTGACTCCCCCACACGGATCGCCCCCTCTTCATCTTCTACGCTCCATGCACCCTGGAAGAGAAGAGAGGGATTAGACATTTGGGGAAGGGGGGGGGGATTCAACCTGACTACTACATTTATAGCTCGCTAATTTCCTGTTATACTTCTTTCGTACTTCATCAGAATTTGTATATAATATTATTTATGGAGGGATAGCCATCTTTTTAAAAAGTCTATTGTTGCTTAGGACAGTATTGGGTAGGTGAGAAACGAGTTGCTGAATTCCTGATGGCTCTATGGAAAGCTGTGTTTGTTTTTTGTAGTAACCAAAGTTTAAATAGTTTTTTTTTCCCCCTAGATTGACAAGAAACCAAAATCGAACATCACATGTGCCGTTTACAGTAACAATGGTGACAGTATTCTTGCTTCTTACAACGACGAAGATGTTTACTTGTTTGATACCTCTCTATCAGATGGAGCTGAACCTATACATCGCTACTCAGGACATCGCAATAGTTCCACAGGTGAACAATACGAGACTTATTTGCAAGTAACTTAAAAGAAGAGGTGGGTGCTCTTTATTGTTATTTTTTGTTCGCTATAGGGCGAGGCTTTTATTTTCTTTTTCCCTTAAGGAATTTTTTTAGGCGAGACGCTCTGCATCTGTATTTAGTGAAAATATCTGTATGGTCAATTTAACAGTTCTAGATTGGCTAGATGAGCAAACCTTTTTCTAAACATATTAACCTATATGGATACAGTCGCTTGCTTACTGAATAAAGAGCGTCCCCAAACCATGTAGTGTGGAGGTTACTAATCGCTAAACCAACTACATACCAAGGTGGTTGTCTTTCCAGGAATTCAGTCAATTTAATCCAATTCCACTTTCAGTGAAGGGTGTGAACTTCTTCAGCCCGAGCAGTCAGTTCGTGGTATCCGGTTCAGATTGTGGAAATATCTTCATTTGGGATCGAGAAACTGAGGCAATTGTTAACTGTATGCGCGGAGATGAAAATGGAGTGGTAGGTGTTGGAGTCTGGTTTCCAGTTTTTGTCCATGGCCCTCTGGGCTGGCTCATTCAGACAACTTGTACACGGGATTAAGATTTTATTTAAGCACTGACTACTGCAGGAGATTAGTCTCATGGTCTTAAAACAATCTAATATGCTAGTTTGTAGGGATTAAGATCTTTCATTGCAAATGTGGCAAAAATAAGTACGATGCCTCAAGCTCTCTGTTGTTATTCTAACTCCTAGGATAACATCAACTTCCTCAGCCAGTCGCCTCGATCAATTGCGATGACTGGTGTCTGTGTATGTGTGTGTGTGTGTGTTTGAGCTCCAACACTTGGTGTATCTCACAATCGTGCTGGTCTGAGTGTGATCAGAGGGAAGTTTTCTATGACTCAATGTCAGGTGGTATGGCGTTTAGAACAAAGTTTGGACTGTATGATCGAGTATTCTACTGTTTTATGTGCAGGAATTTTGTTATGGGGCCCTGGCTAAGAAGTGTTGGTTTTCATTTGTGACCTTGGTGTATTTTGCATATTCCACTGGGTTAATGTCTGGGGCCTGCATTTAGTGGCACGGATGTCTCTGGTCCATTGTTGTGAAATAGCTCTACAGAAATCCATTTTAATGGGTTCTAAAATCTTTTTGAAGTGTAGGTTGTTTATTGAGCTGCTTTGTTATGTAGCATACACACAAGATTAGGTTCCCATTGCATGTTTCCTAGCAGTGTGGCAATTGCTTGCAGGTATGTGGGAGGTGTCGATGGCTTTTTTACTTATGCCCAAGTACCATTCTTTTTTTCCTGCACTTTTTGGCCTCTCTACCCCTCTTCTGTGAAATGGGCGGTCCCCGGAGACGACCTTACATCTCCCTGGTGGATCCACAGGTCCCTTCGAGGATGTAATGCTTTTTGTTTGTGTAAGGTTTGCGCAGTTGACATGTTTAGTGTTCGTCTGGATCTATGTTTCATCGGGTGCATGTTAGTGTTGAGGCGAGGTTTATTCTGGGCTTGTATTTTTTAAGGATGCTCGAGACGCCTGATATAGGTTGGGCCAGAAGTACTTTTGTGTCCTTTGTGTAATTTCTCTGACTTGTCTATTTCAGGAGGTGGTTCATTTAGGTTGGTGTTTAGTGATGGTTGATTTAATGTCTGCAGGTGAGTGTAGTTTAGATGGTTTTTAATGTTGGGGGAGGGGGAAGTTATTGTACTGGAGTTGTTAGTAGTGTGCTGTGGTATTCTTGAATCGTTTTTTTTTGTGAGTTGGTGGTTGAGGTGGAAGTCAGTGCTCTGCTTAAGTGTTTGGGTTCTATCATGTTTAGATGATGTACTTCATTGGTTAGGATTTTGGTCTCGGTACGTAAGTGTGGTATGGGGGTGGTTTGCATGCATCATGTGATGACTTTGTGTTTGTTTTGTTTATGTAATGTTTGGAGCTCGTCTGTGTCATAATTGGATAGTATTGGTTGTCAAGCTTGTGCTGCGTAATTGATCGAAGTGCGAGGGAATTGTTTGTATAGCGTCATTATTGACTCCTGCTGTTCAAAAGTGGTTTGCTAATCAATTTTATTCCCTCGTACGCCGGGGTCACCTCTTGATCACAGATGCGCCAGTCAAACTCTAGTTCGATAATCGAGGGTGACTTCGGTTTGGTGATTATTGGAGGGGGTTGTTTATAGGTCCCTGGAAGCACATGACATCTCGGCTCCCTCCGACCGATTGGGAGTTTAAGGGAGAAAGTTTCGATCCTACAGCCTTTGCTGTACCCCTTCCCCCCCATATTATATCTTTGGAGTAGGGCGTTTTGTGACTTGTTTTTGAGTGCTATGTGGATAAAGTGGATGTTTTTATAGTGTCTGGTCCGGTGGGGTTAGGGGAAGGTTATCTACTAATTGGGTATAAAGGGGGGCTGGGATAGGAATGGAGAGCGTGTGCGGGGCATAGTAGTTTTACTGATGAACTGTGTCCCGTTATGTTTAGGTAATCGTCGATTGGGAGGGTTTTTGTTTCGGCATGGTGGTGGTTTATTAGGATGGTTTTGGTCACCGATTTGCGATGCGGACGGTGCTATTTGACACTCCTTGTATCGTGTGTAGGTATATGAGATATAGTTGATACCCTGGGGGTGTGTAGTTCATTGCGGTGCGGATGATCTGCCTATATAGTATGTTCAAAGTTTCTTTGTTTCGTCCATAAAAGTTGATGTTAGGAGGCGATTGTTTTGTGAGTTGAGCGAAGGTCGTGGGTTGGTCATGGGTGACACCTAAAAGTGGAGAGTTACGGTTGAGTGGAATCGGTTCGCCGTGTAGCCAGATGTATGGATTGGAGTTTGCTATCCATTTTTTGTAATTGATGTGTTAGTTGGTGCCCAGTATTATATGCATGAGGATGTGTAGGATGAAGTTGAAGGCTTTGCTGATGCCTATTGAGGCTATGATTTTTACTTGTGTCAGTTTTGGTTGAAGCCTCGTAAGATCTGTTTTGTTTGGTTAGTGGTGTTTTGCTCTGAAGCCAGGTTTTGTGTATGATAGGTATAATAGTTTAATTATGTTTTAAGATTTGTTTTTCTAGTGATTTTGAGATGGATGAGAGGAAGAGGAGGTTCCGGTGTTTGTTTGCTTTGAGTATTTGGATGATGTACGCGTATTTGCAGAGGGATGGGGAGAAGGACGACAATGTTATGTAACCAATAGAAGTTGAAGGGGTTCTAGGTGTTTGAGATGTGGTTTGGGCCTTGAGTTTAATAGTTTTTTTTAGTGGTGTGTTTTGAAGTCACTCCAGATGAAGAGGTTTAGAAGTTATGTAATTGGTGGTATTTTTCTGGATGTTAGAGAGATGTAAAGGTTGTATTCTTTGTATCTAACTTTGATCCTTACACTCAGATGTGCAGTGAAAAAAATCGATCCTTATAGATTCTATTTTCGGTGAGATTGAATTATGTACTAGTGTTGAGAGACCATGTGGTCTTGGCGTGTAGTTTAGTGTACCTTCTAGGGGACTACCCTGTTATAAACTGGTACCTGGAGATGCAGTATGTGCTCCCGGTCAGAGTGGCCGCAGTTAAGCATCCTCTCTCTATGGGTGAGGGGAGGGTTCCTCTCGCCCCCTTCCTCGGAGTTTCCCTCGCATTACTTCCTTATTGCACTAGCGGTGCGCCCTCCCCTCGGCTTTTGCAGGAGTCACCAAAGTGACAAAAAAAAAACGCGGATGGAGCAACAGGGGCCCTGAAGAGAACTACGAGTTGTGACCCCCTTGTATCCTACCCCACCTCGTAGATCCGCGAATAATGACGTTCGATTGGACCGGCGTGGTGGCTCCCCGTTTTTTTCTGTTTGGGAGGCTGGCGCCATCCCCCACCCCACCCAGACTTGCACATCTATAATAGGCCACGAGCCCATAGTTCGTAGTCGGGGTCTCCGATGCCACAGGAGGTCATGACCAAATGGAGGCCCCTTCCGAGACGAGTGCAGACCTCAGGGTGCTCTCTACCTAGAGGGCAGGGTCTTTCCCGGAAGAGAATATTGATTCAGTGGGAACCACTCTTTGGCAATGTCCTCTCAGGGGGACATGGGGCCCCTGTGGACTTGAAGGGAGAAAAGGAAGTCTTGTCCTCCAGTGGAACTGAGTAGTCGGTCTGGCCCAATGCCCAATGCCATTTCGGTGAAGGAGCAGGCTTAGGCTAGCCCATCCGGCCTTGGGGCTCCTTCAGGGAGGAAAGAGGGCGCACATACCGCTCTCTCCTAAAAAGAAAAACGAATAAATATCATAGGGTTTCCTATCCTTCCGAGGGGTTCTGTGGATAGACGAGTCAGGTCATGGGGTGCCATCATGAGGAGGGGTAAAGCCTCTGCAAAAATGCATAATGATTGAGTCGGTACGGCGGGACCCCAAATTGTGCCGTTACCCGAGGCTTTCGGGTTTCAAACTATTCATGATAATTTGCTTTACTGCTACAGCTATCCAAAAGACACAGGGTTCATCACTATCTACTATTAGCCAGGGTTCTTGATAGGAATCCGAAGCTCACCTGTTTCTCAGACGAGACCCTTGATAAATGCTGTCCACCATGCCCAATCAGCCATTATGTTTGCTCTTCAGACACACTATGGATTACCTGTACAGGTGACAAATTCTACCATGAAATTCGTAAAAGTAGTATATGCGATGAAATTGATGATTACTCCTTAGAATATATCATAGAAGAGCTGGCCAACCAGGCAGCAGCCAAGGTCAATCATGTGATCAGGAAACAGGGAGGAGCCTCGACACCCGTCCCTAATCTACTGTCGGCGCGATCACCGTGCAGTGTGCGCAAAGGCACCTCTTAATCAACCAACCTACTCTACCGCATCAAGACATTTGTGTCATTTCCACTTAGGTGTTATCATTACCACTGTTTATGCCATATAAATCGAACTTGCAGTCGTACTAAGTCAGGTCAACCCCATATCTGCAAACCGCTCCAACAAAGCCTGTCATGATCAAGATGTATCGTGTGTGAATTACGGTGGGACACAACTTGCTTCCTCGAAGCACTGTGACTCTTACCATTTTGATAAAGAGTTCCTGGCCATTCAGTCTGCAGATTGAATCTCGCTTTGACAGGCCAAGGAATTTGTCTCTCGCGCCCTGCGTAACTTCAGACTTACTACGTCTCTCAGGTTAAGAAAGCGCCCTCTGCTCCTGGCGCCTCCAAACCTATGAGCACGGTAGCTAACGGGCCCAGTCGGAACCCTTATGTAAGTTCTATCTACGCCAAGTGCAAACTTGCTAAGGTTAGCAGCAATACTGGCTCGTGCCCCGCTCCGATTCCCCCACCCCTTTGTAAATGAAGAAGCGGCTACGAGCCTCTAGGAGCTATTAGACTTACAGGAGGCAAATCCCCGGAAAAAGAGGGTTGTGAGGCCATCCTCAATGCTACCGAAGGTTGCTCCTCCAAAGGAGGGTAGCAACAAGTGAACTTGGTCTCCCTCGCCCCTGCCCAAGTCGGGACAGGGGCTAGGATATGGCTACTGCCTTAGAAAGTCGGCTCCTTACGAGGTACCTCCCTACCCCAAAGCTACCTCACCTTCTAAAGGTTTTGAGGGAGGGGGAGAGAAAGGCTTGTACTCCGAGCCAAGTTTCCTCCAGTAAGCCTTCGAAAGTTGCAGCGCTTTCCGCGGTTATAATCCCTAAAGCTCCTCCTCCATGAAAGCTACGGCCATTTCCTGTCGGTCTTCACTTCGATGAGGTCCCCTGCGTCTCTGACCACATTATCCTTCTATGGAATTGCCGTGGACTTCCTCTAAGTGGTAGGACCTGCAGAGGCTATCTCTTCCTGCTCCCCTTCAGCTGTTTGTCTTCAAGAGGGCTAAACCCTTCCAAGGTATAAGGGCTTTGTAGTGTTCCATCTTAGATAATTCACAGGAGCATTTGCAGCAGACATCGACATGATCCATGCAGGAATGTAGAACAGTGTAAGAAAAGTGTTGTCTTTCCAGCTTTGATAGTGCCTTTGTCGTACTCAATTTGATCTGCAAACATAAGCATTTTCATGGAGTACAGGTTTTCTGGCCTGATGAATGGCGCTTGGTCGACTCTAGTAAACACCAAAGAGCCGTTCCTCCAAGAACAATGACTTAATTCAGCCATTTTCTGTATTCAATTGTTGGAAGCTTTTCTGCTGTTTGAATGTCTTGTATTTCATCACTGTTCTTCTTTTCCTTCAACCATTTGCTGTTTTCTATTCGACTGTAAGGCAGCGTACAGTAGAGGTTTTCATAAAACTTAGACATGTGACTGGCTGATAAACCTAGACAGCATTCTGTTGCGATGTGTTGTTGAGGTTGAGATAATGAAGTTATCCAGCCAGATCACTCCCTCCAACTTTCCAGGTGGCAGAAACCATGGCAGTAAGTTGATTGTCTGACAAACCAAAACGATCAGGTTGAGGCTGATGGTAATCCATGTCCTCAGTTGAGACTAATTGTTAATAAGTACATGCTAAATTTTGAAATGTAGTAAAATTAAAACTTGTGGCGTTCTAAGTAATCAGTTTTACCTTGTTCATGTTTATGCTACAGTCTTTCATTCCTTGCTGTAGGGATCTTGTCTCAAAGGTCTTGCCATGACCAGGCATATCACCTTTCCTCTGTCTTTTGGTCTTCGTAGAACCTGATATCCTCATGTTTATTCTCTCTGGATAGCAGTCTGTTGTTCTGTATTTCCATGATTGCATCTATAGCTCCTATATTGAACAGGCTGTGTAATTTCAGCACAACTGCTCATTTTTTTCATCCAGGGCTACTTGATCTTCTTTTACTTTTTACCAGAGCACGATGTTGCTCATGTTGTTTTCATGAAGAGCTACATTGCGTTGTACTTGGCCATTGTTTTGAATGTGGCCATTTGCCAGAATAGGATGATAGATTCAACTGTTTATTATGCAAGGTGTATAAAAGCTGAAGGGTATCCAACCGTGAAAGTTTCAGTGAGAGGTCTGCTAGATGGTCCCACTTGACACCTGCCTGTGGACAGTATGTGGAGGTTCTGAGATATTAACTGTGCGTTCACCCGTGGAATTCCCCCAGTTCCTTACTTAATGCCATTGTGAAGTAACTTTTAGATGGTTTTCTATATTGGTTCGATTATTTCATTATTTATTTAATTTTATGCTCTTTCTTTTCATACCTAATTTGTTGCTCTACCTTGTTTAAATCAAAAGGAATAATGATTCGATGGACTCCGGAACTGGTGCTTTTGGCCGATTTCAAGGCAGAAAATTTAAAACTCCATGCGGCAATGCTTCCCAACATCATGATGGGGTTAAAACTTTTTCAGGTTAAAAAGGATTGGAAAATATACAGAGACCTATAAAAATATAAGTTAATTTTCGAACAGGGCTTGTCATATCCATGATGTATAAAGCGTGAGCATGTACTCATCTATTACTTCGATATGGGTTTCAATAGACAGCTCGGTACTGGAGATAACCCTCCGTGCGCGGTTTGCAGATCGGATTGTGACCTTTAACGACTCACAAAGCGCCCTGAGTCCTCGGGCTTGGTATCTCGACGCCACATTTGCTGCGAGGCAGGTGGATGTCGACATTATTTTCTGCTGGGTTCCTGGACAAGTGAGAATTGTGGAGAATGAGGGTGCTAAAGAATCCGTGAGGACGGCGACCAGACCAGCGTTTCGCACTTCTTCACATTTACTACATAGCAGGAATCAGGTTAGGCTCCGGGCTGCCTGGCATAGAAGACGGCTGAAGGAAACTTGTTGCGTGCCATCGTGCTGCGACTCTTCCTATGGACCTACCCCGTCAATGCTGCGACGGCTTCAGGTCGTCTTCGAATTGGGCGCACCGCCATTTGATGGAGCGCTCGCCCGCACACCTTACTGCGACGACTGCGTTGTCCCCCAGACTGTTCGTCACATTCTTATGGAATGTCCCCAGTCTGGGCGAACTTCGCATGCGCTACCTACCGTGATCAGCGTGGTCGCTACAGCTTGTTCCTTGTATTCTAGAGGGACAGTCTCGGGCACTTCCTGTTATAGTTTGATTAAGTTTCTGGCGGAGGCTTGCCTCCTCCATAGTATTTAGCCACTTGGTTTGTTGGTTGCACCATCAGATAGCTGGCCTTCCTCCTGCATCTGATGGAGCCTTTTTTTCACCTCTCCTTTTTTTAGTTTTTGGTTTATTGTGGTTTTTTTTTAATCTTTTTTGTAGCTAAGCCCTTGGTGGCAGTCAGCATTTGAGAGCCTATACAAAGTTTGTTCTTCCAGCCTCAATTCCTCCAAGAGGATCTGTGTCTGTATGTCTTTCACACATTTTTAAATTCTTTACATCTTTCTTCTTAGAAACTTTGTGTGTGATACAACCTCATTTTGGTATTCTCCTTTGAAATTATTGAGGGAAAAATATTAACCTAGGTATATTGAGGTTACAGCAAAAAAAAATCATCTCTTGAGGAAATGGTGGCAACTTCATGAGAGTTGTGTGGCTTCCCTGCCCCATAGTTATTTCTTGGGTTATTGTAGTTATTAGGGATCTATAGATTTTCACTACTACTTTTAGTAAAAGTGTTTTGTTTAGGTGTGGTAAGTTGTTGGGGGGAGTTCCACTTCTGGTCAACATCACATTGGCAGCCATAAGCTATAGATAGCTGTGGTTCGGATTCCACGTTAATCAGTAGGTCCCAA